>CM069904.1:5205915-6405915 GCA_036172215.1 Camellia granthamiana | reverse complement strand
CGTAGAACGCGAAGAAACGGAGAAAAGAGGAGAGGAAAACGCTCTAGAGAGAGAGGGGAGTGTTTTTCGGCTAAGGAGGAAGTGAGAAATAGGGTTTAGAAACCCTATTTTAAAACACCCATGGTGAAATGTCGAATCTGCCCCGACTCAGGAACTTTTTGCCAGTCGGCAACATTTTGTGCCGGCCGGCAGAATATTGTGCCGATAAAATTATTTTGCAGCCGGTGGACAGCCGGTGGCTTCCCCTCCCGGCTGGTGGTGTTCCCACAACCTTGTTTAGGCTATATGAGTAGTTTTTGGCCTTCATAGCTCAAGAAAGTGCAAGAAAGTGTATCTCCGACGCTCAACCGGCCTCCGTTTTGACCTCGGACCGCGTCTTCTGTGCGTAGCACTCCAACTCATACAATGTTGTATCCTTTGATATCCTTTTTTCCATTTACAAGATTCAAAAGTTACCCCGTGTGTGTTGCATGCGTTCATCGCACTATTTCGGTGCATTACATCGCGCTTTCATGCGCCTCACAGTTGCATTGTTATGCACATACTACATGCGTCGTAACACGCACCCCTTGCATTGTCATGCACATCTCTCATGCATTGTCATTGCATTTTTATTACAAGCATTGTCATGTATTTCAATACATACGTCGCCTCGCGCATAGTTCGCGTTGTCATGCATTCCCTTACCATGCATTGTCACGCATTCCGAAACACGTGCGCTGTTACGCATTTAAGTCCGTTTGCATCATTTTACATTCCGTGTGGCATGCGTGTCACACTTGCATCATTTTGCATTTCCCTGAGGCATGCGTGTCCCATTTACATTTTACATTCCGTGTGGCATGCGTGTCACACTCGTATCATTTTCCATTCCTATGAGGCATGCGTGTCTCATTGGTATCATTTTGCATCTTATGAGGCATGCGTGTCTCATTTGTATTATTTTGCATCTTATGAGGCATGCGTATCACACTTGCATCATGCCTCATTTGCATTGGCATGTGTGCCTCATTTGCATTGGCACGTGTGCCTCATTTACATTGGCACGTGTGCCTCATTTGCATTGGCATGTGTGCCTCATTCTCATTGGCATGTGTGCCTCATTTGCATTGGCATGTGTGCCTCATTCTCATTGGCACGTGTGCCTCATTTGCATTGGCACGTGTGCCTCATTTACATTGGCACGTGTGCCTCATTTGCATTGGCACGTGTGCCTCATTCTTATTGGTACGTGTGCCTCATTTACATTGGCACGTGTGCCTCATTCTCATTGGCACGTGTGCCTCATTCTCATTGGCACGTGTGCCTCATTTCCATTGGCACGTGTGCCTCATTCTCATTGGCACGTGTGCCTCATTTGCATTGGCACGTGTGCCTCATTCTCATTGGCATGTGTGCCTCATTTGCATTGGCACGTGTGCCTCATTTGCATTGGCACGTGTGCCCCATCTTTCTCATTGGCATGTGTGCCTCATTTACATTGGCACGTGTGCCTCATTTGCATTGGCACGTGTGCCCCATCTTCTTCATCGGCAGGTGTGCCTCATTTGCATTGGCACGTGTGCCTCATTCTCATTGGCACGTGTGCCTCATTCCCATTAGCATGTGTGCCTCATTTACATTGGCACGTGTGCCTCATTCTCATGGGCACGTGTGCCTCATTTGCATTGGCATGTGTGCCTCATTTGCATTCGCAGGTGTGCCTCATTTACATTCGCACGTGTGCCTCATTTGCATTGGCACGTGTGCCTCATTCTCATTGGCACGTGTGCCTCATTCTCATTGGCACGTGTGCCTCATTTGCATTGGCACGTGTGCCTCACTTGCATTGGCACGTGTGCCTCACTTGCATTGGCACGTGTGCCTCATTTTCATCGGCATGTGTGCCTCACTTTCATCGGCATGCGTGTCTCATTTCCATTGGCATGTGTGCCCCATCTTCATCGGCATGCGTGTCTCATTTCCATTGGCAGGTGTGCCCCGTCTTCTTCATCGGCATGTGTGCCTCATTTCCATTGGCATGTGTGTCACATTTTCATTGGCATGCGTGTCATCATTTGCATTAGCATGCGTGCCTCATTTGCATTGTCTTACATTCCTTGCGACCTGCGTTGTCTTGCTTTCATTTGCATTGTCATGCATGTTGCTAACGACATTGTACCTGTTAAGTTTGTTTTCTTTTCAGGGACGATATTGTATGTACGGTTCATTTGAGGCCGGTGCAACCGGACGAGCCGCACAGGTATTGTATCCTCGCGTGAGACGTACAGAGAATTACATAATTCTCTTACATCCTTTCTGCATTGTAGTGTAGTCTGGTGTATGCTAGCTTAAAACTGTTGCATGTGTGCTTCGTTACAGCTTTCTTTGCATGATCATAAGTTATGCTTGGCTTCTTGCATTTTCAGTTGCATTTTGCCCCTGCCTTCGGGCGCATACCTTGTTTGTCTTGCATGTTTGTCCAAGTCTTCGGCCTTGTCAAAAATGGGTCGTCTCTGGGCTTTGACATTCACTCTCGTCATTGTTATGACTTTCGAGTTCTGTCAAAGAGGGGCAACTGTAGACACCCCATTTTTGACCGTCCTCAAGACTTGGACGTCACCGTTTGAACACTCGGTGATTATCCATGTTTGTGTTCGTTTGGAGTTCCCGGAGGTCTCGGCTACGCGCCCTGCCTCAGGATCTCCGAACTCGACCGTTTTGTGTCTGGTTTTGCACCAAACACTTGTGTTTTGCCTTGGAGGGGCAGGGAATGCCTTGTGAGGCATCCCCACACACCACCGGTGGTGGCTAGAGGCCACCGGCTGGTTTTTGTTGCCACCGGCAATGTATGTGGCCGGTCGACACTCTTTGTTGCCGGTCGGCAGTCATTTTTGTCAAAATGACATTTTTGGCCAGCCGACTACTGTTCATCTGCTTTTGCAGATATTTTAGGACAGCTATGTGGCATTTGGTTCCCCTCCATACACGTGTATGGAGGGATGCCCTCCTTGTAAGCTTGTTGTATAAGCTTTACAAGTTGGTTGCCTATAAGAGAAGGGTCTCTTCTCTTGGCATAGAGGTTAGAGAATTTTGGAGAGAAAAACACAGAGAGAAGCTCTGGTTTTAGGGTTAGGGTTCATACATATTTCCTATCTCTCTTTTTCTCTCTTTGTGTTCTAGGTGTTTTAGTCCATACTATTGCACACAAACACCTAGTGCTTCACCTTCCTTTGGCTACTGAGGTTCTAAGGGGCTGGTTTTGGTGTTTTGGAGCTGGATTCAAGCCAAGGAGGGCTGTTGGAGCATCATTTGTGAAGGTGATCTACAAGGGTGAGAAACTTCCCTTTTATTCTCCATTTTTGCATTGCTTTTCTACCTATCTTAGAGCTATTTTCGTGCTTAGTGTATAATACAAAAAAGTTCTGTTTTTTAGCCATCTTGATTGTTTATGAAGAGTGTTTTGTGGTTTGGGTTTGTTTGACCCCTCCTAAGCCTTGTAAGGCTCCTTTTTGTGCTATTTTTGTGCAAGTTTCGAGACTTTGGTGTTTGGGCCTCTTCACCACTGAAATCTTGAGGGATTTCAGTGGTGGAAATGGTGCCTTGAAGTCTCCAAAAGGGGAAGGCCACCCCCTCTCCTTGTTGTCCTTGAAAGGGACCCTTTTTGGCCTCTTGAGGCAGCATCATGTTAGAGTGTGTATTGATCATGTCTTGGCTGTTTTCCATGCTTATTATGCCATGATATAACCTTGTTGTGTGTTGGTTTTGGTACACCATGCATACTTAGCATACCTACCATGTAATGCCTTGTTATTGCCTTAATATGCCTTAGGTTGTTAGCCTTTGCTCTAGCATGTTTTAGGTTTAGCCTTGTGAAGGTTTTGTGCTCATTTTGCCATGTTTTAGGTCTGTCCATAGTTGTTTGGGTCGATCTTGGCACGCTTAGTATAGCTCCTTTGTATTTGAGCTCGTATGCTTCGAGTATGTGAATGTGTAGTATGTGTTGCTTGCATCATTTCGGTGGTTTGGAACCACCCTACATGTTATTTCAGTCCCTTTGACATGCTCATATGTTTGCCTTGGATGCCTCTTTGAAGCTTTGGAAGCTTGCCTTGCATGCTCCATGTTTTAGCATTTATGCATGCCTTTAAATTCAAACCATCTAGATGCTATCTAGTTGGTCTTTTGGGCTTAGTTTCATGTGTTAAAACTCTGTTTTTGGTTGCCTAAGTCTTGCCATGTGTGGTTGTACTCAGTGTAGTCCATTGCCTCTTTGGTGAGCCTTGAATGCTTGGACCATTGTTGCAAGTTTAGCTTGCCTTGTTGCTTGGTTTGGCACCATGTTTTAACATGATTTTCAGAGCTTATGTTGCATGCTAATTGTCCATGATATCCCCTTTCAAGTGTGCCTTAGAGTTGCTTATTTAATGCCTAAGTGTTGGTCCAACTTACTTGCATGTGTGTATGTATGTTTTATCCCAATTCCTTGGTTTTTGGCCACTGTTTTAGGCCTATTTAGAGTTGCCTAAATCATGTCTAAGTCCACCTTTTCATCAGTTTGCATTGCCTCATGTTTGCTTGTATGCTTGCATAAGTGTCTTGCCATGCCATGTTGCATCCTTAGCTTGCATGCCTATGTTGCATTGCATCTTGCATGCATGCCTTGTTCCTTGACTTGGTGATAGGAATTGGGCCTTGGTTCGTTTGTTTGGTTTGCATTTCATTTGACATGAAAGTTGCACACTTGATTCTTTGGGCCATCATGCATGGAAATGCGTGATTGGTGGTCCGAGAATCGAGACACATGCCCCTTTGAGTCATAAACATGATAGGGGACATGATTGGTGCATACATTGCTTGAATTGTATTGCCATGCAAGTTCTGTCCTCTGCTGCTGTGAGTTGCAGGTTCTGCAGGCATTCTTTGCCGACCGGCAGTATACATTGCCGACCTGCAGTAAATCACCAGCCGATGGATTCATTTTGTGCCGGTGACCACAATTCACTGCCGGTGGTAATTCTACTCAGCCGGTGGTGATTCCCAGTTTCCAGAGAGGCATCCTTGAGACTTTGGCAGTCTTCAGAGAGGCAGAGCAGAGAAAACAGAGGCAGACTATGCATGGCCGTGCACTTCCGAGCAGGACCCGAGCATGCGCTGCATCTGGCTCTCCTCTCGAGGCGGTTTACTGCTTTTCCTAGTTTAATTAGTTTGTTAACTGATTAGGCAATTTGTAATATTTAATTAGCTTGCGTAGTTAATTAATCTGTAATATTTATTTGGTCCCTCCGAGCGAGGGCGAATTTGTAGTAAGGGTGGGTGTGTGTGTGTATGCATTCTAACCCCCACTTCTTTCTTCTCTTTTATTTACCTGCTTACGATGGTAGATTAGGGCATATTTAAATTAGCATATAGTATGATAGCATGCGTGCATCCATACATTTGTCTTACATGCACCGGGCTCGGTACATCACGCTAACTGCATTGTATTTCAATTTCCAAATTGAATACTTGTTACTTGTAGCATTTCACATGCCATGTTTAGGATAGCCGAGCCTGCCTAGATTACACCCTTGCTTGTGTTGCATTAGCCACTTAACATAAACTAGGACCATGCATATGATTACTAACTAGTTTCTGTTTTGGCTTGGAGTACTAGGTGAGTTTTTTCTCGCTTTAGCATATCGCATGCGTGTGAATGTTGCCATAACAGCATGATTACCATGTGGCTAAGTGCTTATATGAGATAAACTGTTTGAATGCCTGTGGGCGAAGGTTGGATTGTTTGAGTTGGAAAAACTCGTTGAAATCCGTGTTTTAGCCTACTTGCGAGTAGCAAATTCCAAAGCGCTTTTCAAAACAAACGGATATGCAATGCTTGTTTCCAAATTAGGCAATCTAGTCGATACTTGTTTGTTGTGCGCATAACATAGTAATTCTAGGCTAATAACTGGAATAAGAACACATAACGTTTTCAAAATCGGATATCATGGTTAGTAGAGGCCGGTCTTCGGACGGGGCGAAAGGGGGTGCTCATAGCTGACCTTCCCCGATCGTACCCAAGCTCCCGAGCCAAGACAACTTTGGTGATGACGGACACGTGGCCTTCGGCACCGAGTCAGGGTTTCCTAAATTTCCCATTTTAAAAAATATTTAGGTGGCGACTCTGTATCTGGCAAAGCAGTCCATGTTTGGCACTTCTTTTCAAAATCTGTTTTTCTCAAAACGATTTGCCAGAGTTGGACTCTTTGGTTCAGATTAGGAACCGCAACAATCAAAAAAAGGGGAGTCCGAACTGTAGCCGAGGTCCCTCGCGGGCTTGTTACACCAGTCCTTGTATGTTTCCACCATCTTCCGTAAGATGTTCTTGATATTCTTATTAGCGGCCTTAAAGCTCCATTAGTTTGTGGTCTATATGTCGATGACTTATGAAAAGCCACGTTGTATTTGTCGAGCAGATCTACCACCTCTTTTTGAAGTGTGAGTTATTATCTGATATATTCTCGTTTGGAACTTCGTACCGGCAGATGATGTTATTTCGGATGAATTTGGCTACATGTGACACTTTCAATAGGGCATAGGACTGAGCTTCCACCCACTTCGTGAAGTGGTCCATCACCACCAGGATAAACTTGTGTCCATTTGACCCCTTTGGCGAGACTGCACCGATAATGTCAATTTCCCAGATTGAGAAAGGTCATGGTGAAGTCTTATTATAAAGCTTAGATGGCGGTATGTTCATGCGATTGGCATGGATTTGGCATTTGTGGAATCGCCACACAAAACCAATGCAATCCTCCTCCATGGTTGACTAGTAATAACCTTGTCTGAGAATCTTTCGAGCTAGCATCACACCGTTTATGTATGCTCCACACTCCCTTCCATGAATAGCCTCCATAAGGCACTTCAATTCCTCTTCCTCCATACACAACTTGTGCATTCCCAGATGACCTCTTTTATACAGCTTGCCTCCGCAGATGATAAATTGGACGGCCAGATGCTGTAGTCCCCGTTTGTCCTTCGCATTTGCCCCTGGTGGATACGTTCCCTTCTCCAG
Source organism: Camellia granthamiana (assembly GCA_036172215.1). Taxonomy (NCBI): domain Eukaryota; kingdom Viridiplantae; phylum Streptophyta; class Magnoliopsida; order Ericales; family Theaceae; genus Camellia; species Camellia granthamiana. Next base: position 6,398,882 of record CM069904.1, on the reverse strand, counting down.
GAAATTCCAAATGTCATAATACCAGGGGTTCTTGTCTTGAACCTCATTTATTGCGGCAATAGTCTCGTAAGGAGGCGTATATTTCTGTTCAATGATGATTAGACGTAGCTTAACTCCTAGCAGGATGTCTACCATAGAAGATAGAGTTGCTAATGTATCTCTCTTAGCAGATGTGTAAACGTTAGCTTTTCAAACCTCAGAATTAGCATATCTAGGGCCTGATGATAAGCCTTTATTTTCTCCTCTTTGACTCTCCAGTCTCCGTTTGCTTGAGAGACAACCAAATTTGAATCTCCGATAACATCCAACCTTATTGCCCCTAGTTCTTAGACAGCTTTTAAATCAGCAATACACGCCTCATATTCTGCTTTGTTGTTGGACACTTTGAACTGAAGTTTGAAGGCTAAGGGTATATGGGAATCATCGGGTGCTATCAGCAACACACCTGTCCCATAACTGTACTGATTAGACGCTCCGTCAAAATACATTGTCCAAGTTTCCTTTTCTATTTGCAGAATATTTTCATTTGGGAGCAAATACTCCATTGCCTTATCTCCTTCTACTAGGTGGTCTGCTAGGAATTCCGCTACTGCTCTCCCTTTAACCGACTTGTATGTGACATATTTGAGGTCAAATTCAGAGAGAAGAAGTAACCAATGAGCTAGCCTACCCATAAGCGCTGGTTTCTCAAAGAGATATTTGATGGTATCTAATCTCGAAACCAGGATTACAGAGTGAGCTAACAAGTAGTGCCTCAACTTCCTAGTAGCCCACACCAAGGCTAAGCAAGCTTTCTTGAGAGGAGTGTAGCGGGTCTCGTAATCTAGCATCTTCTTGCTCAAGTAGTAGATGGCCTTCTCCGCCGTGGATTCTGACTCCTGTGCTAGCATACATCCCATGGTCGAATTTGTTAGTGACAGGTACAAAATCAGTAGCTTCCCTAGTTCTAGCGGCGATAACACAGGTGGATTCTGCAGATACTGCATGACCTGTTCAAAAGCAAACTAACAGCGATCATCCCATTGAAATTTCTTCCATTTCTTTAAGAGACCAAATAGTGGTTCAAAGTTAAGGTTAATTTGGAAATAAACCGTCTTATGAATTTTACTTTGCCCAGAAAGCCACGCACCTCTTTTTCAGTCCTCGGTGGTGGCATTTCTAGAATGGCCTTGATTTTGGACGGATCCACTTCAATTCCCTTCTGGGTGATTAGAAATCCCACCATTTTCCCTATCGTTACCCCGAAGGAGCACTTCTATAGGTTCAACCTCAGTTTGTACTCCCTGATCCATTGAAAGAATTTTTCCAGTGCGGTGTAGTGGCATTCTCGCTCTTTAGACTTAACAATCATGTCGTCTACGTGCACCTCAACCTCTTTGTGGATCATGTCGTGCAGGAGCGTGGTTGCAACCCTCTGATAGGTATCGCCAGCACTTTTCAGCCCAACAGGCATGACTCGGTAGTAATACGTACCCCATGGTGTGGTGAAAGCAGTCTTTTCTCTGTCTTCCGGTGCCATCAAAATCTGATTGTACCCAGAAAACCTATCCATAAACGAAAATAAGGCATGGCTAGCAGTAAAGTCCACCAACTCATCAACATGTGGCAAGGGGAAGTCATCATTCGGACTGGCCTTGTTCAGGTCTCTAAAGTTGACACAAACTCTGATTTCGCCATCCTTCTTCGGAACCTGAACAATATTGGTCAACCACGTCGGGTACTCAGATACAATCAAGAACCCTACCTCAATCTGTTTGGTGACCTCCTCTTTGATCTTCAAAGCCCAATCTAGAGGTGAACTCTGCGCAGCTTCTGCTTAACTGGTCGGGCCTCAGGATCAAGAGGGATCTGGTGCTGTACAATCTTAGGATCAATTCCAGGCATGTCTTCGTAGGACCACGCGGAAACATCTTTAAAATCTTTTAACAAAGCGATTAAACGCTCACGTTCCTCCGAAGACAATGTGGACCCGATCAAAACCAAGCAAGGATCTTCCTCAATACCCACGTTAATTTATACGATTTCATCTGTACAGGGCTTAACATGCCTTTCCTTCTCATGACCAACCAAATTTTTCAAAACCCGAGGAGTTTCTTCCTCTTCATTTAATTCAAAATTTTGAAAATTAGATTAGTGCAACAAACTAAAGGCACAAAGAAGTAAGTGAAATCTACAGCATTGTCATGCAAAAAGTCCGGATCTTCGATTACAGTGGTCTCAAAAGAAAAGCTGAAAGATGACCTGGACATAACTTTGGTATCCGGGTTACCATTCCCAGAAATACTAGACTCAGAGGAACTAGAATCTAACTCCGACTCTACAGACTTAGTGGAATTAGATTCGGACTCTCTATTTGATTCAGAACTGCTAATGGCGCCCTTCTTAAACTTCTAAACCAGGCGTGGAGCCTCAGATGCATCCACGATGAGACCAGTAAAATCTGCTGCCAGTGTATCCCCAATCATTGAGATAGTAAAACTATCCCCCAAGTTGAAAGGCTCAGTCCCAGCATGAGAACTTGTTAGTAGATCAACCAATGCTTTCCCCAATAGCTCCTCTTCATCAATATCCAGGCTTGCAGTCCTGCTTTGATTTGTATGGGTGCTCAGGTCCGTCTACTTATCCTCCTCTTCTGGTAACTGGTGCCCGAAGAAGATCTCAAATCCCGGGTACTTGGTCTTTGTTTTCCGGTAAAACTAAGGCTCTAGAAATGCACAAAACGGGAAATATTCCCCTTGGCGGACAAAGCGTCCGTTCAGGGTTTCCCATATTGGCTTGTGGACTAACTCATACTTCCTCCCAGTCCTCTTTACTTTAATTCTTCTTCTCAACTCATCCCCTTTCAGTTTCTAGTCTTCAGCAGTAGGTTTGTACCCCAGCCCAAAAGCATGGAGGTTATGACTCATTTCTTTGGCAATTGTACCTCCCTGCCTGTCACTCCTGCCCAGCCTTGATCCAGGAATTTGCCCTTGTTTATTCATCATCTAGATGGACTGGGTGCTTACATAGTTTCCACTATCTTCTGCCATGATTGATTGGACTAACCGGGCTCTACCAAGGAGAAGCCAAAGAGGAATACATCCTCTTTCCCGTGTATGATTTCCAACAAGGGGGTGGTAGTCCCCTTGGGAGGGTGAATTGCAGAATTGCCATACATAGTAGCAATCCCACCGTTGAAGGGGTATTTTACCAGCTAGTGGACTGTTGATGATACAGCCTTCATCTGGTGTAGCCAAGGCCTACCCAGGAGTATATTGAAAGTTGTCGGCACATCCATGACATGGAATTTCACCTCATGCTTGGACAAACCGATTAGTATGTGGCTCTTGAATGTTCCCATAACCTCCCAGCTAGTGTTGTCATAAGCTCGGACAGCTTGGGTTGTGGGCGTGAAGTCAACCAGCCTCAAACCTATGGCATAGATAGTCCGTGCTGGATACACATTAATCGCCAATCTGGTATCTACTAACACCACTGGAATCCACTTTTTTTGGCTCTCCAGGGTTATATACAAGGGTTAGTTGTGGTTGGCACCCTCCGGTGGCAACTCTTTATCCGTAAAGGATATTATTGGCGTAACATCTCCAGAAGTGACCAATGACAGCAGTTGGTCAATGGTGGTGTCGATGTGCAACTTTATTCTATTCATGGCTTCTAACAACGCCTGTCTATGATCTCGGGAAGCCATCAGTAACCCCCAAATTGATATGTCTACCTAAATCTTCTTGAGTTGTTTCAAGACCAGGTCTTCTTCAACATCTTTCTCTTTTGCTTTCTCAGCCTCTTTACTAGAGGATTTTGGCTAATCTAAAGGTAGGGGTTTGAAATATCGACCACTGTGGGTCACGTGATTAATCTCGTCAGTGTACTACTTATCATCAGGAGTATCAACTTCCTATCCCTCATCAATGTATGCATGACTTAGGTCACTGTCTTCCCACCATTCTCCTGCAGCCATGGCCAAGCTATTATCAGGTTCTACCTGGAGCATGTTCACATCACGCCCCCATCATCATACCATTCCTCTTTCACCACAATTTTGGTTTCTACATTCCAATACTTCCTGAGTTTTCTTGGTATTCTTTTCCTGTCACTAGGCTCCCATTCAGTCTTTCCCGTGCTCTGGATGTCATCCATTATTGGTTCGGCCTCAGCTTTTCCTTTCCCTTTTCCTTGCTCTAGGGCTATTTTCCTTTGGATTTCTTCTATTCTTTCATGTTGGAACTGTTCCAATGCCTATTCCTTCTCGGTTAGAGGTGCAGCCTCAGTCTTGCCACACAAGTATAGACTAATTTGAAAAAATTGGAACACTTTGATTTCATGTTTGTTTGAAAATTATTTTGAATACGCATCACTTGAAAAAGTGAGTTTGTTTATACATTAATCACTTTATCCCAATTTTGGCAATTATCCTCCATCCACCAGCATTCAAACGGGTATATCACTTAAGCAATTAGCCTTATGGAAAGCATGCTTGATATGGCAACAATCACATGCAATGCAATATGCTAAAGAAATAAACGCTCACCTAGTACTCCGAGGCAAGCCAAACAAAGCAAAATAATTAGAAAACATGCATGCTCCTAACTTATGCAAAATGACAAATGTAACACATACAATCATGCAATTAAACATGCTCGGCTACTAGCATGGTATATGATTCCATTCAAGACATGTGATAAATCATGTATTCATTCAAGAAAGTTGAATACGACATTGGCTAGTATGATGAGTCCGACCCAAATGCATGTGAGACAAGTGTATGCAAACATGGAAAATGCTAAGGAAACATGATGCTCTATGCTACCATTATAAGCGGGTAAATAAAAAGGAGAAAGAAATGGAGGTCAGAAGACATACACCATTATTACATATTTGTGCTCATGCAAGAGGGTTCGAATGTCCGAGTGTCCAGATTAAACTACTTAGCTATTAGAACACCGAATGAATAATAAATAAACTAACTATTTATTACAAATTCGAATGCATTCTAACTTAATCCAGCTATTTAATTTTATTACAACAAGGATATTATAACAATACTAACTTAAACAATGAAATTGCAACAATAATTATTCACAACAATAATAATTACAAGCAACAATGAGGCACAATGATCGCATGCACAGTGCCCAGAAGTTGTTCTGTCTGCCCAGACTACTCTACCTCACCCTTAGTCACTGCACTTTGTTTCTGCCAAAAGTAATTGTTTACCAAACATTGGGGGCCGGCCAGCCCCAAATGAGACTCGACCGGGTCCACAAACAACCGGTCGTGCCCTAATTTCATGCCAAAATTTTTTTTGTGCTCTGAGGGGAGAATAGTGCAGACAGAGCCTTTCTAGGCCTTATTTGTCCCTTCTACTCTTCTCTGTCATGTTAAACTCAAGAGAAGAACAAATTCGAGCCCGAAACCACCAATAAGCACAAGTTGATGGCTTGATGATCCTGAGCACATTTGGACAAAAAAGTTAATAAATGCAATGAATACGACCACCCATTTCTCCTATCATGAAGGCTCAAAGAGGGAAGTAGACACACTCTAAGTCTTATCAACGTATCATGGATTGATAAGTGACAATTTTCGAAGCGATGGACTTGGCATAACGTCTGGCCAAATCCAACCATCTAAGCATTTTCTTTATGTCGGTTTCATTCATTTTAAACCAATTTTATTAATCATTTCCATTCTTTAATCAATTTGTCCAAAGTGATGTTTAAGTCCACTAAATGAGAAGAAATGTTAAACGAGAAGTGATTCATAGCATAATAGGGATACTATGCCTTGACGATGAACCTCCGTAGAGATTAAACTATTGAGCATAGGTCTCTTCCTCATGCCTTGAATAACAATCAATCATTTGAAATAACTCTCAAACGAAAGAAAAGAAGAAAGAAGGGAAAGCATAGAAATGATCACGTGAACTTGATTATTAGGATGAGACTCTTGATATGAAAGCTAAGTAAAACAAAGCAATCAACTCAAATGACTCGGTGTCTAAGGGTCTAAACAACCAAAGCCACGAGGACTTACAACACAACAAACTAGATATTCAAAGCATAAACTAATTAAATAAATTAGGACAACCCTAAATAGCCTCTAATATGTGAAAAACAGTGGCTAAAAGTGTACAAAAAGAGAGGAAGAATGAAGAGACACAAAGCTAGTAAACAAGAGTAAGGAGAGGTGGCTAACCTCTCCACTTTTTGAGACTTCTAAACCATATTTTTCAGCCCTTTTAAACTTTGAAAATCAGTTTGAATGCCAAAGAAAAGAGAGCAAGAACAAGAGGTATGAGCTATGAGTTAAGGCACAAGAAAGGGTGTTAGCCCTTTCTACCTTTGGTAGCTATTCAACCCCAAGTTCCAACACTTGGAATAGATCCAAAACAACACCAAATCACTAGAAATAGATAGAAAGAGACAGAAATGAAAGCAAGGAGAAAGGTGGTAAGCTTCTACCTCTTGAAGAGGACAAGCTGTTGTTGTGAACCAAACTCAATCCAAAGGCCCTCTCAAGTGTGAATTGTGATTCACAAGTCTCAACCAAGGCTCTAAGGCTTTGCTCTAAGGTTGTATATGGTGTATAGATATGGTGTAAGGGTGACAAAATATCTCAAAGCTAGCTTGCACAAGAAGAAGGAGCTCACAAGGGTGATTTAGCTTCTTTGAAAATTTTCTAAACCTCTACACAGTGTTATCAGCTTGTATTTATAGAATTTGAGCAGAATAGGTCGAAAATATCTTCAAAAATGGACAGCTGGCTGATTCTCGCCCAGAACAGTGTTTCTTGCCAAAGAGATCTGGCTGGCCCCATATGGCCACGACCGACTCCCAGTGGGGCATGGCCAGCTCCCAATGTGCTCCCCTGTTCCTATGTTTCAGGCTCAGTTCAGGTTAGCACAGGGTTCAAAAATGAAATTCTAGGTTACAAACTATGTAAATATGAAAGGTCTAGGCTCGTTTTGAAGCTTGAACTTAGATCCTTCGTTGAGAATTTGAACCACACTCAACGTAATTTTCATCATTAAGTGCACAGGACAAAACGTCCAAGTCTTGTGGGTAGTCAAACATGGGGTGTCTACAATCCTAGCACTTAGGATTTTTTCCCCTTTTTTCTTGAATAGTTGTAACTTTTTGGCAATTTGAACAATGACAATTTTGTTTTGGCCGATGTGGCCTTTGCTCTGTAACTCAACAAGTTTTCTCCTTGGATGCATGCTTTATTTTTGACTAAGTGTTGAATGCTTGTCTATGTCTTTACTGTTTTGTATGCTTCCATACTTAAAATATTATTGCAATTATTTCAAGTACACCAAGTACACCTTAACTGTGTAATCGCTTCAGGTTTAGAACGCATCTGACAAGTATCACCTCGGATCTACTTCATCTAGGGTGCGCCCTTAGTTGGTCACCTCGGATCTACTTTATCTCGGGTGCACTCTTGGTTGGTTTATCTTAGGTAACAAATACCTAGGGTCCTCTCATCTGGTTACCTCGGCTGACTCCAACTTGTAAATTTTTCCAAAAATTTCAATAAGTGTTAAGCCCATTCCTCACTCTTACCCCCTAATATGAACCTAAGTACTGCTTATGTTCACATTAAGCACACATCTCCCATTGTTGACGAAGTCTGATTCAAAAAAAACTTAGCCGAGGTTTTCCACCTCGGTGTCTTTGTCAATCTGATTAGATTAAACTTAGTTCAACTCGGTCGTTATGGCAAGTCTAAGTTACTTATCATGTTTCATTCGGAAACATCACCAACTTAGTTCAACTCCATCATATGGTAAGTAAAATTAAACTCTACCGTGTGATAAGTCTAAGTTACTCGTCATGTTTCATTCAGAAACATCGCCAACTTAGTTCAACTCGATCATATGGTAATTATAATTCAACTCTACCATATGATAAGTCTAAGTTATTCATCATGTTTCATTCAAAAACATCGCCAACTTAGTTCAACTCTATCATATGGTAAGTATAATTCAAGTCTACCATATGATAAGTCTAAGTTTTTCGTCATGTTTCATTCGGAAACATCGCCAACTTAGTTCAACTCTATCATATGGTAAGTATAATTCAAATTTAGCATATGATAAGTCTAAGTTATTCATCATGTTTACCATGGGAACATCGTCATAAGACTATTTCAGTCCTATTGCACAAGTGTCAAGAATAATATATGAAAACAAAATCAAGCTAACATTTTATTAAAACTTCGGCTAATTACAAAAAACTCAAAAAAAAAAAAAAAGAAAAAAAAAAAAAAACCAATGGTAAAAAAACTTCAAATTGCTAGTGTTCCAAGGTCTTGGCAACTCCTTGCCATCACTGTCTCCTAGACGATATACTCCATTGCTGGCGACCGAGATGATTCGGTAAGGCCCTTCCCAATTTGGGCCAAGCTTGCCCTCCTTGGGATCCTTCTATTGTCGACGACTTTTCTAAGGACAAGGTCCCCAACCTTGAACTCGCTTGGGTTAACTTTCTTGTTGTAAGCCCTAACAAGCTGTTGCTGGTATGCCCCCAGCCGAATTGCTGTTCGCTCCCTGTTTTTTCTAACAAATCTAGATCTCGGGCAAGAAATACCTCGTTGGTCCCATTCTCTACTCCCTAGGTTTTGATTCCAGGGATGCCAACCTTCAGTGGGATGACTGCTTCAGTGCCATATGCTATGGCAAAAGGAGACTCCCCAGTTGATCTTTTCGGCGTAGTCCGATATGCCCACAGCACATTGGGTAATTCTTCCACCCACTTTCTCTTGGCTGCTTCCAGCCTCTTCTTGATCCCATCCAGGACGGTCTTCTTGGATGCTTCTGCCTGACCATTACTCTAGGGAAATTAGGAATAGAGTAATAGTTCTTAATCTTATACTTTGCACAAAAGTTCTTGATCAATTTACTATCAAATTAGGTGCTATTATCTACTATAATGGTCGTTGGGATCCCAAACCTGGTGATTATGTTCTTCCAGATGAAGTTCTTCACATCAATATCTCGAATCTTCGCAAGAGGTTCAGCCTCTGCCCACTTTGTAAAGCAGTATGTGGCTACCAGCAGGAACTTTCACTATCCTGTTGCCTAGGGCAATTGCCTAACAAGATCCATGCCCCACTGAACAAATGTATCAAAGGTGCAAACCATTGACACTTTTCACATTTCCTTACGTAGGCTTTAGCATCCTTCTGCATGTAAAGCCACCAGTATCCCTGAGTTATCGCCCTATGGGCAAGTGATCTGCCTCTAGCATGGCTTTCACAAACTCTCTCATGGATCTCATACAAAAAGTCCTCAATCTGGATGGATATACACATCTCAAAAGGGGCCTAGTAAAGGACCTTCTGCAGAGATGGCCTTTTACTGATAGGCAAAATCTGGCCGACTTCAATCTGATTTTGTGTGCTTCTTTCTTGTCGGCTGGCAGACTGCTATCTCTGAGGAACACAACTATGGCGTCCATCCAGCTTGGTCCCATCTCCACGCACATTGCTTCGTATTCTATGATGAGGGGTTCTATACTTGGGCCTAAAAAATAATCAACCATTATTGTTCTTGCCTCACCTGATTTCATTATGCTAACTAGGTTAGCCAAGGCGTTGGCATGACTATTATTATCACAGCTAACCTGTTGTAGCCGACAATTCTCAAATAGTGTTAGCAGCCTGACAACCTCCTTGATATATGCTATCATTCTTTCATCTCTAGCTACATACTCGCATGTTGCTTGATTTACTATGAGTTAGGAGTCGCAGAAAACTACCACCTCGTCGACCTCCATGGCTACTGCTAATTTTAACCCTGCAATCAGTGCTTCATACTCTGCTTCGTTGTTTGAGGCCTTGAACCCCAAATGAATAGACTGCTCAATCATTTGCCCGTTTGGTGATACCAATACTACTCCTGCCCCCGCTCCCTACTAGTTGGAGTTGCCATCAATAAAGAGCCGGAAGGAGTCTCCAATGTAGATACCGCAGGGCTTTAGTTTTTCTTCCTCCTTCTGCTCTACTGGACATCTTAAGCTGCAGTTCATCGGAGCCTGCCTTGGGATTGCGCCAGGAGCGAACTCGACCACAAAGTTGGCCATTACTTGGCTCTTGATTGTTGTTCTAGGCCTCAACTCCAAGTCGTATTGGCCCAGCATCACTGCTCATCTGGCTATTCTGCCTGTCAGATCTCCATGCTATAACAGGGACTTTAGCGGATGCTCCGTCAATACCACAATCTTGTGGGCTTGGAAATAGTGATTCAACTTTTTAGAAGCCATCACCAGGGCTAGTGTCAACTTCTGCAAGGGAAGGTACCTAGTTTCTTCACATGCTAAGGTCTTGCTCACGTAGTATACGGCCTTCTGTTCTCCTTCTTCCTCGTAGATTACCACCACGCTCACGGCGTGGTCTGAAACAAAGGTATAGAAATAGTTCTTCTCCTGGCACTGGAGTTGACAAAACTAGAGTTGTTGTCAAGTATCTCTTTAAGTCAGTTAAAGCGACTTCAGATTTCTCTATCCACAAAAAATCTGTGGCCTTCTTTAGCAAACTAAAAAATGATTTGCACTTGTCTAAACTTCGGCTAATAAACCTGTTCAAGGCAGCTGTTTTCCTAGTCAACGTCTGTACTTGTTTGGCTGATGTTGGGCTCTTCAAGTGAAGGATGACCTTGATCTAATCTGGGCTTGCTTCAATGTCCCTCCTGGTGACCAGGTATCCCAGAAACTTACTAGATCCAACTCCAAATGCACATTTGGAGGCATTAAGCCGAAGCTTATATGTTTTTAGGATATCAAAAACTGCCTGCAAACCGGCCAGATGGTTCCCAGGTTCTTTGGTCTTCACGACCATGTCATCGATGTAGACCTCTACTATTCTCCCAATCAGATGCTTGAACATCTTGGTCACTAACCTCTGGTAGGTTGCTCCTGCATTCTTCAACCCAAAACGCATCACTCTGTAATAATAGAGTCCTTTCATGGTGATGAATGTCGTATTCTCTTCATCTGGAGCGTACATTACTCTCTGGTGGTAGCCTCTATATGTACCTAGGAAACTCATCCTTCCATGCCCTGAAATGGCATCCACCAGCTAATCGATCTTAGGCAAAGGGAAGCTATCCTTGGGGTAAGCCTTATTCTAGTTGGTGAAGTCCACGTAGACCCTCCACTTGCCGTTCTTCTTTTTCACAACTACAGTGTTGGACAACCTGGTAGGATAGTTCACCTCTCGAATGGCCTAGGCTTCCAGTAGCTTGTCCACTTCCTCCTTGACTGCCGTCACATGTATTAATGGTGGCCTTCTTGCCCGCTGGATGACGAGTTTAGCCGACCTGTCCATATTGAGCCTATGACACGTGACCTCGGGGTCAATGTCAGGCATCTCGTAGAGGGTCTAGGCAAACACTTCTCTGTTTGCTCACAGGAAAGTCTCCAACCCTTTTTCCTCCTCCTCGGCTAAGCTTGAGTTGAAAAGGAAGAAGCATTCTTCTTGACCTTCTTGACTAGAATCTTCTTTAAAGCTTCCTCACTCTTGTCGACTGGTTCTTTGCCGACATCATCTAGGACTTCCCTGTCCTCGTCTTCAATTTCCACTGTCTCTGCTTTCTGTATGTTGTAGTGGACTTCATCGCTGACATGGAACAATTTTTTTCTTGCACCTGATCCCGTCTGACCTCCTCAATCCCCTGTTTGGTCAGGAATCGCAACAGCTGGTGCAGCGTTGAGAGAACAGCCTCATTACGTACAACCACGATCTACCCAAAATAACATTGTAAGGGGAGGAGGTGTCAATTACTATAAACTCCGTACTTACCTTCTTGGTATCTGCCTGCACCTCTAAATTTGTGGCTCCTAGAGGCCATGTTGGAGTCCCATTGAATCCAACCATCGGGCTATTGGATTGTTCCAGATCATCTAGGTGAAGGCCAAGCTCCTTGTAACATCTAAAATACATGATGTCACAAGAACTGCCTTGATCAACCAGTATGCATCTCACCTAGCACTCTCCAATCTTCAGTGTTATCACCAGAGCATTGTTGTGTGGTTGCTGCACTATATCCGGGTTTGCCTCAATAAAAGAAACCATTAGTCCCTAGTACTCATTTGTCCTAGGCTTCTTTTGCTGGACTTGATACACATACTGCAAGTGCCTCACTCTCTGAGTCTCCCCATGTACATCATTCTCATTGACCTTTGAGTGAATAAGGTCCCTTTGCTTGCTGTGGTGGCGGTGGCAGGAGTGGTGTTACGGTGCCTGGGGTAGCCTTGCATGCTCTTCCTTCGTCCTGGCCTCATCTACTAGGTCTCTCAAGTGACCCTTTCTGACTAGATCCTCCAAGTGCATCTTCAGAGCCCTGCACCCCTGAGTCAAGTGTCTGTCCTTATTATGGTAAACACAGTGCTTTCCAAGGCTCCTTCCCATAAACTCGCCAGGGATCTTCTCCAGCGCTCTGTAATACGGCTGATTCCTGATCCTTTCCAGAACATTGTAAACCAGGATCTTGAATACTGTGGTGACTACCTGTGCAGCCCTCACCCCTGTCTCCTGCCTATTTACGCCAGAATTACCTTGGCCTCATTTCGGCAAGCCATTTCTCTTCTCTTGCTTTGGTGTCTTTGCTCCTTGTGTATCCTCTTCTACTTTGGCATACTTCTCAATCTATGCCATGAGCTCCTTCATACTCTTTGGTAGAGTTTTTGCTAGTGATTTTCAAAGTGGGCATTCATCATCCAGGCCAGTTTTGAATGATACAACCGCCAGCTCCTGGTTGCAGGCCAAAATTCGATTGAACACCTCATAATATCTCTTTGCATAAGCCCTGAGGCTTTCACCCTCACTAATATTCAAAGCCAGCAAGGAGTCTACCCTTAATGGCTGCAACTTGTTCATAACAAACTTGGCCATGAACATCTCCGCCAGGCCTTCCCAACTCTTCACAGTTCCTTTCGGTAACTTATGGAACTAATCCGATACAATCTCCCCAAAGGATGAGGGGAACACCTTGCACAACAACTGCTCGTTCCCATTCCATAAAGCCATCGAATTCAAATATAGACCAACATGAAAGTTCAGATCAGTCTTACTGTCATAAACCTGGAACCTTAGCATGTGGAACCTCTTTGGGGCCTCGAATGTTTCCAACTCCACTAAGAATGGTGTCCTCAGCTTGACAGGGGATGTGATCTCGGCGTTGAGCTGCTTCCTCTAGAGGTAGTCCCTTAAGTCCTCCTTTGTTCTACCGGGAGCTCGGCAATCAACTGATTTTAGCCTTTTTGGTGCACTACTCCCGGTGTCATTGTGTGTCCTCTTAGACTTCTTTTCATTCACTGTATCAAAACACAGGTGTTTTCCCTAGACATGTCGAGGTTCTCTGACATAAGTTCCCTTGGTACGAATGCGACTCATCTCTTATTGACTCAGTTCACCCGGCATCTCGTGACGGCTGATGTGAGCGCTCATCTCCCTTACCATGTTGCGAGACTACTGGGATTTCTTTTTGCCCCCTTTTCTGGGTATCAGTCTTGGCCGCTGGTACCGACGTGTCCTGCAACGGGAACGATGGTTGTATCACATTATTTTTTATCATGAAGTTGACAATTGACTGTAGGTCTGCCAACTTGTTTTCCATTCCTTTCGTCTCGTTGTCCCTTTCTCAGGCATCTATCCTTCCATACCTGGAGGTCGCTTTCGTTGTAATACTTATCTCGACTAGCTTTCTTCATGGCGTTACCCTCTTTGCCTATGTCCTTCTCGCTAGGATTCGGATCCTGTGCTCTTTCATTACGGTTTTCTTCCCTGACATTAGGATTTACATGATCACAACTCTCACTCTGGATGTCATCCCCAATCTTTTCTTTATGTCCATTGTTGGCCATCTATTCTCCTTAAGTTCCCATAAACGGTACCAAATTGTGGGTGTTGATTTCCGACCACACAACCAAATGGGGAACTTAGCTGGAGAGCACCAACAGAATAAATTAAGCCCAACAACCTGTACAAGAAGATGAGAATTCGACGGTAGTTCGTCCACGTAGGGCACTTCGATGATCAAGTCAGTAATCAATATCTCTCAAAGATAGCATATTATGCTTAAACTCACGAGAAAAAACTTACCTCAGACCCACGAAGGTGTTTTGCTTTTATAACCAGCAGGGACCTGATCCCATTAGAAGCCTCACTTCAATGGACTCAGGCTCAATGCTTATCTTGGACCCTCATTTAGATAGAGATAAACTTTTCTTGAGCCTTATCTTTGTCCAGACTGATATCCTCTTCTATTCTAGAACTCTTGTCCCTTATCTGCTTATCTTGGATTCTGGTATCTCCGCAGATAACCTCGGCCTAGCCGAGATCATCTCGGCAGCATAACCAGGCCACATGGCACCTCGACTGACACTTCGATGTCACCTTAGCCATGTGTTGTCATTCACAAAATAATTCCCCACATTAATGATTAGAAAAAAATATGATAGATAGAGTAATTAGATATTTTAATAGATTGTCATATTATTGAACTATAGCGTATAACCCGTGCTATGCACGGGATTGAACAATGATTGATTTATTTTTTAATTAATTAAAAATATTTTTACAATAAATTATCTCTCTATTTTTAATTTTTTTTTAATTATATCAATTTTTTTTTAATTTTTTCAATCCATCTTGTATAGAAGAATATATATATCTATATAATAAGGCAAGAGGCTTTTTGAAAATGTCTTAAAATGTATGAGAGATACATTTCATTTTAAGGGCTCAGATCAATTGTGATACACATCAATGGTTGAGATTTTGCTTCAATTCCCGCCCAAACACTTGGTGCTCTCTCCCACCTACCCACGTCTCCTCCCCCATTCCACCTTTATCTCCTCTCTGTTGCACGTCTCCTCTCATTCCCTCCTTATCTCTATCTCCCTCTTTGTTCCTCTTATTTATCTTTCGCAGAGACGCTACCCGATCTCTACCTCTGCCCCCACCCTCCCACTCGCTACCTCTCCCCATCTCCCCCCTTTCGCAGAGACGCTACCTCTCTCCTTCTCTCTCACCCGATCTCTACCTTTCCCCCTCTCCCCCCACCCTCCCGCTCGCTGCCTCTCCCCCTCCACCCGATCTCTACTTCTCTCTATCTCCCCACACTCTCCCACTCGCTGCCTCTCCCCCTCTCCCTCCTTTCGCAACCCTGTGTCTCCCCCTCTCCCCCCTTTCGTAAGATCACTCTGTTGAATTCGATCTAGGGAATGATCTTCATGATCACTCTGTTGTTTGATTTTTTATAGATTATATAGATTTTTTACAAAGAATTTGGATATAGACAAAGAATCTGGATATAGACCCACATTCTCATATTCTTATAGATTTTTTATTTGTGAGTATATGATTAAGGCCGAAATGTACATCATTGAGGCTGTTAATTAGAATCTCTTAACTTCACTTGCTGGTCAAACCGTATACTTTATGTGTGTTGAATGTCAATCAGGTTGTACATAGTCGGAGCATAAAATGGGCAAAAAGACAGAATTTGGAGAGAGTTGACTTTCCCGCACGTGCGTTGACTTTTTCTGGGAAAGTCAGCCCGACATTTTAAACCTGTTTAGACGAGATTAGAAGTATAAAAAGGCAAGGAAAAGGCTGGATTAGGGTTCTGAACTTGTTTTGACCTAAAGGGAGAGGCTAGGGTTTGGAAGGGAAGAGAAACAAAAAGCTTCAAGGATGTCTCCCATGGTGGTTTCTTCTCCATCTACCTCTTTCCACTCCTCCATGAGTGGCTAATCTCCTTTTCTAGGGTTTTGATGAAACCCTAACCATGTAATTATTTTGTTTTCTTTTTGATTTTTAATTATGTAAAGTTTGAACATTTGTATGGTGATTTAGATGTTTCTTTTATATATTTTTCATTATTTCTTCGAATATTTGACTTTCTGTGATTGTTGAATGTTATCCATACATGAGTTTTCTATTCCCTCACATTCAAGGTATGAGACGAACCATGCTACGAGGAACGAGTCGTATCACTACCTTAGTTTAGAGTGAACGATTCGTATTATTTGAGATGGTTCGTGCTCGTACATTGAATGTGATGATCTTCTTGTTAAATGCTTTGAGCTTGTAGTTGTGAAGCATTAATCCGTTCAAACCATAGCATAATTGATTTCAATTGGAAACCCTAATTACGTGGCTAGTGGTGGACTCTTTGCCCTGGTTTTTCCCCCAATTCAGTAAACCCAATTTCATTTATTATTGATAATTTAATTCCTTAGTTTAATTTATTTGTTATTAATTTAGGCTATGAACAATCAATCTTTTTATCAAAATTAATTTAGAAATTTAACAATTAAATTAGTTTAATTTCACAATTGTCCCTGTGGATCGATACCTGGACTTGCCATTATTTTGATAGAATTTGGTATAGTTTAGTGATTATTTTTGGTGTGTTCAACAACCCATCAGTATATTTTTATTTTATTTGGGTACCCAATTTTATAGATTGTATAGATTTTTTATTTATACATAGATTTTTTATATAGGCTGTGATCTGCAAACTATGGAACTCTCTCTAGCTCTGTAACGATCTGCAATTTATCAAACGATCTGAGTTCTCCAACACAGGTATGTAACTCTCATATTCTTATAGATTTTTTATTTGTGAGTATATTTTTATTTTATTTGGGTACCCAGTTTTATAGATTGTGTAGATTTTTTATTGCTGATTAAATGCCAATTGTTTATTAATGTGTAATTTTTTTGTCTAATCTCTATTTAACTGGGTATAGTTTCCTTCTCTTCGGCTTCACTTCCATTTGTATCATATAAATTTTGTGTGTTATAGAAAAAGCTGGGACTTACTTACCTATATCTTAATTTTATTTGCTTCAATTGTGTTGGTGCAGATACAAAATAAACCAACCATCTCTGGATTGTATGATAAAGGTTTGTTCAGAAAGCACTTCATATTTTTTTACTGGAATTTTTATGAATTGAGAAAGGAATGAGATGAGTAGTAGTGAGGTGAGGAAAATGAGGAGTAGTGGTAGATGGGGAAAAGAGATGGGGGTAGTGCTGGATCATGGTAAGGGTAGCAAATGACTGTCAACACCAAAATAAAGGGAAAAAAATTGTTAGACTGTTTAAATGGCCCATAGAAATAAATGGTTAGAATTAAAATAATTTCAAGTTAGGTTTGATTTGTTGCCGAGGTCAAAATTTTGAAGTTTTTTTTCTTTTTTAAATTTCCCAAAAATCAATATATGAAACCATGAATTACTTGGTATATTTGTCATTTATCCTAGGTATGCATACAATTATAGGGCAAGCTCTAAATGCACTTAAAATTTTAGGATGCATTTAAAGCCTCCCAACTACAGTCATATACCACAAATATAAGTAATGTCATAGATGGAAGAAGAGTTACAGTATAATGTAACCAACTCCTTGCCAATTTACTGTAACTGACTCCTTGCCAATTCAAGTCAACAACAAACACGAAGGCAGTGTAATTCTATGAACACAAAAAGTAAAAACATTTTTTGAATTGCCTAATAAAATGAAAGGAAAATTCTACTTACACAAAGTTTTAGCTCACTATACCTGTTATTATAATATTTTTATTCTTTTATAGGATTACTATTAAGAACTAAAAAACCTTATTGTTTTTCTTTGATTAACCTCTGATCATATATCCAGAGTAACAGAGTACTCATTTGTGTTTGTTATTGCCAGAAAAAATAAAATTTTTATTGGGCTTTGACTTTTAAGAGTTAATAGAAGTAGTTTTATTGGTAGGTTGCTGTCATTGGAGGTAATTTGGTGAGCTGGGTCTGAATTTGGAGGTGAATTCAGGCTTGGTAAGAGGAATTATATACATTTTGGTGTGTTGTTTGTTGGTGGAATTGAGGTCTATAATGGTTATAATAAATCTTTTTGTTCCATTTGATTACTAATCTTTTTAGTCAGGTTGAGTTATGGACTCTTCAAAGGAACAATGCCTTAGCCTTAGGTGCTGAAATACATGTGTATGCATATATTCTTTTAGATATTACGATTGGCCAAAATTTAATGGACAAAGCTTGCATAGTTTTTCGGGGAAAAGCCCCATTTCTGCTCATATTATCATATATGAGAAAAGTATTGTGAGTTTTGCAATTCTTAACTTAAACCTATTGACAGATAAGCTTATTTAGCTACTCTGGTTTGACTCCTCCATTTGTGGCAAGAAATGGAGATCTCAATTTCAATGTAACAGGTTGCAACATATCACCAAATATTTTGAAGATTCATCTAGCGTATGATGATCTTCAAGTTTGATGATTAGTGAAGCTCAATTCTGGCTTCACAGGTTGAAGATTTATAATAAATATATATTATGACAAATAATATATATTTAGGTATCTAACATTATATGTTTAGATACCTAAATATAATGTTTTTGGCTTATTTAGGTACCACTGTAATATAAATTTTATAATGTTTCTGGCTTATTTAGGTACCTAATAATAGAATTGACTTCTTTAATTTTTAAATTACTAATAATATGATTTATCTGTTACTAACATATATGTTTAGGTACCTAAATATAATGTTCAGGCAACTTGGTAAGAAGAATTGGGTTGTTTGAATTCTGCTTCGAAGCTCTTGCAAGTTTGATAATTTTCACAATCTTCTCTTTGTTCTTTTTCTTTTTTTGTCATTTTCATTTCAAAACTCTTGCAGGTTTGATGATCTTCACAATCTTCTCTTTGTTATGTTTCTTTTTCATTTTTTATTTATGTAGCTTTCAATTTATTTGGATTGGTGTTTCTAAACCTTAAACTGATATGTATTTGTTTTTCTTTTTTGTGTTGTCAAGCATGGGTCTTGACATTAGATCTATATCAAGTAGCACCCTCGATTAAGTAGAATTTGGGACAATCACTTAACAATGTCCTTTTATTTCATTTTTTATTTTATTTTATTTCATTTAATTTTTAATTTTATTTATTTATTTATTTTCCATTACTTGCAAGTGCATTTTGGAAAGCAGTTTCATAAAATATAAAATTCAATTCACTTACAGGTGAGGACTTTGATTGTGAAAGTTTTTATATTTGATTAGTTTTTATATTTTATTTTTATAACTGCATTTTAATCTTAATATTATTTACACCGTGCCTTTAGGCACAGGCATACGCTAGTATATAGATAATGCAAAAATTGGAAATCTTATAAAAGAAAATTGAAAAAGTCAAAATAAGCCAAAAAAAATCATTTTTTTTTTGTGCTTATTTTTATCTTTTCTGATTTTTTTTTTCCTGACTTCTTAAAATTTTCAAATTATATATGCTTAAAGTTTCACTTCGACTTTCATTTTTAAATTGGATGTAGCTAAGGAATGGTTAAAAATTTTCTTTTGAAATTCTATCTGTAATTTTTTTAAAAAAGTTAGTTATGGCTAGGTGCATTTTATGTCACATGTATATTTTAATTTAATGAAATTTTTTGGGTGAATAGTTTAAAGAAATTTTGATTAACAGTATAAAATAATATATTCAAATTTTAGACTAAAATAATAAGTGGGATTACTTTTGAGTACAATTACATTTTGTTTTTTTTTTTTTAAAAAAAAAAATCTTATGGATATGGCTATAACCTTTTTTTGTCTTTCTATAAAAAAAAATATTTAATTTGAAATTATAGAAATAAAATAGAGATATAGATAATATATGTCATAAATAGTTCATAAATTAATAAATAAATAAAAAAGTTTCCATATTAATCAAGGAATCAATTCAAACTTTAACGTTTAACAGTCAATGGTAATTTACCAGGTGTATTTATATAATTTTTAATTTCAAAAAATTATAAAAACAAAGTTTGAACTTTAGAGATAAAAAACCTAACAATATTTTTACTTATATAATAGTATAGATAGATATCTATTAATAAAGAAAATTGTAGAAATTTTTTTTTAAATAAAGATATTGCATATCTTTACAAATTATTATATAAAAATGTTACAACAAAAATTTCTTTCAAAAAATATGATAATAAAATTTCTCCAATATGTATTTTTCAATGGGACCCACACGTATGGTAAACCATCATAGTAAACTGTCCACCGAAATAAAAAAGATGAAAGAAATAAGAAAGTATCGCAATGCATAAACACACAAAAAAAAGGGCAGCAATGCACCGATATATACATCTATATGGACAAAGAACTTACCATATTGATTCTTTGAATATTTAATAAAATTGAAATAAAATAATAACAAATTGGAAAGAACCAATAGAATAATTATAAATATATTTTTTGTATTTAAAAAAATAAAAAATCATAGAAAAATGGATTAGAGCTTTGAGACTCAAAGAACTCATAACATTTTTGCTTTATATTATACTAGGATATCACCCGTGCTATGTATTGGATAAAATAATATATTATTTAATAAAAATATGATAATTATATTTAATTTTTTTATATTATGTAAAATAAAAGTTAAATGGAAACTAGCCAATCGAGATTTTCTTAATTGTAACGCCCCCAAAATAATACAACAAATCCAACTCGTAAGCAGAAGAATAATAGAAATAAGATACTTTCATTCATCAGAGTCCGTTTATAAAAGTTAACACATGCGATATATATTCACAAATTTTCATCTTGAATCTACAGCATGTGTCAAAATAAATAGAGAGTTGAAACTAAACAAATAGTCATATGCCCTACAGGTTTATATCTTTCCAAGTCATTGCTTGGTTACACAAAGGTAAGCCTAGCTCACTACAATTTAAAGCCCTCAGCTACGCAAAAATATAACAAAAGAAAGAAACTTTTGCTCCCAAAAGTCCCTCCAAGCTATTGCCTTAGCGGAGGTATGTCACCAGCACCTGAAAATAGTTTTCCCAAATAGGGTAAGTTAAAGCCCAGTAGGAACAATCTAACATAATATATGAAATTTAACAAAAATATATGTATAATGTGCATATGCAATGCCGATGACAAAATATCCACTTTTTATATAACCGTAAAGCACCAAAGTTCATATTTCAATTCATTTTCCTTCAATTCATTTCAAGTTCATCTATTCTTCTCAATCCATGAGTCAATTTCATTATCTTTCGACAACTCAATTGAGACTACAACTCAATGGTTTTCCAATTCAATACACTACCACACAAATACTTCAAATCTGCTATTTTACGAAAATTTCGTCCGCAGGATCGGCACCCATATATATACGTAATTTTGGGACTTTCACCCTGGACACTCCGGCCAACTTAATTTCAATGGAGTCCATCCCCTATTTGCTCTCAAGCAATGGAGTACATCCCATTTCTCCTCCCAAACACCATATATATACAATGTATTTAAAACATAGTCATATTCAATGACAATCAACAATAGATTAGTTTCAATTTACCTAATCCTCATGCATTTTTCTATTATAATTATAGCTATCCCCCACCGATAGCCCAATACAGATATTTCTAAACAAATATTTAGTCTTCTCAAAAGATAAATTATTCAAATTTTCATAGGTGAGAGATAACACGTGTCCAACTCCACCATTTATATCAATAATCCTCCAATTTCACATTACCAGTATCAATTTTAGTTATTTGTACAAAATAACAATTTGACCCATTTAGGGCAAACTCCATTTTTCCATATATCAACCCAAATGCCAAAATTAACTATTTTGTCACCATAGAATCTCATATTCAAACCCCATAATCATTTATTTCACACTCATTTAAAAACCCCTCTTTTATTTCACACCCAAACCCTAGGTTTGTTCAAAATACTCTCAAATCCTACCATTGATACACAACAACAAAAAATCCTTACCTCAAAGAGAGAAGACGAGCCAAGCAAGAGTGAAACTTCAAAGATGGTCAAATCCAACTCTATTCGGATCAAAATGGAAATCTTGTGATGGTCTACCTTTTTAACAAAGGGATTTGGGTGAAGAAATCACTAAAACTAGGTGAAAATGTAGAGAGAGTATGTGTTTTGAGAGAGAGAGAGTCTTAACTTTAGGTTTTAAGGAGAGAAGATCTGAGAAAGTGATGTAAAAAGTCATTTTCGCGATCTGATATACGCACATTCCGCTCGAACGCAAGATCTAACACTCGAGCGTCAAACATAAAAAGTTGTTCTGCTTGAGCACAAAAATGCCGCTCGAGCGCCAAGAACAATGAACAAGATGCTCACTGCTCGAGTGAAAGAAGTGACGCTCGAGCCTAGAAAACACACATCAATAGTTTTGTAGATAACAAATCAATGCTCGAGCGCAAGAAAGGCCGCTCGAGTGCCCACTTGCTTGAGCATAGAAAACGCCACTCGAGCGTAGAAATCACTTTGCCAGTAGTTTTGCAGACCTGCAAGAGTGCTGAGAGTTTGCAAAGCCCGCTTAAGCGCAGGAAGTGCCGCTCGAACGTAGAATCAAAATTCTAGGCAACACAAGGTTTGAAAAACAAGCGACCAACCTACCCAAACACAACCACAACAACCCAAAAGCCAATTTCCAAGAGATACAAGGGAAGCAAGGGATAAACAACAATATGAAAGCATTAAACCCGAGTCCGGGATACCACAAGAGTCGGGTCAAAACTGGGATCACTATATTAATTGTTTAAAATTAAGAAAATCAAAAAA
The DNA here is from genome assembly GCA_036172215.1 of Camellia granthamiana. NCBI lineage: Eukaryota > Viridiplantae > Streptophyta > Magnoliopsida > Ericales > Theaceae > Camellia > Camellia granthamiana. The sequence goes on along the minus strand of CM069904.1, from coordinate 6,376,258 downwards.
ATTAGTATGAGATATTGATCATAAGGATTCTTACTAAAAATTTCATATTGCTTATATAAATGAGAGTATAAGATTCACTTTATGTAGGTGAAACAATTCACTTTTTCCTTCTTTTCTTGATGTAGGATTATAAAATAAAAGTTAAATGGAAGCTAACCAATGAGGATTTTCTTAATTGTTTAAAAGTTAACAATTGTTTAGGTGAGAAGTTTATTTTGAATCAAGCAATCTTAGCTGTTTTATCATTAATTAGGTCAATTTTTAATTTATTTCGAATCAAACCAATTTAACTAATATATTTTGATAAAACTGCTAAAATCGCATTCAAACCAGCGAATCAATCAAACCGAAAACGGTTCACCCTATCGGCTAGGTCAAACGACCAACCAACTTATAAAAATTAATTAATTAAAACTTTTAAATTTTATTTTAATTTTAAAATTTAAACTGTCTTGAACTGAAACATACACAACACTACAATATTAAATGGGAATATAAGGTTTATATAGTAAAACAACTCATTTTTTCTCTTTTTCTTGATGTGAGATTGTAAAATAAAAGTTAACAGTTGTTTGGACGAGAAGGTCATTTCTAATCAAGTAGTCTCAGTCGTTCAATTTTTAATAAGGTCAATCTTAGTTTATTTCAAATCAAACAAATCTAAGCAATATATTTTGATAAAACAATTAACATCGTGGTTAAACCAATGAATCAGTCAAATTGAAAACAATTCAGCCTAATCGGCTAAGTCAAAAGACCAATCAATTTACAACAAAATTAATTAATTAAAATCTTTAAATTTTATTTTAAAATTTAAACCATGTTGAACTGAAACATTCACAATACTATAATATTAAATGAGAGTATAAGATTTACTTTATATAAGTGAAACAACTCACTTTTTATTTCTTTTCTCGATGTGGGATTGTAATTATTTTAAAGTTAAATATTATGAGAGTTTCAAAATCTCATACAAAATTATTTTTAAAATCAAAACGTGTATGTGGGATTGTACAATAAAAGTTAAATGGAAACTAACCAATGGAGATTTTTTTAATTGTTTAAATTAAGAAAAAAAAATGGTATTAATTATAGAGCTTCTTACTAAAAATCTTCTTTTGCTTATATAAATGGGAGCATAAGATTCACTTTATATAAGCGAAATAATTCACTTTTTATTTCTTTTCTCTATACGGGATTGTAAAATAAAAGTTAAATGGATATACACATTGGATTGTAGATTGAAACTGTGTTTACAAAAGTACCTTCACATAGTACAGGTGATATGCTAGGAGTATTGTACATGTGTTCTTAAACACACAAACAACAAAAATGGGTGTAATAACCCCGACTTATGATTAACTATTAAACCACGATTGATGATGTTTAATAAGTAATTAAGTTGAAATTCTGAATTAATTGAATGTGTGTTGCATTATTTGTGTTTCTATCTGTCTATCGTAGAAAGATTTGTTTGTATTTCGGTTTTGTTCTGTGAATTGAAGGCCTTATCAGTATCTGATCACGAAATTGACTTGGTATATGTGTTATTTGGAATTTTTAGGAAATTATAGTAGGTTTAATTTGAATTTGATTCAGAATCAAATGATTAGAATAAAATAATGATACTTGATCAATTTTAGACCAAGTTTACTTAAGCTTCCTTAATGAGCCTCTATAAGGCTAATATAAATCTATTAGTTCATTTTGCACCTTCATTTCATTATCTTGAAGCCCCAAACGTGAGGGAGAGTGAGAAGCGTGAGATTAGAGTCAATTTGGAGAAGAATTAAGCTCAAACAAAGGGAATTGCTAAGAACTGAGGGATTGAAATTAGAGACTCAAGGATCAAGCCTTTTGACCCTAAATTGAAAGCCTTTTAAGTCATATGAGTGCGATATTAAGAACATGATTTGAAGAGAATTGAGTTGGGTAATGCATAATTTGAATTTATATGGTTGAAGATAAGAATAGATCATGTATGCATGTGCATTCCATGGTACTTTGAAGTTGAGTTCAAGCAATTCTCCCATGCATGTCATGTTTTTAACTTCATTATGAGACTTCATCATGTTTTCCATCAAATTACCTTGTTTGAGCATGATTTGAAAGGTTTAAGTATAAAGAGATTACATGCATGTGTATATCATGAGTTTCAAGCATGATTTTTATACAACTGGCATGCTTTTGGACGTTAATTTTGATAAAAGACTTTGAATTCATCATGTTTTACAAGTTTTCTTATGTTTTTGGCCGAAAAGAACATAAATTGCAGCTTTGAGTTGAGTTTCGAAGCTTGGAAGCAAATCTAGAAATTCCAGAATTCTACTTTTCCGCTCGAGGGACAGAACCTGCACTCAAGTGATCATACTTGATTTTGCACTTCTGTTTGAGCGACCAAGGATTGGCTAGAGCGTAAAATGCATGCTTCCAAAAGTTTACAAGTTTTGCAGATTGCTCGAGCGGCAAGAGTTGCGCTCGAGCGAAGACCTTAGTTTCACGCTCGAGCGGGCATCGAGCGAAAAATTCATGCAACCAGTACTTTTGCAGAGTTTACAGACCGCTCGAGCGACTGAAGTTGGGCTCAAGCAACCATCCTTATGTTTGAACCTCCGCTCGGGCGAAGGACGTTACGCTCAAGCGAGGTCCCTATTTTCAAAATTTTGACTAAGTGTTGAACAACATGTTTTGGCATCCTCATTGCGTCCTCGGCATTCCTAGGCCATGATTAAGATACAATAATAAGGGTAAAACTTAGAAACACACTAAGAACGAAATGAAATAAGTTAAGTATGAACCAAGCGTGTGTTTCAATATGTGAATCTGTTATGTTTGTATAAGTCACATGCCATGAGCTGTTGCTCCATTGATCTATCGAAGCTATCTGTGAGTAATAACTTAGTAAAGCTATATTCGATATGAATTACTTTCTGTACATTATGATATGGTATGAACTGTTTCCAAAAGATGCAAAAAGTTATTTTGTGATTACATGAATGATGATCCAATTCTTTGAAATGCCTATGTGGTATCCTTGGCAGAGGCCCTCGCCCAGGGGACACAATACTGTGGCTTATGGTCATGAGGCCCTCGCCCGGGGGAAATAATATCGTGGCCCAAGCCCTTGCCCAAGGGAAACAATACCGTAGCCCACATATGGGATATGTTACCCGGTACCAGAGGTTCCATTATGGAACTTGATATGCTTGACCAAAATGATATATTAATGCTAATGGATGTACCACACATGATTCAAATACGATTTGAATAAGAATATGAATAAGACTCTGTTTTTGATACGGACATGCATATGTTTCTGATTTGAAAGGAGATTTGAAATCTATTATGGACATCATTCATTAAAATCTTTACTCTATTATTATTCACTGGGCTCTAACTCATTGTATTATTTATGTATATAGGTGATCAGGCGCGTGACCAGGCTCAGTGATGATTTCCTAGAGGTCAATTTTGTCGGTCAACCACTGTGCCTCCCGAAGAGGTTTCAGAAAGAGTTTAGTGGTCAAGTTTTGCAAACCAAGTCATAAGAGTTAGACTTTTGTTGTTTGTAAACAGTTCCTTTGTCTTATCTATCTATCTATCTATATATTATATAAGGAAAATGGAGTTTCTAACTCACAAGTTTTGTGGGAGCTCTAATATCCCAATCTTAAAAAAAAAAAAGAAAATAAAAAAAAAACCTTAGCATTTATTAACTTTTCCTAACCCACAAGCCTTTTGGGAGATTTGGTCAAAACCCTCTCATAATAAAACTTTAATACATTAAGGACAAACATAAAAAAAAAAATTATTGAAAAGTCCAACACGTATCATTATTATCAAAATATTAAACTTTAAAATAATATAACTTTTGATGTAGATGTCGGTTTTTAATAAAATTAGTATTTTTAGAATTCTCTCATCAATATCTATCAAATAAGATTCATATTGATTATGAAATTATTTACAAAAAAAAAAAAGTATTACAATTGAAATTGATGTAAACAGTAACAGTAACAGTACCGTGTTACTTTGTTTGACAATAACATGTTACTCTGGTTCACAGTAACATGTTACTATGGCAATATTGTCCAAAAAAGAAAGAAAAAAAGATATTTTATTTTGTCCATACTCAATTATGTGTTTTCTCCTCAGGGGATTTATGAAGCAAAATAAATTGGGTTGTCCTTTTCACCAAACAAGGGTCCAATGGAGAGGTTTTGGCTAAATTTTCCAAGCCTTTTGACTTCTCCCAGACCTACTGTTGCACCCTTTTTAACTTCTCCCATACACTATGGTTAGTGATGAGATTGTTAAATTATTTCATAAAAAATCTATAAAAAAAAATTGTATATTAAAAAAATATCTAAAACAAATATAAATTATTATTAAAAAATAATATGTTGCAATTGTGGGAAAAAAAGAGAAAAAAAATTACACTGTGCATTTCATTAATAATGCTAAAAAAAATGTGCCAAGTGTTTGTGTAAAGGCTTGACACGTGTCTACTATCAAATTATCAAGTGAATATAGATGAAACCAAATAACTCAACTTTAATGGCTAACAAATATTAGAAGCCCGACCATTAGAGTCCAATAACTATTAATTAATAGAATTCAGCAATTGAAAGGTCTCAAACCACATCTCTTTGTCTTTTCAAATGTTTTCTTTTTTGGGTTTATGCATTCATTTTAATATTAATAGAGAATTAGACGTGTGGAAGAGTGAGAGGCATTAAAATTATATATTGAGTTATGTAATTGTTGTGATGAAAAATTAAAGTTGTCTTCCCCTTCTATGGTGATTTATCTGGTTATATCTCTATGTGCTGTTTTCTGACCACACTGCCAAACAGGTACTTAGCTGTAGAACACCAGCAGAATAGATTGTGCCTAAATAACCTATCACCGAAAGAAAAGACTCCGGCGGTGGTTCGTCCACCTGGGGGCACTCCGACGATCTAGTTAGTAATCAATATCTCTCAAAGATAATAATTAGTGCTTAACTCACTAGCTAGAATACAAAAAGTGTACCTTAGACCCACGAGGGTGCCGTCCCTTTATATCCAGCACTAACCTGATCCTTGTAGAAGCCTAGCTCCTCTTGGACTCTGGCTCAATGCTTATCCTGGACTCTCCACTGGATAAAGATAAACTCCCTAAAAGCTTTGTCCTTATCCAGGCCAAGGTCCTCCCCCATCGTAGGACTCTTGTCCCTTATCCGTTCATCTCAGATTCCGGTATCTCTGTAGATAACCTCGGCCTAGCTGAGATCACCTCGGTGCCATGACCAAGACACGTGGCACCTCGGCTGGCACTTCGGTGCCACCTTGGCCATGTGCTGTCATTCAACAAATATGTCCCCACAACTGCCCCCAGGTTCTATTACCTTGGCATCCTGAGGTGATGGAACCTAAACCTTTCGACCATATAGCACGTCGGCTAAGCTTGCTCTACCCTTTATTACCGTGGTTATCACCCATCGGATTCCATATGATAAACACTTCAGTGTGTTTGCATCAATGCTTTAGAACCAAGAACCAAGTTTTTTCAAGTTCTCTAGCCGAGATCGTCCCCCTAGTCGAGGTCTTTGCTTCATTAAGTTAAGAACTCCAAGAGTTTTTACATGCGTATGAGCTGTCACGCACAGTAATTCAACCATTTTTGCCACGCGTCTCTTCCCCATTGAACCGTACCTGACACACACCATTAAGTCGCATCGTTCTTGCGTGTGCCATCAAACAAGCACGTCATCCTAGGCACACTAATTGCGATTTGCCGCCTTTTTGTGTTTTGACAAAAACATTCCCTCTCTCTTCGTCTTTTCACTTCACATTTTCTGATTTCTCTCTATGCTTCAAACTTTCTCTTTCTCTAATCCACCATTGTCACCTTCTCAAAGCTTTCTGCAACCACTTCCGTTCACCTTCATCGGCGAAGTATCCACCATTCTACCACTCATATCACCAGGGTTCAAACTCCAACGTACCTCACACTGGTGTCACTTCCTTCTGGTAAGTCACTGCTTCCCCTCTTTTCAATCTGTGTTTTCCTTAAAAAATTCCACTGCATTATTTGCTGCCATCGGCAACCCGTTCATGTTCTTGATTATAAATTTGTGCGTTGAATTCTATCATATGTTTGGGTATGTTTGTCTCATGATTTTGCTTTTGCCCAATCTCTTCCTGAGTATACACACAATGATCACATATTTATTTATTTTTGCCACTGATCTTGGCCTCGCACCCTTGTACACACTTTGTCACAGTGTTCTTGATAGTTCATCACTATTCTTGTGTAGACACCCCATTTTTTGACCGTCCTCAAGACTTGGATGTGCTTGCAGGTACATCCGATTACAAGTTTGATTGCTCGTTGAGCACTCAACTTTCGTGACAGAATGCTAGGTTTGCTCTTTCCAAACCTTATTTCCATTTTGTCTCATTTTTGGACCATGCCTTGGTCCCTCCATATTGTTGTTTGTGATGGCCTGCCGGCCATGAGGAAGAGGCTGCCGACCATGGATTTGGCTCTGCCGGCCATTGATAAGGCCTGCCAGCCATCAATGAGGCACTACCGGCCACCATTGATGGCCGGCAGGACACCTTGTTTCAGCAGATATTATGTTAGATCTTTTGAGCCAGCTATTTTTCACTGAGCCATCCTCTATGTGTATGGAGAGATGGAGGCCATTTCAAGCTTGTCAAGCAAGCTTTGCATGGCATTGCTCTATCTAAGGGGAGGCTCCTCCCCCTTTCCAGAGGTTCAGCATTTTTAGAGACAAGATATCTCTCTCTCTCTTTGGAATTCTCACACTCTCTCTCTATATTGTGCTTAATAGTGTCTCAAAGTGTATTTTCTCTTCACTTTTGCACTACAACACCTAGTAAAGCACCATCACTTTGTTGCTGAGGAATTTGAGGGTCTTGTTTGGACTCAAAAGGCTGGTTTTGGCTCAGAGAAAGGCTTGCTTTGCTGCTGTCCTTCAAGGGTGAGTGTATTCTCCTTTTAAGCTTATTTTTGTATGCCATCTTAGCCACCTTTGCATGCTGTTTTAGGCCTAGCTTTCAACTACAAAGAGCTTTGTTTTTAAGTGTTTAAAATGGCTGTTTGAGGCCTTGTTTGAGTTAGGGGTGGTCTTACCCCTTTGGTGGCTTGTTTTGCTTTGCTTTGTACTATCTCTTAAGGCCTTTGAGATCATCTTTGTTTGGCCTTTTAGCCACTGAAATTTAGTGGATTTTTAGTGGTAGAAATGTGGTTTTGAGGTCCAAAATGAGAGGGGGTGGTCCCATCTCCTCTTGTCTTGTAATTATTGAGCATGTGTTTCTAGCATGTGTTGGCTTGTTTTCAGCCTATTCTTGGCCTTATTTCAGCATGGTATAACTCTGTTTTGGCTTGGTTGAGTCACATCATGCATGCTTTTTACACTTGTACTGTAATCTTGCCATTTAGCCTTGTGTGCTCAATGCTTTGATCGATCATGCTAGCCTATTTTGGTTCTATCTTAGCATGTTTTTGGTGTTATTTTAGCATGTCTTAGCTCTGTTTTGGTTGGTCTTGGCCATGTGAGGCTTGCCTTGTATGGTTATAGTGTAAGTGGCTTTGACTAGCTTTGAGTGTCAAGTCTCTAGCATGCATTACTTGAGTTGTTTGCATGCTTTGGCCTCATTTCTAACATGATTTCAGTATATATGGTGTAGCCATACTCTCACATGTTTCACTCTTTCAACGTTTTTGGAGAGTTGTGTCTTGTGCCTTAATCTTGGGCTAATATGTATGCATGCTTGTCTAAGCTTTTGGGCTACCATCTCAGCATGTTTTGGGTCTTATTTTGCCATGTTACAACTCTGATTTCAGTTGGTGGAGTCACCTCTTGCTTGGTTTTGATACTTGTAGTGAAATCTCACTTATTGGCCTTGTATGCTTAGTGTTTTGGCTTACCATTCTAGCTTGTTTTGGCTTACCATTCTAGCTTGTTTTGGCCTGCCTTAGGACTGTTTTGAGTGATCTTGGTCCTTTGGGGCTTGCTTGATATGGCTATGGTGCAAGTGCCTTAGCTGGTCTTGAGTTTTGAGCCTTCTAGCATGCCTTATTTATGGTGTTTATGTGATATAGCATCATTTGACATGTTATTTCAGAGCATTTAGCCTTGTTATACTCTCATGTTTATCACTCTTTAATTGTGTTTGAGAGTTGAGCATTGTGCCTTGTGCCTTGTTTGTGGCCCAACATGTATGCATGTTTATCTAGTCCTTTGAGCTTCAATTCCAACCTGTTTAGGCCTTTGTTTTAGCATGCATGAGGTCTGTTTGGGGCTGGTTTAGTCCATTGAGCATTGTTGTAACGCCCTCGAAATATAACATAAAATTCAACAATATCGACATACATTGATATATAAAAGATCAACATCCTTCTATTCACCAGAATATTTCCTTACAAAAGTATTACATGTTGACAACAAAAGTAAATGCCCTATGGGCTTACAACTTTCCAAGCCAACACTTGGTTACAAGGAATGAGTACTAACTCATATACACATTAAGCCCTAGGCTTGAATTTACATGTAATACATAAAAAGGAAAATAACATCCAAAAAGTCTGTCTGCCTCTAGCCTCCCAAGCTATGTCCTTGGAGGTGGCATGCTACCTGTACCTGAAAATGATGTTCCCATATAGGATGAGCCACAGCCCAGTAGAAATACACTAAACCAGCTATGAACAATGACTAAAAGATTAGCAGTTGATAGATGGCCAACACAGATACATCCACTTATATCACATTTTAATTTCATGACTTACAAGTCCATGTAACTTTTCATTATCCCATTTTCAGTAGATAAGCATACTAGCTGAATCAATACATCAACAGATAAGCATATTGGCTATATCAACATCTCAACAGATAAGTATAAGAACTATATCATGTAACCAAAGATAAGCATATGAGCTATATCTACTCTTCTCTAGACAAGCATATGAGCTGTGTCTACACTTCTCAAAGATAAGCATATGAGCTATATCTACGGAGTTCATCCCCTATCTCCTCCCAACACTATCCGGTTTAGAGGTACATCCCCTATCTTCCCCTAAACCGCGGAGTACATCCCCCATCTCCTCCTCTACACACAATGCATATAAACACAAGGGTTCTATACACAATCAATCAATACGTAAAGTTAATGTATTCTATCAGCCGTCATGCTCTATGACATAATCCAATTGATTAGTTTTAGTTTGCCTAATCATCATGCATTGTCTACAACAATCAAAACTACCATCCACCGGTAGCCCAAAGCAACTATTTCTAAACAGGAAATAAATGCACAAATGGATACTATATCAACATTTCGACTAGGTGAGTAATGAATGATTTGACTACACCCTTTAGTCCCGTACATTCCCAATTTCAACATTTCCAATTCACTTCCTCTTTTCCTTTAATTAATTATATTTATTAATTAATTAAACCAATTAGGGCAAATTCCCTTAATTAACAAAACAACCCTAAGGTTCCATTTTCACCCATAATCCATCATCTATTTCATTTTTCTATGCCAAACTTGCATATAGGTTTATTTCAAACAAAACCCCAACTTTTGTAAAATTACACAAAAGGCCCAAACTTCCTCAAAACTACCCAACAACACCCAACATATCAAAATGCTAAAATTTAAAGACAAAATCCATAAGAAAGAGTAGGATATCCCTACCTCAAAGTTTGAGCTCCAACAAAGAAGATGAAGAAAACGAAAATGCTCCAAATCACAAATTTTTCGGATCAAAAGGTAGCCCTCGACGATCAACAACTTTTTTGTAAAGGCCAAAGGTGAGAAAATCACTCCTACTAGATCAATACCTAGAGAGAAGGTAGAGTTCTAGTGTGAGAAGCTCAACAATGGTGTTTTTGGAAAAGTAGGAGAGAGAAGAGAATGTGAAAAAATGATTTCAAAAGTCAAAACTCGGAGCTTTAACCCAGTCGCCCCGCTCGAGCGTCCAAACCCCTGCTCGAGCGGCACTCACAGACTCCCGCTCGAGCGGCGGATGCACACTCTCAGAACTTTGCAGACAGGTCCCCTGCTCGAGTGCCCAACTCCCCGCTCGAGCGTCACACACAAACTCCCGCTCGAGCGTCCAAACCCCCGCTCGATCGGATAACACTGCAGAGGAAATACTGGAAGGGTGATTTTCCCGCTCAAGCGCCAAAACCCCCTCTCGAGCGGAGAAGTGACAACAAAGGCCCCGCTCGAGCATCAAAAGCTCCGCTCGAGCGGACAGGCCAAAATCTGGGCAACTACTTTTGGTTCTAAGTTCAACCAACCTGTAACAAACCTGCCCAATACATCCTATAACTCAAATACAAGGTATGAAAGGATGTAACAAGGTTTAAACAACTGCTAACATCTACGGAACCAAGTCCGGATCACTGTACAACAAGGGGTAAAACCCGGGATCGCTATAATTGTATTGCATGCCTCCTGCCTATTGCACTTCACTAGTTTTGATGCCTTGGCCTTTAAACATTGCCATGCATGCATTGCTTGCATGATAGAGTCTCATGCATGCCATCTTAACATGTCAAGATTAGCATGATTGTTTGCATAACATGTTGTTTGTGTGCATTAATTGCATTGTGTTCAACCGGGCGTTACGTTGAGCATAAGGCGGATTAGTCCACTTCATACTCAAAGTGATGAAAGTGAGCCAATCCCCTTTGTCTCTATTGCCTTTGATCACTCATGATAAGGCCGTGGTCTTAGTGTCTTGTTTGCATTGCATTTATTGAATTTGTACATGTTGGATCTTTGGCCATCATGCATCGAGATGCTTAATTGATGGTTTTGGATCCAATGATGCCTCTCCCTTGATGTTTTGAGATGATATGGAGGGACATAGTACGTACATGTTCTTGGGAGACCCTCTATTTTCTCTATTTTGTGCTCTATTGCAGCTTGGTGTCACAGCACACTAGTGGCCGGCACCTTTTCATTGTTGGCCGGCACCTGTTCATATGTGGCCGGCAGTGTGCATCCTTGGCCGGCAGGGGGTCGGCAGCAACTATTCATGGCCGGCAGGCCACTAGTGCACTCCCTAACACTGTTTTGGTAAGTTTCAACAGCAAGCACTGGAAGACACCCTGCAAGCAGAGCCTCTTGAGAGCAAACCGGAGAGCTTTTCGGGGCGGAAACCAAGCATGCATCATTCATTATTTCGAGGAAGAGCTGTGGGAGCCTAATTTAGCTTCTTTTTCTTACTTAGTTGGTTTTGTATCTTAATTAATTTGATTAATTAGTTAAAGTTTTGTAATAATTAATTAGCTTAGCATAGTTAATTAGTTGGTTTGTAATAATTAGTTTAATTAGCGTAGCTAGTTAGCTAAATTCATTCGGACCCTCCGTCGAGAGGGCAAATGTTGTAATAAGTGTGCGTGTGTGTGTGAATGTCTTCCAACCCCACGTCTTTCTCCCTTTTACTTATTAGCTTTTGATGGTTAGTTTAGGGCATTTTTCAATTAGCATACCTTATGCTTTGCATGCGTGCATCATTCATTTGTCTTGCATGCACCGGGCTCGGCGCATCATTCAAACTGCATTGTATTTCAATACTTACTTGAATACATGTATAACAGCATGTTATCAAGTGTTGCATTCATATGCCATCTTAGATAGCCGAGCATACTTAGTTGTATTTTGCATGTGTTGCATTAGGCATTGTTAACATAGCTAGGATCATGCATTGATTACTAATTAGCTTCTGTTTTGGCTCGGAGTACACTGTGAGTGTTCATGCTTTAGCATCCTTGCATGTGTGTAAGTGACTACCATGATAGCATGCTTGCCATCAGGCTAACTGCTTAAGTGTTTAACTGCATGAATGCCTGTGGATGAAGGCTTCATTGCTTGAATTAGAACAATTCATCAAAATTGCGTTTTAAGCCCACTTTGCGGAGTGACAAAATCATGTTGTTTTCTAAGCCCACTTGAGGGTGGCAAATCCGCATCTTAGCCTACTTGAAGGTAGCAACTTCAAACCACTTTTCGAAAACCAAACATGAGATGTTTTGTTCCAACTTGAGTGATTGAGTCTATACTTGTATGCTGTGCACATCACGTAGTAATGTTAGCTAATAACCGGAATAAGAACACATGTGTTTTCAAAAACAACATATCATGCTTAGTAGAGGTCGATCTTTGATCGGGTGAGCAGGGGTGCTCATTTCATGACCTTCCCCCCTCATACCCAAGTTCCTGAGCCGAGGCAACTTTGGTGATGACGGACACGTGGCCTTAGGCACGAGTCAGGGTTTCCTAAATTTCCCAAAATAAAATATTTAGGTGGCGACTCTGAAATCTGGCAAAGCAGTCCATGTTTGGCGCTTTTTGATTAAAATCGATTTTCCAAAACGATTTGCCGGATTTGGACTCTTTGGTGATTTATCAGTCTTACATTGCACTTTGTGAGATTAGATTTAGAACTGTGACAGGAGTCCGAACTGTAATAGCTAGAACCCAATTCGCGCCCTCTCCGAAAGGGGGGCGAGCGGAGCAAGTTCCGCGCGGTCTACATCTTGATTCTGAATCATGTTCTTGTTTCTGTTTTCTTGTTGTGCTCTCCATATTTCTGCCTTCAATTCTTGTTTGCATAGTCTTAGGTTTTGGGATTTGTTGTAGAACTCACAAATTTTAGGAAAAATTGAAACAAATTCCCCTTAGATCCTCAAAACTCTTGCCCCAACATACGTTTAGGTTTTGCCGAGGTCCTTTAAACCTTAACAAACCACTTCCTTCTGAAATCCAACACCCTCCCCGCTTAGCCGACGTCATGGGTATGTTTAGGTGGAGGGTAAACACCCCAACTAAGTTAGAATACTTTAGGCAAGAGTTCGCCATCCTTGCCAACGTTCATCTTAGGTTGACTGGGGAGGAGGACTCCATCATGCCCAAAGACTACTCCATGTCCTTCCCAGTGGTAGCCTTCATAGAGTGTGGACTTAAGTTCCCTCTTGACATCCTTTTTCGAAAAGTGCTTCTCTACTACAAACTGAACCCAATGCAGCTTGCCATTAACTCTTACTAAGTTATCAATGATATAATTGCCTTAGCCAAAAAAGAGAACGCTAGGGTTACTCTTGCTGATATCCAATAATGTTACACCATGTGTGGCCTGAAGTCAGAAAAGGGCTATATCTATTACCTTAAGCCGAGATTCATGGAATACAAACTTGTCGCCGACCTCCCAGACTCCAACAAGGGTGCTGGAGACGATTACTTCATCGTCTCGGGCAATTGGGAGTTCCCACCAGATGATGACCTTCACCTCTATCCCCTAAGTCGAACAATTTTCAGAGAGGGAGATGGTAAGAGCCAAGTGTCTCCTTTATTTGCTTTTAAGTCTTTTTTACCTTGATATTTTTGTATGCTCTAACATCTGTTTGTTTTATTTTGCAGTTCTTTCTCAACCACCCAAGGACTTCCACAAATCCTTCTATCCCAGCAAGGATTTCAAGAGGTTGTTGAGTTTTCCAGTTGACCAACGGAAAGCCCCTCTGCTGCTCAACTATATCCCAACCTACAAGTCCATTTTGCCCGACGTCCCGAAGAAGAGCAAGTCCCCCCCTTCTGCTACCACTCCTGCTACAACCTCGTCACCTCGGCCGGATCAAGGATCAACCTCTGCCCCAGCAGAACAGCCATCTACTTCAGCTCCACAACTAATTCCACCCTCTCAGCGCCAACGCCAACGCCAACGCCAACGTCGAGCTCCACTTTTTGCACCGGCAGGAAGGACTCGAAGCCGAAGACACCAAAGTGCTGAGTCATTGGCCTACGACCCAGCAAATCCACCAATAGCTCTACCAGCAATTCATTTTAGTACAAAGGTCACAGTCGCTGCCACAACTGACAAGATGGGGCAAAAACCTGCAGTAGTTGAAGATTTGCTCGCCAACTTTCCTGGTGTTGTCAACGTTCAGTCTTCATCCTCCCCTCAACCAAACCCAAAGCCAAAATGCATGAAGAAGGCCAATGCGAAGGCTACAGTGACTCAGATCGATTCTGAGGACACTGTTCCTATCTCTAAGTTAGCCGAGACTGAGAAGAGCGCCCTCTCCGCCAAAAAGCGTCACGCCGAGGACCCAGCTTTCGAGGCCCCACCTACTAAGAAGCCGAGGTCAGACCACCAAGAGGGCAGCAGTTATCCCCGAGGTATGGTTTGGGCGCCCAATATCATGCTCGACGACAAACCTCTTACCGCCGTTGACAGTGCTGCCAATCTTGAGGTTGGTGCGGCCCTGTCCACGGCAGTTCTTTTGCCCGAGGACATGAACCGTATGGCCGAGCTTCATGAATATGAAGACTTTGCCTTCATGATGCAGCATTCAGTTCTGGTAAGTATTCTGCCTTACACTTTGACAATCTTTCCACACTTAGTGAAATTTTGCTAACTTGTGTTACTTTTTTGTAGGCCATCCAGCATGCTCACTCCTACGCCACAAAGACCGAGATGATGAGGAAGGACTTGGCGAAGAAAACAAAACAAGCAGCCAAGCTCCTGTCCTCCCTTAACAAAGCCGAGGCCAGTAACCACACCCTCATGGACCAGGCCAAGGACGCTAAGACTGCTCAAAGTCTGGCTGAGGAAAAGGCCAATGAGGCAAAAAATGAAGCCGAGGCTGCAAGGGACGACCTTGAAGCTGCCAACGTAAAAGTGGCTGATATGGAGGCCAAGCTTTAGGAGGCTCTTGCAAATAAAGAAGCCGAGGTGAAGGCGGCCGACGAAAAGGCCTTTGAAGAGAGACAGGCCGCCGTCTGTGACCAGTACAAGCAATAAGTCAACTTAGATTGTAACCGAGGTTACTACCTTGGTTGGACGGCGACCCTCAACAAATTAGCTATTCCTTTGGACTCTGACCTTCGAGACATCAACCAGCTCGAGGTGCCTTTCCCTCCAGAGCCCGAGGAGGATGCCGAAGACGATGAAGCCGACGCAGCGGAGGAGAAGATTGTCGCTAATGCTAAGTCTCCCACCCTCAATGACCAAATTGATTTAACTCAGGATGAGGAGAATGACTTGGCCTCCAAGGGCGTCTCCTCCAAGCCATCCATTTCTGAGGCCGAGGTCCAGTGCTCTGAGAAGAGTCTGGATAAGACTTTATAAGAAATAGATACTGAGATTGAAACCGACAAAAGTGTAACAACCCCAGCGGATGAAGCCAATCCTAACACTTAGGATATTTCTGTTTTTTCTTGTATTCTTTTTTTTGTTTTCTTCTTAGCTGTAATACTTTGTCTTTAAACAATGTTAGCTCTGCATTTGGCCGATGTGCCCTTTTTTGGTATTCTGAACAAGTAATCCTCTATAAGCTTGTTTCCTTTTGAATGCAAGTCTTCTTTTTTGACTAAGTCTTTCTTGTCTTTCCTTTACTGTCTTGTATATGATTCCATACTTAGAATAAGTTACATGTCTTTAAAGTACACCTTAACTGTGCAATTTTCTCGGGGTAAAAATACTTCAGATATACTTGCTGAATGTTTATCTCGGCCTTGTCTTAACACTTAAAAAACATTGTAAGAAAGTTTTCACAAGTGTTTAGCTAAAACTTGCCAGTTCACTTTCAGTTATCAAGACTTCTATCTTCCATTATTCTCCAAGTCTGGGCAACATGGTAATCTCGGCAAGTACGTAGATACTTCTTTCAACATAACCTTGGCTTAACTTCAACTTGTAAATTTTTCTTAAAATTTCAACAAGTGTAAAACCAATTTTCTTTCAACATAACCTCGACTTAACTTCAACTTGTAAATTTTTCTTAAAATTTTAACAAGTGTTAAACCAACTTTAGCTTGTAAATTTCAACTTCCAAGCATTATTCTCCAACTCCCTACCCCTTAATGTGAACTTAAGTTTTACTTATGTTCACATTAAGTATGTACCTATGATCTTGTCGCTGAGATCAGATTCAAACAGAGACTAACTGAGGTTATCAACCTTGGTCTCTGTTAATCTAACTGTTATATATTTTAGTGTCATTCAAAGCTTCCATTCTGTCGACACAGCAAATCTAGGTTAATTCAACTTAGTTCAACTTGATTATATGCAAGTATAATTCAACTCTGCCATATAATAAGTCTAAGTTATTCGTCATGTTTCAATAAGAAACATCGCCAACTTTGTTCAACTCTATTATATGCAAGTATAATTCAACTCTGCCATATAATAAGTCTAAGTTATTCGTCATGTTTCAATCAGAAATATCGCCAACTTAGTTCAACTCTATTATATGCAAGTATAATTCAACTATGCCATATAATAAGTCTAAGTTATTCGTCATGTTTCAATCAGAAGCATCGCCAACTTAGTTCAACTCTATTATATGCAAGTATAATTCAACTCTGCCATATAATAAGTCTAAGTTATTCGTCATGTTTCAATCAGAAACATCGCTAAGTGACTGGGCAATCGTTTTACACAAGTTTGAAAAAATCGAGCTAAAATTTTATTAATTACTTCGGCTAATAACAGAAAAACTTAAAAAACAAAAGGAAGTCTTAATGATAAAAAAACTTCAGGTTGCAAGTATTCCAATGTCTTGGCAACTCTTTGCCTTCACTGTCTTCAAGCCGATATGCCCCATTGCCCAGGACCAAGATGATTCTATAAGATCCTTCCCAATTTAGGCCAAGCTTGCCCTTTCTGGGATCCTTCTTGTTGCCGACGACCTTTTTCAGGACGAGGTCCCCAACTTGAAACTCTTGTGGGTTAACCTTTTTATTGTAAGCCCTGGCAAGCTGCTGCTGGTATGCCCCTAGTTGGATTGTTGCTTTCTCCCTTCTTTCTTCCAACAGATCCAGATCTCGGGCCAAGATGGTGCCTCATTGGTGCCATTTTCTACTCCCTGGGTTCTGATCCCTGGGATGCCGACCTCCAGTGGAATTACTGCTTCTGTGCCATAAGCCATGGCAAATGGGGACTCCCCAGTTGGTCTTCTCGGCGTAGTCCAATATGCCCAGAGTACACTAGGCAACTCATCCACCCACTTACCCTTTGCTGCTTCCAGCCTCTTCTTAATCCCATCCAGGATAACCTTATTGGATACTTCTGCTTGACCATTACTCTGAAGGAAGCTTGAAGTAGAGTAATAATTCTTGATCTTGTACTTTGCACAGAAGCTCTTGATTAGCTTACTGTCAAATTGCGTACCATTGCCTGCTATTATTGCCCTTGGAATCCCAAACCTGGTGATGATGTTCTTCTATATGAAGTTTTTTACATCAATGTCCCGAATCTTTGCGAGGGGTTCAGCTTCAACCCACTTGGTAAAATAATCTGTTGCCACTAGCAGGAACTTCTTTTGTCCAATCGCTTGAGGCAGTTGTCCAACAAGGTCCATGCCCCATTGGGCAAATGGCCAAGGGCTGGACACTAGGTTCAGATCTGCTGCTGGTTGGTGTATCAAAGGTGCAAACCTCTGACACTTCTTACATTTCCTGACATAAGCTTCAGTATCTTTCTGCATATAGGGCCACCAGCATCCCTAAGTAATGGCCCTATGAGCAAGTGACCTACCCCCAGTGTGGCTTCCACATACTCCTTCATGTATCTCATACAAGAAGTCTTCAACTTGTGAAGGATGCACACACCTCAAAAGGGGTCCAGTAAAAGATCTTCTGTAGAGATGCTCAAAATTTTATATAAAAATGGGTGCCGAGTCCTTCGGACGAAATATCCGTAAAATGACATATTTGAGAAAATATGAATGGGTGTTGAGTCCTTCAGACGAAATATCCGTAAAATGGTATATTTGAGAAAATATACATGGGTGCCGATTCCCGCGGATGAAACATCCGTAAAAGGGCAAGTTTGAAGTTTTTATGTGTGTTTTGCATAAATGGAAAAAAAAAACATTGAGTTGTAGTCTTATTTTGGTTGCTGAAAGATAAAAGAATTTAACTCATGAATTGAGTAGCATATATGAACTGGAAATGAATAGAAGGAAAATGGAATAAGATTGGTCTTAGTGGCATATGAATATGCAGGCCTTGGATTTAAGAGATTATGTAATAAAATCATATGGTTTTGACATGATATGATTTCACGTATATGTATAAGTATCTTTGTCCTCGCATATCTTTTAATGTTTTAATATGAGATTGTTCGATGGGCTTTGCTCACTCCCTGCCTGTACATGTGTACAGAGAATGCTTTTCGGATTTGAAGATCAAACAATGGGTTTTACCATTATATAAGTGTAATGTAGTGATGGATTGTACTACTTCATTTGTTGTTTGGCCGAGTGCTATTATTATTTTTTTTTTTGTGTAAAGAGTAGTGTCCTCTATTTTATTGTAAGCCTAAGGGCGTTTCTTTTATTTGTATATAAATGTCATTGTTGTATAACAAGAAGGAATATATATATTTAATTATTCATCAGTTCATCCAAGGATGAAATGTTATTTGTAAATAAACTTAATTAATGAATATTGGTAAGGTTATTCGAGTAATAAAATACGGGACGTGACAATACAAATAAAGTATAGTATATTTGTAAAAAAAATATTTATATTTAATTTGGAATAATAGAAAAATTAGATAAATGGTTTAATTGGTTAAGATCGAACATTTTGTTCATATTTAATGCCAAGAAGTAAGGTATCAACCCAAATTAAATATCATTAAATTAAATAATTAGGGAAAATTATTTAGAAGTCCTATTAGGGAACCTTATGCTACATATGGTCATACTAAAAAACTTATGTTCCCATAAGTCCTGTGGGAAGTTTGTTGACACATTTACCCTCAATATTAGTTGTTAATATCATAAATAAGTAATAAAACCATATATAGGAAATTGATATAAACGTAACGTAACATGACACCTACGTAAACGTAACGTGACACCTATATAAACGTAACGTGACATATCTACATAAACGTAACGTAACGTGACACCTATATAAACGTAACGTGACATATTTACGTAAACGTAATGTAACGTGACACTTATATAAACGTAACGTGACACCAATATGAACGTAATGTGACACCTACATAAACGTAACGTAACGTGACACCTATATAAACGTAATGTGACATTTACATAAACGTAACGTAATGTGTCACGTTACGTTTCGCAAACTTAATAAGTTTTTATTTTTTTAATCCGTTTGTTTTGAAATAGATATATAATCTTAATATATTTTTATTTTGTATTATTAATTGTAAAATTTAAAAAATTATTTATTTTTTGAATTTTTTTATTTTTTTTATATAGAAAAATCAAAGAAAACATGGGCATTTAAAGAAAAAAAAAATCATTACAACTCCAACAAACACACAGAAAGAGAGAGCTTTCCTCCCAAACAACGCGCCACACCGGATTTCTGCCAACTCCAAAAAGACATTTCTCCTTCCTAAATTCTCAAGTGTTTGATGGATACCCACCAAACAATCATCAACCTCACATTCAAAACAGTAAATCTTCTGTCTGTCACTGCCACACGACCGACCTCTCTTCCAAAAGCAATCAATCAAAATCATTGCCGCGCAGATGATCAACGGGGAGAATTACAACGCTTCGCTAAATACCAAAAGTCAATCGAAATCAAAGAAAAGTTTGGATCGAAAATCGGAAAAGATGGCCGGAGTTGAATTGCTTCCGAGAGAATTCGGATACGTTGTTCTCACAATCGTTCTCTACTGCTTCCTCAATTTCTGGTGTGAAAATGGGGGGTAAAAAGATTAGGATCTTGTGGAATACATTCTTATGAAAATAGGACTTAAGACTCTATAAGAAATTACACAGGACTTAGCCTAGCATAAGATTCTGAAAAAGGACTTATAAATAAGTCTCCCAATAATTTACAAACCAAAATTTATTTAAAATCATACTTAGCATAAAGGAAAAGGCTAATGAAACTAATTTCTACCCCTCTATAAATAAAAGAAAATACTATTCCGGTTGAGGTAGGGCAAATATAAAAAATAAAAAATTTGGGAGCTTGATTTGTATACCTGATATACATATGTAAAAGTAATCAGGCAAAATACCATTATCTGATATGGTACGATATATTTCTCGAAATACTCATGTTTCATAGATTTTGGTTGGGTAATTGGAATTTGGCCAAATGGCTAGGCTTACGTTCATTCTAAATTTAAGGTTGTGGATGGTCAAACTATGCTTTACTCTTAGCGCTCACTTCTTATCCAGCTTTCATTTTAAAGTAAAACATCTGGGCAAGTTTCATTCATTCCCCCAAATCCAATACAATCATGAGTTCATCTGCTTCCATGCTTAATCCTCAAATCTCATTATTGCTTTTGATTTCTTTTGCCTTATCATTATCTGTTTCACAATCCTCCACATATCATGTATTCTCAATCAAAGAAGCCTCTGTGGTTGACCTCCAAAATGCTTTCAGGCAAAACCAACTAACCTCAAGGCAACTTGTTGAGTTCTATATTGGCGAAATTCAAAGACTCAACCCGGTCCTCAGAGGAGTCATAGAGGTGAATCCAGACGCACTGTGCCAAGCAGATTTGGCTGATCAACAGCGAAAAGCTAAGGTACCTGGTTCACTTTATGGGCTACATGGAATTCCTATTCTGCTCAAGGATGACATTGCAACAAAGGATAAGCTTAACACTACTGCTGGATCGTTTGCGTTGCTAAAATCCATTGTGCCTCGGGATGCAGACGTGGTGATGAAGTTGAGGAAAGCCGGGGCTATTATATTAGGGAAGGCTAGTTTGAGTGAATGGGCGAATTTTCGCGCACTTGCTGCGCCTAATGGTTTGAGTGCCAGAGGCGGGCAAGGTAAGGTGAGTCTATATTGTACAGCACTGGATCCCTCTCTACCTTGATGACAAACCTGCTAATTAAGAAGAATCAAATTGGACTTGGTTTTGAAAATTAAAGAAGCGGTGCAAAAACAGATAAAAGCGGGGTTTCTTATGTTTTTGAAATATCCCCAATGGGTTGTAAAAAAAAATCGATTTCCAAATTCTACTCAATAGTCTCAAAACTTAAAACAATTAAGGTTGTGCAACAAATATTTTCAAACTAATATACTGTGTCTACATTGTGTACAGAACCCTTATGTTCTGTCAGCAGATCCTTGTGGTTCGAGTAGTGGATCAGCGATATCAGTAGCGGCAAATATGGTAGCGGCCTCTTTGGGAACCGAGACTGATGGATCAATTCTTTGCCCAGCAAGTTTTAATGGAGTAGTTGGCATCAAGCCAACCGTTGGTCTCACTAGCCGAGCTGGTGTCATCCCAATCTCTCCAAGACAAGACACCATAGGGTGGGTGTACAATTCACATTCTCCTCTTAAGCAAATAACTATTTTATTGCTCTCAAACAACATATACTCCTCAATTTCAATCTAAAGGTTCATGGACTATACTGGATGGAACAGGCCGATCTGCAGGACAGTAACGGATGCAGTTTACGTTCTTAATGTCATCATAGGCTTTGACTACTATGATGCTCAAGCAACAAAACAAGCATCAAAATACATTCCACGCGGTGGCTATGTGCAATTTCTCAAAGTTGATGGGCTTAAAGGAAAGAGATTGGGGATTGTAAGAAACCCCTTCTTCAATTTCGCCAATGGTTCTGACCTCTCCCAAGTTTTTGAATCACATTTCCAAACATTAAGGTAAGAAAACACTCTTTCCAAGTACCAATCTCAATGAACCAGATCAAATATTTTTTATTTCAAAATTGATTTTAGTACTATAATTATAACATGGTTACGAAATTTGTTAGGCAAAGAGGTGCAATTGTGGTGGATTATTTGGAAATAGCCAACATTGATGAAATCTTGAACCCAACCTCAAGTGGTGAAGAAATAGCATTAGTAGCCGAGTTCAAACTATCATTGAATGCTTACCTGAAAGATTTAGTGTCCTCGCCCGTGCGATCGTTAGCAGACGTAATTGCTTTCAACCAGAAAAATTCTGGTTTGGTAAGTATGTCGTCATGATTTATACTCTTCTATGCATTTATTCATACTAAATTGAGAAATTTCTCATATGCTAATGGTGACCAATTTACTTCGCTTGTTTCCATATGATTTTGCAATTCTCAACAAATATAACCTGTTTCATTATTCTAAGTGGTTATTCTATTTTGGGTAATGAAGAATTTGTTATTCTTAACTCTTGAGCTCGAGAATTCTTAAGCGATACAATAAAAGTTTTTTCTATTCTTTTATTAACTGATTTATGTATTGGATTCTATTCGGCCCATGGGTAGGGTACTAATGATTTGGTTACACAGGAAATGATCAAAGAATTTGGACAAGAAATCTTTCTGGTAGCTGAAGCCACAAATGGGATCGGAGATACTGAGAAGAATGCTTTGCTAAATTTAGCGAAACTAACACGATATGGATTTGAAAAGATAACGATAGAGAATAAGATCGATGCATTAGTGACTCCTTGTGCAGATGCATCGCTTGTTCTAGCAATAGGAGGATATCCTGGAATTAGTGTCCCTGCCGGATTTGATAACAATGGGGTGCCTTTTGGCATTGCTTTTGGAGGATTGAGGGTTCAGAGCCGAAACTGATTGAGATTGCATATGGATTCGAGCAGGCTACTAAGGTTAGGAAGCCTCCATCATTCAAGCCTTGAAAATTTGATGAAGATGAAGAAGTCTTCATGAATGATCCCTTACATTCAATTGTTACCAATGTTGCAGAAGACAATATCAAGTAATTCTAACTTGGCATGAAAAATTAAAAAAAAAAAAAAAAAAATTGAGAAGCTAAGATATGTATATACTCTGAAATGATGAATATATTGCTTGATTTTAGTTTTTCTTTTTCTTTCTTTCTTTCCTCCTCCTGCACCTCCTCCTCCTTCTATTTTATTTTATTTTATTTTATTTTTGATGTTTAAA
This sequence comes from Camellia granthamiana, assembly GCA_036172215.1. NCBI lineage: Eukaryota > Viridiplantae > Streptophyta > Magnoliopsida > Ericales > Theaceae > Camellia > Camellia granthamiana. The sequence goes on along the minus strand of CM069904.1, from coordinate 6,353,352 downwards.
GGTCAAAGTTCATATGATTGACTTGAATATACGTCACTGAGGTTATGTCATCAACACAATAGAGCCTCCAAATAATACAATGTCAGTGGCTATACTTTGAGGACAACTCTTTTTCTTGATTCCATTCCCACCAATTACTAAAAAACATGTGGTTTCCACCATTCCACTCCTTTCTTCACTGGGACAATGTGTGCAACACGTGATCATCTATTTTTAAAATTTCTCTCTTGTTTTTAATGTATTTTAATTGTGAGTTTGTTCCTTGAAATTCTCATATTCTAAAATTTCACCACATTATATGATCATAACACAATAAAAATGGGAGACATATTCAATGGGTCACATTATATGATCATAACACAATAAAAATGGGAGACATATTTAATGGGTCCTATCCTCGTGAGTGTTTTCACTTATCAACTTTATCATTTTATAAAGGAAGCATATATGGGTTAGGAAGTATAATAAAATAAATAAACTTAGTGAAACTTGACTCGTGTTTTAACTAATCAACTTCATCATTTTATAAGGGAAGCATATATGGGTTAGGAAGTGTTATGAAATAAATCAACTTAAAACTTAACTCATGTTCACAATTACTTAAGAACAACTTGTTATACCAATAATTTTTAAGTTTTTAAGGCAAATTTTAACATCATCTTATTTGCCTCTAATTGGTTATAGACTAACAAAAATAAAGTTACTTTAAAATTGGCAATCCAATCAAAATATTAACAAGCCAAACATAAATTCAATTTGAAACTTTGAACTATTTTGAAAAGATGGTTATAATCAATTTTTTAGTGATAACCTGCTTATAAGCATCTTTTTGTGAGAGAGAAAATAGGTTATAATCTGAGAAGTGGATTATAATCCACTTCCCAAAATAGGTTTTTATAGTAACATAAACCTCATATATCTCTCTCTATATATAATAATATTAATGAATTGTGACTGGGGAGACCCAACGAGGCAGAGTTTACTGATTCATTCATCATGGCTATCTACAACACATTTCTTTTTTGTCTGGGTATGTCCTTCTTTGGATGCATTGCAAGCAACACTGAATTCCCAATCAAAGAAACCAGTGTTCATGAAATCCAAATTGCATTCAAGCAAAACAAACTCACTTCTCGACAACTCGTCGAGTTCTACCTTACCCAAATTGAATCACTCAACCCACTTCTCAGATCAGTCATTGAAGTAAACCCAGAAGCTCTCTTCCTCGCAGACAAGGCTGATCGAGAACGAAACGCCAAATCACTCGTGTCACAGTCGTCTTTGTTGCACGGTATTCCCATTCTGTTGAAGGACAACATTGCAACCAAAGACAAGCTCAACACCACAGCTGGGTCGTATGCGCTGCTGGGTTCGGTGGTGGCTCGGGACGCAGGGGTGGTGGCGAAGCTGAGGAAAGTGGGTGCGATCGTATTGGGGAAGGCGAGCATGACTGAGTGGGCTGCTTTCAGGTCGTCGGAGGTGCCTAATGGGTGGTGCGCTAGAGCTGGCCAAGTAGTGGTAAGTAATTGCCAATTTTTGTTCTCAAGTCCCATTTTTTTATTTTTATTGTGTGTGTGTGTGTGTGTGTGTGTGTGTGTGTGTGAGGGGATTTGAGGATTTGCCTCAATGAGTTTCCGGGTACATGTAGTCCCCTGCTCTTTGGACTGCAAACAAGTTGAATCGAGCCAAGTTGTATATTATTTAAGCTGGATTTGAAAATATGTTCAAACTTTTAATTGTGCCGATCACAAGGTGAGCATTGAGTTAAAGTTGTAAGTTGTGTAAGTTTGTCTTGTTAATACAATGTGTTAATCTCAAACAAGTTTTTAAATATTCAAATATGAGTAGTTTGAGTTTTTACGGTGCATATAATAGACTAGTAAGTTACTCAAGCTTGGTTTGAAATCCTAATAAATTTTATAATGTGTTCATGTTTTACACGTTTACATAACGAGTCGTTCTGAAACGAATTTTTAATGACCTGAACACTGGTCAAATTTGAGTAATTTGGTTTGTTTTCTAGCCCTATCCCACACACAGATAATTATTGGGCATAGTATTGGTTATATCTTGATAGTAATTCTGTCTACACTTGCCAAATATAGTTTAGATGTATTGAAGATCATTGAGATGGAAGGGCAAACTATTGAATTGTGATATGATGTTTGTGGATTGATGCAGAATCCATATGTGAAATCTGCTGACCCATGTGGATCAAGCACAGGATCAGCAGTATCAGTAGCAGCAAATATGGTTACACTATCACTTGGTACAGAGACAGCTGGGTCCATCTTATGTCCATCCAGTTTTAACTCGGTGGTTGGGATCAAACCCACAGTAGGCCTCACCAGCCGAGGAGGGGTTGTCCCAATCTCACCTAGACAAGATACAGTTGGGTATGTGATGCTTCACAATATGCAGTGTTGCTAGAATTGAATTCTGTGTACTTTTTGAGAATTTTTTTTGTGTTTGTATGAAACCCAAATTGTAACTTCTACCATGTTGGACATGGCAGGCCAATCTGCAGGACAGTATCAGATGCTGTTTATGTGCTTGATGCCATCGTGGGTTTTGATCCTTATGATGCTGTGGCAACTAGAAAAGCTTCAAAGTACATCCCACACGGTGGCTACGTACAATTTCTCAAGGTTGATGGGCTAAGGGGAAAGAGGTTAGGGATAACAAGCTATCCCTTCTTTGGTTTCACTAACAACTCAGAAGACATCTCTCAAGCTTTTAAACTGCATTTCAACACGTTAAGGTAACCATTAACCCCAAGTCTTTATGAATGACCTCATTCTCTGCACAACTGGCCATTGTCCTAGCTATGGTTACTCATAACACTATTAATCCTAAAATTACACTCCAAAATCTTGTGAAACGTTAGGCAAAGAGGTGCAATTTTGGTAGACGGTCTGGACATTCCCAACTTCGCTGCCATCATGAACTCCGTGCTCAATGATCAAGACATAGCGTTGCTAGCTGAGTTCAAGTTGTCTCTAAATGCTTATCTTAAAGACCTGCTCACTTCTCCGGTGCGATCATTAGCAGATGCAATAGCCTTCAACAAGAAATTTTCGGATTTGGTACATACTACCATCTCTTTCCAACATTAGCAATTTTGAGCAAATGAATAGGTCCTCTGTACTATGAACACTGTTAATTAGGTTAATTTATGCTAAACTGTGATTGGCTAAGAAAGAGATACTGGTATAAGATGTTAGTCAAATCAACCAAATACACATTCCCTTTTCTCTTTCGACCACCTCTTTCAAGCCTAAGCTTGTAACTTACGTGAATTTACTCTTTAACTAACAATTGTTGAGGAGAAATTGGCATAAAATACTAATTGAGTTGACATGTTTTGGGTTTTAGTGTATTTGATTTATGTTCACCTATTCTTTTACAACTGATTAGGTTAATAGATTAATTTACCACTTACAATTTGCAATAAACAATCCAAATGTTGCTTCAACAAGATTAATCATACACAACTTGGTGGCTCTGCCAGAAAAAAATTATGACCGATAGAAATATAAACTCCTTTGTTAGCATGAATTATGTACAGAATTGAGGATCACCATCAGTACAAGATTAATCATACATGGTTTGGCGGCTCTGCAGGAAAAAATTGGCGAATATGGGCAGGACTCGTTTTTGAAAGCAGAGAAAACAAATGGGATGGGTGAATTGGAAAAGAAAGCGCTGCAAAATTTAACGGAAGCATCCAAATATGGACTCCAGAAGTTGATGAAAGATAATATGTTGGATGCACTGGTGACACCGATGTCACATGATTTTCTACATGTTTCTAGAGTGCTCGCAATTGGGGGCTTCCCAGGAATTAGCGTTCCGGCTGGGTATGATCACCATGGGAGGCCTTTTGGTATTTATTTTGGAGGATTAAAGGGTTTTGAGCCTAAACTCATTGAAATCGCTTATAGTTTCGAGCAGGCTACGAAGATTAGGAAGCCGCCTTTGTTTAGACCTTAAAAATGTGTTCTAATTAGCTGATGTATTATTGGTACCAGAAATGGTTTTGGTGAACAACCATATTGTTGTTGTCCTTGCAGGACATGTAAAAGTGAATGCAGCACAATATTAAGTGCTTTGCCTACTAACAAGAATTGAATAACGTAAGATCTGCAGTTTCTATCCTTCAATATGAACTGCCAAAAAAAGTTTGTTAACAATGCAAGTGTGGCCAAAGCTAAATTTTGCAGGACCGGGTTTTGTTGTGTGTGTCTTATATTCTGCAGGATCCATACAATTATTGGTTTTTTACAATTATAGAGAGAGAAGAGAGAGAGAGACTGAATGAATGTATGTTGTATTCAATTATCTAAGTTGGTTACAAGAGTGCTGCTTATTTATAGCGGAAGCACCGAAAGGAGAAGACAGCATGATGAAAGTGTGTGAGTGGTGTCTGTGACTTTACAGCATACAACAGCATACAATGTGTGTATAATATATATATATTAACTTAAAGTGTGTGGGTATATTATATATTACTATTATATATTAACAGCCCCCCACAAACTCAAGGAGGGTAGGCATCCACCAAGTTGAGTTTGGAAACAAGATCACGGAAGCGGCTAGGAGGATGAGCCTTGGTGAAAATATCAGCAGGCTGATCGGCAGAAACAATAGGGAGAAGATGAACAGTACCACGTGTAACATGCTGTCGAATGAAATGACAATCAATCTCAATATGCTTTGTGCGATCATGAAAAACATCATTGTGAGCAATCTGAATGACACTCTGATTGTCACAATAGAGAGAGGTAGCCCCATCAGAGGAAACACCCAGATCAGTGAGGAGCTAGCGAAGCCAGAGAAGCTCCTGAGTAGTATCAGCAAGAGCTCGGTATTCAGCTTCCGTACTAGAGCGGGCAGTGAGGGATTGTTTCTTGCTACGCCAAGTAAGAAGAGAATCCCTTAAGAAAAAACAGAAGCCCGTGGTGGAGCATTGGTCCGTAGGATCCCCAGCCCAATTAGCATCAGAAAAGGCACGCAGTTCAAGAGAGGAGGAAGCAGAGTAGTGAAGGCCATGGAACATAGTGCCTTTGAGGTAGCGAAGGATGTGGAGGAGAGCGGTATAGTGGGGAGTGCGAGGAGCCGACATGTACTGACTAACAATGTGAACAGCATAGGCAATGTCAGGACGAGTTACTGTGAGATAGACAAGACTACCGACGAGCTGGCGATAAAGAGTAGCATCCGAGAGGAGATCCCCATCGAGAGGAGTGAGACGAATCTGAGGATCAACCGGAGTCGAGGTAGTTTTGCAATCGGTAAGACCAGCACGAGCCAGAAGATCGGATGCATATTTGGCCTGTGACAAATAGGAACCAGTAGAATCATGAGAGACCTCAAGGCCTAGGAACTAGTTAAGAGTACCAAGGTCCTTCATTTCAAACTGACGGTGAAGAAACCGTTTGAGGTGGAGAATACAGCTGCATCATTACCAGTGATAATCATATCATCCACATATAGAAGAAGAAGAGTGGTACCATGAAGAGTAGTCCGGATAAACAGAGCAGAGTCATAGGAGCTAGAAGGGAACCCAAAGTCATGAATGGTAGAACTGAACTTAGCAAACCAAGCTCGGGGCGCTTGTTTGAGGCCGTAAAGAGCACGCTGTAGTTTGCAAACCTTATGAGGTGGAAAAGTGGACCCAGGTGGAGGTTGCATGTAGACCTCCTCAAGAAGATTACCATTGAGGAAAGCATTTTTGACATCCATCTGAAAGAGCTCCCAGTGACGAGCAGCAGCAACAGCAAGTAAACTGCGAACAGAGGTAAGCCGAGCAACAGAGGAGAAGGTCTCCTCATAATCAATACCATATTCCTGGTTGAAGCCCTTGGCAACAAGGCGAGCTTTGTAGCGTTCAATAGAGCCATCAGAATGAGTCTTGATTTTGTAAATCCATTTGTAGCCAATCGTAGTTTTGCCAGGAGGAAGATCAACAAGATCCCAACTATGAGTTTTGTCCAAAGCCTGGAGTTCATCAGTCATAGCTTGCTGCCAAAGAGGATTAGTACAAGCCTCACGATAGGAGGTAGGTTCATAAGTAGAAAAGGCAGCAGACCCAACAATATAATCACGAAGATGGATAGGAGGTTGAGTTACCCGATGTGGTCGACCCGTAGGAGGATCAGTAGGAGGAAGAACCGGTGGAGAAGGAGGTGGTACAGTGAGAGGTGGACCTTCAGGGAGAGCAGTCTGGACGGGATCAGGAGTGAGCAAGGGCGTCTCGATGAAGGAGGAACCTGTATCAAATTCATCAGAGAAGAGATCTATGGAAGGATTAGTAAACAGTACATTAGTGGAAAGTGCGGGTAAATGAAAGGAGGATAGGAAGGAAAACATTGTGTGCTCCCAGAAAACGACATGGTGGGAGATACGAAGGCGGTTAGAGAGAGGGTCCCAGCAGCGAAAGCCTTTGTGTTCAATGCCATACCCAAGAAAGCAACAAAGACGAGAACGAGGTTCAAGCTTGGTGTGTTCATGGGATTGAAGCAGAACAAAGTAGGCAGAGCCAAAAACTCGAAGATTAGTGTATGGAGGGGGAGTGCCATGCAGACGTTCAAAGGGAGTTTGATTATGGATGATAGAGGTAGGAGCACAATTGATAGTATAGACAGCAGTGAGGGCAGCTTCCCCCCAAAAGTTTTCAGGGCAAGAAGAATAGAGAAGGAGAGCGCGAGTAGTGTCAAGAATTTGCCTATGTTTCCGTTCAGCACGACCGTTTTGCTGGGACGTGCCGGCACAGGAACGATGAGGCAATGTACCATGACTCTGAAGAAAAGAAAGGAAATCTGAATCCTGATATTCCATAGCATTGTCAGAGCGAAAAAGTTTGATGGTTTTGAAAAATTGGGTGTGGACCATTTGGGCAAATCTATAATAAATGTGTTTAAGTTCAGACCGAGTTTTCATGAGAAAAATCCAAGTAAAACGGGAAAAATCATCAATAAAAACAACAAAATAACGAGATCCCCCCATAGTAGTAGTAGGGGAGGGGCCCCAAATATCCGAATGTATAAGATCAAAAGGTGCATGGGAAACAGAAGTACTTTTATTGAATGATAAAGCAGGTTGTTTGGCAAGTTGACAGGGTATACAATCGAAAGTATCTGGATTTACATGACCCAATTGTCCACTAGAAACCAAAGACTTTAAGCGATTAACAGAAATATGTCCTAAGCAACAATGCCAAAGATGAAAATGAGATAATAAGGAAGCAGATGCAGGAGCAGCAATCTGAGGAGAGTCAGGAACATGAAGGTGAATGAGCTCATAGAGACGTCCGTGCTTACGGCCGATCCCAATAGTCTGTCCCGTCTGAGGGTCCTGCACCAAACAATGAGTAGCAGAAAAGGTGATAGTTAGACCAAGTTCACATAATTGACCAATAGAAATAAGGTTTAAAGTGAGAGCAGGGATATGATAAACTTGAGGTAAAGATAAAGACGATGTGGAAACAGTTCCAACATGACGGACAGACATGAGAGAACCATCAGCAGTTTGAATTGAGGGAATATGAAGAGATGAAGAGATGGAGGAAAATATAGTAGAACTAGAGGTCATATGATTACAACCGGCAGAGTCAAAATACCAAGAAGAGTTACCTGGAATCACAGACAAAGCAGCAGGAGGAGGTGTGCCAGAAGGAGAGAGAAGGTGTTTGAACATGGCCTCTACATCTGTTGGAGAAAAGAGAGGGATAGACGGAGCAAGTGACTCAGAGAAACCCTCAGAGGCAGCAGCAGCAGCAGCAGTGTGATGAGACTGAGTCCCGGAACGATGACAGCTCCCCCGGGAAGAACCACCTCGAGAAGAGGGGCTATTGGAGGATGAGCGAGAGGGATTGCGAAAATAATCCTGTTGCAGATGACCAGGACTAAGTTTGTTGCAGTGTCGGCAGGTTCTGACGGGGCAATTGACTAGGAGATGTGTTGAAGGAAGGCCCCGATTCTGACAATAGAGACAGGCAGTGGTCCGCTGGGTAAAGGATGGCCGGTACGGAGGAGTGGCAAGAACAGAGTCCACATGATGAGTTTGGAGAGTACCAAGGTGAGTCTCCTCTGAGAGCAGCTCAGAAATAGCTTGTTCAAGAGTGGGCAAGGGATGTCGATGAAGCAGAGAGGCACGAACGGGCTCAAAAGAGGAAGTGAGAGCCATGAGAAAGTGCACCAACCGTTGCTGATTACGATAGACAGTGAATAAAACAGCATCTTCTCGGTGAGGCCAAGCTAGTTCTGAAAGAGCAAGCTGATCCCAAACAGAGTACATTTGAGACAGAAAGTCATTAATGGACTGATTGGATTCTTGGCGCATGCGGTGAAGTTGGCTCTGAAGTTGATATTGATGGGCTAGACCAGTAGTCTGGTATTGTTCTTTCAAAAAATCCCAGATGTCTTTTGCAGGAGCAGTGACAGAGTTAAGCTGAAAGTGACCAAACTGAAGACTGATAGAGGTAACAGAAGTATTGCGAAACCAGGTAATGATTTGGTAATTCTTGCTGTCCCATTCCTCAAGTCGGTCTTCATATGTAGCAGTAGCAGTAGTAGCAGTAGTTTCAGCAGTGTCTTTTACTGTTTGGGTCACATCCCCGGTGATAATTCGCCAGAGCTTCTTTCCTTTAAGGAAGGAAGACATGGCTTGGGCCCATAGGACATAGTTGGAACCATTCAAAATAACGGAAATAGGATGGGAGGCATCATGACGATCCATAATAATAGGTGAATAGGGCAAAATAAATAGGAGCAAACCTGTAGGAGCAAAATTAGGTAAAACAGAGTGTACCAATAAGTCCGAAAGGTCGAAAATAACTAGGAAAGGTGTGCTATGCAGAGATGATGTCAGCAGAGGTGTCAGCGGCGCACGTTAGCAGAGTGCAGGGAGGAGCACGTTAGCAGGAAGGCGGCGGTGCACGGTAGCGGACTAGCGCAGGCGCAGCGCACGGTAGTAGTTTTGGCGCACGCGGGTACACACTAGTGAAGCGGCGCACGAGAGGCGCACAGTAGCAAGTGCGGCGCACGGGAGTGGCAGGGCTGACGTCAGCCGCGAGTGTGTGGGCGCGTGTGGCGTGTGGCGGATGTGTGCAGCAACAGTTGGTGTGTGCAAGCGCGTGTGAGAGTGGTGGCGGATTTGGTGACGCACCGAGGACAAAGACGGCGCGTGTGGGCACGTGAGATGGTTTCTGAGGACGGGCTTGGTGCCGTTGGAATCGTGAGGAAATTCCGAGCGGTTTGGTGTAGTGCCACTGTGTATGGGACTAAACACCAAAATCGAAAATTGCCAGAAATGTAACACTGGGCTCTGATACCATGAAAGATTTATAGAGAGAGAAAAGAGAGAGACTGAATGAATGTATGTTGTATTCAATTATCTAAGTTGGTTACAAGAGTGCTGCTTATTTATAGCGGAAGCACCAAAAAGAGAAGACAGCGTGATGAAAGTGTGTGAGTGGTGTCTGTGACTTTACAGCATACAACAGCATACAATGTGTGTATAATATATATATATTAACCTAAAGTGTGTGAGTATATTATATATTACTATTATATATTAACAATCCATACAATTATTGGTTTTTTACAATTATTTGGGTTGGGTGTGAAGTCCGGAATCCACTAGGAATCCATTCTATGGAGGGGTTTGTTAATTATATGAGACTGGAATTTCTATGACTTACCTAGGGATGATAGAGATATTGGGGAGACAGAAAAATACTGAGAGCATTGAGTGTAAGCGAAGAAGTGTGGTTTGCTTTACGTTGTGTTTGGTTGGAAGATTTGAGGAGGAATTTAGAAAAGGAAAGGGAAAAGTCAGGTAAAATGTGAATAAAATATACCTACATTTCACCTAGTTTCACATATTTTTTCTCTTTCCGTTTCCAAATCTTTTCCCAAATCGCCCAACCAAAGACAATATTAGCGTTCAATTACCTTGAGTGGGGAAACAAAAATTGTTTTAGGGCTCGAGTATTGGTGTTGAATGTTTTAATATTTTTAGTCTTATTGTTCTACTGTTCGTTGAAAATATGCAGTGGGCTTAATATCACTAAATCATAATGAGAGAGAAAAGTGGCTAAGAAAAGGACACTTCGTAATTTTTATTTAACTAAATCAAAATTTATTACATAACACTTCATCCAACTTCCTTTTTTTCACTTCCTTACAAACATAATTATAAGATCTAACAATATAAACTAGTCACACATGTACCAAGACATTCATGAGCTATGACCCTTCATCTGCACGCATGAACATCTCATAAGACCCTTAATTACATGTATGCGCATCTTGCAAGACTCTTTAACTATATACATGAATGGAAGTCACCTTATGCATGTATCATGTGGCACATCCAATGGTTACTAAAAATCTTTCTGGTAGCTGAAGCCACAAATGGGATCGGAGAGATAGAGAAGAATGCTTTGCCAAATTTAGCTAACCAAACATGATATGGATTTGAAAAGATAATGTTAGAGAATAAGCTCAATGCATTGGTGACTCCTCGTGCAGACCTAGCGCCTGTTCTAGCAATAGGAAGGTATCCTGGAATTAGTGTCCCTGCAGGATTTGATAAGCATGGGGTGCCTTTTGGTGTCTCTTTTGATCCCTTACAATTTCAATTGTTACCAATGTTGCAGAAGACATTACCAGGTAATTTTAACTTGGCATGAAAAAAAAAAAAAAAAATGAGAAGCTAAGATATGTATGTACTCTGAAATGATGAATATATTGCTTGATTTTGGTTTTTCTTTTTCTTTCTTTCCTTCTTCTTTTACGCTATGTTTGGATTGAGTGATTTGGAGAGAAAAGAAAAGAAATTGAGAGATATATATTTCTCTTACTTGTTTGAATAGTCTAAGTGGAGATAAATGGGAAGAAATGGAGAGAAACTCATTTATCTTATAAGCCTTATTTTTAATCTTCCCAAAAATAGAGAGATTGGGAGAGAAAAGAAACCACTATTTTCATAATACTAATTTTGTCCCTATAAAAATAAAAAAATAAAATTATTGAAAATATAAAAAGGTTATTTTGGTAATATAACATAAAATAATTTCTTTTCTTTTCTCTTATGAATTCTAACCAAATAAGAATGACAGAAATCACAATCATTTCTTTTTTTTTATTTCTTCCTTATCCAAACAAAAAGGAGAGAAATCATAATCAATTCTTTTCTTTTCTTTTCTCTTATAACTTTAATAATCATTTTTTTTCTTTTCTCTCCTAAATTCCCAAATACGTCACTGAGGTTATGCCATCAACACAATAGAATAGCCTCCAAATAATACAATTTGAGTGGCTATGCTTTGAGGACAACTCTTTTTCTTGACTCCATTCCCACCAATTACTAAAAAACATGTGGTGTCCACCATTCCACCAATTACTAAAAAAACTTGTGTTTCTGAAATGATGTTGTGATGAGAAATGACGAAATTATCCCTAATGATTAATAATTAGTGATTTTCAAAAACTCTCAAGGGCAAAATCGTCTTTTCACATACCTGAACAGCTTTGCCACACTTACGTGGCCACTTTTTGTTTGCCTATGTTTTTTTGCTTTTTTCAACTCTTAGCCCCATTTGTTTGGGGTTATAGGGAGGGAATTGAGATTGATAGGGATGTGAGACCCACTATATAAAGTGTTTGTTTTGAGAGATGGAGAGAGGACTCCTAATCCCTTGATATTAGAATAGGCCTTAGAAGGGGGATTAGGATGGAGGAGGTGGAGATGATATTAAAAAAATAGTCTCAAGGATTAGAAAATTTTTATTTTATTTATTTATTTTATTTTTTGTATTTTGGGCTCTTTTTTTTGGAACATTAATATTTAATTTTTTATATTTTTTGTTAAGTAAAAATCATTGTTTTATTTGTTTTATTTTTTTTTAGAAATTTTTAATTTTTTATATGTTGGCCATTTTTTTTTTAACATTAATGTTTAATGTTTTTGTATTTTTTTATTTGTTTTATTATTTTATATAACAATAATTTAACAATCTCTACACCAACAACTATTATCAAAATAAACACAATTTTACTTAATCCTTTCACTATCAATCCTCTCAATTCTACCTCTGAAAACAAATGAGACCTTAGGCTATTTTCACTCCTCAACCCACTTGCCAAACAAAGCCATTATACAATTATAATTTCTATTCAATGAGTACTACCCTTGTGTGTGTTTTCACTTATCAACTTTATCATTTTATAAAGGAAACATATATGGGTTAGGATGTCGTGTCCAAAATTTAGACAATTAAATATTAAATTAGGATTAAATCCTAATTAATATTCTATCATCTAAATTTTAGGGGTGAAATAAAATCTAAACGTTCTCGTCTCCATGAGATTTAAGTAAATTTCCATGCTCAAAAGATTACAAGGGGTTATAAAAACTAACAAAACGCCAACCAAACCATGCACCATAATTTTATAATTATTCAATACCTCCAACATTAAAGTAATAATGAATAGTCAAAACAACTTAAATAATGTAAAATTGAAAAATAACTCACAATACCAAATTGTCAAAATACTAAAGTCATAAAAAAAAAAAAAATACACTAATATCAATCCTAAACTCCAGAAAACAAAAGAAGTCCGCAAGACATGTCCCACAATCGTAGTTATTTCTCGTCACCATCATAGCCCCAGCTAATTCTGCAAATGAAGCTCGACTGCGCTCAAATAGAACGCACCCGAGATGTCAAGAGACAAAACGGGTTAGTATACAAGTATACTGGTATGAGTACAAATATTTGACACCCACGTGTCCACCAGACACAAATAAAAGTACATTTAGTTCTTGTTACGGGACAAAACAAATAGTTCCACCCGTACCAAGATGAAGGGATAGTTTCTTGAGATATGGTGGTATTTAGTTTCTTACCTGTACACAACTAAATATAAATTGAGTATAAAATAAACAAAATAAAAATAAAAATATGGTGGGTTAGCCTTACATAAAAGTTAGTAAGACTCCCCATTCTGCAAAAATAAAGTTAATTTAATCATAAGTGACCTGCTGAAGAAGTATAAAATGCATCGTTTCATGCTTAAATAATTCGAATTGACCAAAACTCAAAGAACAAAAGTTGTACAGGCTAAGTGGACGAATTTAGTAGAAACTGAATAAGTTGAGAGAAAAACTTGATAGAAGAATCCAGACGGAATTCAATCGAAAAATCTAAAGCTGAAAATGGAAAGAAACTGCCCTAAAATGATTTTTTTCAGAAAAGTTCAAAACACAAAAAGTGTTCAGAATATTTTTTTTACTTCAGTTTGCGCGAAACCAATAAAAATGAGCTCGCTTCGTGGGTTAAAACAACATCTAAAATCTGCATAGCTAAAATGAATAAAAACTATTGTAACCAAAATCATCCGATTATAAATTCTAATCGATCTTTTTAGTAAAAATTTAAAACACAAAAGTTGTCTAGAATTATGTATACACGCCTCCACCCTAATCTCGTAATTTATTAAGGTCGTTTACTATTTTTCAAGATGTACAAATCAAAACAATTCAAACTATACTAATAAATTCATATTTAAGTCTTTTTACCTTAACTCCACCACTTTGGTTCTTCACTTCCGGCCTACATATATATCCCATGTGCCTCCCATATACTTAACACCGCTCCGAAGCCAAACTTGTGCTAGAATATCATCCCGAGTTTGACCCACACTCACCGGATAGTTAGCATATTTGTACGCATGTAAATCAAAGCACTCGTCTAATCTAGAGAACGAGGCAACAATATATATATTTACAATCCCTTATCTACTCATGAGAGCAAACATAACAATACCAAGCCTAAGGCATTCAAGTAAATCTCATAATCCTTACCTTTTTTTTTTTTTTTTTTTTATACACTCCTTCTCACTAACACTCAAATAAAACAACAATTCATGGAGTCATGGTAGAGTGTAAGGAATTTATCTATGGGTTCTAAATTTATTTTAATTTCATATATCCATGAATGTGATTACAATCATAAAATAAATACATATAAAACCCTATACCTTACATACACATTTAACCAAATAATGAAATCAATCCATTATCTACATGCAAATACAAAATCAAATCAACATTAAATAAATAAAAATAACAAATTAAACATAAATAAAGAAAAGTGAGTTTTGCACTCACAATATTTTTTTGAAGATCAAAAAATTATTTGAAGAATTAATGAAGTCACCAAAACAAAACCCTAACCATATTTTTTTTTCTCCTCTCCACTATCTCCACATCGTCTCTTTCTTTCTCTTGGAAATTCTCCTTTCTTAAAGTGCACCCTCTCTTTTTTTTTGGTTTAATCTCTCTCTCTCTCTCTCGGCTGCTACTAATCTTGAAAAGTCTTCCACACTTTTATGATTATAACCTAAGTTCAATATATTATAACCTAATTTCCTATTATACTAGGGAAAATTAATCTAATGTCACTCTCTCATTTTTAATAATGGAAGAAATTTACAATATTATTTTTTTATGTCTAAGGTCCGTAAACCCATACCCATATATCAAATCAGAGAAATTTGACTCTCTCTCTCTCTCTCTCTCCAATCTTCATTCTATCCAAACCAAACCCTCTATCTTTGTACACATTCCTCTCTCTCTCTCTACTCCTTTCTCCTCTCTCGGTCTTCATCTTGGAGGTCGCTAGCTTCACCTTCGCCTCTATCTCTACCACGTCGTCGCCGAAAATGCCGCGATTTGAGCTGGACCACTGCGATCTGAGCCATGAACCACCACAATCTGAGCCATGAACCACCACGATCTGAGTTAGACCACCGCGATCTGGGCTTCGATGTCACTTACCTTCCAGTCGGTTTCGATGGAATCGTCGACCTCGATCAACTCCGATCCGCGATTCGTCCCGATACTAGACTCGTTTTGATCATAATGGTGAACAATGAGATTGGAGCCATTCAATTGATGGATGAGATTGGGAAAATTTGCATGGAATCAAAGCGGTACTCTTGGATTCAGCTGGCTTCATAATGTAGGTTTCTTCTTCAATCGAATCAGAGTTAAAGCCGCATGGCTCATGGATTGTTCTTCTTCGATCGAATCAAAGTTGAAGCCGCATGGCTTATGGCTTATGGCTGATGGATTGTTCTTCTTGGGTAATGAAGAATTTATTATTCTTAACTCTTGAGCTCGAGAATTCTTAAGCGATACAATAAAAGTTTTTTCTATTCTTTTATTAACTGATTTATGTATTGGATTCTATTCGCCCCGTGGGTAGGGTACTAATGATTTGGTTACACAGGAAATGATCAAAGAATTTGGACAAGAAATCTTTCTGGTAGCTGAAGCCACAAATGGGATCGGAGATACTGAGAAGAATGCTTTGCTAAATTTAGCGAAACTAACACGATATGGATTTGAAAAGATAACGATAGAGAATAAGATCGATGCATTAGTGACTCCTTGTGCAGATGCATCGCTTGTTCTAGCAATAGGAGGATATCCTGGAATTAGTGTCCCTGCCGGATTTGATAACAATGGGGTGCCTTTTGGCATTGCTTTTGGAGGATTGAGGGTTCAGAGCCGAAACTGATTGAGATTGCATATGGATTCGAGCAGGCTACTAAGGTTAGGAAGCCTCCATCATTCAAGCCTTGAAAATTTGATGAAGATGAAGAAGTCTTCATGAATGATCCCTTACATTCAATTGTTACCAATGTTGCAGAAGACAATATCAAGTAATTCTAACTTGGCATGAAAAATTAAAAAAAAAAAAAAAAAAATTGAGAAGCTAAGATATGTATATACTCTGAAATGATGAATATATTGCTTGATTTTAGTTTTTCTTTTTCTTTCTTTCTTTCCTCCTCCTGCTCCTCCTCCTCCTCCTCCTTCTATTTTATTTTATTTTATTTTATTTTTGATGTTTAAAGGTCAAAGTTCATATGATTGACTTGAATATACGTCACTGAGGTTATGTCATCAACACAATAGAGCCTCCAAATAATACAATGTCAGTGGCTATACTTTGAGGACAACTCTTTTTCTTGATTCCATTCCCACCAATTACTAAAAAACATGTGGTTTCCACCATTCCACTCCTTTCTTCACTGGGACAATGTGTGCAACACGTGATCATCTATTTTTAAAATTTCTCTCTTGTTTTTAATGTATTTTAATTGTGAGTTTGTTCCTTGAAATTCTCATATTCTAAAATTTCACCACATTATATGATCATAACACAATAAAAATGGGAGACATATTCAATGGGTCACATTATATGATCATAACACAATAAAAATGGGAGACATATTCAATGGGTCCTATCCTCGTGAGTGTTTTCACTTATCAACTTTATCATTTTATAAAGGAAGCATATATGGGTTAGGAAGTATAATAAAATAAATAAACTTAGTGAAACTTAACTCGTGTTTTAACTAATCAACTTCATCATTTTATAAGGGAAGCATATATGGGTTAGGAAGTGTTATGAAATAAATCAACTTAAAACTTAACTCATGTTCACAACTACTTAAGAACAACTTGTTATACCAATAATTTTTAAGTTTTTAAGGCAAATTTTAACACCATCTTATTTGCCTCTAATTGGTTATAGACTAACAAAAATAAAGTTACTTTAAAATTGGCAATCCAATCAAAATATTAACAAGCCAAACATAAACTCAATTTGAAACTTTGGACTATTTTGAAAAGATGGTTATAATCAATTTTTTAGTGACAAGCTGCTTATAAGCAGTTTTTTTGTGAGAGAAAAAGTGAGTTATAATCTGAGAAGTGGATTATAACCCACTTCCCAAAATAGGTTTTTATAGTAACATAAACCTCATATATCTCTCTCTATATATAATAATATTAATGAATTGTGACTGGGGAGACCCAACGAGGCAGAGTTTACTGATTCATTCATCATGGCTATCTACAACACATTTCTTTTTTTTCTGGGTATGTCCTTCTTTGGATGCATTGCAAGCAACACTGAATTCCCAATCAAAGAAACCAGTGTTCATGAAATCCAAATTGCATTCAAGCAAAACAAACTCACTTCTCGACAACTCGTCGAGTTCTACCTTACCCAAATTGAATCACTCAACCCGCTTCTCAGATCAGTCATTGAAGTAAACCCAGAAGCTCTCTTCCTCGCAGACAAGGCTGATCGAGAACGAAACGCCAAATCACTCGTGTCACAATCGTCTTTGTTGCACGGTATTCCCATTCTGTTGAAGGACAACATTGCAACCAAAGACAAGCTCAACACCACAGCTGGGTCGTATGCGCTGCTGGGTTCGGTGGTGGCTCGGGACGCAGGGGTGGTGGCGAAGCTGAGGAAAGTGGGTGCGATCGTATTGGGGAAGGCGAGCATGACTGAGTGGGCTGCTTTCAGGTCGTCGGAGGTGCCTAATGGGTGGTGCGCTAGAGCTGGCCAAGTAGTGGTAAGTAATTGCCAATTTTTGTTCTCAAGTCCCATTTTTTTATTTTTATTGTGTGTGTGTGTGTGTGTGTGTGTGTGTGTGAGGGTATTTGAGGATTTGCCTCAATGAGTTTCCGGGTACATGTAGTCCCCTGCTCTTTGGACTGTAACCAAGTTGAATCGAGCCAAGTCGTATAATATTTAAGCTGGATTGGAAAATATGTTCAAACTTTTAATTGTGCCAATCACAAGGTGAGCATTGGGTTAAAGTTGTAAGTTGTGTAAGTTTGTCTTGTTAATACAATGTGTTAATCTCAAACGAGTTTTTAAATATTCAAATATGAGTAGTTTGAGTTTTTACGGTGCATATAATAGACTAGTAAGTTACTCAAGCTTGGTTTGAAATCCTAATAAATTTTATAATGTGTTCATGTTTTACATGTTTACATAACGAGTCGTTCTGAAAC
Organism: Camellia granthamiana; assembly: GCA_036172215.1. NCBI lineage: Eukaryota > Viridiplantae > Streptophyta > Magnoliopsida > Ericales > Theaceae > Camellia > Camellia granthamiana. The sequence continues at coordinate 6,335,457 of CM069904.1, read as the reverse complement.
GAATTTTTAATGACCTGAACACTGGTCAAATTTGAGTAATTTGGTTTGTTTATTGTCGGAAATGGTTATAAAATTCTAGGTAAAACCAGAATTTTTTCCTAAGTTTGGTCTAATTTTTAGGTGGGCCCCGTGCATTGATTTACACGGGTCAAAGTGGTAACGCGTTCTATGCCGCGTTGTGATTCACGTGGTATATTTGGTTGTTCAAAACCATTACCGAGTGAATGGGAAATTGAAGCCAAAGTATGCTCCATGGAAATGGAGTTTTGGTGGAAATTCCTTAAAAGTTTGAATAAAGCTTGTCCCACATTGATTTGGTGGGAGGTTTTGAAAGGGTTTATAAGGCATGGGTTTGGTACTTGGGGTGTGCCCCAAGGGGTACCAAAGTGTTTTAGAGAGAGAGGTTATGGGCAAAATGGGCTAGACCCATTGGACCCAAAAATCACCACGCGCGCGCCGCCGCCGTCCGGTCGGGCGGGCTGGGCTTGGGCGCGTGGTGTGAGGTTGGGTTGGGCTTGTTCAGCCCAATACTAATCTTTTTGGGCCAAAAACATTTGAATTTTGGATTTTTTGTTCATCCAAACAGGGTCCTTCCCATTTTCAAACAGAATTAAACTGGTCCGGTAGAATTAAACTGGTTTGCATTTAATGATCATCTAAACAGAGCCCTTCCCGTTTTTTATCTGTTTGAATGGTTAATCCAACAAATTCAAATCTGTTTGAATTTAAACCCAACAGGTTTCATACCTATTCAATTCAAAACCAAGAGCCACCTTTACATCTATAAATAGACTAGCCTCCCATTTGGATTTTCACTCCAATTTTCGTACTTCATCCTCTCTCTAAATCTCTCTGCATTTTGCTGCATTTTATTTCTGAAAGAAAGAGTGTAAACACTTAGTGTGTTCGACGAACGAATAAATTGTAATGCTGCATTTATTCGTTGAGAAGATCATTTCATCCTGGGAGATAGACGTCCAAATTCTGAAAGCACCGTGGAGAGGACGAATCTGTCTTAAGGACACAGTGTCAAACACTGGACTTGATCAGTTTATAATCCGAACAAATTAAATCAAGTAAGTTATTTAATTTATTTTCTGTGTTATTTTTATTTGTTTAAATCAGATTTTAATTTTGTTTTTATAACAAAATAAAATCTGTTATTTATTTATTTATTTCTATTTCGAGTTTGATTTTTGTAATCAAACATATTCTCTTCTTTTCTTTATTTCTTTAATTCTAATTGTTGTTTTGTACACAATAGAATTAAAATCTTTTAAATACAGTGAAGATTGTTCCAACAATCTTAAGACAGATTCTTTTTGGTATCTTCATTGTATTTAATTTTCTGATTTCATAAAGACATATTCTGGTTGGAAAAACAAATAGTGTTTATGCTATTTGACAGATAGTAGTAATATACTGTCTCTTTTCTTTGACAACTAGTAGTAATATACTGGTGTCATTAACAATTGCAGAATATTAATTGTGTTACAGAAAATTATTGTGTTATTTTATTTTTCTAGTTTAAGTAACAAGGAAAATAAAATTATTTTGTATTATAATTTATTTTCTGGTTTTAGTAACTAGAAAATTAATTTGTGTGTTAATTTTTTCTGATTTTTGTAATCAGAGATTATGGCTACTACAACTGAAACTGCATCTGGCAGTGGTACACCTATTGTTACACCAACATCGGTCCCTATCCAGAACCATGTTCATGTACCTATCAATCATGGGGAAAAATTGGAAAAATTTAACGGTACTGAGTTTAAGAGATGGCAGCAGAAGATGCTGTTCTATCTTACAACTCTTAATTTGGCCCGGTTTCTCCATGAAGAGCCTCCAGCACTTAAAGAGGGTGAAAGTGATCGGCAAGTTGTTGCCACTGTAGATGCTTGGAAACATTCAGATTTCCTGTGCAGAAACTACATCCTCAATGGCCTTGACAACATGCTGTATAATGTATACAGTCCTCTGAAGTCAGCAAAAGAATTGTGGGATTCTTTGGAGAAGAAATACAAGACAGAGGATGCCGGCACAAAGAAATTTGTCGTTGGTAAATTTCTGGATTTTGTAATGGTCGACTCCCAAACGGTAATATCTCAAGTTCAAAGCTTTCAGATAATTTTGCATGATATTCATTCAGAAGGTATGTCTCTTAGCGAGTCTTTCCAAGTCGCTGCTTTGGTGGAAAAGTTACCACCGGCTTGGAAAGATTTCAAAAATTATTTAAAACATAAACGCAAAGAGATGACCATGGATGAGTTGATTGTAAGATTAAGAATTGAGGAAGATAACCGAAAGGCTGACAAGAGGAATGGGAAAAATTCCATTGAGTCCAAGGCTAATGTGGTTGAACAAGTTCAAAAACCACATAACAAAAAGAGGAAGTTTACTGGAGATGGTCCTAAACAAGGTAACAACAATGGCAACAAGAAGTTCAAAGGAAAATGCTATAACTGTGGCAAGACTGGATATCGAGCTTCTGACTGCCGCCACCCTAAGAAGGATCATGGAAGTACAAGCAAGAAGACCACCAATCAAGCCAATGTGACAGAATTGGATTACATCTCTGACGGGGTGAATGACATCAACCTCTCTGCTGTGGTGTCTGAGGCTAACTTGGTTGGAAATCCCAAAGAATGGTGGGTTGACACTGGAGCAACTCGTCACATATGTGCGGACAAGAAGATGTTCACTACCTACAACGAGGCTGCAAATGGTGAACAACTTTTTATGGGAAATTCTTCTACTTCTACTGTGGCTGGACAAGGGAAAGTGATCTTGAAGATGACATCAGGAAAAGAACTGACCCTCAACAACGTACTGCACGTACCTGATATCCGGAAGAATTTAGTTTCTGGTTCTTTGTTAAGTAAAAATGGTTTTAGGCTTGTCTTTGAGTCTGATAAATTTGTATTAACAAAGAGTGGTCTGTATGTTGGTAAGGGATACATGAGTGATGGTCTCTTTAAACTTAATGTAATGACAGTTGTACCAAAAGTTGCTATGAATGAGAATAACACATCTTCTGCTTATATTCTTGAGTCGAATTTATGGCATGGTAGATTAGGTCATGTAAATTATGATGCTTTGCGTAGATTAATTGGTTTGGATTATATACCAAAGTTTGAAATTAATCCTAATCATAAATGTGAAGTTTGTGTAGAAGCGAAACTAACTAAGGCTCCATTTAAATCGGTTGAAAGAAAAACCGAACCTCTAGAATTAATTCATACTGATGTATGTGATCTAAAATTTATTCAAACTAGAGGAGGCAAAAAGTATTTCATAACATTTATCGATGATTGCACAAGATATTGTTATGTTTATTTACTTAGAAGTAAAGATGAAGCCTTAGAAATGTTTAAACTCTACAAAACAGAAGTTGAAAATCAACTTGGTAAAACCATTAAAATGGTTAGAAGTGATAGGGGTGGTGAATATGATGCACCATTAAATGAATTTTGTGCACAACATGGCATTATTCACCAAACTACAGCCCCTTATTCTCCACAGCAAAATGGAATTGCTGAAAGGAAGAATAGAACGTTAAAAGAAATGATGAATGCCATGTTACTAAGTTCAGGCTTACCACAGAACTTGTGGGGGGAAGCAATATTGTCTGCAAATTATGTTCTTAATAGAATATCCCACAAGAAAACTAAAAGCATTCCTTATGAATTGTGGAAAGGTCGACCACCTTCCTACAAATACTTGAAAGTGTGGGGGTGTTTGGCAAAAGTTGAAGTTCCTGTTCCTAAAAAGACTAAGATTGGACCAAAAACAGTAGATTGTGTGTTTATTGGTTATGCTCAGAATAGTAGTGCATATCGGTTTCTGACTTATAAATCAGAAATACCTGATATAAATGTGAACACTATTATAGAGTCAAGGAATGCTGTGTTGTTTGAACATGTCTTTCCTTACAAGAAAGGACAGGAATTAAGTTCACAGAAAAGAACTTATGATTGTACACAAAGTCAAGAGACTAATGACAATCAAACACAAGAGACTAGTAATGGTCTCAACCAACAGGATTTAACTGATGATGAACCAAGAAGAAGTAAGAGAGCGAGAACATCAAAATCCTTTGGTCCAGATTTTCTGACATACTTGTTAGAAAATGAACCTCAAAGCTTTAAGGCAGCAATGACAGGTCCTGAAGCACCTTTGTGGAAAGAGGCTGTTAATAATGAAATTGAATCCATTATGCAAAATCATACTTGGGAATTGGTGGATCTTCCACCAGGTTCTAAACCTCTTGGATATAAATGGATATTCAAGAGAAAAATGAAAGCAGATGGTTCAATTGACAAGTATAAAGCAAGACTTGTAGTTAAAGGTTACAGACAAAAGGAAGGTCTGGATTATTTTGACACATATTCCCCTGTGACAAGAATAACATCCATTCGCATGCTCATTGCTATAGTAGCGTTGTTTAAATTAGAAATCCATCAAATGGATGTTAAAACAGCTTTCTTAAACGGTGATCTAAATGAAAAGATCTATATGGAACAACCCGAAGGGTTTGTTGTATCAGGGCAAGAAAAGAAAGTTTGTCGACTTGTAAAATCCCTTTATGGATTAAAACAAGCACCTAAGCAATGGCATGAAAATTTTGATCATGCAATGCTTACTAATGGGTTTAAGATAAACGAATGTGACAAATGCGTCTATGTTAAAAACACTGACCAAGGCTATGTCATAGTTTGTCTTTATGTGGATGACATGCTTATCATTGGAAGCAGTCAAAACATGATCAAATCAACTAAGCAAATGCTTAACAAAAGATTTGATATGAAAGATATGGGGGTCGCAGATGTTATATTAGGAATGAAAATTACTAAAACATCTGACGGATATGCATTATCTCAATTTCATTAAATTGAGAAAATACTTGATAAATTTATCAAGGATGATTTGAGTTTAGCTAGAACACCTGTAGACATCAGTCTTTATTTATCCAAAAATAAAGGTGATGCAGTGTCTCAGTTAAAATACTCCCAAATCATTGGAAGCCTAATGTACCTAATGAATTGTACTCGTCCTGATATAGCTTATGCTATCAGTAAATTGAGTAGGTACACTAGTAACCCTGGAGAAGACCATTGGAAAGCGATCATTCGAGTTCTTAGATATCTAAGATTCACTCGTGATCATGGTTTGAACTTTACTCGATATCCAGCAGTACTCGAAGGTTATTGTGATGCCAATTGGATATCGGATACTAAAGATTCAAAATCCACTAGTGGATATGTCTTTACTCTAGGAGGCGCTGCTGTTTCTTGGAAGTCCACGAAACAAACTTACATCGCACGATCCACAATGGAATCCGAGTTCATTGCTTTAGACAAAGCAGGTGAAGAAGCAGAATGGCTTCGTCACTTCTTAGAAGACATGCCAATGTGGACAAAACCTGTGCCAGCTATTTGCATTCATTGTGATAGTCAATCTGCAATAGGCAGGGCACAGAATCATATGTATAACGGTAAGTCACGACATATTCGTCGTCGACATAATACCGTTAGGCAGTTGTTGTCAAATGGAATAATCTCAATAGATTATATAAAATCTAAAGAGAATATTGCGGATCCGTTAACAAAAGGTTTGACAAAAGAGCTAGTGTATAGTTCATCAAAGGGGATGAGATTAAAGCCTATTACATAAGAGTCGTCATAATGGTAACCCTACTTATATGACTGGAGATCCCAAGAACTAAGTTCAAAGGGACAACTAAGTTATGTATGGCTCGCCAGAAATCACCAAGGGATTAAAATTCCCTACCCATTCCTATGGTGAGAATGATATCTGCAACATATGTTGTCTGCAGGGGCATAAGGATAAGCTTTGCTTTTAATGATTACTTAAATCTTGATTAAGGCATAAAATCAAGACGAGTATAAGAAGATACTCACTATAAGAATCACCTACATGAGTGTTGAACTGGGGCCGGTTCTATGAGAATGAAAGAGGCTACATTCTCTAGAAACACTCATGAAAACCAGGAGCGTTCAAGGCCAAAATGAACACAACAGTGAAAACCACGATGTGTTAGAAGATATTTTGTGTGAAATCTATTGTCTTGGCTTACACAAACGGCTGAACAATTCAAGGCATCGCGTCCATTGGTTAGCCAGTAAGTCCGATAGGTTATCACTAGGGAAGGTTCAAGGCCGAAAACTACCTATCCTGATGCAAGATATTTTCGACTTATACTCTTTCGTTAAGTCTGCATATTGTTGCATTTCGTTGTCATCAAATTCCATTCATGTGGGGAATTGTTGGAAATGGTTATAAAATTCTAGGTAAAACCAGAATTTTTTCCTAAGTTTGGTCTAATTTTTAGGTGGGCCCCGTGCATCGATTTACACGGGTCAAAGTGGTAACGCGTTCTATGTCGCGTTGTGATTCACGTGGTATATTTGGTTGTTCAAAACCATTACCGAGTGAATGGGAAATTGAAGCCAAAGTATGCTCCATGGAAATGGAGTTTTGGTGGAAATTCCTTAAAGGTTTGAATAAAGCTTGTCTCACATTGATTTGGTGGGAGGTTTTGAAAGGGTTTATAAGGCATGGGTTTGGTACTTGGGGTGTGCCCCAAGGGGTACCCAAGTGTTTTATAGGGAGAGGTTATGGGCAAAATGGGCTAGACCCATTGGACCCAAAAATCACAACACACGAGCGCGCGCGCCGCCGCCGCCGTCCGTCCGTCCGGTCGGTCGGGCGGGCTGGGCTGGGCCTGGGCTTGGGCGCGGGTGCGTGGTGTGAGGTTGGGTTGGGCTTGTTCAGCCCAATACTAATCTTTTTGGGCCAAAAACATTTGAATTTAATTCAAATAAACTGGTTTGGATTTTTTGTTCATCCAAACAGGGCCCTTCCCGTTTTCAAACAGAATTAAACTGGTTCGGTTTTTCCTGTTCATCCAAACAGGGCCCTTCCCAGAATTAAACTGGTTTGCATTTAATGATCATCCAAACAGAGCCCTTCCCCTTTTTTATCTGTTTGAATGGTTAATCCAACAGATTCAAATCTGTTTGAATTTAAACCCAACAGGTTTCATATCTGTTCAATTCAAAACCAAGAGCCACCTTTACATCTATAAATAGACTAGCCTCCCATTTGGATTTTCACTCCAATTTTCGTACTCCATCCTCTCTCTAAATCTCTCTGCATTTTGCTACATTTTATTTCTGAAAGAAAGAGTGTAAACACTTAGTGTGTTCGACGAACGAATAAATTGTAGTGCTGCATTTATTCGTTGAGAAGATCATTTCATCCTGGGAGATAGACGTCCAAATTCTGAAAGCACCGTGGAGAGAACGAATCTGTCTTAAGGACACAGTGTCAAACACTGGACTTGATCAGTTTATAATTCGAACAAATTAAATCAAGTAAGTTATTTAATTTATTTTCTGTGTTATTTTTATTTGTTTAAATCAGATTTTAATTTTGTTTTTGTAACAAAATAAAATCTGTTATTTATTTATTTATTTCTATTTCGAGTTTGATTTTTGTAATCAAACATATTCTCTTCTTTTCTTTATTTCTTTAATTCTAATTGTTGTTTTGTACACAATAGAATTAAAATCTTTTAAATACAGTGAAGATTGTTCCAACATTTTCTAGCCCTATCCCACACACAGATAATTATTGGGCATAGTATTGGTTATATCTTGATAGTAATTCTGTCTACACTTGCCAAATATAGTTTAGATGTATTGAAGATCATTGAGATGGAAGGGCAAACTATTGAATTGTGATATGATGTTTGTGGATTGATGCAGAATCCATATGTGAAATCTGCTGACCCATGTGGATCAAGCACAGGATCAGCAGTATCAGTAGCAACAAATATGGTTACACTATCACTTGGTACAGAGACAGCTGGGTCCATCTTATGTCCATCCAGTTTTAACTCGGTGGTTGGGATCAAACCCACAGTAGGCCTCACCAGCCGAGGAGGGGTTGTCCCAATCTCACCTAGACAAGATACAGTTGGGTATGTGATGCTTCACAATATGCAGTGTTGCTAGAATTGAATTCTGTGTACTTTTTGAGAATTTTTTTTGTGTTTGTATGAAACCCAAATTGTAACTTCTACCATGTTGGACATGGCAGGCCAATCTGCAGGACAGTATCAGATGCTGTTTATGTGCTTGATGCCATCGTGGGTTTTGATCCTTATGATGCTGTGGCAACTAGAAAAGCTTCAAAGTACATCCCACACGGTGGCTACGTACAATTTCTCAAGGTTGATGGGCTAAGGGGAAAGAGGTTAGGGATAACAAGCTATCCCTTCTTTGGTTTCACTAACAACTCAGAAGACATCTCTCAAGCTTTTAAACTGCATTTCAACACGTTAAGGTAACCATTAAACCCAAGTCTTTATGAATGACCTCATTCTCTGCACAACTGGCCATTGTCCTAGCTATGGTTACTCATAACACTATTAATCCTAAAATTACACTCCAAAATCTTGTGAAACGTTAGGCAAAGAGGTGCAATTTTGGTAGACGGTCTGGACATTCCCAACTTCGCTGCCATCATGAACTCCGTGCTCAATGATCAAGACATAGCGTTGCTAGCTAAGTTCAAGTTGTCTCTAAATGCTTATCTAAAAGACCTACTCACTTCTCCGGTGCGATCATTAGCAGATGCAATAGCCTCCAACAAGAAATTTTTGGATTTGGTACGTACTACCATCTCTTTCCAACATTAGCAATTTTAAGCAAATGAATAGGTCCTCTGTACTATGAACACTGTTAATTAGGTTAATTTATGCTAAATTGTGATTGGCTAAGAAAGAGATACTGGTATAAGATGTTAGTCAAATCAACCAAATACACATTCCCTTTTCTCTTTCGACCACCTCTTTCAAGCCTAAGCTTGTAACTTACGTGAATTTACTCTTTAACTAACAATTGTTGAGGAGAAATTGGCATAAAATACTAATTGAGTTGACATGTTTTGGGTTTTAGTGTATTTGATTTATGTTCACCTATTCTTTTACAACCGATTAGGTTAATAGATTAATTTACCACTTACAATTTGCAATAAACAATCCAAATGTTGCTTCAACAAGATTAATCATACACAACTTGGTGGCTCTGCCAGAAAAAAATTATGACCGATAGAAATATAAACTCCTTTGTTAGCATGAATTATGTACAGAATTGAGGATCACCATCAGTACAAGATTAATCATACATGGTTTGGCGGGTCTGCAGGAAAAAATTGGCGAATATGGACAGGACTTGTTTTTGAAAGCAGAGAAAACAAATGGGATGGGTGAATTGGAAAAGAAAGCGCTGCAAAATTTAACGGAAGCATCCAAATACGGACTCCAGAAGTTGATGAAAGATAATATGTTGGATGCACTGGTGACACTGATGTCATATGATTTTCTACATGTTTCTAGAGTGCTCGCAATTGGGGGCTTCCCAGGAATTAGCGTTCCGGCTGGGTATGATCACCATGGGAGGCCTTTTGGTATTTGTTTTGGAGGATTAAAGGGTTTTGAGCCTAAACTCATTGAAATCGCTTATAGTTTCGAGCAGGCTACAAAGATTAGGAAGCCGCCTTTGTTTAGACCTTAAAAATGTGTTCTAATTAGCTGATGTATTATTGGTACCCGAAATGGTTTTGGTGAACAACCATATTGTTGTTGTCCTTGCCGGACATGTAAAAGTGAATGCAGCACAATATTAAGTGCTTTGCCTACTAACAAGAATTGAATAACATAAGATCTGCAGTTTCTATCCTTCAATATGAACTGCCAAAAAAAGTTTGTTAACAATGCAAGTGTGGCCAAAGCTAAATTTTGCAGGACCGGGTTTTGTTGTGTGTGTCTTATATTCTATAGGATCCATACAATTATTGGTTTTTTACAATTATAGAGAGAGAAGAGAGAGAGAGACTGAATGAATGTATGTTGTATTCAATTATCTAAGTTGGTTACAAGAGTGCTGCTTATTTATAACGGAAGCACCGAAAGGAGAAGACAGCATGATGAAAGTGTGTGAGTGGTGTCTGTGACTTTACAGCATACAACAACATACAATGTGTGTATAATATATATATTAACCTAAAGTGTGTGAGTATATTATATATTACTATTATATATTAACAGCCCCCCACAAACTCAAGGAGGGTAGGCATCCACCAAGTTGAGTTTGGAAACAAGATCACAGAAGCGGCCAGGAGGATGAGCCTTGGTGAAAATATCAGCAGGCTGATCGGCAGAAGCAATAGGGAGAAGATGAACAGTACCACGTGTAACATGCTGTCGAATGAAATGACAATCAATCTCAATATGCTTTGTGCGATCATGAAAAACATCATTGTGAGCAATCTGAATGGCACTCTGATTGTCACAATAGAGAGAGGTAGCCCCATCAGAGGAAACACCTAGATCAGTGAGGAGCTAGCGAAGCCAGAGAAGCTCCTGAGTAGTATCAGCAAGAGCTCGGTATTCAGCTTCCGTACTAGAGTGGGCAGTGAGGGATTGTTTCTTGCTACGCCAAGTAAGAAGAGAATCCCCTAAGAAAAAACAAAAGCCCGTGGTGGAGCGTCAGTCTGTAGGATCCCCAGCCCAATTAGCATCAGAAAAGGCACATAGTTCAAGAGAGGAGGAAGCAGAGTAGTGAAGGCCATGGAACATAGTGCCTTTGAGGTAGCGAAGGATGTGGAGGAGAGCGGTATAGTGGGGAGTGCGAGGAGCCGACATGTACTGACTAACAATGTGAACAGCATAGGCAATGTCAGGACGAGTTACTGTGAGATAGACAAGGCTACCGACGAGCTGGCAATAAAGAGTAGCATCCGAGAGGAGATCCCCATCGAGAGGAGTGAGACGAATCTGAGGATCAACCGGAGTCGAGGTAGTTTTGCAATCGGTAAGACCAGCACGAGTCAGAAGATCGGATGCATATTTGGCCTGTGACAAATAGGAACCAGTAGAATCATGAGAGACCTCAAGGCCTAGGAACTAGTTAAGAGTACCAAGGTCCTTCATTTCAAACTGACGGTGAAGAAACCGTTTGAGGTGGAGAATACAGCTGCATCATTACCAGTGATAATCATATCATCCACATATAGAAGGAGAAGAGTGGTACCATGAGGAGTAGTCCGGATAAATAGAGCAGAGTCATAGGAGCTAGAAGTGAACCCGAAGTCATGAATGGTAGAACTGAACTTAGCAAACCAAGCTCGGGGCGCTTGTTTGAGGCCGTAAAGAGCACACTGTAGTTTGCAAACCTTATGAGGTGGAAAAGCGGACCCAGGTGGAGGTTGCATGTAGACCTCCTCAAGAAGAGCTCCCAATGACGAGCAGCAGCAACAGCAAGTAAACTGGGAACAGAGGTAAGCCGAGCAACAGGGAAGAAGGTCTCCTCATAATCAATACCATATTCCTGGTTGAAGCCCTTGGCAACAAGACGAGCTTTGTAGCGTTCAATAGAGCCATCAGAATGAGTCTTGATTTTGTAAATCCATTTGCAGCCAATCGTAGTTTTGCCAGGAGGAAGATCAACAAGATCCCAACTATGAGTTTTGTCCAAAGCCTGGAGTTCATCAGTCATAGCTTGCTGCCAAAGAGGATTAGTACAAGCCTCACGATAGGAGGTAGGTTCATAAGTAGAAAATGCAGCAGACCCAACAATATAATCACGAAGATGGATAGGAGGTTGAGTTACCCGGTGTGGTCGACCCGTAGGAGGATCAGTAGGAGGAAGAACCGGTGGAGAAGGAGGTGGTACAGTGAGAGGTGGACCTTCAGAGAGAGCAGTCTGGACGGGATCAGGAGTGAGCAATGGCGTCTCGATGAAGGAGGAACCTGTATCAAATTCATCAGAGAAGAGATCTATGGAAGGATTAGTAAACAGTACATTAGTGGAAAGTGCGGGTAAATGAAAGGTGGATAGGAAGGAAAACATTGTGTGCTCCCAGAAAACGACATGGTGGGAGATACGAAGGCGGTTAGAGAGAGGGTCCCAGCAGCGAAAGCCTTTGTGTTCAATGCCATACCCAAGAAAGCAACAAAGACGAGAACAAGGTTCAAGCTTGGTGTGTTCATGGGATTGAAGCAGAACAAAGCAGGCAGAGCCAAAAACTCGAAGATTAGTGTATGGAGGGGGAGTGCCATGCAGACGTTCAAAGGGAGTTTGATTATGGATGATAGGGGTAGGAGCACAATTGATTGTGTAAACAGCAGTGAGGGCAGCTTCCCCCCAAAAGTTTTCAGGGCAAGAAGAAGAGAGAAGGAGAGCGCGAGTAGTGTCAAGAATTTGCCTATGTTTCCGTTCAGCACGGCCATTTTGCTGGGACGTGCCGGCACAGGAACGATGAGGCAGTGTACCATGACTCTGAAGAAAAGAAAGGAAATCTGAATCCCGATATTCCATAGCATTGTCAGAGCGAAAAAGTTTGATGGTTTTGGAAAATTGGGTGTGGACCATTTGGGCAAATCTATAATAAATGTGTTTAAGTTCAGACCGAGTTTTCATGAGAAAAATCCAAGTAAAACGGGAAAAATCATCAATAAAAACAACAAAATAACGAGATCCCCCCATAGTAGTAGTAGGGGAGGGGCCCCAAATATCCGAATGTATAAGATCAAAAGGTGCATGGGAAACAGAAGTACTTTTATTGAATGATAAAGCAGGTTGTTTGGCAAGTTGACAGGGTATACAATCGAAAGTATTTGGATTTACATGACCCAATTGTCCACTAGAAACCAAAGACTTTAAGCATTAATAGAAATATGTCCTAAGCGACAATGCTAAAGATGAAAAGGAGATAATGAGGAAGCAGATGCAGGAGCAGCGATCTGATGAGAGTCGGGAACATGAAGGTGAATGAGCTCATAGAGACGTCCGTGCTTACGGCCGATCCCAATAGTCTGTCCCGTCTGAGGGTCCTGCACCAAATAATGAGTAGCAGAAAAGGTGACAGTTAGACCAAGTTCACATAATTGACCAATAGAAATAAGGTTTAAAGTGAGAGCAGGGATATGATAAACTTGAGGTAAAGATAAAGACGATGTGGAAACAGTTCCAACATGACGGACAGACATGAGAGAACCATCAGCAGTTTGAATTGAGGGAATATGAGGAGATGAAGAGATGGAGAAAAATATAGTAGAACTAGAGGTCATATGATTACAACAGGCATAGTCAAAATACCAAGAAGAGTTACCTGGAATCACAGACAAAGCAGCAGGAGGAGGTGTGCCAAAAGGAGAGAGAAGGTGTTTGAACATGGCCTCTACATCTGTTAGAGAAAAGAGAGGGGTAGACGGAGCAAGTGACTCAGAGAAACCCTCAGAGGCAGCAGCAGCAGCAGCAGTGTGATGAGACTGATTCCCGGAATGAGACTGAGTCCCAAAACGATGACAGCTCCCCCGGGAAGAACCACCTCGAGAAGAGTGGCTATTGGAGGATGAGCGAGAGGGATTGCGAAAACAATCCTGTTGCAGATGACCAGGACTAAGTTTGTTGCAGTGTCGGCAGGTTCTGACGGGGCAATTGACTAGGAGATGTGTTGAAGGAAGGCCCCGATTTTGACAATAGAGACAGGCAGTGGTCCGCTGGGTAAAGGATGGCCGGTACGGAGGAATGGCAAGAACAGAGTCCACATGATGAGTTTGGAGAGTACCAAGGCGAGTCTCCTCTGAGAGCAGCTCAGAAATAGCTTGTTCAAGAGTGGGCAAGGGATGTCGATGAAGCAGAGAGGCACGGACGGGCTCAAAAGAGGAAGTGAGAGCCATGAGAAAGTGCACCAACCGTTGCTGATTACGATAGACAGTGAATAAAACAGCATCTTCTCGGTGAGGCCAAGCTGGTTCTGAAAGAGCAAGCTGATCCCAAACAGAGTACATTTGAGACAGAAAGTCATTAATGGACTGATTGGATTCTTGGCGCATGCGGTGAAGTTGGCTCTGAAGTTGATATTGATGGGCTAGACTAGTAGTCTAGTATCGTTCTTTCAAAAAATCCCAGATGTCTTTTGCAGGAGCAGTGACAGAGTTAAGCTGAAAGTGACCAAACTGAAGACTGATAGAGGTAACAGAAGTATTGCGAAACCAGGTAATGATTTGGTAATTCTTGCTGTCCCATTCCTCAAGTTGGTCTTCATATGTAGCAGTAGCAGTAGTTTCAGCAGTGTCTTTTACTGGTTGGGTCACATCCCCGGTGATAATTCGCCAGAGCTTCTTTCCTTTGAGGAAGGAAGACATGGCTTAGGCCCATAGGACATAGTTGGAACCATTCAAAATAACGGAAATGGGATGGGAGGCATCATGACGATCCATAATAATAGGTAAATAGGGCAAAATAAATAGGAGCAGACCTGTAGGAGCAAAATTAGGTAAAACAGAGTGTACCAGTAAGTCCGAAAGGTCGAAAATAGCTAGGAAAGGTGTGCTATGCAGAGATGATGTCAGCAGAGGTGTCAGCGGCGCACGTTAGCAGAGTGCAGGGAGGAGCACGTTAGTAGGAAGGCGGCGGTGCACGGTAGCGGACTGGCGCAGGCGCGGCGCACGGTAGTAGTTTTGGCGCACGCGGGTACACACTAGTGAAGCGGCGTACGAGAGGTGCACAGTAGCAAGCGCAGCGCACGGGAGTGGCAGGGCTGACGTTAGCCGCAAGTGTGTGGGCGCGTGTGGCGCGTGGCGGATGTGTGCAGCAACAGTTGGTGTGTGCAAGCGCGTGTGAGAGTGGTGGCGGATTTGGTGACGCGCCGAGGACAAAGACGGCGCGTGTGGGCACGTGAGATGGTTTCTGAGGACGGGCTTGGTGCCGTTGGAATCGTGAGGAAATTCCGAGCAGTTTGGTGTAGTGCCACTGTGTATGGGACTAAACACCAAAATCGAAAATTGCCAGAAATGTAACACTGGGCTCTGATACCATGAAAGATTTATAGAGAGAGAAAAGAGAGAGACTGAATGAATGTATGTTGTATTCAATTATCTAAGTTGGTTACAAGAGTGCTGCTTATTTATAGCGGAAGCACCGAAAGGAGAAGACAGCGTGATGAAAGTGTGTGAGTGGTGTCTGTGACTTTACAGCATACAACAGCATACAATGTGTGTATAATATATATATATTAACCTAAAGTGTGTGAGTATATTATATATTACTATTATATATTAACAATCCATACAATTATTGGTTTTTTACAATTATTGGGGTTGGGTGTGAAGTCTGGAATCCACTAGGAATCCATTCTATGTAGGGGTTTGTTAATTATATGAGACTGGAATTTCTATGACTTGCCTAGGGATGATAGAGATATTGGGGAGACAGAAAAATACTGAGAGCATTGAGTGTAAGCGAAGAAGTGTGGTTTGCTTTACGTTGTGTTTGGTTGGGGGATTTGAGGAGGAATTTAGAAAAGGAAAGGGAAAAGTCATGTAAAATGTGAATAAAATATACCTACATTTCACCTAGTTTCACACATTTTTTCTCTTTCCGTTTCCAAATCTTTTCCCAAATCGCCTAACCAAAGACAATATTAGCGTTCAATTACCTTGAGTGGGGAAACAAAAATTGTTTTAGGGCTCGGGTATTGGTGTTGAATGTTTTAATATTTTTAGTCTTGTTGTTCTACTGTTCGTTGAAAATATGCAGTGGGCTTAATATCACTAAATCATAATGAGAGAGAAAAGTGGCTAAGAAAAGGACACTTCGTAATTTTTATTTAACTAAATCAAAATTTATTACATAACACTTCATCCAACTTCCTTTTTTTCACTTCCTTACAAACATAATTATAAGATCTAACAATATAAACTAGTCACACATGTACCAAGACATTCATGAGCTATGACCCTTCATCTGCACGCATGAACATCTCATAAGACCCTTAATTACATGTATGCGCATCTTGCAAGACTCTTTAACTATATACATGAATGGAAGTCACCTTACGCATGTATCATGTGGCACATCCAATGGTTACTAAAAATCTTTCTGGTAGCTGAAGCCACAAATGGGATCGGAGAGATAGAGAAGAATGCTTTGCCAAATTTTGCTAACCAAACACGATATGGATTTGAAAAGATAATGTTAGAGAATAAGCTCAATGCATTGGTGACTCCTCGTGCAGACCTAGTGCCTGTTCTAGCAATAGGAAGATATCCTGGAATTAGTGTCCCTGCAGGATTTGATAAGCATGGGGGTGCCTTTTGGTGTCTCTTTTGATCCCTTACAATTTCAATTGTTACCAATGTTGCAGAAGACATTATCAGGTAATTTTAACTTGGCATGAAAAAAAAAATAAAAAAATGAGAAGCTAAGATATGTATGTACTCTGAAATGATGAATATATTGCTTGATTTTGGTTTTTCTTTTTCTTTCTTTCCTTCTTCTTTTACGCTATGTTTGGATTGAGTGATTTGGAGAGAAAAGAAAAGAAATTGAGAGATATATATTTCTCTTACTTGTTTGAATAGTCTAAGTGGAGATAAATGGGAAGAAATGGAGAGAAACTCATTTATCTTATAAGCCTTATTTTTAATCTTCCAAAAAATAGAGAGATTGGGAGAGAAAAGAAACCATTATTTTCATAATACTAATTTTGTCCCTATAAAAATAAAAAAAATAAAATTATTGAAAATATAAAAAGGTTATTTTGGTAATATAACATAAAATAATTTCTTTTCTTTTCTCTTATGAATTCTAACCAAATAAGAATGACAGAAATCACAATCATTTCTTTTTTTTTATTTCTTCCTTATCCAAACAAAAAGGAGAGAAATCATAATCAATTCATTTCTTTTCTTTTCTCTTATAACTTTAATAATCATTTTTTTTCTTCTCTCTCCTAAATTCCCAAATACGTCACTGAGGTTATGCCATCAACACAATAGAATAGCCTCCAAATAATACAATTTGAGTGGCTATGCTTTGAGGACAACTCTTTTTCTTGACTCCATTCCCACCAATTACTAAAAAACATGTGGTGTCCACCATTCCACCAATTACTAAAAAAACTTGTGTGTCTGAAATGATGTTGTGATGAGAAATGACGAAATTATCCCTAATGATTAATAATTAGTGATTTTCAAAAACTCTCAAGGGCAAAATCGTCTTTTCACATACCTGAACAGCTTTGCCACACTTACGTGGCCACTTTTTGTTTGCCTATGTTTTTTTGCTTTTTTCAACTCTTAGCCCCGTTTGTTTGGGGTTATAGGGAGGGAATTGAGATTGATAGGGATGTGAGACCCACTGTATAAAGTGTTTGTTTTGAGAGATGGAGAGAGGACTCCTAATCCCTTGATATTAGAATAGGCCTTAGAAGGGGGATTAGGATGGAGGAGGTGGAGATGATATTAAAAAAATAGTCTCAAGGATTAGAAAATTTTTATTTTATTTATTTATTTTATTTTTTGTATTTTGGGCTTTTTTTTTGGAACATTAATATTTAATTTTTTATATTTTTTGTTAAGTAAAAATCATTGTTTTATTTGTTTTATTTTTTTTAGAAATTTTTAATTTTTTATATGTTGGCCATTTTTTTTTTAACATTAATGTTTAATGTTTTTGTATTTTTTTATTTGTTTTATTATTTTATATAACAATAATTTAACAATCTCTACACCAACAACTATTATCAAAATAAACACAATTTTACTTAATCCTTTCACTATCAATCCTCTCAATTCTACCTCTGAAAACAAATTAGACCTTAGGCTATTTTCACTCCTCAACCCACTTGCCAAACAAAGCCATTATACAATTATAATTTCTATTCAATGAGTCCTACCCTTGTGTGTGTTTTCACTTATCAACTTTATCATTTTATAAAGGAAACATATATGGGTTAGGATGTCATGTCCAAAATTTAGACAATTAAATATTAAATTAGGATTAAATCCTAATTAATATTCTATCATCTAAATTTTAGGGGTGAAATAAAATCTAAACGTTCTCGTCTCCATGAGATTTAAGTAAATTTCCATGCTCAAAAGATTACAAGGGGTTATAAAAACTAACAAAACGCCAACCAAACCATGCACCATAATTTTATAATTATTCAATACCTCCAACATTAAAGTAATAATGAATAGTCAAAACAACTTAAATAATGTAAAATTGAAAAATAACTCACAATACCAAATTGTCAAAATACTAAAGTCATAAAAAAAAAAATACACTAATATCAATCCTAAACTCCAGAAAACAAAAGAAGTCCGCAAGACATGTCCTACAATCGTAGTTATTTCTCGTCACCATCGTAGCCCCAGCTAATTCTGCAAATGAAGCTCGACTGTGCTCAAATAGAACGCACCCGAGATGTCAAGAGACAAAACGGGTTAGTATACAAGTATACTGGTATGAGTACAAATATTTGACACCCACGTGTCCACCAGACACAAATAAAAGTACATTTAGTTCTTGTTACGGGACAAACCAAGTAGTTCCACCTATACCAAGATGAAGGGATAGTTTCTTGAGATATGGTGGTATTTAGTTTCTTACCTGTACACAACTAAATATAAATTGAGTATAAAATAAACAAAATAAAAATAAAAATATGGTGGGTTAGCCTTACATAAAAGTTAGTAAGACTCCCCATTCTGCAAAAATAAAGTTAATTTAATAATAAGTGACCTGCTGAAGAAGTATAAAATGCATCGTTTCATGCTTAAATAATTCGAATTGACCAAAACTTAAAGAACAAAAGTTGTACAGGCTAAGTGGACGAATTTAGTAGAAACTGAATAAGTTGAGAGAAAAACTTGATAGAAGAATCCAGACGGAATTCAATCGAAAAATCTAAAGCTGAAAATGGAAAGAAACTGCCCTAAAATGATTTTTTTCAGAAAAGTTCAAAACACAAAAAGTGTTCAGAATATTTTTTTTACTTCAGTTTACGCAAAACCAATAAAAATGAGCTCGTTTCGTGGGTTAAAACAACATCTAAAATCTGCATAGCTAAAATGAATAAAAACTATTGTAACCAAAATCATCCGATTATAAATTCTAATCGATCTTTTTAGTAAAAATTTAAAACACAAAAGTTGTCTAGAATTATGTATACACGCCTCCACCCTAATCTCGTAATTTATTAAGGTCGTTTACTATTTTTCAAGATGTACAAATCAAAACAATTCAAACTATACTAATAAATTCATATTTAAGTCTTTTTACCTTAACTCAACCACTTTGGTTCTTCACTTCCGGCCTACATATATATCCCATGTGCCTCCCATATACTTAACACCGCTCCGAAGCCAAACTTGCACTAGAATATCATCCCGAGTTTGACCCACACTCACCGGATAGTTAGCATATTTGTACGCGCGTAAATCAAAGCATTCGTCTAATCTAGAGAACAAGGCAACAATATATATATTCACAATCCATTATCTACTCATGAGAGCAAACATAACAATACCAAGCCTAAGGCATTCAAGTAAATCTCATAATCCTTACCTTTTTTTTTTTTTTTTTTTTTTTTTATACACTCCTTCTCACTAACACTCACATAAAACAACAATTCATGGAGTCATGGTAGAGTGTAAGGAATTTATCTATGGGTTCTAAATTTATTTTAATTTCATATATCCATGAATGTGATTACAATCATAAAATAAATACATATAAAAACCCTATACCTTACATACACATTTAACCAAATAATGAAATCAATACATCATCTACATGCAAATACAAAATCAAATCAACATTAAATAAATAAAAATAAATAAATAAAAATAACAAATTAAACATAAATAAAGGAAAGTGGGTTTTGCACTCACAATATTTTTTTGAAGATCAAAAAATTATTTGAAGAATTAATGAAGTCACCAAAACAAAACCCTAACCATATTTTTTTTTTCTCCTCTCCACTATCTCCACATCGTCTCTTTCTTTCTCTTGGAAATTCTCATTTCTTAAAGTGCACCCTCTTTTTTTTTTTGGTTTAATCTCTCTCTCTCTCTCAGCTGCTACTAATCTTGAAAAGTCTTCCACACCTTTATGATTATAACCTAAGTTCAATATATTATAACCTAATTTCCTATTATACTAGGGAAAATTAATCTAATGTCACTCTCTCATTTTTAATAATGGAAGAAATTCACAATATTATTTTTTGATGTCTAAGATCCCTAAACCCATACCCATATATCAAATCAAAGAAATTTGACTCTCTCTCTCTCTCCGATCTTCATTCTATCCAAACCAAACCCTCTATCTTTGTACACATTCCTCTCTCTCTCTCTACTCCTTTCTCCTCTCTCGGTCTTCATCTTGGAGGTCGCTGGCTTCACCTTCGCCTCTATCTCTACCACGTCGTCGCCGAAATGCCGCGATTTGAGCTGGACCACTGCGATCTGAGCCATGAACCACCACGATCTGAGTTAGACCACCGCGATCTGGGCTTCGATGTCACTTACCTTCCAGTCGGTTTCGATGGAATCGTCGACCTCGATCAACTCCGATCCGCGATTCGTCCCGATACTAGACTCGTTTTGATCATAATGGTGAACAATGAGATTGGAGTCATTCAATTGATGGATGAGATTGGGAAAATTTGCATGGAATCAAAGCGGTACCCTTGGATTCAGCTGGCTTCATAATGTAGGTTTCTTCTTCAATCGAATCAGAGTTAAAGCCGCATGGCTTATTGATTGTTCTTCTTCAATCGAATCAAAGTTGAAGCCGCATGGCTTATGGCTTATGGCTTATGGATTGTTCTTCTTGGGTAATGAAGAATTTGTTATTCTTAACTCTTGAGCTCGAGAATTCTTAAGCGATACAATAAAAGTTTTTTCTATTCTTTTGTTAACTGATTTATGTATTGGATTCTATTCGCCCCGTGGGTAGGATACTAATGATTTGGTTACACAGGAAATGATCAAAGAATTTGGACAAGAAATCTTTCTGGTAGCTGAAGCCACAAATGGGATCGGAGATACTGAGAAGAATGCTTTGCTAAATTTAGCGAAACTAACACGATATGGATTTGAAAAGATAACGATAGAGAATAAGATCGATGCATTAGTGACTCCTTGTGCAGACGCATCGCTTGTTCTAGCAATAGGAGGATATCCTAGAATTAGTGTCCCTGCCGGATTTGATAACAATGGGGTGCCTTTTGGCATTGCTTTTGGAGGATTGAGGGTTCAGAGCCGAAACTGATTGAGATTGCATATGGATTCGAGCAGGCTACTAAGGTTAGGAAGCCTCCATCATTCAAGCCTTGAAAATTTGATGAAGATGAAGAAGTCTTCATGAATGATCCCTTACAATTTCAATTGTTACCAATGTTGCAGAAGACATTATCAAGTAATTCTAACTTGGCATGAAAAATTAAAAAAAAAAAAAATTTGAGAAGCTAAGATATGTATGTACTATGAAATGATGAATATATTGCTTGATTTTGGTTTTTCTTTTTCTTTCTTTCCTCCTCTTCCTCCTTCTATTTTATTTTATTTTATTTTTAATGTTTAAAGTTCAAAGTTCATATGATTGACTTGAATATACGTCACTGAGGTTATGTCATCAACACAATAGAGCCTCCAAATAATACAATTTCAGTGGCTATACTTTGAGGACAACTCTTTTTCTTGATTCCATTCCCACCAATTACTAAAAAACATGTGGTGTCCACCATTCCACTCCTTTCTTCACTGGGAAAATGTGTGCAACACGTGATCATCTATTTTTAAAATTTCTCTCTTGTTTTTAATGTATTTTAATTGTGAGTTTGTTCCTTGAAATTCTCATATTCTAAAATTTCACCACATTATATGATCATAACACAATAAAAATGGGAGACATATTCAATGGGTCCTATCCTCGTGAGTGTTTTCACTTATCAACTTTATCATTTTATAAAGGAAGCATATATGGGTTAGGAAGTATAATAAAATAAATCAACTTAGTCAAACTTGACTCGTTGTTTTCACTAATCAACTTCATCATTTTATAAAGGAAGCATATATGGGTTAGGAAGTGTTATGAAATAAATCAACTAAAAACTTAACTCATGTTCACAACTACTTAAGAACAACTTGTTATACCAATAATTTTTAAGTTTTTAAGGCAAATTTTAACATCATCTTATTTGCCTCTAATTGGTTATAGACTAACAAAAATAAAGTTACTTTAAAATTGGCAATCCAATCAAAATATTAACAAGCCAAACATAAACTCAATTTGAAACTTTATAGTAACATAAACCTCATATATCTCTCTCTCTATATATAATAATATTAATGAATTGTGACTGGGGAGACCCAACGAGGCAGAGTTTACTGATTCATTCATCATGGCTATCTACAACACATTTCTTTTTTTTCTGGGTATGTCCTTCTTTGGATGCATTGCAAGCAACACTGAATTCCCAATCAAAGAAACCAGTGTTCATGAAATCCAAATTGCATTCAAGCAAAACAAACTCACTTCTCGACAACTCGTCGAGTTCTACCTTACCCAAATTGAATCACTCAACCCACTTCTCAGATCAGTCATTGAAGTAAACCCAGAAGCTCTCTTCCTCGCAGACAAGGCTGATCGAGAACGAAACGCCAAATCACTCGTGTCACAATCGTCTTTGTTGCACGGTATTCCCATTCTGTTGAAGGACAACATTGCAACCAAAGACAAGCTCAACACCACAGCTGGGTCGTATGCGCTGCTGGGTTCGGTGATGGCTCGGGACGCAGGGGTGGTGGCGAAGCTGAGGAAAGTGGGTGCGATCGTATTGGGGAAGGCGAGCATGACTGAGTGGGCTGCTTTCAGGTCGTCGGAGGTGCCTAATGGGTGGTGCGCTAGAGCTGGCCAAGTAGTGGTAAGTAATTGCCAATTTTTGTTCTCAAGTCCCATTTTTTTATTTTTATTGTGTGTGTGTGCGTGTGTGTGTGTGTGTGTGTGTGAGGGTATTTGAGGATTTGCCTCAATGAGTTTCCGGGTACATGTAGTCCCCTGCTCTTTGGACTGTAACCAAGTTGAATCGAGCCAAGTCGTATATTATTTAAGCTGGATTGGAAAATATGTTCAAACTTTTAATTGTGCCGATTACAAGGTGAGCATTGGGTTAAAGTTGTAAGTTGTGTAAGTTTGTCTTGTTAATACAATGTGTTAATCTCAAACGAGTTTTTAAATATTCAAATATGAGTAGTTTGAGTTTTTACGGTGCATATAATAGACTAGTAAGTTACTCAAGCTTGGTTTGAAATCCTAATAAATTTTATAATGTGTTCATGTTTTACACGTTTACATAACGAGTCGTTCTGAAACGAATTTTTAATGACCTAAACACTGGTCAAATTTGAGTAATTTGGTTTGTTTTCTAGCCCTATCCCACACACAGATAATTATTGGGCATAGTATTGGTTATATCTTGATAGTAATTCTGTCTACACTTGCCACATATAGTTTAGATGTATTGAAGATCATTGAGATGGAAGGGCAAACTATTGAATTGTGATATGATGTTTGTGGATTGATGCAGAATCCATATGTGAAATCTGCTGACCCATGTGGATCAAGCACAGGATCAGCAGTATCAGTAGCAGCAAATATGGTTACACTATCACTTGGTACAGAGACAGCTGGGTCCATCTTATGTCCATCCAGTTTTAACTCGGTGGTTGGGATCAAACCCACAGTAGGCCTCACCAGCCGAGGAGGGGTTGTCCCAATCTCACCTAGACAAGATACAGTTGGGTATGTGATGCTTCACAATATGCAGTGTTGCTAGAATTGAATTCTGTGTACTTTTTGAGAATTTTTTTTGTGTTTGTATGAAACCCAAATTGTAACTTCTACCATGTTGGACATGGCAGGCCAATCTGCAGGACAGTATCAGATGCTGTTTATGTGCTTGATGCCATCGTGGGTTTTGATCCTTATGATGCTCTGGCAACCAGAAAAGCTTCAAAGTACATCCCACACGGTGGCTACGTACAATTTCTCAAGGTTGATGGGCTAAGGGGAAAGAGGTTAGGGATAACAAGCTATCCCTTCTTTGGTTTCACTAACAACTCAGAAGACATCTCTCAAGCTTTTAAACTGCATTTCAACACGTTAAGGTAACCATTAACCCCAAGTCTTTATGAATGACCTCATTCTCTGCACAACTGGCCATTGTCCTAGCTATGGTTACTCATAACACTATTAATCCTAAAATTACACTCCAAAATCTTGTGAAACGTTAGGCAAAGAGGTGCAATTTTGGTAGACGGTCTGGACATTCCCAACTTCGCTGCCATCATGAACGCCGTGCTCAATGATCAAGACATAGTGTTGCTAGCTGAGTTCAAGTTGTCTCTAAATGCTTATCTAAAAGACCTACTCACTTCTCCGGTGCGATCATTAGCAGATGCAATAGCCTTCAACAAGAAATTTTCGGATTTGGTACGTACTACCATCTCTTTGCAACATTAGCAATTTTAAGCAAATGAATAGGTCCTCTGTACTATGAACACTGTTAATTAGGTTAATTTATGCTAAATTGTGATTGGCTAAGAAAGAGATACTGGTATAAGATGTTAGTCAAATCAACCAAATACACATTCCCTTTTCTCTTTCGACCACCTCTTTCAAGCCTAAGCTTGTAACTTACGTGAATTTACTCTTTAACTAACAATTGTTGAGGAGAAATTGGCATAAAATACTAATTGAGTTGACATGTTTTGGGTTTTAGTGTATTTGATTTATGTTCACCTATTCTTTTACAACTGATTAGGTTAATAGATTAATTTACCACTTACAATTTGCTATAAACAATCCAAATCTTGCTTCAACAAGATTAATCATACATAACTTGGTGGCTCTGCCCCCAAAAAATTATGACCGATAGAAATATAAACTCCTTTGTTAGCATGAATTATGTACACAATTGAGGATCACCATCAGTACAAGATTAATCATACATGGTTTGGTGGCTCTGCAGGAAAAAATTGGCAAATATGGGCAAGACTTGTTTTTGGAAGCAGAGAAAACAAATGGGATGGGTGAATTGGAAAAGAAAGCGCTGCGAAATTTAACGAAAGCATCCAAAAATGGACTCCAGAAGTTGATGAAAGAAAATAAGTTAGATGCACTGGTGACACCCTTTTCATATGATTTCCTAGATGTTTCTAGTGTGCTTGCAATTGGGGGATTCCCAGGAATTAGCGTTCCGGCTGGGTACGACCACCATCGGAGGCCTTTTGGTATTTGTTTTGGAGGATTGAAGGGTTATGAGCCTAAACTCATTGAAATCGCGTATAGTTTCGAGCAGGCTACGAAGATTAGGAAGCCGCCTTTGTTTAGACCTTAAACTTTAATGTGTTCTAATTAGCTGATGTATTATTGGTACCAGAAATGGTTTTGGTGAACAACCATATTGTTGTTGTACTTGCAGGACATGTAAAACTGAATGCAACACAATATTAAGTGCTTTGCTTACTAACAAGAATTGAGTAACATAAGATTTGCAGTTTCTATCCTTCAATATGAACTGCCAAAAAAAGTTTGTTGACAATTCAAAGTGTGGCCAAAGCTGAATTTTGCAAGACCGGGTTTTGTTGTGTGTGTCTTATATTCTGCAGGATCCATACAATTATTGGTTTTTTACAACTATTTGGGTTGGGTGTGAAGTCTGGAATCCACTAGAAATCCATTCTATGTAGGGGCTTGTTAATTATATGAGACTGGAATTTCTATGATTTGCCTAGGGATGATAGAGAGATATAGGAGAGAGAAAAATACTAAGAGCACTGAGTGTAAGCGAAGAAGTGTGGTTTGCTTTAGGGTTCAATTACCTTGGGCGGGGAAACAAGAATTGTTTTAGGGCTCGGGTATTTGTGTTGAATTTTTGAATATTTTTAGTCTTGTCGTTCTACTGTTTGTTGAAAATATGCAGTGGGCTTAACATCACTAAATCATAATGAGGAAGAGAAGTGGCAAAGAAGAGGACACTTTGTAATTTTTATTTAACTATATCAAAATTTGTTACATAACACTTCATCCAACTTCCTTTTTTTCACTTCCTTACAAACATAATTATAAGATCTAACAATATAAACTAGTCACACATGTACCAAGACATTCATGAGCTATGACCCTTCATCTACATGCATGAACATCTCATAAGACCCCTTAATTACATGTATGAGCATCTTACAAGAATCTTTAACTATGTACATGAATGGGAACCACCTTATGCATGTTTCATGTGGCACATCCAATGGTTACTAAAAATCTTTCTGGTAGCTGAAGCCACAAATGGAATCGGAGAGACTGAGAAGAATGCTTTGCTAAATTTAGCTAACCTAACATGATATGGATTTGAAAAGATAATGTTAGAGAATAAGCTCGATGCATTGGTGACTCCTCGTGTAGACGCAACGCCTGTTCTAGCAATAGGAAGATATCCTGGAATTAGTGTCCCTGTAGGATTTGATAACAATGGGGTGCCTTTTGGTGTCTTTTTTGGGGGATTGAAGGGCTCAGAGCCGAAACTGATTGAGATTGCATATGAATTTGAGCAAGCTAATAAGGTTAGGAAGCCTCCATCATTCAAGCCTTGAAAATTTGATGAAGATGAAGAAGTCTTCATGAATGATCCCTTAAAAATTATGTTGTTACCACTGTGGGAAAAGATGTTGGGGATCGAGGATCCTGCCCAAGATCTTATAGAAATCATACAAAGCAGAAACACACACCCACACTCAAGGAGACACCATATTTAATGTGGTTCGGCCTCAATGCCTACGGCCACGGGAGAGTAACCGGTTATCACTATAACAATGGAGAGATTGTAGAAAGATTACAATAGAGGAGGAGCTCACACTCTCCTCACTCACCCACTCACCCGTCTCCCTCGCTCACATCGAGAGAGACGGTCTCTCCGCCTCACATCTCTCACTCTCTTTGGTTTGCTCTATCTCTCGGTTTTTCTCTCTCACTCTCATTTTGCCTATCCAACCCCTTCTCCATTTATACACAATCATGAAGGAGGAAGAGAAGACTATGGTAGCGGGGCGGTTGCCACTCCTACCCATTAATGGGGAGGTGCCACCCCCACTTTCTCTAAGTGGGTGCTCCATTGGTATCACCCCTCACATGGGGTGATGATATATCCAACAAATCACCCCCTCAACCCATATGAGGTGATCCACTGCACACACTGCTGCTAATCTTGTCACGTCCAAATTTCAACAGAATTTTCATCTCCTCACTGAGACGATGCATCCCCTAAAGCTAGAGATAATACACCAGAGATACAAGAGGAGGAGGAAATCCTACATCCTTAACTTAACTTACACCACTCTCTGATTTGGAGAGAGCCTCTACTCTTATCTCCCACAGATCTCTTCCACGCTTCCTGTCTCGGATGTCTTCACTTGCTATGCTTGAACTTGCACAACCAAGATATTCGATACCCCCTGATTGGATGTCCTGCACCCCTTGCCAAGGATGCCCTTGGCTGACATGCATCACCTTGCACGACCAGTCATTGGAGCAAAAAAAAACTCGTCGTTTGTCCCATCAACGTCCTCGATTTTCTTTACTCGGAGCTTTTCCTCTGAACTATCAGCCTTTGCCCTCTGCACTTCTGAACAACCTCCTAGCGTTCCCATACGCTCGTCGTCTGTGCCTTTGCAATCCCTGATTTGTTGTCCAGTAGATTGATGGTTAACAGTAGCTTCATCTGTCAAAGTATCGTCAACTATGCAATTTCTTGCTTAGTGCTTGCACCCATGGTTTCTGGTCTCCCTACGTCGAGCTCGTTTGAGAGATTCGCATCAACTCTATCCTCCGCTGCCATGGAACTAAAGAAACCACCATAGAGAAAAGAGACTTGCCACACATTGGCGCGCACTCTTGCGTTTTATCCGTCTTAATTTCTCTGTCTGGAAGTTCTTATGAACTTTCAACAACCCGTTGCTACATATTTTTCTTGCGCCTCTGTACGACACTCTAGCGTACCTTTGCACTGCTGCACGTCTGCATTTGTGCTCCTGCGCTTAGTATGCTCCTCTGCAACTATTGTTCTACACGTCCACATACCATCAGTACCTACTCGTATACAGTAACTCCAACAGCCATAACATTTTCTCGAGCCTGTACTTATTGCCAAATCATCTATACGTTGATGAATGGTCTTCTCTTCTGATTGAACCAGATCTTCCGATGCACTTCGGAGATAATCATTTCTGCAATCCTCTGATTGCCCCTGACCAATCCTGATCTCCCTCGACTTGCCATTTGATCAAGTCTGATCTCCTTTGGTCTCCAATGATATATCTCGATCTATATCTAGTTGTCCAATCTGGTCAGAATCTTCCTATTCTAAATCCGCAGCGTTCCACAATATCCGGCAACCTTCCTTCGACTATTGAAGATGACAAACTCCTATGTTTTGACAATCTTTAAAATCGTTCAGAATTTCACTATTTTGACCTTGCGGTTGCGTCCAGAACGGTCCGTTTAGCTAAGACCAACCTTCGCTGCACTTCCAGGGAGCTCACTAAAAAATTTTCCCAAAACCTGGGGCAAAATTATAAATTTCCCAAACTACAGGGGCCAAAATGAAAATTTCCAAAAATTCAGGGACCAAATAGAAATTTACTAAATTTTCGGGCCAATATGTAATTTCTTGAACATTTTGGGCCATTCGGTAATTTCCAGAAACTCCAAGGAATATTCTGTTAACCGAAAGGAATATTCCGTCCAACTCCACTGACGTCTCTGCCACGTATCGCTGATGTCATTTGGGTCGTATTCTCCTGGGTCGGGTCGGATCTGGGCGACCCACCCGCCTGCTGATGTCACGCTTGCATCAGTGTTGTGTCAGCACCTCCAATGAAAAAATTAAAATCCATTTCGTTTCGCACTCAAGACTAAAGGGTGCCTAAGCCTTAACCATTATGCCAGAAGAGCCTTGTGTTAAATAATTCCAAACATATTATATTTGAACTATTTTAACTTCTTCTTCTTCACCACTCCTCCGTCAACCAGATTGAACTTCCTGGCGACTTTCCGACGTATTTCGACAAAACTTTAGGCCCCGCGTGGAAGCGGGTGAGTCCTTATTTTGGTATCGTTTTTCTGGGTTTAGATTCCTCATGTCGAGACCTTCCTCCTGGTATGCTCAAAACTCGATTTAGAGAAACTTGATTTCTAGGCCATTTCGAAAAACACATTGTTTTTCACCACCTCACTCTAATACCACTTGTTGGGGATCGGGGATCCTGCCCAAGATCTTATAGAAATCATATGAAGCAAAAACACACACCCACACTCAAGGAGACACCATATTTAACGTGGTTTGGCCTCAATGCCTACATCCACGGGAGAGTAACCGGTTATCACTATAACAATGGAGAGATTACAGAAAGATTACAATAGAGGAGGAGCTCACACTCTCCTCACTCACTCACTCACCCGTCTCCCTTGCTCATACTGAGAGAGACGGTCTCTCCGCCTCACATCTCTCACTCTCTTTGGTTTGCTCTATCTCTCGGTTTTTCTCTCTGACTCTCATTTTCCCTATCCAACCCCTTCTCCATTTATACACAATCATGAAGGAGGAAGAGAAGACTATGGCAGTGGGGTGGTTGCCACCCCCACCCATTAATGGGGAGGTGCCACCCCCACTTTCTTTAAGTGGGTGCTCCATTGGTATCACCCCTTACATAGGGTGATGATATATCCAACAGAAGACATGATCAAGTGATTCTAACTTGGCATGAAAAAAAAAATAAAAAATGAGAAGTTAAGATATGTACGTACCCTGAAATGATGAATATATTGCTCGATTTTAGTTTTTCTTTTTCTTCTTTCTTTCTTTCCTTTTTTTATTTTTATGTTTAAATTTCAAAGTTCATATAATTGACTTGAATATACATCACTGAGGTTATGTCATCAATACAATAGCCTCCTAAGAGCATCTCCCATGGTCTAGTAAAAGGGCTATTAAAGGTAAAATATAGTAGGTATGAGAAAATATAGTACTAACGGTTTGTTATTTGAATTGCTAAAAATAGTAAATACTTTCTTTTCTATCAAATTTGACACAAGTTTTACTTATAGCTAAAGTTGTTAGCACAACAATATTGTCCAAAAATACTGTTCATTTTTTTCTCAACCGATATGCCGATTGTCTGGCTGGTCATCCCATTGATAATCATACAATAGATGCCAATTGTCCAACTGATTATCCTTACTAGTAGAATTTAATACAAGATCAAGACATCTCTTAAGACAACCATTCTAAACTATTGAGATTATCCCTCTAGAGGTGACTACCTTGTGTAATATCAAGTCACCTCTTGAGAAGTCATCTCCCAAGATAATCACCTTGTGTAATATCTGAAAAGAATAGCTGAAAATAACAATTTAACTATCGAAACAATATTATTATTTTATAACTATTTTATACTATTCATAACTAAATTATAACTTTACCTATCAACCATTACACATGCTCTAATAATACAATTTAAGTGGCCATAACTCAACTTAGAGGACAACTCTTTTCTTGATTCCATTCCCATCAAGAGCACAGAGCACGTGGAATTACTAAAAGAACATGTGGTGCCCACTTCACTCCTTTCTGTTGGAAATGGTTTGGAAAAATCTGGGTTTATAACAGATTTTTTCCTAACTTTGGTATAACATTTAGACGGGACCCGTGTGTCGATTTTCGCGGGTCAAAAGTGGTAACGCGTTCTATGCCGTGTTGTGATTCACGTGGTATATTTGGTTGCTCAAAACCATTACCGAGTGAATGGGAAATTGAAGCCAAAGTATGCTCCATGGAAATGGAGTTTTGGTGGAAAATCCTTAAAGGTTTGAATAAGGCTTGTCCCACATTGATTTGGTGGGAAGTTTTGAATGGGTTTATAAGGCATGGGTTTGGTACTTGGGGTGTGCTCCAAGGGATACCCAAGTGTTTTAAAGAGGGAGGTTATGGGCAAAATGAGCTAGACCCATTGGACCCAAAAATCACCACGCGCGCGCGCGCACTGCCGTCCGGT
The DNA here is from genome assembly GCA_036172215.1 of Camellia granthamiana. Classification (NCBI taxonomy): domain Eukaryota; kingdom Viridiplantae; phylum Streptophyta; class Magnoliopsida; order Ericales; family Theaceae; genus Camellia; species Camellia granthamiana. The sequence continues at coordinate 6,304,466 of CM069904.1, read as the reverse complement.
TGGGCGGGCTGGGCTGGGCGCGGGTGCGTAGTGTGAGGTTGGGTTGGGCTTGTCCGGCCTGATACCTATCTTTTTGGGTCAAAAACATTTGAATTTAATTTTATTTTTGGTAAAATAAAATCTAAAATTCAAATTAAACCGGAAATAATCTGGTCCAGTTTTACTGTACATCCAAACAGGGCCCTTCCCATTTTTATCTGTTTGAATTATGAACCCAACAGATTCAAATCTATTTAAATTCAAAACCAACAGGTTTCATACCTGTTCAAACAGGTTTGCACCTGTTTAATTCAAAACCTGCAGTCACCAATCCATCTATAAATAGGACAGCCCTCATTTGATGTTTGACATTTAGAAAATTCATAAATTTCGTCCTTAAAAGCTCTGCAAATTTATTCTTCATTTTGTTGCATTATTTTCTTGTAAGAAAGAGTGTAAACACTTAGTGTGTTCGTAAGACAAACAATTTGTAGTGCTGCTATTGTTTGTAGTTGATCATTTCATCCTTGGAGATAGACGTCCAAATTCTGATAGCACCGTGGAGAGGACGAATCTGTCTTAAGGACGCAGTGTCAAACACTGGACTTGATCAGATTATTATTCAAGAATTAATCAAGTAAATTATTTAATTTATTTTCGGTGTTATTATTATTTATTTAAATCAGATTTTAATTTTGTTTTTGTAACAAAATAAAATCTGTGTTTTTTTTTTTATTTCTAGTTTGATTTTTGTAATCAAACAAATTCTCTCATTTCCTTTATTTCTTTATATTCTGGTTGTTGTTTAGTACACAACAGAATTTAATCTATTTAAATACAATGAAGATTGTCCAACAATCTTAAGACATAATTATTTTGGTATCTTTATTGTATTTAATTTTCTGTGATTTCATAAAGACATATTCTGGTTGGAAAAACAAATAGTGTTTATGCTATTTGACAGATAGTAATAATATACTGTCTCTTTTATTTGACAACTAGTAGTAATATACTGGTGTCATTAACAATTGAAGAATATTAATTTGTGTTACAGAAAATTATTGTGATATTTTATTTTTCTAGTTTTAGTAACAAGGAAAATAAAATTATTTTGTGTTATCATTTATTTTCTAGTTTTAGTAACTAGAAAATTAATTTGTATTTTAATTTTTTCTGATTTTTGTAATCAGAGATTATGGCTACTACAACTGAAACTGCAACTAGTAGTGGTACTCCGATTGTTACACCAGCACCGGTCCCTATCCAGAACCATGTTCATGTACCAATAAATCATGGAGAAAAACCGGAAAAATTTAACGGTACTGAGTTTAAGAGATGGCAACAGAAAATGCTGCTCTATTTTACAACTCTGAATTTGGCCCGGTTTCTCCATGAAGACGCTCCAGCACTTAAAGAGGGTGAAAGTGATCGGCAAGTTGTTGCTGCTGTAGATGCTTGGAAACATTGAGATTTCCTGTGTAGAAATCTACATCCTCAATGGCCTTGACAACATGTTGTATAATGTTTACAGTCCTCTGAAGTCAGCAAAAGAATTGTGGGATTCTTTGGAGAAAAAATACAAGACAGAGGATGCCGGCACGAAGAAATTTGTTGTCGGTAAATTTTTGGATTTTGTTACGGTAGACTCCCGAATGGTAATTTCTCAAGTTCAAAGTTTTTAGATAATTTTGCATGATATTCATTCAGAAGGTATGTCTCTTAGCGAGTCTTTCCAAGTCGCTGCTTTAGTGGAAAAGTGACCACCGGCTTGGAAAGATTTCAATAATTATTTAAAACATAAACGCAAAGAGATGACCATGGATGAACTTATTGTAAGACTGAGAATTGAGGAAGATAACCGAAAGGCTAAAAAGAGGAATGGGAAAAATCCCATTGAGTCCAAGGCTAATGTGGTTGAACAAGTTCATAAACCACATAACAAAAAGATGAAGTTTACTGGAGATGGTCCTAAACATGGCAATAGTAACAAGAAGTTCAAAGGAAAATGCTATAACTGTGGCAAGACTGGACATCGGGCTTCTGACTGCCGCCGCCCTAAGAAGGATCATGGAAGTACAAGTAAGAAGACTACCAATCAGGCCAATGTAACTGAACTAGATTACATCTCTAACGGAGTGAATGACATCAACCTTTCTACTGTGGTGTCTGAGGCTAACTTGGTTGGAAATCCCAAAGAGTGGTAGGTTGACACTGGAGCAACTCGTCACATATGTGCAGACAAGAAGATGTTCACTACCTACAATGAGGCTGCAAATGGTGAACAACTTTTCATGGGAAATTCTTCTACTTCTACTGTGGCTGGACAAGGAAAAGTGATCTTGAAGATGACATCAGGGAAAGAACTGACCCTCAACAACGTACTACATATACCTGACATCCGGAAGAATTTAGTTTCTGGTTCTTTGTTAAATAAAAATAGTTTTAGGCTTGTTTTTTAGTCTGATAAATTTGTATTAACAAAGAGTGGTATGTATGTTGGTAAGAGATACATGAGTGATGGTCTTTTTAAACTAAATGTAATGACAGTTGTACCAAAAGTTGCTATGAATGAGAATAACACATCTTTTGCTTATATTCTTGAGTCGAATTTATGGCATGGTAGATTAGGTCATGTAAATTATGATGCTTTGCGTAGATTAATTGGTTTGGATTATATGCCAAAGTTTGAAATTAATCCTAATCATAAATGTGAAGTTTGTGTAGAAGCGAAACTAACTAAGGCTCCATTTAAAACAATTGAAAGGAAAACCGAACCTCTAGAATTAATTCATACTGATGTATGTGATCTAAAATTTGTTCAAATTAGAGGGGGCAAAAAGTATTTCATAACATTTATCGATGATTGCACAAGATATTGTTATGTTTATTTACTTAGAAGTAAATATGAAGCCTTAGAAATGTTTAAACTCTACAAAATAGAAATTGAAAATCAACTTGGTAAAACCATTAAAATGGTTAGAAGTGATAGGGGTGGTGAATATGATGCACCATTAAATGAATTTTGTGTACAACATGGCATTATTCACCAAACTACAGCACCCTATTCTCCTCAGCAAAATGGAATTGTTGAAAAAAATAGTAGAACCCTAAAAGAAATGATGAATGCCATGTTACTAAGTTCAGGCTTACCACAGAATTTGTGGGGGGAAGTAATATTGTCTGCTAATTATGTTCTTAACAGAATACCCCACAAGAAGACCAACAACACTCCTTATGAATTGTGGAAAGGTCGACCGCCTTTCTACAAATACTTAAAAGTGTGGAGGTGTTTGGCAAAAGTTAAAGTTCATGTTCCTAAAAAGACTAAGATTGGACAAAAAACAGTAGATTGTGTGTTTATTGGTTATGCTCAGAATAGTAGTGCATATCGGTTTCTGACTTATAAATCAGAAATACCTGATATAAATGTGAACACTATTATAGAGTCAAAGAATGCTGTGTTTTTTGAACATGTCTTTCCTTATAAGAAAGGACAGGAATTAAGTTCACAGAAAAGAACTTATGATTGTATACAAAGTCAAGAGACTAATGACAATCAAACACAAGAGACTAGTAATGGTCTCGACCAACAGGATTTAACTGATGATGAACTAAAACGAAGTAAGAGAGCGAGAACATCAAAATCCTTTAGTCCAGATTTTCTGACATACTTGTTAGAAAATGAACCTCAAAGCTTTAAGGCAGCAATGACAAGTCTTGAAGCACCTTTGTGGAAAGAGGTTGTTAATAATGAAATTGAATCCATTATGCAAAATCATACTTGGGAATTGGTGGATCTTCCACCAGGTTCTAAACCTCTTGGATATAAATGGATATTCAAGAGAAAAATGAAGGCAGATGGTTCAATTGACAAGTATAAAGCAAGACTTGTAGTTAAAGGTTACAGACAAAAGGAAGGTCTGGATTATTTTGACACATATTCTCCTGTGACAAGAATCACATCCATTATGATGCTTATTGCTATAGCAGCGTTGTTTAATTTAGAAATACATCAAATGGATGTAAAGACAGCTTTCTTAAACGGTGATCTAAATGAAGAGATCTATATGGAGCAACCCGAAGGGTTTGTAGTATCAGGGCAATAAAAGAAAGTTTATCGGCTTGTAAAATCCCTTTATGGATTAAAACAATCACCTAAGCAATGTCATGAAAAATTTGATCATGCAATGCTTACTAATGGGTTTAAGATAAACGAATGTGACAAATGCGTCTATGTTAAAAACACTGACCAATGATATGTCATAGTTTGTCTTTTTGTGGATGACATGCTTATCATTGGAAGCAGTCAAAACATGATCAAATCAACGAAGCAAATACTTAACAAAAGATTTGATATGAAAGATATGGGGGTCGCAGATGTTATATTAGGAATGAAAATTACTAAAACATCTGATGGATATGCATTATCTCAATCACATTATATTGAGAAAATTCTTGGTAAATTTATCAAGGATGATCTGAATTTAGCTAGAACACCTGTAGACATCAATCTTTATTTATCAAAAAATAAAGGTGATGCAGTGTCTCAGTTAAAATACTCCCAAATCATTGGAAGCCTAATGTACCTAATGAATTGTACTCGTCCTGACATAGCTTATGTAGTCAATAAATTGAGTAGGTACACTAGTAACCTCGGAGAAGACCATTGGAAAGCGATCATTCGGGTTCTTAGATATCTAAGATTTACTCGTGATCATGGTTTGAACTTTACTCGATATCCAGTGGTACTTGAAGGTTATTGTGATGCCAATTGGATATCGAATACTAAAGATTCAAAATCCACTAGTGGATATGTCTTTACTCTGAGAGGCGCTGTTGTTTCTTGGAAATCCACAAAACAAACTTGCGTCGCACGATCCACAATGGAATCCGAGTTCATTGCTTTAGACAAAACAGGAGAAGAAGCAGAATGGCTTCGTCACTTCTTAGAAGACATTCCAATGTGGCCAAAACCTGTGCCAGCTATTTGCATTCATTGTGATAGTCAATCTGCAATAGGCAGGGCACAGAATCACATGTATAACGGTAAGTCATGACATATTCGTCGTCGACATAATACCGTAAGGCAATTGTTATCAAATGGAATAATCTCGATAGATTATATAAAATCTAAAGAGAATATTGCGGATCCGTTAATAAAAGGTTTGACAAAAGAGCTAGTGTATAGTTCATCGAAGGGGATGGGATTAAAGCGTATTACATAAGAGTCGTCATAATGGTAACCCTACTTATACGACTGGAGATCCCAAGAACTAAATTCAAAGGGATAACTAAGTTATGTATGGCTCGCCAGAAATCACCAAGGGATTAAAATTCCCTACCTATTCCTATGGTGAGAGTGATATCTGCAACATGTGTTGTCTGCAAGGGCATAAGGATAAACTTTACTTTTAATGATTACTTATATCTTGATTAAGGCATAAAATCAAGACGAGTATATGGAGATACTCACAATAAGAATCACCTATATGAGTGTTGAACTGGGGCCGGTTCTATGAGAATGAAGAGGCTAAATTCTCTAGAAACACTCATGAAAATCAGGAGCGTTCAAGGCTAAAATGAACACAACAGTGAGAACCACGATGTGTTAGAAAATATTTTGTGTGAAATCTATTGTCTTGGCTTACACAAACGACTGAACAATTCAAGGCATCGCGTCTATTGGTTAGCTAGTAAGTTTGATAGGTTATCACTAGGGAAGGTTCAAGGCCGAAAGCTACCTATCCTGATGCAAGATATTTTCGACTTATACTTTTTTGATAAAGTCTGCATATTGTTGCATTTCCGTTGTCATCAAATTCTATTCATGTGGGGGATTGTTGGAAATGGTTTGGAAAAATCTGGGTTTATAACATATTTTTTCCTAACTTTGGTCTAATATTTAGATGGGACCCGTGCGTCGATTTTCGCGGGTCAAAGTGGTAACGCGTTCTATGCTGCGTTGTGATTCACATGGTATATGTGGTTGCTCAAAACCATTACCGAGTGAATAAGAAATTGAAGCCAAAGTATGCTCCATGGAAATGGAGTTTTGGTGGAAAATCCTTAAAGGTTTGAATAAGGCTTGTCCCACACTGATTTGGTGGGAAGTTTTGAATGGGTTTATAAGGCATGGGTTTGGTACTTGGGGTGTGCCCCAAGGGGTACCCAAGTATTTTAGAGAGGGAGGTTATGTGCAAAATGAGCTAGACCCATTGGACCCAAAAATCACCACGCGCGCATCGCCGCCGTCCTTCCGGATTTAATTTTATTTTTGGTAAAATAAAATCCAAAATTCAAATTAAACCGGAAATAATCTGGTCCGGTTTTACTGTACACCCAAACAGGGCCTTTCCCGTTTTTATCTGTTTGAATTGTGAACCCAACAAATTCAAATTTGTTTAAATTCAAAACCAACAGGTTTCATACCTGGTCAAACAGGTTTGCACCTATTTAATTCAAAACCTGCAGCCACCAATCCATCTATAAATAGGACAGTCCTTATTTGATGTTTGACATTTAGAAAATTCATAAATTTCGTCCTTAAAAGCTCTGCAAATTTGTTCTTCATTTTGTTGCATTATTTTTTTGTAAGAAAGAGTGTAAACATTTAGTGTATTCGTAAGGCAAACAATTTGTAGTGCTGCTATTGTTTGTAGTTGATCATTTCATCCTAGGAGGATAGACGTCGAAATTCTGATAGCACCGTGGATAGAACAAATCTATCTTAAGGACACAGTGTCAAACACTGGACTTGATCAGATTATTATTCAAGAATTAATCAAGTAAGTTATTTAATTTATTTTCGGTGTTATTATTATTTATTTAAATCAGATTTTAATTTTGTTTTTGTAACAAAATAAAATCTGTTTTTTTATTTTTTTATTTCTATTTTGATTTTTGTAATCAAACAAATTCTCTCATTTCCTTTATTTCTTTATATTCTGGTTGTTGTTTAGTACACAACAAAATTTAATCTATTTAAATACAGTGAAGATTGTCCAACACTTTCTTGACTGGGAAAATGTGTGCAACACGAGACCATCTATTTTAGAAAATTTTCTGTTATTTTTAATACATTTTTAACTGTAAGTTCGTCTCTTAAAATTTTTATATTTTAAAATTTCATCCCATCATTTGATTAGCATAATAAAAATTGGAAACACTGTAATCACTGGGTCCTGTACAAATCAACTTAATTGAAACCTAAACTTGTTTTCACAATTATTTGAGAACAACTCATTATGTAAATAATCTTTTAAATTTTTAAAACAAATTTCAACATCATCCTATCTGTCTTGACTTGATTATACACATTAATAAAACAACATAAAAATTGACTATCAACTCAAAATATTAACAAATCAAACATAAACTTAATTTGAAACTCAATTAGTTTTTTAGCTAGACTTAGAGCAAATATTACTCCACGCAGCACGTTTAGGCCTGGGCCAACATCAGTAACAATACCCAGTAACATAAACCTCATATTTCTCTCGGAAAATACTATGGACATATCTTTTAATTTTTTGAGCCATAATTATAAATAAAAAAATATTATAATTAAACACAATAGGAGATATAACTAAAAAATTCATAAGTTATAACTAAAATAATGTTATAATTAAAAAAAAATTGATCATAATTAAAGAAAAAAAGTGGCTTTTAACTTTATGTATATTAGGATTTCCCCTCTCTGTATACTGATTCATTCTTTTTTTTTTTTTTTTTTTTTTGGGAACAATATACTGATTCATTCATTATGGCTATCTACAACGCATTCCTCATTTTTCTGGGTATGTCCTTTGGATTCATTGCAAGCAACACAGAATTCCCAATAAAAGAAGTCGGCGTTCATGAAATCAAGATTGCATTTAAGCAAAACAAACTCAATTCTCGACGACTTGTCGAGTTCTACCTTACCAAAATTTAAGCTTGTTTTTCATAAACCATAGAAAATGTTTTCTGTTCACTTTCGTTTTTCATTGCATCAAATACCAAAAAATATGGAAAGCATTTTTTAGAAAATGTTTTCCGCTCAAACAAACAAAGTAGATTATTTAAGTTTGATTTGAAAACTTAACAAATTTGAAATTGTATTCAAGCTATTAATTGAGCCAATCACAAGGTGAGCATTGAGTTGAGTAGCAACTTATTCATATTTGGTATGAATTTTAACACAACGAGTTAATCTCTGATGAGTTTTTAAATATTCAACATGAGGCAGGCTCTGAGCAATTGCCAATTTGGGTTCTCAAGATCAGTGTAGAAAAGAAAACTGTTTCAAATATGCCGTTCATGTATACTACTTTTAGTCTCTCTTTCTTTTCTTTTTTTGTAATGAGGATATTCGAGGATTTGCCCCAATTAGTCTCCTATGACTGTAAACAAGTTGAGTTGAGCCGAGTAATACGTTGTTAAAGTTTGAAAAAAGAGCTTTAATTGAGTAGAGCTCGACTGGCTTGGTTTTTCATGGTGCATATAATCAAGTTGAGCAGAAGAGCAAGTTGCTCGAGCTTGGTTTGAAAACTTAATAAGCTTTAAGACTTGTTTATATTTAACTTGTTTACATAATGAGTCGTTCTCAAACAAATTTTTTTTTTAGTGACCCAAAAACTAGTTGAGTTTGTGTAATTTGGTTCATTTCCTAGCCCTATCCCATACACACACACATAATTATTGGGCATAGGATTGCTCACATGAGGCCCCAAGAGTGTTAAACACTTGTAAACTATGCTTCCTAAGGCCCATGTTTGTACGTTGATATCTTGGTAGTAATTCTGCCAACACTTGCCAACTATAATTTAGATGTATTGAAGATCATTGAAATGGAAGGGCAAACTATTAAATTGTGAAATGATGCTTGTGGATTGATGCAGAATCAATATGTGAAATCTGCAGATCCATGTGGATCAAGCACAGGATCAGCCGTATCAGTAGCAGCAAATATGGTTACACTATCACTTGGTACAGAGATGGCCGGGTCCATCTTATGTGCATCCAGTTATAACTCAGCAGTTGGGATCAAACCCACAGTAGGCCTCACCAGTCGAGGAGGGGTTGTCCCAATCTCACCTAGACAAGACACTGTTGGGTATGTGATGCCTCGCAATATGCAGTTTAGTTAGTATTTCATTCTGTGTGCTTCTTTAATTATTATTATTATTATTATTTATATTTTTGTGTATGTAGATTGAAACCCAAATTGTAACTTCTACCATGTTGGACATGGCAGACCAATCTGCAGGACAGTATAGTGGGTTTTGATCCGTCTGATGCTGTGGCAACTAGATAAGCTTCAAAGTACATCCCACATAGTGGGTATGTGCAATTTCTCAAGGCTGATGGGCTTAGGGGAAAGAAGTTAGGGATAACAAGCTATCCCTACTTTGGTTTCCCCAACAATTCAGAAATCTCTCATGCTTTTGAGCTGCATTTCAACACGTTAAGGTAAGCATTACACCATGAGTCTTTATTTGCTGCCATTGCCTAGCTTTGGTTACTCTAAGGACAATTTTAATCCTGAATCTACATCCCAAAATCTTGTGAAACGTTCGGCAAAGAGGTGCAATTTTGGTAGACAGTCTGGACATACCCAACTTCGATGCCATCATCAACTCCATGTTCAAAGATCAAGACAGAGCGTTGTGGGCTGAGTTCAAGTTGTCTCTAAATGCATATCTCAAAGAGCTACTCACTTCTCTGGTGAGATCATTGGCAGATGCAATAGCCTTCAACAAGAAATTCTCGGATTTGGTAAGCACTACCATCTCTTTCCAACGTTAACAATTTTGAGCAAATGGATAGGTCCTTTGTACTATGAACACTGTAAATTATGTTAATTTATGCTAAACTATGATGGGATAAGAAAGAGATACTGGTATAAGATGTTAGTCAGATCAACCAGATACACATTCCCTTTTCTCTTTCGACACCCCTTTCAAGCCTAAGCTTCTCACTTAGGCGAATTCACTCTTGAACTAACGATTGTTAAGGAGAAATTGGCATAAGATACCAATTGACTTGACATGTTTTGGGTTTTAGTGTATTTGATTTATATTCACTTATTTCTTTTACGACTGATTAGGTTAATAGATTAATTTACCACTTACAATTTGCTATAAACAATCCAAATGTTGCTTCAACAAGATTAATCATACACAATTTGGTGTTCTGCAGGACAAAAATTTATGACCGATAGAAATATGAACTCCTTTGTTAGCATGAATTATGTGCACAATTGAGGATCACCATCAGTACAAGATTAATCATACATGGTTGGTGGCTCTGCAGGAAAAAAATTGGTGAATATAGGCAAGACTTGCTTTTGGAAGCAGAGAAAACAAATGGGATGGGTGAATTGGAAAAGAAAGCGCTGCGAAATTTAACAAAAGCATCCAAAAATGGACTCCAGAAGTTTATGAAAGAGAATGAGTTGGATGCACTGGTGACACCCTTTTCATATGGTTTCCCACATGTTTCTGGAGTGCTCGCAATTGGGGGCTTCCCAGGAATTAGCATTCCGGCTGTATACGATCACCATGGGAGGCCTTTTGGTATTTGTTTTGGAGGATTGTAGGGTTATGAGCCTATACTCATTGAAATCGCCTATAGCTTCGAGCAGGCTATGAAGATTAGGAAGCTGCCTTCATTTAAACCAAAGGATTTTGCAAGAAATGACTTGTTAGACTTTTATTTTACTTCACACATCTTTGAAAAGCTTTTTTCCTCTAGCAAACTTCAATAAATATTACCTTATCAATTATCTTTTCTTTTTCATTTTTTTTCTCGAACTTCCGCTATCAAATTTCGTTTGGTTTCTAAGAAAATTGATGAAAATAGATAGACTTGAAGGTGCAAGGCTGCCCCCTTTTTTTGAATTTTTTTTCCTCTTTGCCTTCGTGTGTGTGGAGATTTTAACTTTCAATTTTTTCTTTCTTCTTTTTTTTTTTTTTTTTTTTTTTTTTTTTTTTTTTGGTGGGAAAATGTTAGGATTTGGGATGTGCTTCGGAACTCTCAACTGTTTGCTTGTTGAATAATGTGTTATATGTCTTGAAGATATCAAGTTCGTCTATCTAGGTGGTTGTCATTGTTGTGCCCTTTCATCCATTAATTTTTCAAATGATCAATATAGTCATTGACTGTGCAAACACAACTTCATGCACAAATTCATGGGAAAATAGATTTATGCAAACTCAGCAGATTGTGAAGTCTGTCTATGTAGAACTGGAAGACATGGGAAAAATGTACACTAATGGGCAGTAGGAAATTAATTCTATTGAGCTTTTGCTATACAGTGGGATCAACCATTATAGCTGTTGCAGATTTTACAATTTGTGAGCATGGTGTTGAGAATAGAGATTGAGAATGGTAGGTCGTTCATTGGTCAATTCTCTTTTTTTTTTTTTTCTTTTTTTTTTTTGATTATTTATTTATTTTTTTTTTTATCAGCAAAAGTCTCTTGTTACTTAGTATGGCTAATTTGTAATTTTTTTTAGCACATATAAAATTAAAAAAAAAAGATATCTTGTATTACAACATTTTGGTACATCTATTTTTCCCATTCTTTAAGCCAATACCTGGAACTGGATGCCTATAAATCTTCTTGTATTTTTTTTTTTCTTCTCCATCCCTATTAGTACTATAATCTGACATTTCTTATGAATTCCTTTTCCAATAACCATATAAATTTTTTTAATGAACATGTAAGATTCACATATCTTTATTTAACACTGGATGCTATTTGATAACTCAATTCCATACTTAAAACTTAATGTAGCAAATGAAAATTAATTAAATTTATTTTTTTGGTCAATAATTAAATTCATTTGATAATTACAATTCGCATCACTTTCAAGTATTTTTTAAAATATAAATTAAAAATTGAGAAAATTTTAAATAGTAGGATTTTTACTTAATGTTGATTGAATTTATGTATATTTAAACATAAATATCGGCACACACCGTCATAACTTCCTCACTCCCACCGCTGCCACTGTCACCGCCACCGTTGCAACTATTGCCACGACCACTACTTCTTTATCAACACTATCATCATCACTACCATCACCTGTTATACCCATAGTGGTGTGTATGTAAATTAAATGTATAATTAAAATAAACAACAAAATAAAATAATTTAGAAAATAATTATATAAATTAAATTCTGAATTAAACACTTACGGAAATTAAAATCGAGGCTTATATTAGATACAATCTCCTTAAAGTAGATTTTGCTCTCGCTCCAGTGCTTCGAGTTTTAAGGGCGTCTACTTCTTAGGATGCAACGGCTACTATTTGATTTGAAGCACTACAAAATCAAGTCTTGTAAACCAAATTATGTTGTAACTCTTTCTCTTTCTTTTCCTAAAAATAAATGCAGAAATAGATGTTGGAGCGCATAAGGACGAACTGAAGAAGAAAGGGAAGAAGTTTGGAAATTTTTTCGATTAAATAAATGCTGGAATGGCAGGGTATATATAGAAAAATTGGTGGCTATTCGAACAAGTGCCAACAGATAGGCAACTGTTCGGACAGATTCAAAACAGAAAAAAAACTTGTTTGGACAAATACAGATCTGTCCGATTCAAATGAACTTGTTTTGAACCCTTTGAACCTGTTCGGGTGGGTATGAACCCATTAGGGATTTGTTTGGATGAAGGAAAAATATGGACCAATTTATTTTGAATTTTGAAACCAAAATTAAAAAAAAAATAAAAATAAATTACAAATGTTTTTGACCCAAAAAGATAAGTATTGGGCTGGACAAACCCAATCCAACCTCACACTATGCACCCGTACCCAGCCCAGCTGACCGGACGGCGGCAGCGCGTGGTTTTTGATTTGGTTCCAATGAGTCTAGCTCACTTTATCTATAACCTCACCCTTCTACAAACTTGGATACCCCTTGGGGCTCATCCCAAGTATCCCAAGCTAGAGTATATAAACCCACACAAATCCATAAGCCTTTCCAATGTGAGACAAGCACATTTCACAAATGTGTAGGAAACCCACCTAAAGCCATTTCTACGAACCTGAAAACGCGTGTTGAATTCTCATTCATCCGAAAATGGTTTTGAGCAACCAAATACACGATTTTATTCACTACGCGACTTTAAACATGAACCTAATGAAAAATGTTAAAAATAATGCTTGGGTCCCACCTTAATTAATGCTCAAAGTTAGCAAAAAATAAGGATTATTTTTCAAAGCCATTTTCCAATAATTCCTCACATAAATGGAATTCACGATAACGGACATGCAATAAGATGCAGATAAATAAAGAGTATATTAAGAAGATACACCACATTGAGATAGGTAGCTTTTGGCTTTGAACCTCCTCTAGTGAAACCTATCGGACTTACTAGCTAACTAGTGGACACGATGCCTTGAACTGTTCAGCTGTTTGTGTAAGCCAAGAAAATAGACTATACATAGTGTATCTGTAAACACAGTTTGATTCTTATGGTTGTGTTCATTTTGGCCCTGAACAATATCTGGTAATTCATGAGTGCTCTAGAAAATTTAGCCTTCTCAATTCTCACAAAACCGACCCAGTTCACACTCATATAGGTGACTTCTTATTAAGAGTATCATGCTATACTCCACTTGGATGCCCAAGCTATAAGAATCATTAAAAGCAAAGCTTATCCTACTAACGCTGTAGGTATCACTCTTCTAATCATAGAAATGGGTAGGAGTAAACCTCCTTAGTGATACATGAAGTCATCCATAATTCAGTTATCCCTTTGAACCTAGATCTTGGGATCTCCAGTCAACTAAGTTGGGTTGCCATTATGGCGACTTTTAAGTAATAGGCTCTAATTCCATTCCCCTCAATGAATGGTACACTTGTTCTCTGGCTAGCCCTTTAGTCAATGGATCCGCAATATTCTCCTTTGACTTTACATATTCTATGGAAATTATTTCATGTGAGAGAAAATGCCGAACGGTAAGTCGAGGAGTTTTCCATAAATAGTTGTTCTCCACTTTCCACCACTTTGTAGGTTGTGAACATCTTCTTATCTGCAGAGATATGGCGGGTTGCTCCAGTATCCACCCACCACTCCTTAGGATTGCCCACCAAATTTGCTTTAGAGACTACTGCAGCAAGATTGATGTCTGCCACTCCATTAGAAAGATAAAAATCATCGGCTATGTTAGCTTGTGTTGGCTTTTTGCTTGAACTCCCTCCGTCCTTGTGAACGTGACAATATTTAACGCGATGTCCATCTTTGCCGCACACAAAACATTTGCTTTTGAACCTCTTGTTGAACTCGTTGTTGATCTTTTTGTTGATCTTACTAGTGGATCCTTGTTTGGGACCATTGCCATCATACTTTCGCTTTTTGTTGTTGAACTTTGACCCTTGTTCATGTTCCACAACATTTGTTTTAGCCTACATGACATAGTTTCCTGACTTCTTGTCGGAACCATGGTTGTCCTCCTTAATCCTAAGCTGTACTATCAGTTCCTCCAATTTTATCTCCTTGCGCTTATGCTTCAGATAATTCTTGAATTCTTTCCAAGATGGTAGCAATTTTTCAATGATTGCCGCTACTTGGAAAGATTCACTGAGAACTATCTCTTTCGCATGTATGTCATGGAGAATTAGTTGGAGATTTTGAACCTGGCTAATAACCGTTTTGGAATCCATCATTTTAAAATTCAGAAAACGACCGATAACAAATTTCTTTGTATCGGCATCCTCTGTCTTATACTTATGATCCAGAGATTCCCACAGTTCTTTATCAGTGCTCTTGACACTATGCACAATGTACAGTGTATTGTCCAACCCACTGAGGATATAATTCCAACACAGAAAATTACCATGTTTCCATGCATTGAATGTGGCAACCACTTGTAGGTCAGTTTCTCCCTCGTTCAGTGTCGGTGTTTTTTTATGAGTGAAGTGAGCCAAATTCTATGTGGTAAGATAAAACATCATTTTTTTGTTGCCATATTTTAAAATCATTTCTATTGAATTTTTCTGACTTCTCCCCATGATTTATCGGTATTGCCAGAGTCATTATTGGCACAACAGGTGTGGGGGTCGAAGTAATAACAGTCTCAGTACTATTTATTTCAGTTGTCATAATTCTAACGAAATAATAATACACCAATCACAAATTTATACAGAAAAGAATTTACACACAAAGTATACAGAATAATATTTTGTAACAAAATTCGAATGATAAACGATATATCACTACTATGTTATCAAAGAAATCATTAAACAGTATATTACTACTATTTAAGGAATTAAACAATATATGACTACTATTTAATTTCTTGAAACAAAATATTTGTCTGCCTAATACATAAATAAATAAAAACGGAAATCTACTTTAAGATTGTTATACTTGTTGGAAAAAATGATTTTTGGGGACTTTAATTTAATATTAAAGTATGGTGACTTTAATTAAATATTAAAGGGGGTCCTAACCTTTTATTGTGTTGGGTCCAAGTGAGCCAAAAATCATTGGGTTTTGAATAAGAAATTGCCAAGAAATTACTTCATGATGTTAGATTCATGAATAGGATTTTAAAGAGTATTTAAATCTTTTTTCTTGGCTAAAGGGTGTGAATCCTTTGGGCATCCATACTTTTCATTTTGTGGAAAGGGGCTATGGATGCTTGGTGTTTTAATGACTAGCTTTAAAGGCTGGAGGCTCTTCCTTTCTCCCCTATACATGTATAAATTAAGACCCTCCTGTCAAGTTTCAATATAGAAATTTTTGCTTCCATTTTACAAGTCAGTTTGCCATAAAGTTCCTATTGTGAGAGAGTGCTGCCACTGTTTTTGTTCGCTAAGCTAGACAAATAGTGTTTCTGCCGTAGCTGGTTTTGACCGTCGTATCCTGGGAGACAGACGCCAGGTTTCCTCAAGCACTCGACCCGTGAGGCGGCGAAATCTGTTTTAAGGAAACTGCTTCCGTGCAGGCTTCGGTTTCGTCTCTTTACCCTTTTATTGTTTTGTGTATTTCTGTTGAAATTTAGTTGTAATTATCAGCATATGTTCTTGGTATATAATTTGTTTTCTTCATAAATCTATTTATTTAATTTCATAATTTGAACAACAAGCTTAAAACAGATTATATATATATTTTCTATGAAATTGATCGAATAGATTTATATAAAAAATTAGGTTAGCCTTGTATAATGTTACTAGGAACTGTTGCGGAATTGCTTACTATTTCAATGATTGTAAATCATGCAATGTTATTCTCTAAATTGCTTAGTTTAATTAGAATGCTCTATTATAATTTGCATACTTAATTGTATTAGTATGATCTTGTTTTATGCGTATGGTTCATCATTCCACTACCATGTTTTGCATGAATTTTAAGGTTATAAAATATAATTTATGGAGTTATAGAGTTTTTATGAATTGTGTGCATGATTAATGTGAATTATTTAATTAGGTGCATTAATCTAAATTATCTAATTGGGTACATTAATGTGAATTATTTAATTAGGTGCATTAATCTAAATTATCTAATTGGGTGCATTAATCTAAATTATCTAATTGGGTGCATTAATGTGAATTATTTAATTAGGTGCATTAATCTAAATTATCTAATTGGGAGCATTAATCTGAATTATTTAATTGGGTGCATTAATCTAAATTATCTAATTGGGTGCATTAATCTGAGTTATTTAATTAGGTGCATTAATCTAAATTATTTAATTTGGTGCATTAATCTGAATTATTTAATTAGGTGCATTAATCTGAATTATTTAATTAGGTGCATTAACTTTGAATTTGACTTAGCTATTTGAAGTTATTAGTTTAAATGTTTATTATGAATTAATTTCATTCATGACTCATGAGTATTGAACTTTATTTTAAAGTTGTAATTTAATTTCGAAGTTACAAATTGTATTTTGTTTTGGTACCTTATATTAGTTGGTTACTTATATAATTAATAGTTGGCTAGATGGTTTCAATTATTTATTATAATTAAAATTTTAGATTATTTGTTTGTATTTTGTTGTGGTTTGCTACTAACTCTCTTTGTAGGGATACCAATGCGAAAAACAAATATAAAACCAAATGAATAGTATTTGGGATGTAAAAACAAAAATGTTTGGACTACTAACGTTTGTGTTGAATAGGAATACCTAAGCGTGGAAAGGCTTTTGGACTAAATAGAATCCTTATGGATTGTCTATTTTATTTAAATGTTTGAAACATGTTTGCTTGAGATTTAGTTGGTTTGTTTACCAATTTGTGGTAGCAAGTTTTATTTGCTTATTTTGTTAGAAGCATTTTATTTGCGTGTAATTGTTATAGCAATTTTTAAATTGCTTGTAAGTTTGGAACTTGGTTTGGTTTTCTGTGATAGAAACCAAAGTGTTTAGCTTTGGCTAAAGAGTAGTTCTTATTTGTTCAGAAATGACAACTAAGACGGATTTGATTTCAAACTTTTGGAGTTTGAGGAAGTCTTTGGGTATAATCATTTTATTCCCAAAGTGTTGGAAAACCATGTTTGGAGAAAGTCTTTGGTTATAATCTGATTATGTCCAAAGTGTTTTGGTTTTGAGAAAGGAAACCAAATTTTAGCTTTAGCTAAAATATTTCTGATTTTATTCAGAAATAATGGGCGTAGTTCCGGGAGTACCGGTTAATTTTTATGAGTGGTGTAATTCTGGTAGCAAATTTTATTTGCTTGGGAATCGATTTGTTATAACCTAGTTTATCCCTTAGAAATCTTAATTTTAAAATTGTTTCCTATGGACTAGGAGTCAACATGCTCTTTGATGTTTTGTCAAAAGGTTAACTGGGTTTTAAGTGGGACCGATGTGACCCCTCCAGTCTTCTTGGGAACATTCCTGACCATGTTCGATTCTAGGTTAAATGGTGAGACTAGTTTTGAATTAAATTTCCATTTGAGGGATTTTCTAAGGGTTAAGTTTAATTTCTGGAATCACAGAAGTGAAATTCTGTTGTGATGTTTCAGAAATGGCTTCAAAAGGTGACAAACAGAAATGTTGTTCCACCTGACAACCTTAGCCTCGCGAGATTTTTAAAGGAAATCATAAGATTGCATTAAAATATCTTTGAATTGATCAGAGGCAACTAGTATGGTATCCTTGTGTTTTTTATAGCATTTATGATTGCTATGTGACTTTGCTTGAGACCAAAGATGAGATAACCTGTTATAGTGGGTGAATATTTTTTGGATTTTTAAATTCCAAATATATTCTTAAATTGGTGGCTCCTAGTGAGTTCAAGATCACTGATTACTGAGATAGAAACTGGTGGTTCCTAGAAGGTGTTAGATCACTGGCTACACAGTTATGAGATTGTGGTTCCTAATAGTGAACAGATTATTGATCACATGTCAAGACATCATGATTCATAGTAGTGGAGAGGCTACTGGTCATATGTTAAGACATGATGATTCCTAGTAATGAAAGAGTCTATTGATCCTATGTCAGGACGTTGTGATTCCTAGTAGTAAGTGACTACTGATCATAGGTTAAGACATTGTGATTCCTAGTAGTAGAAAGTCTACTGACCACATGCTGAGAAATTAGTAATTCCTAGTGATAAGACTACTGACCATGTTATGAAGTTCCGAATAGTAGACTATTGAACACTGGATTTTTGTTTCCTAATAGTAAGACTATTGGCTTCAGAGTGATAGGTTGGACCAAATATATTTGGGTGCCTAATTCGGTTGATGACATTCTGGGAATGTATTTACTGTGATATGATTTTGAGAGTTTCATAATCATTGTGACACAAGGATTTGTTTAAAACTTTGTATTAATTCTACAAAGAAGACTTAATTATGTGACTCCGAAATTGAGGAGGATAATAGAAAGAAAGGAGGGAGTACCTCCTCAGTAAAGGCCATTGTCTTTGAGCATGGCAAATCTTCTAGGGTGAGGAAGAAGCCCCCCATGAACAAGGGCTCTAAGCTGGGGCTAAGGAGTGATGTTGCAAAGAAGCTGGCATACAAGCCGCGGGAACCTGGTTATCGGTTCTTTGGGAAGTGCTACAACTGTGGTAGCAAGAGGCTTTTAGCTTTACTAGGGCTACATGCCACATCTGCTCCGAGAAGGAGCTGTTTACAACTTTCGAACCGGTTACAAACGGTGAGAAGTTGTTTATGAGAAACTCTACTACCTCATTTGTTGAAGGAAAGGTGGTCCTGATGTTAACCTCAGGAAAAGAGCTAACTTGAATGAAGTCCTGTATGTTCTGGACATTTGTTAGAATCTTGTCTCAAGGACTCTTCTCAGTAAACATGTTTTTTGCATGGTTTTTTGAGTCCGACAAGGTCGTTCTGACGAAACGCAAGTGTGAAACTTGTGTTGAAGCGAAGTAGACAAGATCCCGTATGAGTTATGTAAAGGCGTTAAGCCTTCTTATAAATTCTTACAAATGTGGGGGTGTCTTGCTATTATGGCGATTCCTACACCCTAACGGGTTAGGATAGGCCCGAAATCCATGGATTGTATATTCATTGGTTATGCACATAATAGTAGTGCATATCGGTTTCTTGTACATAAGTCTGAAACTTTAGACATTCACAGGAATACCATCACGGAGTTAAGGAATGCATGTTTCTTTGAAGACATTTTTCCTTGCCGAACCTAAGAAGGGGTTCCGAGGTTTTGGAGCAATTTGATGAGCTTGTTAGTGATGATGATCATTTTGATGATCAAGTTGAGAATCCAGGTGATTATCAGCCCAGAAGGAGTAAAAGGGCTTGGATGTCCAAGTCTTTTGATCCAGACTTCTTGACTTATATGGTTGAGAACGAACCTCAAACTTTCCACAAAGCTGTGACTTCTCTTGAGAGTCCTTGATGGAAAGAAGTGATCAAAAGTGAGATTGACTCCATCTTACAGAACCACACCTGGGAGTTGGTAGATTTATCTCCAGGTTAGAAGCCTTTAGGCTGCAAATGGATTTTTAAAAGAAGATAAAGGTCGATGGGTCTATTGACAAGTATAAGGCGAGGCTCGTTATCAAAGGGTACAGACAACAAGAAGGCCTGGATTACTTTGATACGTACTCACCTGTAACTAGGATAACATCCATTCGCATGGCGATTGCGATAGCAACTTTGCGCAATCTGGAGATACACCAGATGGATGTAAAGACAGCTTTCTTAAATGGGGTTTTGAATGAAGAAATTTATATGGAGCAACCTATAGGGTTTTCAGCTCCAGGGCAAAGCAAGAAAGTCTGTAAACTTGTCAAATCATTGTATGGTTTGAAGCAAGCGCCTAAACAATGGCATGAGAAGTTTGACAATGTAATGTTGTCAAATGGGTTTAGAATCAACAAATGTGACAAGTGTATTTATGTCAAAGACACTGACAGAGGTTATGTCATTTTGTGTCTATATGTTGATGATATGTTCATTATAGGTAGTAATGATGCAATGATCAAAACTACCAAGAAGTTGTTAGACTCTAAGTTTGACATGAAGGATATGGGCATTGCAGATGTTATTCTGGGAATCAAGATTACCAGAACATCTGACGGAATTGTACTTTCTCAGTCTCATTATGTTGATAAGATACTTGAGAAGTTTAGTGGATCAGATACGAGTGTGTCTTCGACACCTGTAGACTTAAGTCTACACTTTACCAAGAATAATAAAGAGAGTGTCTCTCTGTTAGAATATTCTCGGGTAAATGGAAGTTTAATGTATCTGATGAGTTGTACTAGGCCGGATATAGCTTACTCAGTTAGCAGGCTTAGTAAATACACAAGTAATCCTGATGCTTCTCATTGGAAGGGCATTGTGCGGGTGTTAAGGTATTTACGCTACACTCGGGATTATAGGCTGCATTATACTCGATATCCAACGGTGCTTGAAGGATATAGTGACGCGGATTGGATATCAGATATAAAGGACTCAAAGTCCACTAGTGGATATGTGTTCACTCTTGGTGGGGCAGCCGTGTCTTGGAAATCTTCCAAGCAAACGTGTATATCTAGATCAACGATGAAATTAGAGTTTATTGCTTTGGATAAAGCAACGGAAGAAGCAGAATGACTTCGCCATTTCATTGAAGATTTTCCACGTTGGTCTAAACCTGTGCCAGCTATTTGTATTCATTGTGATTGTCAATCTGCAATTGGTAGGGCACAGAGTAATATATATAATGGAAAGTCTAGACATATCCGTCATAGACATAATTCCATACGACAACTACTCTCGAATGGAGTTGTCTCTTTAGACTATGTAAAGTCTAAGGACAACATTGCGGATCCGCTAACCAACGGGTTAAGTCGAGTGTTAGTCGAAACGTCGTCAAAAGGAATGGGGTTAAGGCCTTTGGAAGTTTCCGGAATGGAAACCCAACCTAGTTGACTGGAGATCCCAAGATCTAGGTTCAATGGGACAACCTAATTGCGTGTAACGGTGGTATGTCACTGAAGAGGTTAAACCTCCAGCCATTCCTTCTATCAGTGATACCTGCAAGTGTAAAGGATAAGCTGAGCTTTTAATGACTCATATGTGTTAAGCTGTTGAGCTAAGTATTGCAGGATACTTTAGTAGAGTCACCTACGTGAGTTTGAAGTGGGGCCGTTTCTAGAAGAATTGGGCAGGCCAAGATTCTTTGAAACCACTCGCTGAACCAGGCTAGTGTCCAGGGCCATACAGGGCACACCAGTGAGAACATAATAGTGGTAGGAGTAATTCCCGTGTGAGATCTATTGTCTCAGTTTACATAAACGGCAGAGCAGTTCAAGATGTCTTATTCACTGATCAGCCAGTAAACTCGATAGGTTTTCACTGGGAGAGGTTCAAAGCCAAAAGCTACTTTCTCTGATGTCAGGGTTAGTCCGTTGTACTCTCTCTCAGAGTCTTTATTGTTGAACGATGTCCGTTTGTTGAGTCATTCGGTCAATTTTTATTCATGTGGGGGATTGTTGGAAAAAATGATTTTTGGGGACTTTAATTTAATATTAAAGTGTGGTGACTTTAATTAAATATTAAAGGGGGTCCTAACCTTTTATTGTGTTGGGTCCAAGTGAGCCAAAAATCATTGGGTTTTGAATAAGAAATTGCCAAGAAATTGCTTTATGATGTTAGATTCATGAATAGGAATTTAAAGAGTATTTAAATCTTTTTTCTTGGCTAAAGGGTGTGAATCCTTTGGGCATCCATACTTTTCATTTTGTGGAAAGGGGCTATGGATGCTTGGTGTTTTAATGACTAGCTTTAAAGGCTGGAGGCTCTTCTTTTCTCTCCTATACATGTATAAATTGAGACCCTCCTGTCAAGTTTCAATATAGAAATTTTTGCTTCCATTTTACAAGTCAGTTTGTCAGAAAGTTCCTATTGTGAGAGAGTGCTGCCACTGTTTTTGTTCGCTAAGCTAGACAGATAGTGCTTCTGCCGTAGCTGGTTTTGACCGTCGTATCCTGGGAGACAGACGCCGGGTTTCCTCAAGCACTCGACCCATGAGGCGGCGAAATCTGTTTTAAGGAAACTGCTTCCGTGCAGGTTTCGGTTTCGTCTCTTTACCCTTTTATTTTTTTGTGTATTTCTGTTAAAATTTAGTTGTAATTATCAGCATATGTTCTTGGTATATAATTTGTTTTCTTCATAAATCTATTTATTTAATTTCATAATTTGAACAACAATACCCACAGTGGTGTGTGTGTATGTAAATTAAATCTATAATTAAAATAAACAACAAAATAAAATAATTCAGAAAATAATTATGTAAATTAAATTCTGAATTAAATGCTTACAGAAATTAAAGTCGAGGTTTGTGTTGGACACAATCTCCTTAAAGTAGATTTCGCCCTCGCTCCGGTGCTTCGAGTTTTAAGGGCATCTACTTCCTAGAATGCAACGACTACTACTTGATTTGTAGCACTACAAAATCAAGTCTTGCAAACCAAGTTATGTTGTAACTCTTTCTCTTTCTTTTCCTAAAAATAAATGCAGAAACAGATGTTAGAGCGGAGGAGGACGAACTGAAGAAGAAATGAAAGAAGTTTGGAAATTTTTTTGATACAAATGAATGAAGGAATGGCAGGGTAGTAAAATTGGTGGCTACTCGACTAGGTGCCAATAGATAGGCAACTGTTCGGACAGATTCAAAATAGAAAAAAAAAAAAAAACCTATTTGGACAGATATAGATTTGTCTGATTCAAATGAACCTGTTTTGAACCCTTTGAACCTGTTCGGGTGGGTATGAACCCATTAGGGATCAATTTGGGTGAAGGAAAAATCTGGACCAATTTATTTTGAATTTTGAAACCAAAATTAAAAAAAAAATAAATAAATTACAAATGTTTTTGACCCAAAAAGAAAAGTATTGGGCCAGACAAGCCCAACCTCACATTACACACCCGCATATGGTTTTTAATTTGGGTCTAATGGGTCGAGTCTACTTTATCCATAACCTCACCCTTCCACAAACTTGGGTACCTCTTGGGGCCCATCCAAAGTATCCCAAGCTAGAATATATAAACCCACACAAATCCATAAGCCTTTCCAATGTGAGACAAACACATTTCATAAATGTATAGGAAACTTACCTAAAGCCATTTCCACGAATCCGAAAACACTCGTTGAATTCTCATTCATCCGGAAATGGTTTGGAGCAACCAAATATGCAGTTTTATTCACTACGCGGCATTAAACATGAACCTAATGAAAAATGTTAAAAATAACGCTTAGGTCTCACTTTAATTAATGCTCAAAATTAACAAAAAAATAAAAAATTTTCAAAACCGTTTGCCAACATCACCTTCATTTCCAATGCCATTATCACCTTAAACACCATTACCATTTTATTATCTGACTACAACCGTCAAGGTTGCCTCTCCAATTATCACCACCACTATCCCAGCTACCACAACAGTCCACCTCTACCACAATTGGCATAGCTACTCTAGCCACTATCATCACTAATTTTTATATAACCCTTTACAAGATCTTGTGAATCGCTCCTCCAAATCAATTCGGAAATGATAAAATTGAACCATAGTATATAGTCCATTTTGGTTTCTCAATCAATAAAATCAAAATCAGAATCTTGAGGTTCAATTCGATACTAAACTTTCCCTCAAGTTCGACCAAAAAAAATTATTTATACTCAGTGACGGAGCCAAGAAACTAAATAAAAAAGGACACTTCTTGATTACAACTTTAATTTTTTTTTTTCCAAAACTAACAATAAGAAGATAATAATAATTTTTGAATTAATATTTAGTGCAAAAACGTAAATAAATTATTATAAAAATATTTCACATAAAATTTTACAATTAACTTCGACTAAAATCGAAAAGAAAGTATTGCATGTAACTAGTGTATCATGAACAATGTAAAAACAACAATATATTTAAGTCTTAAAATAAATTATATAATGGTAAGATAAATCAAATTTTTACAAAAATTGAGTAAAAATTTCATACAATAGTGATATCACGTCATTATTGATATATGATATCACCAACCAATAGTAAAGCAACATATGAAGGGTGAATTTCATATGCAAATATAACTAACACTCTTAGTAATTTTTACATATATATAGTGAGATTAATTATATTTACATATCAATAATGATAGATATTACCTTTATATTGAGATTTTTTCATAAGATTTTCATATATAAAAATATAATTTGTTGTAGTTACTTCATTTTTAGTAAAACAATCACTATTGTTATCATAAATTTAAAAATGCCATTGACATTTTATTCTAAATATTATTTTTGTTTAAAATTTTATTTACATACATATGCAAAAAATAAAAATTAAAAAATCCAAGAAACACGTGGCACCCTTAGATCTCTTGTGACTCCGCTACTGTCTACACTCTTTTTGATGATCATTCTTTTAAGAAAGAGTAATGCTAGGCTTCAGGAAAATATTTCAGGAAAAGCTTCAGGAAAATGGAGAAGGAGGAGGAGGAGGAGGAGGAGGAGGAGGGGAAGAGGAGGAGCAGGGGAGGAGGAGGAGGAGGAGGAACTGGAGGGGGCCATCAAAATGGAAGGAGGCGGAGGCGGAGGCGGGGCAGGGCAGAGGCGGAGGCGTGCGACGGCGGGGCTGGGCAGACGACCGACGGCGGCTGCGACGATCGGCCTCCTCCTCCTCCATTTTCCTGAAGCTTTTCCTGAAAAAATTTCCCAAAGCCTAGCGTTTTTGTTTAAGAAATTGTCAAATAGTTTACAAAGCATGTGCCGTTTCCCTAGAGACATTAAATGCACCAATCATATTTATCAATTCGATATTGATTTTATGGGAAATTAATTAATGTGTTTGGTTTGAATTTTTTTGATTAAGTTTTTTTTAAAATTGAATTTTTTAATTTTTATGTTATTTTATTTTTAGTGAATATTTTTAAAATTTTAAACATTTTTTTTAATTTTTTTAGATGCACCTTACGTAGATGTATCTAAAATGTAAAAAAATTTGTAAAAAAATATTTGAAAAAAAATTAATAAATATATAAAAATACAAAAAATGTACTGAATTCTCGTAATTTTTTTTTTTTTATATTTTTGGTGTTTAGTGAATTTTTAAAAGGTTTTTTTCACAAATTATTTACTTTTTAGGTATATTTATGTTAGTTATGTCTAAAAAATAAAAAAAAATTGCTTAAAATATTGAAAAAATTCAGTAAAAACAAAAAAAAACAAAAAATAAGAAAGTAAAATTTTCTGAAAAGTATTTTTGAAAAAATGAAACCATGCAAAGTGTAGTTTTTGAAAAATAATTAAACATTAGTGAAAAAATTTATAATATTAATTATTAATATTTATATTGTTTCTCACTCTTTTATAATTATTTCTCACTGACATCACTAAAATGTAATTTCTCCTTAATTTTATCATCACTTCCTCCGTCACGTTTTTCACAATCCAGGCATGTTCAACATATGCAACTATTTGCATTTATAAAAACTTTACTCAAGTTTAGATTGTGATTAGCTCAATTTAGTTGGAAATATTAACAAATCAAATTTTAAAATATTTAAACATTTCCTTGTAAATGGTAAGGGCATCATGAATAACATAACCATTGTATCTCTCTAGAGGTAATTCAACCATAGATAAGTTGTATCATTTGTAATTTTAATTATCATAATTTAAAAAAAATAAATTATAATCAAACATCGCACAAAGATATAGGAGTTATTTGGGAAGTGCTAAATTAATATATTTTTGATTTTTTATGAAAAAATGTGAAATATGAGATGGGTTTGAAGTGATATTATAAAGAGGTGATGTGACTCAAATAAAAGGTAATGTGATCTAAATAAGATAATTGTGGCTCAAATAAGATAATGTGCTAAAATAGTATGTGCTATTTTAGCACATGCTAAACAACTACATAATAAAAAAAATTTCTTAAATTATAATAAAAATAAAAATAAATCATAACTCATAATACAATAAATCATAAATCATAACTAAAGACACAGGTACATACTGTATATATACATAATTTTCCATATCTAAAGATATCAAAAGGAAAATGTTTGGTTCACCGAAATAGAAGTAGCCTCATTATGCTCGAATGAGGTAAGTGGCCAAACGATTAGTGTGACCTTTGTCCTTTGCGACGGTCATTTTGTCATGTCAATCGAAAAATGTTTGGTACCCCTTTTTAAGAAGATTCTTACTATTCTTACAGTGACGTGGATTAATGATATATTTATTTTTGTATTTTTTTTTTTTTAACTTAGATCAATCACAAATAAGTAAAAGTTTTTTTTTTTTTTTGTTACAGGAAAATCCTCCTTACCCTCCCGCAGGTCCAATGCAGTGCCCCTTGCAGAGATCACCAAGGTGTCCTGTTAGCCGTTCCGAGCGAGGAGACTATAACCTGGGAACTTGCCCCGACCTCCCAAGACAAGCTCCTCTTAAATCAGGACTCGCACAGCAGGGGAGCATTAAACCCACACCAAGTGCTGACTAGACAACTTGAAGCCCAACCTCTTAACCAACAGTGCTTACGCCCAGGAGATTGGCCCAAGGGAGAGTGGGGAGTTGAACTTGTGACCTTGGGGCTTAAACCCCAAGGCCTTACCACAATGCCACAACCCCTTGGGTTAATAAGTAAAAGTTGTGAGGGTGATGTTTTGTGGGAAGCTAAATCATTATTCTATGTCCCCCGGCATCTCTCAATCGAATGACGTATACAAATTCAGACAATTCAGAGGAGAGCAAATTCAGTGGAGGTAACATTGAACATATACAAATGGATTGTGACAGAGCCCTCTAAAGTCTACTGAACAGTCTTTCCTGGAAACTTCCATTCATATTCATATTCATATTCATATTATACCCATCCACAACACATTCCTAATTTTCCTGTCTATCGTCTTCTTAGGATTAGTCATGAGCAGCACTGAATTCCCAATCAAAGAAGCCAGCGTTCATGAAATCCAGATCGCTTTCCAGCAAAACAAACTCACTTCTCGACAACTCGTCGAGTTCTACCTTACCCAAATTGAATCACTTAACCCACTTCTCAGATCAGTCATTGAAGTAAACCCAGAAGCTCTTTTCCTCGCAGACGAGGCCGATCGAGAGCGAAACACCAAGTCACCCATTTCACAGTCGTCTTTGTTGCACGGTATTCCCATTCTTTTGAAGGACAACATTGCAACCAAAGACAAGCTCAATACCACAGCTGGGTCGGATGCGCTGCTGGGTTCGGTGGTGGCTCGGGACGCAGGAGTGGTGGCGAAGCTGAGGAAAGTGGGTGCGATCGTATTGGGGAAGGCGAGCATGACTGAGTGGGCTGCCTTCAGGTCGAAGCAGCAGCCTAATGGGTGGTGCTCTAGAGCTGGCCAAGTTGTAGTAAGTAATTTTGCCAATTTGTGTTCTCTCTCTAAGTCCCAATTAGTCTCCAGCTACATGTAATCCCCTTTACGATAGACAAGCATAGTAGGGTAGTGGTTTGTGTATAGACATGAAAAATTGGTAAGTTTTAAAATGTGTTTAAACTTAGTTTGTTTTTTTTTTAAATGATTTCAAATAAGTTTTAATTGAGCTGATCATTAGTTGAGTTCGAGTTGCTTGATTTTTTATAATGCATATATAAGCCTTGTTTGGAAAGTTTACTATTTGTCTTTTTAGTTATTTTAGTCTAGTTAAAATAGTTGTTTTTGGAAAGTTAGTTGACTCTATTTTTTTTTTTTTTTTAAAGTTAATTTGATAGTTGTAAGAGAAAAAGTGAAATGAATATGAATTGGATATGATATTTTATTTTATTAACTATTTAACCTATTTTGTCTTGGACTATTTTAGCCCAACCTCTTCCCAAACACCCCCATAATAGGATCAAGTTGAATAGTAAATTGTTCATATTTGGCTTGAAAACTTGTGTTCAAATTTGATACGTTTAGTTAGCGAGTCAATTTGAAATGAGTTTTTAATAAGCCAAGTACAAGCTGAGTTTGAGGAAATTGATTTGTTTTACAGTCCTATCTTATAATTAATGGGTATAGCATAGGTCGGATAGGGGGCACCAAGGAGGTCAAACGCTTCATGAGATTCAAACTCATGACCTATGCTTTCTAAGGCTCATTTTTGTGTATTGATATCTTGAGAGTAGTTCTGCCAACACTTACCAAATATAATTTAGATGCATTGAAGATCACTGAGATGGAAGGGCAAACTATTGAATTGAGATATGATGATTGTGGATTGATGCAGAATCCATATGTGAAATCTGCAGACCCAGGTGGATCAAGCACAGGATCAGCAGTATCAGTAGCAACAAATATGGTTACACTATCACTTGGTACAGAGACGTTTGGGTCCATCTTATGTCCATCCAGTTTTAACTCAGTTGTTGGGATCAAACCCACAGTAGGCCTCACTAGCCGAGGAGGGGTCGTCCCAATCTCACCTAGGCAAGACACAGTCGGGTATGTGATGCTTCGCAATATGCAGTGTTGCTAGTATTTCATTGTGTGTACTTTTTGAGAATTTTTGTGTGTTTGTAGATTGAAACCCAAATTGTAACTTCTACTATGTTGGACATGGCAGGCCAATCTGCAGGACAGTATCAGATGCTGTTTATGTGCTTGACGCCATCGTGGGTTTTGATCCTTATGATGCTGTGGCAACTAGAAAAGCTTCGAAGTACATCCCACATGGCGGCTACGTGCAATTTCTCAAGGCTGATGGGCTCAGGGGAAAGAGGTTAGGGATAACAAGCTATCCCTTTTTCGGTTTCCCCAACGACTCGGAAAATTCCCATGCTTTTGAGCTGCATTTCAACACATTAAGGTAATCATTACACCAAGAGTTTTTATTTGCTGCCATTTTCTAGCTTTGGTTAAGGACAAGTTTAATCCTGAAACTACACCCCAAAATCTTGTGAAACGTTAGGCAAAGAGGTGCAACTTTGGTACAAGGTCTGGACATACCCAACTTCGATGCCATTATCAACTCCGTGTTCAATGATCAACACATAATGTTGCGGGCTGAGTTCAAGTTGTCTCTAAATGCATATCTCAAAGAGCTACTCACTTCTCCGGTAAGATCATTGGCAGATGCAATAGCCTTCAACAAGAAATTCTCGGTTTTGGTAAGTACTACCATCTCTTTCCAACATTAGCAATTTTTAGCAAATGAATTGATCCTTTGTACTATGAACACTGTTAATTAGGTTAATTTATGCTAAACTGTGATCGGATAAGAAAGAGATACTGGTATAAGATATTAGTCAGATCAACTAGATACAGATTCCATTTTCTCTTTCTACAACCTCTTTTCAAGCCTAAGTGTCTAACTTGTGTGAACTCACTCTTTAACTAAAGATTGTTGGGGAGAAATTGGAATAAGATACTAATTGACTTGACATGTTTTGGGATTTTGTGTATTTGATTTATATTCACATATGGAGAAATTGGCATAAGATACTAATTCACTTGACATGTTTTGGGTTTTAGTGTATTTGATTTATATTCACTTATTTCTTTTACAAGTGATTAGGTTAGTAGATTAATTTACCACTTACAATTTGCTATAAACAATCCAAATGTCGCTTCAATAAGATTAATCATACACAATTTGGTGGCTCTGTAGGAAAAAATTTATGACTGATAGAAATATAAACTCCTTTGTTAGCATGAATTATGTACACAATTGAGGATCACCGTCAGTGCAAGATTAATCATACATGGTTTGGTGGCTCTATAGGAAAAAATTGACGAATACGGGCAAGACTTGTTTTTGAAAGCACAGAAAACAAATGGGATGGGTGAATTGGAAAAGAAAGCGCTGGGAAAATTAACAAAAGCTTCAGAAAATGGACTCCAGAAGTTGATGAAAGATAATATGTTGGATGCATTGGTGACACCCTTGACATATGATTTCCGACATGTTTCTGGAGTGCTTGCAATTGGGGGCTTCCCAGGAATTAGCGTTCCAGCTGGGTACGATCACGATGGGAAGCCGTTTGGTATTTGTTTTGGAGGATTAAAGGGTTTTGAGCCTAAACTCATTGAAATTGCGTATAGTTTCGAGCAGGCTACGAAGATTAGGAAGCCGCCTTCATTTGGACCTTGAACTTTAATGTGTGCTAATTAGCTGATACATTATTGGTACCAGAAATGGTTCTGGTGAACACGCATTGTTATACTTGCAGGGCATGTACAAGTGAATGCCGCACAATATTATAAAGTGCTTTGCCTACAAACAAGAATTGAATAATATAAGATCTGCAGTTTCTATCCTTCAATATAAACTGCCAAGAAAAAGTTTCTTACCAATTCAAGTGTGGCCAAAGCTTAATTTTCCGCGATATGTTTTTATTGGATGTGTCTCGTATTCTGCGGACCTATAAAATTACTGTTTTCTTACATGTATTTGGGTTGGGTTTAGAGTCTGAAATCCATCAGAATTCATTCTATATAGGACTTTATTAATTGTGTGAGACTATTCTATGATTTGCTAGGGTTGGTATAGATATAGGGAAGATAGAAAAATACAGGAGGCACCGAGTGTGAGTGAGGAAACAGGGTTTGCTTCAGGTTCAGTTACCCTTGGGAGGACGGAAATTGTTTTAGGGGTCAGGTACTGATGTTGAATTTTTGGATATTTTTTGTCTCATGATTGTACTCTTTATTGAATATACTGCAGGCTTAACACTACTCAAATCACAATGAGAGACACAGAAGTGGCTAGTAAGAGGACACTTAGGCTATATTTAGTTTGGAGATTTGAAGAGGAAAAAAAATATATATAGCTGAATATAAATAAAACATACTTATATTTTATATAGTTTCACATATCTTTTTCATTTCTCTTTCTAAATCCCTCAACCAAACAGAGCGCTAGTAATTTTAATTTGATTTAAGTTGTGTTTGGAGTATAGATTTAGGTAGGAATTTAAAAAGAAAAAATAAAAAAAAAGTTTGAAATATAAATGAAATATATCTATATTTCATTTACATTTTATCTATATATATATATTTTTTCTTTTTTAAATTCTTACTCAAATCCACCCTTCAAACACAATTTAATCAAAATTTACTGTATAACACTTCATCCAACTTCCTTTCCACTGTCTTTTCACCTCCTCACTTCATTTTTGGAATCTAAACGTATTTGTAAGATCTAACAACATGAATAAGTCATGCACATGCCGAGATACTCATGAGTCAGGACCATTCATTTACATACATATACATCTCACAAGAACCTTTAGTTACATGCACGCGCACCTCGCAAGACTCTTTTATGACATACATCTACATGAATATGAACCACCCCGTTGACATACCACATTTTATGACATTCCCCATTTTATTTAGGGTAAACTACATTCATTTCAAAAAAAAAAAAAAAAAAAAAAAAAATACAATTAGTCTTACACTTATAAAATAATTACACTAATCTTTTATGTATAGTTAAAATAACTGAAACTAATATTAATGGTAGATAGATATTGAAATAAATAAAAATAAATATATATTTTAATAAGAAATATATAATATTATATTTTTTAAATCATAAATTAATAAATTATTGATAAAAAATGACCAAAGTTTATGTAAATTAATCTGGCACATTCATATTCAGTGATAGTGAATCTCATATGAGTTTCATTAATGTTTAATGGTAATAGATGTATTAGATCAAATGTTAAATGAAAAAAAAATATATAAAAACATGATAAATTTAACAGTATTATTAAAGATATCAATCTTGTGACTGGTAGATAGTGGAGTACTTTTTCCCCTGCCAATTGAGTTATGAATTTTTTTCCCATCCTAGAAAGAAACAACCACTACCAGCCATAAAAGAAATTAGGTGAGTATAATAATCACATGATTAGTGTACTCTTTTGGCCTTGTTTAATTAATAAAATTAATAGTAAAAGGATTAATAATTTCATAAATTAGTATATAATTAGTTATCTAATTTAATTAGTGAGATAACTATTTATTATATATTTATTTTGTTTTTTTTTCTTACATACTTGAAATTATGATCCCTACCCTCTTTCAATATTAAAAATTCATCAATTTTGTTAGATTAAATGTCCGTCATACATGTAATCCGGTTAATAAAATTTGTAATTAAATATGAGATTGTGAGTCCATAGACTAACAATCTTAATTCTACGTTGTAATCTTACCAATCAAACATAACATTTATTCCAAGATTTTGGCATAGGTGACCCGTGAGCCTTTTAACTCATATTAGTGGTTCATGAGCTTGGTTTAGCTCGTTATATATGTAAATAAATCCGATTTAAATTTTTAGACTCGTTTAATAAACGTGTCAAGCTTATAAACTTGACTTATAAAGCTCGACTCATATATTATTTATTATCTTATTATCAAACAGTATAAAATATTTTCTATATGCATATTTAATATAGAATAATAATGAGTTGATTGAACTTGATTAGCGAGTTAAATTTTTTTTTTATTGAGCTAAAGCATGATTAGATAAATGAACCGAATCGAACTCAAACTAGGTTAATTTTCAAGGCCAAACTAGAGTTTGATTTTCAAGCTTGATGAACAAACGAGCTAAACTCAAATTTTACAAAATTTGACTTAGCTCGACTCTTTTTACAGCAGAGTGAGTTTGACCAATTGATATTGTCCCATAGAAGACATTCCTTCGCTTATTTTACTTGCCTTGAAGGCCTTTTGATCCTATGCTCCGAGCAGAGTTAATGGAAAGGGTTAAAGTAAAGTTGGAAGTATTGTATTGGTTCATGAAACTTGGAAGCATTTGAAACAATTTAATAACGCCAGGTTTAAAGTAGTTGAGTGCTTAGACTCAAACCAAAGCTTGAGGTAGTGGGTTTTTATGTTGGATCACATTCTGGCAAAGAGGTATACCAAATACCAAGACCTTTGTTAGGAAAAGTTGGCATTCATAACAAGTGGGCACACACCACTCCATGTGGTAGCTTAGAGGTACTCCAACACATTTTGTCTAGTAAAAATACACATAAAAATATATATTATATTTAAAAGTGTTATACATTTGTTGGTTTTTTTGATTTTCGAGGGTTAATAGTATAAATTTAAGCGTGCTAGTAAGGATCAATTAGTCTTTACAGAATTTATAATTGCCAACAAATTATCAAGCGATTGTGTTGAAATTCTTTCAGCCTCAATGAAGAGGACTTTTAATGGTGACTTGTTTAGGAGAAAATTATGAATAGTAACAAGTAAATATAATTCAGAAATCGAATTTTATTAAGCAAATGAAAACTTACAATGACCCAGCCTCGACGAGGTTCACAGCAACAAACTACTAAAAAACTACTCCTAGGAAATGAAGTGCAGTACAGGAATTGAAGTGCTGGAAATGTAAAGAACTGGTAATGTAAAACTGGAAAGAAAATGAAGTAAATAAATTGGTTTCTGGATCTGAGTCTGGGGGTCTTTCTGTTTAGCCTTCTTTTCTATTTATACTCGTTAGTGGTAACCATCGAAATGGCCTTCTAACCGTCGAAATACACTTCCACGATCTTTGGTCATGGCTTTGCTCAACTAGCTCCACTATGCCTCTTTTGCAGTTAAGTTTCCCTTTTGAATTTGAATTTGAATTGTAGGTAACCATTAGGCTATGTCATCTTGCACTTCTTAACTATTCCGATGCCATGCAGATTCGATACTACCAATACGAACTATCACGTGTCCATCTTTGATTGGAGACTTGCATTAATTCCCTCCATTGCCCTTCAGGTGCCACGTGTCACTCTGCGATTTGCTTTTACAAATTATACAGCCAACATTACCCCCCGCACTAATATACTAAATACTTGGTGATATTAGTGGACTAGTACATTCTACCCACGTTCTAGGACGTGCATAGACTCTGTATATTCTGGAAGTGTAATCACTTTTCGAACAACGAAGCAGTGAACTTCATTAAATCCTTGCTTTGCACTTCCATTCTCTAAGTAGACGAAAAGACTGGTATATCCCCAATGGCCAATAACAAATTCTCTTACATTGATCGAGCATACGAGGAGTCTTTGGAAGATGATTACAGGTCTCGAAAGAACCTTAATGCATTTATTATATAGTAAAAGGATTAATAATTTCATAAATTAGTATATAATTAGTTATCTAATTTAATTAGTGAGATAACTATTTATTATATATTTATTTTGTTTTTTTTTCTTTCATACTTGAAATTATGATCCCTACCCTCTTTCAATATTAAAAATTCATCAATTTTGTTAGATTAAATGTCCGTCATACATGTAATCCGGTTAATAAAATTTGTAATCAAATATGAGATTGTGAGTCCATGGACTAACAATCTTAATTCTACGCTATAATCTTACCAATCAAACATAACCTTTATTCCAAGATTTTGGCATAGGTGACCCGTGAGCCTTTTAACTCATATTAGTTGTTCATGAGCTTGGTTTAGCTCGTTATATATGTAAATAAATTCGATTTAAATTTTTAGACTCGTTTAATAAACGTCTCAAGCTTATAAACTTGACTTATAAAGCTCGACTCATATATTATTTATTATCTTATTATCAAACAGTATAAAATATTTTATATATGCATATTTAATATAGAATAATAATGAGTTGATTGAACTTGATTAGCGAGTTAGTTTTTTTCTTATTGAGCTAAAGCATGATTAGATAAATGAACCGAATCAAACTCAAACTAGGTTAATTTTCAAGGCCAAACTAGAGTTTGATTTTCAAGCTCGATGAACAAACAAGCTAAACTCAAATTTTACAAAATTTGACTTAGCTCGACTCTTTTTACAGCAGACACTACAACATTTTCTTAGTTTAGTGACATTTGAAAGTGCCACAAAACTATTCTTCTAGTGGCATTTTTTGGTCTTGTGGCATTTTGACAAGTGCCACTTCTATCGTTGCCACGGTAGATACGAGTGCCACGGTAGATACTTGCAAGTGCCACTGCACCATCATAGCTAAAAACTTTCAATGACATTTTAATGTCATGGTAGATATTATTTGTGGCACTATCAAGCGCCATTAAAAAAAGAGTTAATAACACTTATAAGTGTCATTACACCATCAAGACTAAAACCTTTCAGTGACACTTTAATGTCATGGTAGGCACTATTCGTGACGCTATCAAGTGTCATTCGTGACAATAATTCGTTGTAGAACAATTTGATCCGCTCTTGCAGAGACTCGAACCGCCAACCTCCCGCACCATAAACCTTATACACCACACTCTTCCCACTTGTGGGGAAGTGGTTTTTGGAAATACTCTTCTGATCCGGGAAGACGCTCTTGATTCTCAGCTAGTCACCTGCAAAGACAAATATTCCGGTCGGGGGTGCCGGGATTAGCACTCCGACGGGCAAGTCAGTTCCTCTACTTTAGAAAGCTTGTTTACTAAGTTTAGTGAAGTGTATTTTTTTTTACATACCTTTCTAAATCCGGAGCTCTTGTATTTATATTCATTCTTCTGACCTCGAACCCAGTGCCCACCTTTTACTTATTATCCTTTTGTTTATTCCAACATAAATCTCCGTCTATTCGGCGATCTCAGTATATTCGGCATCTTAATCGATTGGTGCGGAGCCAAACAGTCGCTGACTTATGGGATGTACCCCTTCTTTCTCTTCTATATATTCGGCTCACACAATTGCCCCCCAAGCATTCTCCCAACATCTGTTGGCTGGAGTGCTTGGTTCCGGGTTCTGAATACTCAACCAAAATTTTGGCAATTGAGCCCACACAATATTCATCTAAGTACACCCCCTTTTGGTTGTCGTACCGACTTCCCGTCTCTTCGTACATGCCTATTCATTGTGATTTTAAAGATTAGCGTCCCTTCGGATTCACATTCCACAATACGGGTCACTAGGTTGCCTTTTGGATCGTTCTTGCAATTTTGTCTCCTCCAATATCTTTTTCTCCCTCTGTAAGTTTTCCACTTCTTTGCTTTGAGAAGTATTTCCATTTTATTCTTTGGCATATCTGTGTCAACTTTAGGGCATGGC
Source organism: Camellia granthamiana (assembly GCA_036172215.1). Classification (NCBI taxonomy): domain Eukaryota; kingdom Viridiplantae; phylum Streptophyta; class Magnoliopsida; order Ericales; family Theaceae; genus Camellia; species Camellia granthamiana. Next base: position 6,268,042 of record CM069904.1, on the reverse strand, counting down.
GAAACATTTGAAAGACCTCCTTTCATCAAATCGAATCGCTGGTTTTAGACGCCATTTCTCTATTCCTGATGACGTCCGTCTGTCACTTTTGGCAGACGGCACCCTTGACATGGAGAGGGAAGACGAAACCTCAATCGTCTTTCCTCTTTTGTCAATCGCGGAGGGTGGAGTCCGCTTCCCCTTGCATCCATTTCTTAGGGCTGTGCTTCGTCATTGGGATTTAATCCCTTCTCAACCTAACGTGAATTTCTTTAGAGTTATAATGGGGGTTGTAGCGTTGAATCGTCGCCTCGGAATTAACCTTGGCATTCCGGCTATCCGGCACTGCTATGCCTTGGCTAAGTCCTCCGGCCGGCAAGGTCGTTATTTCCTTAGAGCTAAGGACACCGACCATCAGCTAATCACTATGCTTTCCAGCTCTGGGAAACGAGTTGATGATGTTATGGTCGTTGTCCAGGGTAACTGGGAATTCGGCGAAGGGGAAGATCGTGTCGACCCTATTCCTAGATGGAGAGGCGAGCCAGGTCGCCGAGTATCCCTTTGTTTTTGTCGTGTGTTCATTTTTATTGTAGAACCTATTTCATTGAAATCTCATGGCTTCGTTTTGTGCAGGAAGGGGTCTGAAGAAGATATTACCTTCAACCCACGACGCCGTCCTTTCAGATATCGGGGTCGCTCTTAGGTATTTCGGCCGGCGAAGTCTTCAGAAACAGGGGAGGGCGGCTCACATTCTGCTTTGTTACGAGCCGACATACACGACCTTCTCGGCGGCGGAAAACATACCGATTCCAAAGGGTGAAGATTCCCTTACTGCTCTTATTCTGTCTGACTTCAAAAACTTGAGGCAGATAGGCTTTGCAGGGTCCGATTCGGAACGGAACAAAGTAGTTGATATCGCCGAATCAGGTCGATCCGAGGCCGAGTTTGAGGAACTATTGGATTCCGTCGCCCCTCTATTTGCGTCGGGACCAGGGAATCTTCCTTCTGCTGACGTTTTTCGACACACAGAGGATCTTCCCGTCTCAGACTCCGCGGACATGGCCGGATTGAGTCTGACAAAGCTTGCCAAAAAGGCGAATGCGGAGAGGTTAGTCGCATGGCGAAGAGCGGAGGACCTTTCGTCTAAGACGCCGCCCGCCACCGAATCTCGACTTCCCCTCCCTGTTGCCAAATCTGAGTCTTTGGGGCTTCTAGAGGAGACGAAAAAAGGTCGGGATGTCGAATCTCCGTTGGTCGGGGGGGTCGGCCGAAAAGTTGAGGAAAAGGCAGGGAAACGCCTTGCTGACCTTAAGGCCGGCTCAGACGAACAAGGTGGTAAGCGTCCTCGATTAGAGGGGTCCAGTGAGGCTGTTCCTTTTGTCATTCGTCTAATGGTAAAGGACATGCCGGTTCCCTCTAACGCTTCGGCGCTTAAAGATCCAGAGGTCGCATTCGGTGTGGCTACTTCCGTGTCATTGCCGTCTGATGTCGAGGCTTTCCGGGTGGAACCAGATATGAGTGCGACAGCATTGGCCGCGCAATCGGCACTCCTGGTACGTATTTTGAGTTTTCTTCATCTCATCCAAGTACTGTTAAGGTTAAGTTTTTTGGGTTCTTTTGCAGACCGTCGGCAGGATAGCCGACATGGGACGTCGGCAACTCGACGCTATCAAAGAGATTGGCCGCCTACGAAAGCAAGTAGAGGGCCAGAGAAAGAGGGTCGAGGATGCGGCTTTGAGAGCGAACAAGGAAGCGTCTCGGGCCGAGGCCGAGGTACAAAAGGCTCGTATTGCAGATCAATCCCGAGCGGACGCCGAGAAGAGGGCGGACGCGAGAGAAACGGCGTTGGGATTGTCCCAGAAGGCGGTTGCCAGCCTAGAGGCTGAGTTGGCTGTCGTGAAGGCGACTGCTTCCAAAGCATTCGAAGCCGGAAAAGATGCTGGGCTCGCCAAATATGTGGACCAGGTCTCGCGTTTTGCAAATAGGGGGTTCAAGCACGGCTGGCACAAAGCCCTTGCTGCAGCTGGAGTTTCACTGACTACACCGGTGCCGTATGAGCAAGTGGATGTCGAGCCGTTGGAGACTGATTCTGAAGGCTGAGCTGGGCGAATGACTTTGATTTCACAAATGTGTTACGAACTTACAAATGTATTAGGATTTTACAAATGTATTGTTAAGCTTTAAATGAATGAATTGATTTTGTATATAAAAAATGTCGCGAGCCGAATATATAAATGAATGAATCTTGACATTTTTGTGCGGGCTTATGGCTTATTGATTTTCTACATATAAAATGTCTCGAGCCGAATAGATTAATGAACCTGCCCTTGCCTTGGCCAGGGCGCGAGCGAGGGACCAAATGAGCCGATGGCTCTGAATCGGGGGCTGGGTAAGGCATAAATTATTCGGCGTGATTGTTTGAAAATCTAGCCGTCTAAGTTGATGAATCTAGCCCTTGCCCCAGCGATGGCGCTTGGGCTTATGGCTTATTGATTTTCTACATATAAAATGTCTCGAGCCGAATAGATTAATGAACCTGCCCTTGCCTTGGCCAGGGCGCGAGTGAGGGACCGAATGAGCCGATGGCTCTGAATCGGGGGCTGGGTAAGGCATAAATTACTCGGCGTGATTGTTTGAAAATCTAGCCGTCTAAGTTGATGAATCTAGCCCTTGCCCCAGCGATAGTGCTTGGGCTTATAGCTTATTGATTTTCTACATATAAAATGTCTCGAGCCGAATAGATTAATGAATCTGCCCTTGCCTTGGCCAGGGCGCGAGCGGGGGACCGAATGAGCCGATGGCTCTGAATCGGGGGCTGGGTAAGGCATAAATTACTCGGCGTGATTGTTTGAAAATCTAGCCGTCTAAGTTGATGAATCTAGCCCTTGCCCCAGCGATAGCGCTTGGGCTTTCAACCTAATAGATTAATGAATCTGCCCTTGTGCGACTTTTGACGTTTTCTCGGGGGAGCTGCATGTACCCTAGAATAAATGGGCGAGTTCATGTCAACAACTTAACTCGTTCCTTATTCAGGCTTGAACCAGACCTGGCAGGGGCCAACATTGGCTGGGTTTAGAGATTAAAATGAGTCGCAGAAATGAGCCTATTCGCACGGGAAGGAGAGCGTCCGTGGATCGGGAAAAAGAGCGGTCCCCCAGTCATCGAAGCAGATCACCCCGAAAGGACGGACCACGGGGAGGTTCCTCGCGCCCACGACCCCTTGTTGAGCCAGACGCGGAGCCACGACCGTTGAGTTTTGCGGTTCTTGTGAAGAATAGACCAATGACGGAAACAGACTCTATAATTAAAGACCCGAATGTGGCGGTCGAGTTCGCTCGGCAGATTTTTCCGCCGGAGGTACAACAGTCGATGGTCGGGCGTCGAGATTTCGAAGTATTTCGGGATGGCATTCACGGGGCTATCAAAGGACTGTATAGCGCTTATGAAATTGGGATGCGTTTGCGCGAAGCCCGCCGCGAGAACGAGAGAATCAACGAAAAGAATCGCAGTCTGGAGGCTCGTGCGCAAAAAGCTGAGAATGAGCTTCGGGAGCTAAAGAGTGTTCGAGCGGCCAAGTCGGTGGTGGACAGTCAAACGGAAATCATGGGGGAGAGGGCGAACCGAGAGGCCCCAGGTTATGAGAGCGGATATAAGGACGGCGTGAAAGCCGGGATGAGGAAGGCCAAACCGGACCTAGTGGAGGAGGTCTGCCGATGCGAAAACCGTGGTTTCAAGCATGGCTGGATCAAGGCCCTTCAAACTATGGAAGCCCTTGGGTCCATGGGCATAAATTCGGCTTCGCCCCTATATCATCGGCATTACTTTCTGTATTCCGAGTTCGATATTGAGAAAAGTGACGACGAAGATGCTTACTGAGTGCGCTACAATGTGGAGTAAATAGGGCTATTTTATCGAATGCTCGAAATGTATCGAAATGTATAGCGGCCTTTGAATAAATAGAATTTCTTTATTAGCAGATTTTGAAATGTTTTGCGTGTAATTTAAACGCCCTACGTCAATTTATTGTCAGCTTTTGTACTGCGTAATGTAATCGTTCGGAAATACATCGATCGGCTCCAATGTAGGAACCAGGTATTTGGTCAGTTAAATCGTGGCATCCACGAAGGGCGCTCCGAATCCGGAGACTTATTCGGCCGATCGTGATATCCACGAAGGGCGCTCCGAATCCGGAGACTTATTCGGCCGATCGTGGTTTCCACGAAGGGCGCTCCGAATCCGGAGACTTATTCGGCCGATCGTGGTTTCCACGAAGGGCGCTCCGAATCCGGAGAGTTATTCGGCCAATCGTGATATCCACGAAGGGCGCTCCGAATCCGGAGACTTATTCGGCCGATCGTGGTTTCCACGAAGGGCGCTCCGAATCCAGAGACTTATTCGGCCAATCGTGATATCCACGAAAGGCGCTCCGAATCCAGAGACTTATTCGGCCAATCGTGCTATCCACGAAGGGCGCTCCGAATCCGGAGACTTATTCGGCCAATCGTGACATCCACGAAGGGCGCTCCGAATCCGGAAACTTATTTGGCCAATCGTGACATCCACGAAGGGCGCTTCGAATCCGGAGACTTATTCGGCCAATCGTGACATCCACGAAGGGCACTCCGAATCAGGAGACTTATTCGGCCAATCGTGACATCCACGAAGGGCGCTCCGAGTCCGGAGACTTATTCGGCCAATCGTGGTGTCCACGAAGGGCGCTCCGAATCCGGAGACTTATTCGGCCAATCGTGATATCCACGAAGGGCGCTCCGAATCCGGAGACTTATTCGGTTATCATGAAGTGTATGAACTGAAGTATGAAAACGAGCAACTTTTTCATTACGGTAGAGTATGTACAAGTACCAAGCCCACAGATCGGGTCATTGGTAAAATTTTCGTAGATGCGTTGAATTCCAAGGCCGTGGCAGGCTTCTTCCTGACATGTCCGAGAGCCGATATGCCCCTATTCCTGCAATGGAGTCTATTTGATAGGGGCCGTCCCAATTCGGACCCAGCTTTCCATCGGCCGGTCCCCGGTCGGCTGGAAGTACTTTCTTTAGGACCAGCTCTCCTGGAGTGTAGCGGCGCAACTGAACTCGTTGATTGTATGACTTAGCGAGCTGCTGCTGATACCGTGCCAGGAAGGCCAGGGCGCAGTCTCTCCGTTCCTCGATTAGATCCAGGTCCAGGGCGAGCATCATGTCATTTCGGCCCGTATCAAAGGCTTGTGATTTCAAAGTCGGGAAGCCGATTTCCAGGGGTAAAATTGCTTGGGTCCTGAAGTATAGGGCGAACGGCGTTTCTCCGGTGGACCTCCTCGGCATTGTCCGGTGCGCCCACAATACACTTGGCAATTCTTCGACCCATTTGCCTTTAGCTTTTTCCAGTCTCTTTTTGATGCCGTCTAAGATAGTTTTGTTTGAGGCTTCGGCTTGACCGTTGCTCTGGGGGTAGGCGGGCGTAGAGAAGTAGGGCGTGATACCGTATTTGCCGCATAGTTCTCGATATACGCCACAATCAAACTGGGTGCCGTTGTCTGAGATGAGAGCTCTTGGAATGCCGAATCGCGTAATGATGTTCCTCCATACAAATCGCTTTATGTCGGCATCTCGTATGTGTGTTAGAGCCTCCGCTTCGACCCATTTTGTAAAGTAATCTGTTGCTACGATTAGGAATCGCTTGTTTCCTGGGGCTCTGGGCAACGGTTCTACAATATCGAGCCCCCATTGAGCAAACGGCCAGGGACTGGTGATAGAATTCAACTCTTCGGCGGGCAGATGGGTTAGTGGGGAGAACTTTTGGCACTGTTCGCATCTTTTAACATAATTTTCTGCGTCGGCTCTCATTGTCGGCCAATAATACCCCTGTGTTATAGCTCGATGGGCGAAAGAGCGTCCGCCGGAGTGGGCTCCACAACTGCCCTCATGTATCTCAGTTAGAAGTTCTTCCACTTTATCCGGGTGTACGCATTCCAAATAGGGACCGGAGAGGGACTTTTTGTAAAGACCTCCCTGTGGATCCAGATAGTATCGCAGGGCCTTATTGCGCAGCTTGTGTGCTTCTTTTTTGTCCTCTGGGAGTTGTTCAGAAGAGAGGAATCCGGTTATGGGGTCCATCCAACTTGGTGCGGATTCTATAATATTAATATGGATCTCCTCCGAAGGGCCGATACTCGGCTCCGGGATGAAACCTACTTCGATGGTCCATTTGAGTTCAGAATTGATGGCGGAGGCTAGGCATGCCAGGGCATCTGCGTGTGTGTTCTGATCACGTGTTATTTGGTTTAGTTCGTGATGGTCAAACTTCGTTAGCAAAGAGTTGGCCGTTTTCATATAGGCAGCCATACGGTCGTTTTTTGCAGCGTACTCCCCCTTTAGCTGGTTGATGACCAATTTGGAGTCACAAAACACTAGCAAACGCCGAGCGCCAAGAATATGTGCATTTCGTAGGCCGGCTAAGAGGGCTTCATACTCGGCCTCGTTATTTGATGCTTCGAAACCAAGCTTCACGGCCTGCTCTATTATTGCGCCGTCGGGAGACATGATTACTACGCCGGCGTCGCAGCCCCGTTGATTAGACGATCCATCACAGTATAGCTGCCAAATATCCCCGACATAAATTCTCCAATTCGACTTTGATCGAGCTTCAACCTTTGGAAGAACGTCGGCAGGTTTAAGGTCGGAAAGCCCGCCTGTGAATTCGGCCACAAAGTCGGCAAACACCTGTCCCTTGATTGCGGTTTTGGGTAAAAACTGAATGTCATATTGGCCGAGTTCAAGAGCCCATTTTGAAACACGTCCTGATGCTTCCGCACTTCGTAGTACTGATCGGAGGGGGTAATCTGTTATCACCCCAATGCTATGCCCCTGGAAGTAAAGTAATGCATCAGTTTTCTTGCTGCCATGACCAAGGCTAGGATGAGTTTTTCCAGCGGAAGATAACGTGTCTCAGCATCGACCATTGCCTTGCTTACATAATATACTGGCCGCTGCTGCCCTTCTTCTTCTTTTAATAATACGGCGCTAACGGCCCTATCGGAGACTGCTAGATACAGAATGAGGGGGTCACCGGCAGCTGGTGTTGTCAAGAGAGGCACTGACCGGAGGTAAGTCTTGAGCCCGGTGAAAGCTGCTTCGCATTCGGCGGACCATTCAAAAGCTTTGCCTTGACGTAACGCCTGGAAGAATTGTCTGCATCAGTCTGTTGACCGACTGATGAATCTATTGAGTGCAGCGGCCATCCCCATCAACTTTTGGACTTCTTTTACTGATCGGGGGGAACCGAGTTCCAAGATCGCTGTGACTTGCCCCGGGTTGGCTTCGATTCCGCGGTGGTTGACGATATAACCCAGGAATTTGCCGGAGCCGATTCCAAACGCGCACTTCGACGCGTTCAGTTTCATTCTATATTTGCGCAAGGTGCCGAATGTCTTCTCTAGATCGGCTATGTGATCCCGTTCTTCTTTGGACTTGACCACCATGTCGTCGATGTAGACTTCCATGGTGTGGCCGAGTTGTTCTTTGAACATGGCGGTGACCAGCCTTTGGTAAGTTGCCCCTGCGTTCTTCAGCCCAAAAGGCATAACTTTGTAGCAGTAGGTTCCTCTTGGGGTGAGGAATGCAGTCTTGTCTTGGTCATCTGGATGCATGGCGATCTGATGGTAGCCTCTGTAAGCATCGAGGAAACTCATGCGTTGATGGCGCGCCGTGGCATCGACGAGTTGGTCAATTCGAGGTAGGGGAAAGCAGTCCTTGGGGAAAGCAGTCCTTGGGGCAAGCCTTGTTCAGATCCGTGAAGTCGACGCACACTCGCCAAGTTCCGTTTTTCTTCTTCACCACCACTGTGTTGGAGAGCCACGTGGGGTAGGTGACTTCTCTAATTGCCCCGGCGTCAAGCAATCTGTCGACTTCTTCTATGACGGCAGCAGTGTGCTCTGCGGCAGACCGGCGGCCTTTCTGAATGACGGGCTTGCAGGTGGGGTCGACGTTCAGGTGATGCTGTGAAACTGATGGGTCTATACCCGGCATCTCATACGGAGTCCACGCAAAGACGTCGAGGTTGGTAAGTGGAAAGGAGATCAGCTGCTGTCTATCGGCTTTGTGTAACGAGGTGCCGATCATGAAGAACTTTTCCGGGCTTCCGTCAATGTCAACTTGGTCTAAACTTTCTGTGGCCTTTTCGTTTGGCTGCCGCCCGACGTCATCCAGGATTTCCCGATCGGGTGCCTCGATGGAGTTTACCTGCAATTCCTTGGCATTTTGGCGGCCAAGAGGTAACATGCTTGTGCCGATTTTTGGGAGCCGCGGATCTGCTCAATGCCGTGTTCTGTTGGGAAACGTAACAATTGATGGTAGGTGCTTGGGACGGCCTGCAAGGTATGTAACCACGACCGCCCCATAATGAGATTGTACGGCGACGGCAGTCGGACGACCAGGAATTCTACATCCACCGTTCTGGAACCCGCTCGGACGGGTAGGTTGATTTTTCCCAGTGGGTATTCGGGATTGGCATTGAAGCCGAATAGTGGATAAGGGGCCGGGGTCAGATCTGATTCAGTGAAACCGAGTTTGATGAAGGTTTTATAATACATGACCTCCGAAGTGCTGCCCTGGTCTATAAGAACGCGTTTGACGGTGAACCGGCTAACGCGTAGCGCGACAACCAGTGGATCGATGTGAGGGAGCGTTACGCCGATCAAATCAGAATCGTCGAAGGTGATGCCTGGTGATTCTCGGGGTCGCTTTGCTGGCGTGAGTTGCTGCTGAGGGCCTGGGAGAGACTGGATTGCATGTATGGCCAGGGCTTCTGGCAGGCTGTATATCATATGGATGTTATCGTGCGGAACACTTCGCTGGGGACGTTCGTCTTGTGTCAATTCCTCAAAGTAATCGGTTGAAGCACAACGAGCGTCGGTGTTTTGCTGTCGGGCCCGAGACCGTTGGTTTCCTGCCCTTGGAGGTCGCTTAGAGACCTGGCGTACTGTTTGTTTGGGCTTTGCTACTTCCGAGGCCAGATCGCGGCGAAGGCGCTCGTTCTCAGCGATGGTGCTGTCTAAACTTTGTTTGGTCTTTCTAGCTCGTTCCAAGATGGCTAGCATCGAAATGGTTTGTGAATCGACATTCAAGGCACGTCTTGCAGCGATGATTTCCTTCTCGAGCATGTTTGCTGGAGTGTGGTCGACTCTCTGTGTGATCGCATCGGTGGTTATCGGAGGATCTTGAGTCACGCCTTCCATGGATGTATTTGAGTATTCCCACAGACGGCGCCAATTGTTGGGAAGTGGTTTTTGGAAATACTCTTCTGATCCGGGTAGACGCTCTTGATTCTCAGCTAGTCACCTGCAAAGACAAATATTCCGGTCGGGGGTGCCGGGATTAGCACTCCGACGGGCAAGTCAGTTCCTTTACTTTAGAAAGCTTGTTTACTAAGTTTAGTGAAGTGTATTTTTTTTTACATACCTTTCTAAATCCGGAGCTCTTGTATTTATATTCATTCTTCTGACCTCGAACCCAGTGCCCACCTTTTACTTATTATCCTTTTGTTTATTCCAACATAAATCTCCGTCTATTCGGCGATCTCAGTATATTCGGCATCTTAATCGATTGGTGCGGAGCCGAACAGTCGCTGACTTATGGGATGTACCCCTTCTTCCTCTTCTATATATTCAGCTCACACACCACTACACCACTATAGCACCATGTGATTATATATGCAACATATATTATTTATATAGTACATACATCTATATTAATATAAAAGTATATGTATAAACATAATTATTTTATTGAACATAATTTATGTAAAATAAACTATTTACTAGTAAAATAAAAAAAGACCACTTTTGGCGACTAAAAATATCTTTTAGTCGCCAATTTTATACTTTTGGCTACTAATTGTTTTTTAGTTGCTAAAAAACTTAACTTTTGCCGACCAAAATCGGATTTGGTCACCGAAGATGCACTTTCAGCTACCAAAATTTTGGTCGCCAAAAAATTTAATTCCCGCCTTAGGATTTTAGTTCTCCTGCGCTAAAAATAACCACTTTTGGCAACTAAACTTATTTTTTAGTCGCCAATTGTAGACTTTTGGCTACTAAAATTTTTTTAGTCACCAAAAAGCTTTACTTTTGACTACTAAAATTTTTTTAGTTGGTAAACTCATATAATCAGTGACCAAACTTATTTTTAGTCGCAAATTGTAGACTTTTGGCTACTAAATTTTTTTAGTCGCCAAAAAGCTTTACTTTGGGCTACTAAATTTTTTTTTGTCACTAAAACCCATATAATCAACGACCAAACTTAGTCTTGGTCGCCAATTGTAGACCTTTGGCTACTAAAATTGTTTAGTCTCCAAAAAGCTTTACTTTTGGCTACTAATGCTGTTTTGGTTGCTGAAAGCTATACTTTCAAAGACCAAATTTTTTTTGGTTAGGAAATTTAGTCGCCGAATATGCTTTTTCCTGTAGTGTATATTGAGTTTAATTTATTTATTTTTAATCATTTACTGCATTCTAAAAATTTTAAAAATATATTGGCATTTTTTATTTTCTCAAAAATGTCATTATAAGCTTGGAAAGTTTTTGACTTAGTGGCATTTCTCAAAATGCTATAACATATTTGTTTATGAAACTTTTCACCTAAGTGCCATAAAAAGTAATTTGCACTTACCTAGTGTCCTGACATTTTTTAAAAAATGCCATTGCTACTAAAGTTTAGTGGCATCTGTTGGTAAATGTCACGAACATAATTTTTTGTGTCATTATTTTATAAAATGCCATAAAATTGATGTGACATTTCTTTATTGAAATGCCACTAGAGCCTTATATGTTTGTGGCTTTGTGGCATTTATCTAAATGTGTCACCAAATATTATTTTTGTGGCATTTTCTAAAAACATGTCACTAGTATAGTGTCACTAAAGTGTGTTTTTGTTGTAGTTTTGTGACACTTGTTTATTGAAATGTCACTAGAGCCTTTTATGTTTGTCGTTTTGTGACATTTTTCAAAAATGCGCCACTAAATATCATTTTTGTGGCATTTTCTAAAAATATGCTACTAGTGTAGTGCCACTAAAGTATGTTTTTGTTGTAGTTTTGTGACACTTGTTCATTGAAATGTCACTAGAGCCTTTTATATTTGTCGTTTTGTGGAATTTTTCAAAAACGTGCCACTAAATATAATTTTTTGTGGCATTTTCTAAAAATATGCCACTAGTGTAGTGCCACTAAAGTATTTTTTTGTTGTAGTGAGAGTGAGTTTGACCAATTGATATTGTCCCATAGAAGACATTCCTTCGCTTATTTTACTTTCCTTGAAGGCCTTTTGATCCTATGCTCCGAGCAGAGTTAATGGAAAGGGTTAAAGTAAAGTTGGAAGTATTGTATTGGTTCACGAAACTTGGAAGCATTTGAAACAATTTAATAACGCCAGGTTTAAAGTAGTTGAGTGCTTAGACTCAAACCAAAGCTTGAGGTAGTGGGTTTTTATGTTGGATCACATTCTGGCAAAGAGGTATACCAAATACCAAGACCTTTGTTAGGAAAAGTTGGCATTCATAACAAGTGGGCACACACCACTCCATGTGGTAGCTTAGAGGTACTCCAACACAACTAAGTGTTTTGTCTAGTAAAAATACACTTAAAAATATATATTATATTTAAAAGTGTTATATATTTGTTGGTTTTTTTGATTTTTGAGGGTTAATAGTATAAATTTAAGCGTGCTAGTAAGGATCAATTAGTCTTTACAGAATTTATAATTGCCCACCAATTATCAAGCGATTGTGTTGAAATTCTTTCAGCCTCAATGAAGAGGACTTTTAATGGTGGCTTGTTTAGGAGAAAATTATGAATAGTAACAAGTAAATATAATTCAGAAATCGAATTTCATTAAGCAAATGAAAACTTACAATGACCCAGCCTCGACGAGGTTCACAGCAACAAACTACTAAAAAACTACTCCTAGGAAATGAAGTGAAGTACAGGAATTGAAGTGCTGGAAATGTAAAGAACTGAAAATGTAAAACTGGAAAGAAAATGAAGTAAATAAACTGGTTTCTGGATCTGAGTCTGGGGGTCTTTCTGTTTAGCCTTCTTTGCTATTTATACTCGTTAGTGGTAACCGTCGAAATGGCCTTCTAACCGTCGAAATACACTTCCACAATATCTGGTCATGGCTTTGCTCAACTAGCTCCCACTATGCCTCTTTTGCAGTTAAGTTTCCCTTTTGAATTTGAATTTGAATTGTAGGTAACCATTGGGCTATGTCATCTTGCACTTCTTAACTATTCCGATGCCATGCAGATCCGATACTACCAATACGAACTGTCACGTGTCCATCTTTGATTGGAGACTTGCATTAATTCCCTTCATTGCCCTTCAGGTGCCACGTGTCACTCTGCGATTGGCTTTTACAAATTATACAGCCAACATTAACCCCCGCACTAAGATACCAAATACTTGGTGATATTAGTGGACTAGTACATTCTACCCACGTTCTAGGACGTGCATGGACTCTGTATATTCTGGAAGTGTAATCACTTTTCGAACAACGAAGCAGTGAACTTCATTAAATCCTTGCTTTGCACTTCCATTCTCTAAGTAGACGAAAAGACTGGTATATCCCCAATGGCCAATAACAAATTCTCTTACATTGATCGAGCATACGAGGAGTCTTTGGAAGATGATTACAGGTCTCGAAAGAACCTTAATGCATTTATTGGCTACACCTATTCGCCTCCATTTATACAAGTCATGGAAACTTTTGCAAATGACTAACCTTTAGACCAAGAATCTGCCAACTACAAACCTTTGAACCAAGCATTTGTAGAAATGGATCTTGGAAGCCCCTCTTTTGCCCCACCACTCACCGCATGGGACAAAACCATTTTTTCTTCCTCTAAGTCTACTGGCTGGGAAAGTTGGTCAAAACCTGCTAAACCCCAATTAAGGAAGCGGATTCATCATCGATTTGTTGAATTCGATGATCTCATTTCTTTTCCTCATTCTGCTCAGAGCTCAGTGGTTTATCCCTATATACCCATTGATCACCAACGTAGTCTGGAGGATAACTTGCTTGTGGCGTGGTACACATCTTCCATGCCGACAGAGATAGTGCGAGAAACTCCTCATCCAGACAAAACACAGGGATATAATCCGTCATTCTCGGCTAAGAAGGAAAAACTTTGCTCTTCTGACTAGCTCGAATGCGTGAATGACCTTCAGTTCCCTTCTTCCTTCGGGATGGATCCCTCTGCACCTCCTCTCACTCAGAATCCTCATTGGATGGAGGAATTGAAACTTACTCTCTTCGAGAATCAGTTTTTTCCTTCCTACCAACCTTCAGCTCTCCTAACTGCATTTGAGCGATACAAGGCTTAGCTTCTGCTTGCTGCTTTCTCTCACTTGCCTTTCAATGTTCTTGGAGACGAGATTCCTCTCAAGAACTTCTAATAGGCCTGTGATGCTATGACATGAGGTCATGTTCTCAACCCTATTGCCAAGACAGAGCTTCAAGCTTTTTCGGATCAACTTCCACTCCTTCTTCATTGGTACAAAATTTCTTTGGCTACCAGTGACTCTTTGAACGAAATCACAGCCAATCGAATTCAGACTCAGTACGAAGCAGAGAACCTTATTGAAGAATATGATGACTTCAAGAATAAGGATTTAGCGTACTACGATGATTTAAATATGGACGAAATGGAGCAAGGCTTGAAAGAGACAGAGTTCGAGGTGAAAGCTGAACAACTTTTTCACCAAATAAGAGCATACTAGCTGCAACAACCTAGCTTTGATAGGATAGAAAATAGAATAAAGAAAGAACTTAAGTTCATTGAACACTACCGGGTTAAATTTAATGAACTTGTTACTTTTTCTATTTCCTATTATTATGAGCCTTTCTAATGTAATTACTTACATATCAATAAAACTAGGGGTTTTCTTTCCCTATTTGGCATGATCTGGTTTTACGTTCCGATTGCATACTTGTGACCACTTTATTCACACAAGTCAAATAAAATTACAGCTTCGAATTAACCAATTCTTGCTTCGAAGCCTGGTTTGAACATCTCCAAAGTATGGAATACTTGAAGCCTGGTTTGAATAACTTTAAAGTATGGAATGCAAATGACAATTTTGCCTTAGGTCTTCTCATTCCAATTGCATGGTCAACATAATCTAACAGCTTTGAATTAACCAACCTTTGCATCAAAGTTAATTTTAAAAGTAACAATGCTTCTTTCCAAAAAAAAAAGGGTTTATTTTGACAGAAAATCCAAAAAGGAATTTTTCATATTTAGGTAAGTCTTTTTGGATTTTGATCCTTTACTTGACTTGGTACTGGCTTTGCTATTTTGAAGTCTAAAACATTAAATAAGAATGAAATTCCAGTTGCAGAATACTTCAAAGTTCACCTCGAAGAATTTATCTTTTATAAAAAACCTAAGAGTAAGCCCCCAATCCTTTCGAAACAGATCAAACCCAAACATTCTTGAATTCTTAGGCATAAAATGTGCTTCGAAGTCAACTATTTGTTCTTGAAGCCCTAGCTGGATGTTTGACATCTGGCTTTGTAGTTAAATCCTAGCTTCGAAGCCAAATATCTATTTTCGAAGCCAATCTGAGTGTTTGAGATACGTTTTCCTTCCAAACAATCACCATTGAGAGAAACTTTCCATGATGTACTTTCAGGACTCCTTTGAATTTTAAGACAAAGGCTTAAACTCATATGGGTCCCAAAATCAGTCAAATAATTATCTTAGGTATTTTTACCCATTTAGATTGATTGGGCATTTTTTCAACAAAAAGGTTTAAAAACCCTTTCTCTTCGTACTTTTAACTTACTTGCTCTCCCAAAACACAAACCCTTCATTTCTATCACTCTCTCCTCCTCTTTACTCCTTTTCTCACCTTCTTCCTCCGAAAACTTCTACTAATGGCTTCTTCTTCCTTGAAAGTACCAGTTGTGGACCGTGTGAGTCCATCTGTAGCTTTGAAGAAGGTTATCATTGAAGAATGTGAGAAGTACAAAGCTGACGAACAAAGTGCTATCAATGGGCGCATTTTCATTCCCCGTCGACACGAGCAACGAGAATATGTACTTGGGCCCATTTTAAGGAGGCCCTTGCTCAGCTTCTTGCTTTATATCCGCATTTGAAGGATCATTGTCTCCTCTATGAAGGTAGTCTTGATTAGGGAAGTTAGAGGATGAACCGACCCCATCGCTGCTGGCCCACAGTAAGACTAAAATGGAAGGAATGGTATGATTGGGTTATTCCCGCCAGGACATTGAATCTCCAGGAACTTTGTCTCTTTGACGCCCTTCAACTATCCAGGTTTACTATTTCGGAGGATCCATTTTTAATACTTGTTGCTCTTTGTTTTTGGAACTCTGTTTTTAATTTCTTCCAATTTAGATGTGGTATGATGGCCCCTACTATCCTTGACATCTGCCATCTTTTAGGGTTATCCCTTATTAGCACTCCCTTTGGTCCAAACTATCCTAACCTTAACGTCTCTCTTTTTATTCCCTCTCTGAATTCATCCTATAGTGACTTTGTCAAATCTGAGAACAAAAGGGAAGGTCCTGTAACTGATAAGGAACTCTTTTCTTTTTTATTGTATTAGCTTTGTAAATTCCTCTTCTGTACCTTTTTGTAGAGGATTATGCCTGAGTTTGCCCCTCTTGCCAAAGCTTTTGTTTTGCATAAAAAGATAGCTTTAGCTTCATATGTTTTGAATCATGTCTATAGAACTTGCTCCCAATTTTGTGAAAAATCCATGGATGCCAATCAAAGAGGCCCATTTTGGGTACTCCAACTCTGGCTTTTTGCATACTTTACTGACTTGCACTCTAAATGTCTAAGATTTCTATCACCAGACCCTACTTCTTATGGCATGAAGTTTGCCAGGGTCCCTCTTTACCCTTCCAATTTTGCCTTTTACTTTTCTTTTTTCCATCGACTTCCAACTTCTCCTTTTAGCCTCTTTTTCTATCCCTTTAAAGCCAACATTGGACCAGCCTAGTTGAGGGCCTTTTTGCATGACAAGTTCTGCTCTAGGCCTCAATACGAAGATATGTTAACTTCCATTCTGGTTCCGAGGGAGCTTTTCATTAGCACTCTGAATCTTAGAGCTTATAAGTGTATTTCTGAACCCTACGGTCCTACCCAATTTGCTAGGCAATTTGGATTCACTCAGGGGATCCCTATCCCTCTCTACAACCAATCCAACTCAAATCTAGTAAGCAAAGAACTAAAGATTCCAAGGTCCAAACTGGAAGAAGCAACCTCCAAATTGATCCAAGACTTAATTGATTTTGCATACTTACCTTTCATTCCCCAAGGCAATACATTGAAAAGATACCAAAATTGGTGGACAACCAATATGGAGGTGCACTTGGCCTTTCCTCTTCAAGATTTGTTAGTGGGACTAGACGTGCCTCAGGCCAAGTCCAAAGGGATTGGATCATCACTTCTTCTACTGCCCCTGCTATCCCAACTCCTACTCTTGCTGCCGCAAGGACTATTCTTGCTGCTCCATCTCCTCCTCCTAGAGTTACTAAAGCTGCTTTGAAGAAAGGTGTACATTGCTGCTTCCCTTTTGTTTTTTGTTTTCTCTTTATGATGCCTTGCTTAGTTATTTATAGCCTTTCTTTGGTGCAGGAACCTCACAGGAGAACTTTCCTTAGAGAGTTCAAGCTTTGAATATCCTCAAAGACAATCAGCAACAACAGAGGAAGAGAAAACTTCTGCTTGATCCTGAAGAGGAGACACCTGAGACTCCCATAGAAGAGGAAAAAGCAGAGAAAGAGAAAGAAACACTATTGAAGAAGATGAAAAAAATAACAGTTTCTCCTTCTGACCTTTGTTGGTGTTCCTATTCACGAGGCAGCTGCTAAGGCCATGGAAGAAGAACATTCCAAAGAAATTATAGTATTTTAGAGGTTTAAAAAGAGGAGTTAGCAACAAATACTAAAGGATGAAACTCCTATTGCTGATGCACTACAAAGGGAAGCTGCAAGGAAAAAACAGACTGCTGAGCTCTATGCCATTGGCAGCTCTCCAATCATTACCACTACAACCTCTGAGGCTAGTAATTTCTCTATTAACCCCTGTAACAAGCCCGCGAGGGACCTCCACTACAGTTCGGACTCTCCTGCTTTTTTGTTTTGTTGCGGTTCATAATCTGAACCAAAGAGTCTAACTCTGGCAAATCGTTTTGAGAAAACAACTTTTTTGAAAAGTAGTGCCAAACATGGACTGCTTTGCCAGATACAGAGTCGCCACCTAAATATTTTTAAAATGGGGGAATTTAGGAAACCCTGACTCGGTGCCGAAGGCCACGTGTCCGTCATCACCAAAGTGACTTGGCTCGGGAGCTTGGGTACGATCGGGGAAGGTCAGCTATGAGCACCCCCTCTCGCCCGGTCCGAAGACCGGCCTCTACTAACCATGATATCCGTTTTTGAAAACTTTATGCATTCTTATTCCGGTTATTAGCCTAGAATTACTATGTGATGCGCACAACACAAAAGTATAGACTAGATTGCCTAACTTGGAAATAAACATTGCATATCCGTTTTGTCTCGAAAAACGTGTTGGTTTTTGCTACTCGAAAGTAGGCTAAAATACGGATTTCAATGAGTTGTTCCAACTCACGCAATCCAACCTCCACCCACAGGCATTCAAGCAATTTATCACGTAAGCATTTAGCCGCATAGCAAGCATACTGTCATGGCAAACGTTCACACGCATGCGACATGCTAAAGCATAAGAACTTACATCGTACTCCGTGCCAAAAACAAGAGATTGGTTAGCAAAACATGCATGACCTAGTTCATGTTAAGTGGCTAATGCAACACAGACATAGATGCAATCTAGAGTAGGCTCGGCTAACCCTAAACATGGCATATGAAATGCGCGAGTAGCACGTATTCAATTTGGAAATCGAAAGTACGATGCAGTTTGTATGATGTACCGAGCCCGGTGCATGTAAACAAATGCATGAATGCACGCATGCATTGCATAAGGTATGCTAATTTAAATGTGCCCTAATCTACCATCGTAAGCAGGTAAATAAAAGGGAAGAAAGAAGTGGGGATTGGAAGACATACATCCACTCACACACACTTATTACAGATACGCCCTCACTCGGAGGGACCGAAAGAATATACAATTTAATTAACTACGCAAGCTAATTAATTATTACAAATTAACTAAATTAATCAGATAAATTAATTAATCTAATTAAACAGTAAACCGCCTCGGGATGAGGGCCAAATGCAGCATGCGCTCGGGACTGGCTCGGAACCGCACTGCCATGCACGGATTGCCTCTGTTTCCTCTGCTCTCCTCCTCAGAAAATTGCCAAAGTCCCAGGAGTGCCTCTCAGGGCACTGGGGATCACCACCGGCTGGGGTAGGACACCACCGGCTGAAGGAGGAGGCCACCGGCACAAAAAGAAGCCATCGGCTGTTTGTTGACTGCCGGTCGGCACTAAATAGTGCCGGCCGGCACTGAATGCCTGCAGAACCTGCAACTCACAGCAGCAGAGGGGAAATCTATGCATGACAATATAATTCAAGCCATTTATGCACCAAACACATCCCTTATCATGTTAGTGACTCAAAGGGGCATGTGTCTCGATTCCCGGACCACCAATCACGCATTTCCATGCATGATGGCCCAAGGAACCAAGGATGCAACTTCACTTTCAAATGCATGCAAACCAAATAAACATGAAAGGGTGCCAAACCTCTATCATTTTCAATCTCAAGAGGCCAAGCATGCATGCTTATGCAATGCAACTCTAAGCATGTTATCTAGCATGCAACATGAACAATGCAAGCAAGCTAAACATGTTAGGGATACAACCTAAGCAAAGAGGCATATAAACCAAGCAATGGAGTGGACTAAAACATGAATTAGGCTACTCCTAATTGGCCTAAAATCAGTGGCCAAAGTGCCTAGAAATGGAGACTAAACACACACACACACATGCAAGTGTTATGGTCCAAACCCAAGGCATAAACATGGCAACCCCCAAGCACACTTGGAGATACCAAACAAGGGCAATGAGCACACATTGTAAAGCTCTGAAAATCATGCAAAACATGGTGCCAAACCAAGTCAAAGTAGACCAAACCAAAGCATGCAAATGGTCTAAGGTTCAAAGCAAATCAATGAGGGTTTGAACCACCCTTAGCACAACCACACATGGCAATACTTAAGCAACTAAAATCAGAGTTTTAACACATAAAACTAAGCCTAAAGGACCACCTAGATGGCATCTAGGTGACATGAATTCAAAGGCATGCATTAAAGCCAAAACATGAAGCATTCAACACATGTTTTTTAAAGCATTAAAGAGGCAACTAAGGCAAGCACACAAGCACACCAAAGGGACTGAAATAACATGCTAGATGGTTCCAAACCATTGAAAATAGTGTAAGCAAGGCATACTACACTTTCATGCTCTTAAGGCCAACAAGCCGAATACAAAGAGGCTATATTAAGCATGCTATGGTTGACTCAAACAACATGAGACAGACCTCAAACATGGAAATATGAGCACAAAAACTTCACAAATGCAAGCCTAAAACATGCTAGAAGCTAAGGCATACAACCTAGGCATGTTAGAGGACCAAAAGGCATTACAAGGCAACTATGCTAAGCATGCATAAGGGACCTAAACCAACTTAGAAACATGTTATATCATGGCAATATAAGCATGAAAAACAAACCAAACATGCTCAACACACACTTAAGCACAAGCTCCCGCGAGAAGCCAAATCTTGCCCTTTTCAAGGACATCAAGGAGAGGGGGTGGTCCTCTCCTTCTTGAGACTCTAAGGCATCATCTTCACCAGTAAAATCCCTCAAGATTTCAGTGGTGAAGAGATCCTAACACCAAAGTCTCGGATCTCTCACAATATGGCACAAAGAAGGGCCTTTTCAAGGCCTAAGGGTGGTCAAACTTGCTCAAACCACAAAACACTCTTGATAAACAATAAAGAGGCCTAAAAATCAGAACTTTTTTGTATTATAGACTAAGCACAAAAACAGTTCTAAAGCAAGTAGAAACAAGGTACAAAAATGGGATAAAAAGAGAGTAAATTCTTACCCTTGTAGCCTTCTTCAACAATGGGGATGTGTTGGTTTCCTTGAGCACCAAACCAGCTCCAAAGCTCCAAAACAAACCTCTGGACCCTCAAGAACTCAAGGAAGGTGAAACACTAGGTGTTGGTGAGCAAAAATATGACACAAACACCTAATGTACAAAACAAGAGGGAAGAAGAGAGATAGGATGTGTATCTATCCTAACCCTAAAAACCAGAGCTTGGTCTGTCTAAAATGTCTAAAATTTTGTAACCCTAAGCCAAGAAGAGGAGTGGTCCTCTTATAGGCAAGCAAAGCTTGCAAAGCTTACAAGCTAAGCTAACTAAGAGGGTCATCCCTCCATACACGTGTATGGAGGGGAACCAAAACTATACAGCTGTTTGAAAATATCTCATAAAGCAACTGCACAGTGTCCGGCCGGCAAAGAGTGCCATTTTGGCAAAACTTAGTGCCGGTCGGCACAAAAGAGTGTCGGTCGGCACAATAAAGTGCCGATGGAAACACCAGCCAGCCGGTGGCCTCTAGCCAGTGCCGGTGGTGTGTAGGGATGCCTCACAAAGCATTCCCTGCCCTTCCAAGGCAAAACACAAGTGTTTGGTGCAAAACCAAACACAAAACGGTCGAGTTCGGAAGTCCTGAGGCAAGGCGCGCGAGCCGAGAACTCCGGGAACTCCAAACGAACGCAAACATGGATAATCACTGAGTGCTCCAACGGTGACGTCCAAGTCTTGAGGACGGTCAAAAATGGGGTGTCTACAGTTGCCCCTCTTTGACAGAACTCAAAAGTCATAAGAATGACGGGAGTGAATGTCAAAGCCCAGAGACGACCCATTTTTGACAAGGCCGAAGACTCAGACAAACATGCACGACAAGTAAGATATGCGCCCGAAGGCAGGGGCAAAATGCGACTGAAAATGCAAGAAGCCAAGCATAACTCATGATCATGCAAAGAAAGCTGTAACGAAACACGCATGCAACAGTTTTAAGCTAGCAAACTCCAAACTACACTACAATGCAGAAAGGGTGTATGAGAATTGTGCAATTCTCGATACGTCTCACTCGGAGGATACAATACCTGTCTGGTTCGTCTGGTCGTGCCAGCTTCAAATGAACCATACATACAATATCGTGCCTGAAAAGAAGACAAACTTAACAGGTGCAATATTGTTAGCAACATGCATGACAATGCAAATGAAGTGCACAAAACAGTGCAATGATATGCAATTGAATCTAAATGTAATGCAAATGATATGCAAAACTACAAAACAAAATATAAACAATGCAAATAATATGCAATGCAATTGAAAAGCAATTGAATCATGATCCAATCACGAGCGGTTCAAAACCACACAAATGTCAAATAGATTGATGGAAGTAACAAGTCCGTCTACCATAGAAAGGGTGCCGCAACCTCAAACCAACATACCAGCGTGGAGTAGGCGCGATACACATGCCGAGCTATGAGTAATGTAGACG
Organism: Camellia granthamiana; assembly: GCA_036172215.1. Lineage (NCBI taxonomy): Eukaryota > Viridiplantae > Streptophyta > Magnoliopsida > Ericales > Theaceae > Camellia > Camellia granthamiana. Next base: position 6,246,470 of record CM069904.1, on the reverse strand, counting down.
GACACAAGAACAAGTGTTGGGGGGGGATTGACATAAGTGGGGAAACGATCCGCTGATGAGTGGACAATGATCCTAATGCAGGATGCACCAATTGCACTACAATGTAGTATGTACAATGGATATGGCGCGCGGGCCAAACCGCATCTCGCCTAGGAAAGGCATGCACGCATACAAGCCATGTCTAACACAGAAAAGGGTGCCGCAACCTCAAACCAACATACCAGCGTGGAATAGGCGCGATACACAAGCAGAACTATGCTTTGACGTGAAAAGTATAGGCATATACCAGACCAAGCTTGACAAGGAAAGGCGCAAGTCATAAATGGAAGGGATGCAGTGAAATGCATGCAATGGAATAGATACAATGGATATGGCACGCAGGCCAAACCAAATCTCGCCTAGGAAAGGCATGTACGCATACGAACCATGTCTAACACAGAAAAGGTGCCGCAACCTCAAACCAACATACCAGCGTGGAATAGGCGCGATACACAAGCAGAACGGTGTTTCGACGTGAAAAGTATAGGCACATACCAGACCAAGCTTGACAAGGAAAGGCGCAAGCCATGGATGGAAGGTGATGCAATGGATGCATGCAACCTACAATGCAATATCTACAATGAAATGGATGAAATGCATGACAATGCAGATGATGCAATGACCATGATTGTAGTTTTCCCTATTCTTCCAACGGGATGGTATACTAGGTTGGTTCAGTATCCAGAATTGAGGCGTATACACACTACCTCAACCTATGGGGCTTCCATACAGGTTTCAAGCCGAGGGTACACCCCCTGGGTATTTAAACCAGACTTTAGTCTCGGAAATCCCGAACCTTTGCGTTCTAGGCATGAGCCATTCAAACTCTAGTTTTCACCGTCCCCGTTGGTCTCCTAGGAACTCACCGCAAGCACGGAAGTCGTTCGGGCACGACAAACACCAAAGGAATTGCACCTTCAGAGGATTTAAGGTCTCCTAGACCGGAATGCAAAATGTATGCATGACAATGCATGTTGTTTTGTTGTTTTTTGTTGTGAAAATGCAAATGATGCATGATGGTAGGAAAAATGCAAGACAATGCATGTGCTTCTTTTTTTTTGGTTTTTGAAATGCAGATGATGCATGATGATGTTTTGTTTTGTTTTTTTTTTGAAATGCATGACAATGCGATATTTACAATGCGATGCATGAAAATGTACCAAGGGTTTCGCACCCTCCAAGGATTTTAAGGTCTCCTAGACCGGCGCGTGTTTTCGGTCCCGCCGGACCTAGTGTGGAGAACGATGCAAAGCATAAATGCATGACAATGCTCGTAATAAAATGTATGACAATGCAATCAAGCGGGTTTAAGGTCTCGCCGGACCGCGCGTGTTTTTGGTCCCGCCGGACCCAGTGTGTTGGGGCAATGCATGATGATGAGATGCGCGAAAGAGCGCGATGAAATGCATGCCAAATGCAATGAACGGTGTACGTCAATGTACCGAAGGTCTTGCACCCTCCAAGGATTTAAGGTCTCCTAGACCGTCGCGTGTTTTTGGTCCCGCCGGACCTAGTGTGGGGCAACTGTGCAAATGTGACACGCGTGCCACAAGGGATGCAAGTGAGAATGAAATGAATCATAAGGCACGCATACCTCATTGGTGTGAAATGAAATGCAAAACGAGGCACGCGTACCTCAATGATGGAAAACGAAATGTGAAACGAGGCATGCATACCTCGAGATACAATGAAATGCAAAATGAGGCACGCATACCTCATCAGATGGAAAATGAAATGCAAAACGAGGCACGCGTACCTCGAAATGCGATGAAATGCAAGATGAGGTACGCATACCTCATTGGATGGAAAATGGAATGCAAAACGAGGCACGCGTACCTCGAAAAGCGATGAAATGCAAGATGAGGCACGCATACCTCATTGGATGGAAAATGGAATGCAAAACGAGGCACGCGTACCTCGAAATGCGATGAAATGCAAGATGAGGCACGCATACCTCATCGGATGGAAAATGAAATGCAAAACAAGGCACGCGTACCTTGAAATGCAATGAAATGCAAGATGAGGCACGCATACCTCATCGGATGGAAAATGAAATGCAAAACGAGGCACGCGTACCTCGAAATGCGATGAAATGCAAGATGAGGCACGCATACCTCATCGGATGGAAAATGAAATGCAAAACGAGGCACGCGTACCTCGAGATGCGATGAAATGCAAGATGAGGCACGCATACCTCATCGGATGGAAAATGAAATGCAAAACGAGGCACGCGTACCTCGAGATGCGATGAAATGCAAGATGAGGCACGCATACCTCATCGGATGGAAAATGGAATGCAAAACGAGGCACGCGTACCTCGAGATGCGATGAAATGCAAGATGAGGCACGCATACCTCATCGGATGGAAAATGAAATGCAAAACGAGGCACGCGTACCTCGAGATGCGATGAAATGCAAGATGTGGCACGCATACCTCATCGGATGGAAAATAATGCAAGTCGCAAGGGACGTGCGAGACGGCGCGAGGCGGCGCACCGGAGAGTGTGATGAATGCGTGCTACACACACGGGGCAACTTTTAAATCTTATGAAAGACAAAAGGATACAAAAGGATACAGTCATCGCATGAATTTGAGTGCCACACACAGAAGACACTGTCTAAGGTCAAAACGGAGGCCGGTTGAGCGTCGGAGATGCACTTTCTTGCACTTTCTTGAGCTATGAAGACCCAAAACCCCTCATCTAGCCTAAACAAGGCCTTGGGAACACCACCGGCTGGGCTAGGTGGTCACCGGCTGCCGCCGGCTGCCTAAACTTCTCCACCGGCACAAAAATGTGCCGACCGGCACAAAATAGTGCCGACCGGCAGAAAATGCCTGATCGGGGGCAGTTCTGCCATTTCGCCTCGGGTTTTATAAAATAGGGTTTCTAAACCCTATTTTCCACTTCCTCTTCTGCCGAAATCCTTCGCTCTCTCTCTCTAGAGCTTTGTTCTCTCGATTTTTCGTCGATTTCCTCGCGTTTCACACTCGTTTTACCGTCGGATTCGCGATATTCTTCACGTTTCGGACATTTCCACCCGATCGAAACTTCATTTCGGGATCTCCTTTGCTATTTCCGCCTTTTCGGGACTTGTTCCCCTCGATTTCCTCTACACTTCCATGTATTTTCATCTCCCGGCCTTTCCAACCATTTTCGGCCCGCTCGGGGTTGACCTTTTCGGTTGACCTTTCGTATTCTTGCTCGGTTTTCCTTTTACGGCTATTTTCTCATCCCCATTGCCATGGCTGACGACATTCCACATGTCGGGACTCCCCCGGATCACGAGATGGATCCCGGGGTTGAGCTTCTCCCGTTGAGCGAGCGCCCATTTGATCCGGCGACCTACCGGCCGGCTATTCACATTCTACCACCCGATGGACTTCGCTACTTCCGCGGCTTCGACCGAGCGCTGGACCCGGAGCTTCTCCTGCGCGAGCCGGCCTCTCACTTGTCCTTCGGCGCTTCCGAGGTAACATCTTGATCTACTTTATTTTCTGCAATGTAGGACCTTTAACTGTCAACTGCCATAGCTGATTGCATTCCTTAACTGCTTTAGATCTGATACACTGTGCGCTGTAGTTGATTGTAGACAACCTCACAACTGATATCTGCTTAGGACCGACACACATGCACACACACTGCACTAGCCTGAATCACCCAAACACACGGCACACATTGCACTTTTGACATGAACTCACCGACACCCGGTGCTTATTTGAATCTGAACACTTGCACGCATGCTAGACTTGCACTGAATCACACAAACACGCAGACGCATCACACGTTGGTAATTCACTGAAACATACCGGGACCCGGCATCCGTTTGAACTTTGAAAAACACGCACACATGCTATGTTTACACTGATCCCCATGGGAGTACTGACACATCACAGGCCGTAGTCCACCTACTGGTGCACTGAAACCTGACATTTGCTTGCATCTGAAAAACGTGCACACGTGCACCAAGTTTACACTGGACCACTCAAAACACACTGACGCATCACGCGGCGTAGTTTACTGTAAGCACACCGGTACCCGGTTTCTGTTTGAATCTGAAAGACTTGCACGCATGCTAGATTTGTACTGACTTTAACTGTTTCTTCGAAACTGTACATTTCATATTGATTCGCAACTGTTTGTTTGTAAACAGGGAGGTTCCCATACCGTCCGCGGGTATGGGAAAACCGTCGCTCGAGAGTGGTATGCCGAGCTACCTGACGCAGTCCGTCAGATCGTCGATCGGGCCGGCTTCGGCGCATTTTGTAGGGGACTTTCCAGGCTCTCCGCCTGCAGACCTCTCCTTGCCGCTCTGGCAGAGAGGTGGTGGGACACCACTGATTCATTCCACTTGTCGGTGGCAGGGGACATGACGATGACCCCTTACGACTTCGCGATGCTTACCGGCATCGGGGTAGGGGGTGATCCGATCCCCTTCGACATTGACATGGATGAGTGGACCGCGGCCCAGGTCTACTTGCTTGGCGAGGCACCGCCTCTGGCGCGTCTTGGCTTTGTCAGGTATTCCTGGTTCGAGGTTCAGTTTAGGGTCCAGCCCACCCTCATCGACGCAGCCCCGATGACTCAGGAGGCCGTGGAGAGATACGCACGCGGCTTCCTTATGTTCATGTTCGGGACGACCCTCTTCGCTGACCGGGCGAACATAGTGTCGCTCTGTCTTCTCAGCGCACTGGTAGATGTCAGAGATATTTTGCGCTTTGACTGGGGTGGCGCTGCTCTGGCCACCCTCTACGGCTACATGAGCTCAGTCTCCCGTGGCAGCGGGCAGTTGCTCGGAGGCTACTGGCGGGCCTGGGAGGTATGTCTTCTTCTCTGCTTTACATTTCTGCTCTACATATTTTCTGTATTCTGTACTGTGCACTGCTCACACTGACTGCATACTGTACACGCGGCACACACATACTCTGCTTTACACTGACTGTACACTGTTTACACTGTACACTCTGCACGATACACAACACACGGCTCTGTTATTCCCGCTTTATACTGACTGTACACCGTTCACTCTGTACACTCTGCAAAATACACTACACAACACACGGCTCTGTTATTTCTGCTTTACACTGCATTCTGCTTTATCTGATGGTCATACTGACATCTGTTTTGCAGTTGTGGGTGTATGCCTACTTCCCTAGGCTGGAGCCGGTGCCGGAGGCGGAGACCCCTCTGGTTGTCCCCTTCTCCCGCCGCTATGACGGACGATGCTCCCGGAGGCCCCGGGACACATTCAGCTTCTTCTGCCGATTCTTCGACACCGTCGCCTCTGCCGAGGTATGTCTTACTTGCAGTTCGTTTAAGCTTCGCTTTTCCACTGCATGTTTCAAATAACAATAGATAACCAACTGTATTTTCAATTTTAGGTCACCTGGCGGCCGTGGGCTGCTCTTCCAGCGGTGACGAGGGATCGATACGCCGGCGCCGAGGAGACCTCTCGTTACCGGATTTTGCTGGAGGGCCCGGTCTGTCGGGCTTGGTACCTGGGGGAGCGTTTTCTGCGCCAGACCCTAGGGTTGCCAGAGCAGATAGTCCCGGTTCACCCTCCTGAGCACATGAGGGACACCGAGAGGTTTTCTCTGCAGCAGATGGAGGACTACACCCTTGGCTGGGACGAGGACGGCTGTAGGGGCGAGGGCGACTACTCAGAGTACGTCCGGACTTTCCTTATGCGGCCTCTGAGCGGGGGCTCCCGAGCTGAGCCAGAGAGACCTGCGGCGCCGGCGGCTAGGGCAGAGGTGGGAGCAGGAGCGGGATCGTCACAGAGAGCTCGAGCTCGCGGCAGGAGGGGAGTGCAGAGGGGACGAGGGACGGGCTGGCCCGCTCTGCCTACCATGCTGACATACAGGGGGCAGAGTGGGGAGACCTACCAGATCCCTTTTGCTCCTCCTCCGGCTGGTCATGAGTTGGCTGGCGTTCCTGACTTGCCTCCGGTATGTACCACTTTATTTCTGCATCTTGCATTGTCATTTTAGTTCATCTAATACTCCACAGAATATTGATGCATCTAATACTTTTGCAGGCTTCCTCCGAGTACACACGGCAGTCGGTGGAGTTGTGTGCCTCCCTGATGGGGATGCTGCAGCGGACCCTTGATGTCTTGGCTGTCTACAGTCTTCCGGTATGTTCTTCTGACCACAGCCTGATACCACACATTGTTTCATACAACCTGATGCATTACACAACATCTGATAAACTGCTCACGGCATTCACACACTGTACTTGTACACTGCATTCTGCACTGATTCACTGCTCACGGCATTCACACACTGTACTCATACACTGCATTCTGCACTGATTCACTGCTCACGGCATTCACACACTGTACTCATACACTGCGTTCTGCACTGATTCACTGCTCACGGCATTCACACACTGTACTCATACACTGTATTCTGATATACTGCTCACAGCTTTCTGATGCATTTGCTTTTCGTATTTTTCAGCCTCCCTTTCTGATTCCGCCAGTGGGCGGCGCTCCTCCGGCTGGGCCTCCCCTTTCTACTCGGGATGGCAGGATATTCCCCCGTACGAGAGGGAGACACGCTCATGTCGGGAGTAGCTTGCGAGCACCAGTTCCAGGTGACGGCGAGTCAGAGATGGAGGCGGAGTCGTCCGAGGAGGAGGCCGGGGATAGCTCGGGCTCGGGCTCTGACAGCGATGCTTCCGACGATGCTCCTGGGCTTCTGCCCAGGAAGAGGGCCAGGACAGATCCTCAGGCGTGAGGTTGCTGTTGATGATGATTTTTCGCTGCTTTTCTTCTTTATTTCTTTTCTTGTACTTTTCTCTTTTTAGTAGATAGAGTACTTTGTACTGCCACAGGCAGATTTTGCTTTCTTCAAAACTTTGTATTTGAAAAGACGATGATATGAAACAAACTTTTATCTGAAAAGTATTTTATTTACATACCTCGTACTTTGCATTGCACTGCATCATATTACACCTCAAATGTAAATGATTACGATTTGTTGTCTGAAAATTGAGCACTTGCACTGTAATAATCGGATAACCAACCAACTAACAGCAAACAACCCAGACAAATCACTGCTCAAACTGAACAAATAGCCCATATTCTGCTGGGGATTAATCTGCACACAGCTCATAATACAATATCCGGTCCATTCTGCACACGGCAAACTTTGAACAATTGGCCCAATCTGACAAGACGGATCACCAAAACTGAGACAGTTGAAGTTGAAACACATTCGGATGTCCCAAAATTTCCTTTTCTTCTCTTGCCTCGCATAAATGTAGAGAATGGCACAGCATTCTGAGCACAAACGATTGACTTTGGAAAAGGGATTTCACAACCGGGGTATCGAGCCTACAACTGAACACAGTGGAAAGGACTCAAGTGAAGAAAGTAAAAGGCACACGACCTAAACACAACGAGATACACTCGGAAAAGACTCAAAGCTAAATTGAGACCGACAAATCAAAGGACACGACACACGGACGTGCTTGAAAACAAAAGACCTTGAGGAGCCAATTCCTCCGGGCAGGTTTCCCACCCTTTCTGATTTGTGTGATTCTCACGCCACTCGGCCCTCAAGCTCGGTTTTTCTCTCAAAACCCTCTTGCTCACTTTTCTCTCGACTTACACCTCTCTATTCTTTATTCTCTCATTTTTCATCCCTCCCCAGGGTGATTGATGGATGAATAGGAAGCGGCGGATTCATGCCGAATACAGCTAGCTCACGGCTATTTCTTCTGATAGATAAAGTGCTTTCTTGGCAGGCGCGTTGATGACAAGGGAGAGACAGAACACCTGGCTCAAACTGTGCCCCTAGTTCATTACTTTGACCATTTTTTGTTTTCTTTCTAAAACAGTTTTAATCAAAATGAACGTCAGATTAACATGCTTGTTCAATTTTTGATTTGAAAATCATGCAAGTCAGGCCGTAAGCACTGAAAGTTTTCCTTTTTGGGTCCAAACATGGTCCGATTTTGGAAAATGAAATAATTTTCGAGAAAATAGTCAACCTCAGTAAAAAAAATTTCAAAAACTATTTTCGCAAACGGTCAATGCTCGACATGGCACGGAACCTACCCTCGAGATACGCGACCTCGGATCGGAGGCAATTTGGGAAAATTGCCCCTTGCTTGAAGGGACGTATGGCAACGGAAAGTTGCCCCTGGTTTGGACGGCAACTTACGGTGACGGATGGCAACGGAAAGTTGCCCCTTGTTTGGGATAATGCCGCGGCATGCTCGTTGATGATTGATTGCGACCGAGCTCTCTGGCACAGAGAGGACGGAGACGGCCACAAACAATAAATGGACACAGTCATCTTGAAAGCATTGGTGGCCGGGCCTCAGGAGGAAGTTGATCACGTAGCTCCTGTTGCAACTGAGACATCGGATTTGGAAGAAGCACAAGTAATCAAAACCATTGCATGGACCGAGACGCTATGAAAGCGTTAAGGACTGGACTTCAAGATGAAGTTGCCTACGTATCCCAAGCATGGGAATCAAGCCTTACGTAGTTCCGGTTAAGGTACTCTCGGGTATTTTAACCTTCACTATTTTTAGGCTCTTACTTTTGCCAAGGCGCCCAATGCGGGTTTTCGACCTTGCGAGCTTCTTTTCTTTCTTTTTCTTTTTTTTCTTTTGCATTTTTTCTTTTTTCTTCTTTTTTCTTATTTTTTGGTTTTTTGATTGATTTTTTTTCTTTTGTATTTATTTATTTATTTATTTATTTTTGCCCTTTTTCTTTTGCTCTAACTTTTGCCTGGGTCGCCCTTCCGGGTTTTCGGCCCAGCGAGCCTCTCAAAGGGTAAAAGTGTAGCGAGTCTATGCCAAATGGTTTTTGAAATCGAAGCCTCCCCGTTTCCGGGAGAATGGCTGTTGCAGTGTTTTGCAGAAGAACCCATCACGGTTGCTTTGCAAGCTTCTTCCGGTGTGATCTGATCTTTTTGATCTGACTTCGGTACCTCTTGATCGGGGGCTGCTTCGAGTCGGGCCACACGGGCTTCACATTGATAGCTGACCATTGAAGATTCTGGATGCCGGTCCAAGGTTTGAAAATGAGGGGTCGGGTCTCGAGGTTGAGAGCGATCCTAAGCTGCGCAATCTCGAGAGCGATCCCACACAGGTCTTCGCAGGACCGCGCAAAACATTTTTTGAAAGTTTTAAAGAAAGCGACAAATCGCTCGCGCTGAAGACAGTGTGGAACCAGTCTGGATCAAGCCAGGGTCCTTCTCAGTACTCACGCTGATAAGCATGATCTCAATCATCAAGGGCTTGGCATGCCTTTCTTTCTTTCAATTTGATCAAAGTTTTGCAAATCCCGAGGAATTCCTTCCTCTTCGTTTTCACCGCAGTGTTCAAAAGGGTTTGAAAAACTTAGGTCAAAACAATAATTATTAGGGCATACAAGAGCGGGTGGAATGCGCTGTCACCCTATTCGAATTCTGTGGCACGACTAGCCCAAAACAATAGATACGGAAACACGATAGCCGCAGCTGTTTCATTCAGGTTCCTCGGATGCAACTGGCTCCACTGCAGAGACAGACCCAAGAAGAAAGCAAAAAAAGAAGTAATTACAAAACAAAACGGTGCTCGAGGCAACAACCCCGGAGTCACCTATTATTCTATACAAAAGCGAGACTGACTCGTTACAACAAGACAGACCCTTAAGACTGACTCAAGACAGAGACAGACTCAAAACAAAGCAAAAGACTGACTCGGCGCCCAAGCCAGGATTTACAAGATTAGCATTCGCAGATGCTCAAAAAATGCGTGCCAGACGCCACATCAAAAACTCGAGGCGCTGCCCGCAGGCGGTTGAATCCCAACTACATACTTGCAGCATCGGTGTCCTCAAAATCCAACAACTGAGTGGTGACGGATTTAGCTGAGGTGGGTGGGAGGATAACCTCGTTGTCAATCAGATCCTGCACCTCATGGCGGAGGCGAAAGCAGTTATCGGTGGAGTGGCCAGTTTGCTGGTGGTACGCACAGTACTGTGTAGCATCATGGCCTGCCGGGAGGTTCTTCGGCAGAGGTCGTGGCTCAAGAGGTGTAAGATGCCCCTTCTTAGCCAAAATGAGAAGCGCCCTAGACAGTGGCATGTAGAGAGCATGAAAGGCCCTGTGCCCTCGGGGCTGGTATTTTGAAGCCTGAGTGCTCCTGCTAGATGTGCTGGCGAACGGATCGGCAGGTGCGGGCTTGAATTTCTGATCCTTCCCAGGTACGGGTTTGGGAGTGAGAGAAACTGTTTCAACATAACGGGGTCTATCCCGATTTTCCGACTGGCTTGAACTACCCTCAGGTAGAGTGGGAAAAGCATCCTTCACAATTTTGGTTGTCATCGCAGATACCTGTTGTTTGTTCATCCCCCCGGCTTTTAAAGCCTCGACTCCCCACAGCAGCTGTCCCATGGGGTCGGCGTCTGCCTTTGCCACATTTTTACCTCTGGCCTCAGCCTGATGAGAGGTTTGGGTTGGTACTGGTACATCACTGTTGTATGTGGAGGCCATCTCCAGCTGATTAAGCTCGATCACAATCCGCCCCAGTAGCGGGGGCTCTTGGGGCTCAAAATTTCCGGCATACGGTGCAACCGGTGGCGAGGCTGACATCCCGTAAGCGAGATCTGCCACAGATCTTTGGAGATCACCTATCATCCCCATTAACTCGAATGTAGTGGGCTCGCGAGCCTGATAGAACTGGGGGGTCCAGATTGGGTGTGTAGCGGGCGACCTAGGAGGATGCGGCATATCTACGCCGGCCTCACTCTGTAGGGTGATCCCTTGATCCAACGCGGCTGTCATAACCACTATTTCTTCTGAACTTTGCGTCATCCCTAGTCCTGCCTCGGCAAGGGGAAACACTGACTATTCTGTATCAACTTTCTGAATTCTCTGAACTGAAAGGAGAAACGGACAGCATTTCAGCCCAAAACAGATCAAACACAGACGCAGTTAAACAACTGATCTCTTCTACTGATTACTGTTCCCCAGAATCACTGTTCCCAGAACCGAACTAATACCCACAGCTATAACTGGTTCCTCAACAACACTGATACTGATGCCCCTCGGGCCGGATATTCAAACTTGCAAACTGACATGCACTTTCCTGCAGAGGTACACTCTAAAAGCACATAGCAGATAAGTGAGAACAGAACACCCCTATGTTGGGGTAGGGTTTCCCTGTCCTATTTTGTCAGGAGCTAGGGTTTCACTACGCACACGGTGGTTTCAAACAACTTAGCATCGGGTAAGCAACCTGTCCTAGTTTGGAATGGTCACTACGGATTCCGAATATGCACTAGGTCGAATGGTCGACAAGGGTGCCCCGGTAAAACCGGGGTTTGTGTTCCCATACTGGCAGAGCCCGCAACCGGTCAGCCTTACGGACATGCCTTGACAAGACAAGCCTCCGGCAAACCGCTCAGGAATAGCAGATGGCCAACACGGTGTCCTAGGCGCACCAATGCACATGCAATGCAAAGAAACAGATAAGTGTAGTCAAAACAGGATATCATGAGTTCGAGTCAAGCTCTCTAATAATCCCCAGCAGAGTCGCCAGAAACTGTAACAAGCCCGCGAGGGACCTCCACTACAGTTCGGACTCTCCTGCTTTTTTGTTTTGTTGCGGTTCATAATCTGAACCAAAGAGTCCAACTTTGGCAAATCGTTTTGAGAAAACAACTTTTTTGAAAAGTAGTGCCAAACATGGACTGCTTTGCCAGATACAGAGTCGCCACCTAAATATTTTTAAAATGGGGGAATTTAGGAAACCCTGACTCGGTGCCGAAGGCCACGTGTCCGTCATCACCAAAGTGACTTGGCTCGGGAGCTTGGGTACGATCGGGGAAGGTCAGCTATGAGCACCCCCTCTCGCCCGGTCCGAAGACCGGCCTCTACTAACCATGATATCCGTTTTTGAAAACTTTATGCATTCTTATTCCGGTTATTAGCCTAGAATTACTATGTGATGCGCACAACACAAAAGTATAGACTAGATTGCCTAACTTGGAAATAAACATTGCATATCCGTTTTGTCTCGAAAAACGTGTTGGTTTTTGCTACTCGAAAGTAGGCTAAAATACGGATTTCAATGAGTTGTTCCAACTCACGCAATCCAACCTTCACCCACAGGCATTCAAGCAATTTATCACGTAAGCATTTAGCCGCATAGCAAGCATACTGTCATGGCAAACGTTCACACGCATGCGACATGCTAAAGCATAAGAACTTACATCGTACTCCGTGCCAAAAACAAGAGACTGGTTAGCAAAACATGCATGACCTAGTTCATGTTAAGTGGCTAATGCAACACAGACATAGATGCAATCTAGAGTAGGCTCGGCTAACCCTAAACATGGCATATGAAATGCGCGAGTAGCACGTATTCAATTTGGAAATCGAAAGTACGATGCAGTTTGTATGATGTACCGAGCCCGGTGCATGTAAACAAATGCATGAATGCACGCATGCATTGCATAAGGTATGCTAATTTAAATGTGCCCTAATCTACCATCGTAAGCAGGTAAATAAAAGGGAAGAAAGAAGTGGGGATTGGAAGACATACATCCACTCACACACACTTATTACAGATACGCCCTCACTCGGAGGGACCGAAAGAATATACAATTTAATTAACTACGCAAGCTAATTAATTATTACAAATTAACTAAATTAATCAGATAAATTAATTAATCTAATTAAACAGTAAACCGCCTCGGGATGAGGGCCAAATGCAGCATGCGCTCGGGACTGGTTCGGAACCGCACTGCCATGCACGGATTGCCTCTGTTTCCTCTGCTCTCCTCCTCAGAAAATTGCCAAAGTCCCAGGAGTGCCTCTCAGGGCACTGGGGATCACCACCGGCTGGGGTAGGACACCACCGGCTGAAGGAGGAGGCCACCGGCACAAAAAGAAGCCATCGGCTGTTTGTTGACTGCCGGTCGGCACTAAATAGTGCCGGCCGGCACTGAATGCCTGCAGAACCTGCAACTCACAGCAGCAGAGGGGAAATCTATGCATGACAATATAATTCAAGCCATTTATGCACCAAACACATCCCTTATCATGTTAGTGACTCAAAGGGGCATGTGTCTCGATTCCCGGACCACCAATCACGCATTTCCATGCATGATGGCCCAAGGAACCAAGGATGCAACTTCACTTTCAAATGCATGCAAACCAAATAAACATGAAAGGGTGCCAAACCTCTATCATTTTCAATCTCAAGAGGCCAAGCATGCATGCTTATGCAATGCAACTCTAAGCATGTTATCTAGCATGCAACATGAACAATGCAAGCAAGCTAAACATGTTAGGGATACAACCTAAGCAAAGAGGCATATAAACCAAGCAATGGAGTGGACTAAAACATGAATTAGGCTACTCCTAATTGGCCTAAAATCAGTGGCCAAAGTGCCTAGAAATGGAGACTAAACACACACACACACATGCAAGTGTTATGGTCCAAACCCAAGGCATAAACATGGCAACCCCCAAGCACACTTGGAGATACCAAACAAGGGCAATGAGCACACATTGTAAAGCTCTGAAAATCATGCAAAACATGGTGCCAAACCAAGTCAAAGTAGACCAAACCAAAGCATGCAAATGGTCTAAGGTTCAAAGCAAATCAATGAGGGTTTGAACCACCCTTAGCACAACCACACATGGCAATACTTAAGCAACTAAAATCAGAGTTTTAACACATAAAACTAAGCCTAAAGGACCACCTAGATGGCATCTAGGTGACATGAATTCAAAGGCATGCATTAAAGCCAAAACATGAAGCATTCAACACATGTTTTTTAAAGCATTAAAGAGGCAACTAAGGCAAGCACACAAGCACACCAAAGGGACTGAAATAACATGCTAGATGGTTCCAAACCATTGAAAATAGTGTAAGCAAGGCATACTACACTTTCATGCTCTTAAGGCCAACAAGCCGAATACAAAGAGGCTATATTAAGCATGCTATGGTTGACTCAAACAACATGAGACAGACCTCAAACATGGAAATATGAGCACAAAAACTTCACAAATGCAAGCCTAAAACATGCTAGAAGCTAAGGCATACAACCTAGGCATGTTAGAGGACCAAAAGGCATTACAAGGCAACTATGCTAAGCATGCATAAGGGACCTAAACCAACTTAGAAACATGTTATATCATGGCAATATAAGCATGAAAAACAAACCAAACATGCTCAACACACACTTAAGCACAAGCTCCCGCGAGAAGCCAAATCTTGCCCTTTTCAAGGACATCAAGGAGAGGGGGTGGTCCTCTCCTTCTTGAGACTCTAAGGCATCATCTTCACCAGTAAAATCCCTTAAGATTTCAGTGGTGAAGAGATCCTAACACCAAAGTCTCGGATCTCTCACAATATGGCACAAAGAAGGGCCTTTTCAAGGCCTAAGGGTGGTCAAACTTGCTCAAACCACAAAACACTCTTGATAAACAATAAAGAGGCCTAAAAATCAGAACTTTTTTGTATTATAGACTAAGCACAAAAACAGTTCTAAAGCAAGTAGAAAGCAAGTAGAAACAAGGTACAAAAATGGGGTAAAAAGAGAGTAAATTCTTACCCTTGTAGCCTTCTTCAACAATGGGGATGTGTTGGTTTCCTTGAGCACCAAACCAGCTCCAAAGCTCCAAAACAAACCTCTGGACCCTCAAGAACTCAAGGAAGGTGAAACACTAGGTGTTGGTGAGCAAAAATATGACACAAACACCTAATGTACAAAACAAGAGGGAAGAAGAGAGATAGGATGTGTATCTATCCTAACCCTAAAAACCAGAGCTTGGTCTGTCTAAAATGTCTAAAATTTTGTAACCCTAAGCCAAGACGAGGAGTGGTCCTCTTATAGGCAAGCAAAGGTTGCAAAGCTTACAAGCTAAGCTAACTAAGAGGGTCATCCCTTCATACACGTGTATGGAGGGGAACCAAAACTATACAGCTGTCTGAAAAAATATCTCATAAAGCAACTGCACAGTGTCCGGCCGGCAAAGAGTGCCATTTTGGCAAAACTTAGTGCCGGTCGGCACAAAAGAGTGTCGGTCGGCACAATAAAGTGCCGATGGAAACACCAGCCAGCCGGTGGCCTCTAGCCAGTGCCGGTGGTGTGTAGGGATGCCTCACAAAGCATTCCCTGCCCTTCCAAGGCAAAACACAAGTGTTTGGTGCAAAACCAAACACAAAACGGTCGAGTTCGGAAGTCCTGAGGCAAGGCGCGCGAGCCGAGAACTCCGGGAACTCCAAACGAACGCAAACATGGATAATCACCGAGTGCTCCAACGGTGACGTCCAAGTCTTGAGGACGGTCAAAAATGGGGTGTCTACAGTTGCCCCTCTTTGACAGAACTCAAAAGTCATAAGAATGACGGGAGTGAATGTCAAAGCCCAGAGACGACCCATTTTTGACAAGGCTGAAGACTCAGACAAACATGCACGACAAGTAAGATATGCGCCCGAAGGCAGGGGCAAAATGCGACTGAAAATGCAAGAAGCCAAGCATAACTCATGATCATGCAAAGAAAGCTGTAACGAAACACGCATGCAACAGTTTTAAGCTAGCAAACTCCAAACTACACTACAATGCAGAAAGGGTGTATGAGAATTGTGCAATTCTCGATACGTCTCACTCGGAGGATACAATACCTGTCTGGTTCGTCTGGTCGTGCCAGCTTCAAATGAACCATACATACAATATCGTGCCTGAAAAGAAGACAAACTTAACAGGTGCAATATTGTTAGCAACATGCATGACAATGCAAATGAAGTGCACAAAACAGTGCAATGATATGCAATTGAATCTAAATGTAATGCAAATGATATGCAAAACTACAAAACAAAATATAAACAATGCAAATAATATGCAATGCAATTGAAAAGCAATTGAATCATGATCCAATCACGAGCGGTTCAAAACCACACAAATGTCAAATAGATTGATGGAAGTAACAAGTCCGTCTACCATAGAAAGGGTGCCGCAACCTCAAACCAACATACCAGCGTGGAGTAGGCGCGATACACATGCCGAGCTATGAGTAATGTAGACGGACACAAGAACAAGTGTTGGGGGGGGGATTGACATAAGTGGGGAAACGATCCGCTGATGAGTGGACAATGATCCTAATGCAGGATGCACCAATTGCACTACAATGTAGTATGTACAATGGATATGGCGCGCGGGCCAAACCGCATCTCGCCTAGGAAAGGCATGCACGCATACAAGCCATGTCTAACACAGAAAAGGGTGCCGCAACCTCAAACCAACATACCAGCGTGGAATAGGCGCGATACACAAGCAGAACTATGCTTTGACGTGAAAAGTATAGGCACATACCAGACCAAGCTTGACAAGGAAAGGTGCAAGCCATAAATGGAAGGGATGCAGTGAAATGCATGCAATGGAATAGATACAATGGATATGGCACGCAGGCCAAACCAAATCTCGCCTAGGAAAGGCATGTACGCATACGAACCATGTCTAACACAGAAAAGGTGCCGCAACCTCAAACCAACATACCAGCGTGGAATAGGCGCGATACACAAGCAGAACGGTGTTTCGACGTGAAAAGTATAGGCACATACCAGACCAAGCTTGACAAGGAAAGGCGCAAGCCATGGATGGAAGGTGATGCAATGGATGCATGCAACCTACAATGCAATATCTACAATGAAATGGATGAAATGCATGACAATGCAGATGATGCAATGACCATGATTGTAGTTTTCCCTATTCTTCCAACGGGATGGTATACTAGGTTGGTTCAGTATCCAGAATTGAGGCGTATACACACTACCTCAACCTATGGGGCTTCCATACAGGTTTCAAGCCGAGGGTACACCCCCTGGGTATTTAAACCAGACTTTAGTCTCGGAAATCCCGAACCTTTGCGTTCTAGGCATGAGCCATTCAAACTCTAGTTTTCACCGTCCCCGTTGGTCTCCTAGGAACTCACCGCAAGCACGGAAGTCGTTCGGGCACGACAAACACCAAAGGAATTGCACCTTCAGAGGATTTAAGGTCTCCTAGACCGGAATGCAAAATGTATGCATGACAATGCATGTTGTTTTGTTGTTTTTTGTTGTGAAAATGCAAATGATGCATGATGGTAGGAAAAATGCAAGACAATGCATGTGCTTCTTTTTTTTTGGTTTTTGAAATGCAGATGATGCATGATGATGTTTTGTTTTGTTTTTTTTTTGAAATGCATGACAATGCGATATTTACAATGCGATGCATGAAAATGTACCAAGGGTTTCGCACCCTCCAAGGATTTTAAGGTCTCCTAGACCGGCGCGTGTTTTCGGTCCCGCCGGACCTAGTGTGGAGAACGATGCAAAGCATAAATGCATGACAATGCTCGTAATAAAATGTATGACAATGCAATCAAGCGGGTTTAAGGTCTCGCCGGACCGCGCGTGTTTTTGGTCCCGCCGGACCCAGTGTGTTGGGGCAATGCATGATGATCAGATGCGCGAAAGAGCGCGATGAAATGCATGCCAAATGCAATGAACGGTGTACGTCAATGTACCGAAGGTCTTGCACCCTCCAAGGATTTAAGGTCTCCTAGACCGTCGCGTGTTTTTGGTCCCGCCGGACCCAGTGTGGGGCAACTGTGCAAATGTGACACGCGTGCCACAAGGGATGCAAAACAATGCAAGTGAGAATGAAATGAATCATGAGGCAAGCATACCTCATTGGTGTGAAATGAAATGCAAAACGAGGCACGCGTACCTCAATGATGGAAAACGAAAAGCGAAACGAGGCATGCGTACCTCGAGATACAATGAAATGCAAAATGAGGCACGCATACCTCATCAGATGGAAAATGGAATGCAAAACGAGGCACGCGTACCTCGAAATGCGATGAAATGCAAGATGAGGTACGCATACCTCATTGGATGGAAAATGGAATGCAAAACAAGGCACGCGTACCTCGAAAAGCGATGAAATGCAAGATGAGGCACGCATACCTCATTAGATGGAAAATGGAATGCAAAACGAGGCACGCGTACCTCGAAATGCGATGAAATGCAAGATGAGGCATGCATACCTCATCGGATGGAAAATGGAATGCAAAACGAGGCACGCGTACCTCGAAATGCGATGAAATGCAAGATGAGGCACGCATACCTCATCGGATGGAAAATGGAATGCAAAACGAGGCACGCGTACCTCGAAATGCAATGAAATGCAAGATGAGGCACGCATACCTCATCGGATGGAAAATGAAATGCAAAACGAGGCACGCGTACCTCGAAATGCGATGAAATGCAAGATGAGGCACGCATACCTCATCGGATGGAAAATGAAATGCAAAACGAGGCACGCGTACCTCGAGATGCGATGAAATGCAAGATGAGGCACGCATACCTCATCGGATGGAAAATGAAATGCAAAACGAGGCACGCGTACCTCGAGATGCGATGAAATGCAAGATGAGGCACGCATACCTCATCGGATGGAAAATGAAATGCAAAACGAGGCACGCGTACCTCGAGATGCGATGAAATGCAAGATGAGGCACGCATACCTCATCGGATGGAAAATAATGCAAGTCGCAAGGGACGTGCGAGACGGCGCGAGGCGGCGCACCGGAGAGTGTGATGAATGCGTGCAACACACACGGGGCAACTTTTAAATCTTATGAAAGACAAAAGGATACAAAAGGATACAGTCATCGCATGAATTTGAGTGCCACACACAGAAGACACTGTCTAAGGTCAAAACGGAGGCCGGTTGAGCGTCGGAGATGCACTTTCTTGCACTTTCTTGAGCTATGAAGACCCAAAACCCCTCATCTAGCCTAAACAAGGCCTTGGGAACACCACCGGCTGGGCTAGGTGGTCACCGGCTGCCGCCGGCTGCCTAAACTTCTCCACCGGCACAAAAATGTGCCGACCGGCACAAAATGCCTGATCGGGGGCAGTTCTGCCATTTCGCCTCGGGTTTTATAAAATAGGGTTTCTAAACCCTATTTTCCACTTCCTCTTCTGCCGAAATCCTTCGCTCTCTCTCTCTAGAGCTTTGTTCTCTCGATTTTTCGTCGATTTCCTCGCGTTTCACGCTCGTTTTACCGTCGGATTCGCGATATTCTTCACGTTTCGGACATTTCCACCCGATCGAAACTTCATTTCGGGATCTCCTTTGCTATTTCCGCCTTTTCGGGACTTGTTCCCCTCGATTTCCTCTACACTTCCATGTATTTTCATCTCCCGGCCTTTCCAACCATTTTCGGCCCGCTCGGGGTTGACCTTTTCGGTTGACCTTTCGTATTCTTGCTCGGTTTTCCTTTTCCGGCTATTTTCTCATCCCCATTGCCATGGCTGACGACATTCCACATGTCGGGACTCCCCCGGATCACGAGATGGATCCCGGGGTTGAGCTTCTCCCGTTAAGCGAGCGCCCATTTGATCCGGCGACCTACCGGCCGGCTATTCACATTCTACCACCCGATGGACTTCGCTACTTCCGCGGCTTCGACCGAGCGCTGGACCCGGAGCTTCTCCTGCGCGAGCCGGCCTCTCACTTGTCCTTCGGCGCTTCCGAGGTAACATCTTGATCTACTTTATTTTCTGCAATGTAGGACCTTTAACTGTCAACTGCCATAGCTGATTGCATTCCTTAACTGCTTTAGATCTGATACACTGTGCGCTGTAGTTGATTGTAGACAACCTCACAACTGATATCTGCTTAGGACCGACACACATGCACACACACTGCACTAGCCTGAATCACCCAAACACACGGCACACATTGCACTTTTGACATGAACTCACCGACACCCGGTGCTTATTTGAATCTGAACACTCGCACGCATGCTAGACTTGCACTGAATCACAAAAACACGCAGACGCATCACACGTTGGTAATTCACTGAAACATACCGGGACCCGGCATCCGTTTGAACTTTGAAAAACACGCACACATGCTATGTTTACACTGATCCCCATGGGAGTACTGACACATCACAGGCCGTAGTCCACCTACTGGTGCACTGAAACCTGACATTTGCTTGCATCTGAAAAACGTGCACACGTGCACCAAGTTTACACTGGACCACTCAAAACACACTGACGCATCACGCGGCGTAGTTTACTGTAAGCACACCGGTACCCGGTTTCTGTTTGAATCTGAAAGACTTGCACGCATGCTAGCTTTGTACTGACTTTAACTGTTTCTTCGAAACTGTACATTTCATATTGATTCGCAACTGTTTGTTTGTAAACAGGGAGGTTCCCATACCGTCCGCGGGTATGGGAATACCGTCGCTCGAGAGTGGTATGCCGAGCTACCTGACGCAGTCCGTCAGATCGTCGATCGGGCCGGCTTCGGCGCATTTTGTAGGGGACTTTCCAGGCTCTCCGCCTGCAGACCTCTCCTTGCCGCTCTGGCAGAGAGGTGGTGGGACACCACTGATTCATTCCACTTGTCGGTGGCAGGGGACATGACGATGACCCCTTACGACTTCGCGATGCTTACCGGCATCGGGGTAGGGGGTGATCCGATCCCCTTCGACATTGACATGGATGAGTGGACCGCGGCCCAGGTCTACTTGCTTGGCGAGGCACCGCCTCTGGCGCGTCTTGGCTTTGTCAGGTATTCCTGGTTCGAGGTTCAGTTTAGGGTCCAGCCCACCCTCATCGACGCAGCCCCGATGACTCAGGAGGCCGTGGAGAGATACGCACGCGGCTTCCTTATGTTCATGTTCGGGACGACCCTCTTCGCTGACCGGGCGAACATAGTGTCGCTCTGTCTTCTCAGCGCACTGGTAGATGTCAGAGATATTTTGCGCTTTGACTGGGGTGGCGCTGTTCTGGCCACCCTCTACGGCTACATGAGCTCAGTCTCCCGTGGCAGCGGGCAGTTGCTCGGAGGCTACTGGCGGGCCTGGGAGGTATGTCTTCTTCTCTGCTTTACATTTCTGCTCTACATATTTTCTGTATTCTGTACTGTGCACTGCTCACACTGACTGCATACTGTACACGCGGCACACACATACTCTGCTTTACACTGACTATACACTGTTTACACTGTACACTCTGCACGATACACAACACACGGCTCTGTTATTCCCGCTTTATACTGACTATACACCGTTCACTCTGTACACTCTGCAAAATACACTACACAACACACGGCTCTGTTATTTCTGCTTTACACTGCATTCTGCTTTATCTGATGGTCATACTGACATCTGTTTTGCAGTTGTGGGTGTATGCCTACTTCCCTAGGCTGGAGCCGGTGCCGGAGGCGGAGACCCCTCTGGTTGTCCCCTTCTCCCGCCGCTATGACGGACGATGCTCCCGGAGGCCCCGGGACACATTCAGCTTCTTCCGCCGATTCTTCGACACCGTCGCCTCTGCCGAGGTATGTCTTACTTGCAGTTCGTTTAAGCTTCGCTTTTCCACTGCATGTTTCAAATAACAATAGATAACCAACTGTATTTTCAATTTTAGGTCACCTGGCAGCCGTGGGCTGCTCTTCCAGCGGTGACGAGGGATCGATACGCCGGCGCCGAGGAGACCTCTCGTTACCGGATTTTGCTGGAGGGCCCGGTCTGTCGGGCTTGGTACCTGGGGGAGCGTTTTCTGCGCCAGACCCTAGGGTTGCCAGAGCAGATAGTCCCGGTTCACCCTCCTGAGCACATGAGGGACACCGAGAGGTTTTCTCTGCAGCAGATGGAGGACTACACCCTTGGCTGGGACGAGGACGGCTGTAGGGGCGAGGGCGACTACTCAGAGTACGTCCGGACTTTCCTTATGCGGCCTCTGAGCGGGGGCTCCCGAGCTGAGCCAGAGAGACCTGCGGCGCCGGCGGCTAGGGCAGAGGTGGGAGCAGGAGCGGGATCGTCACAGAGAGCTCGAGCTCGCGGCAGGAGGGGAGTGCAGAGGGGACGAGGGACGGGCTGGCCCGCTCTGCCTACCATGCTGACATACAGGGGGCAGAGTGGGGAGACCTACCAGATCCCTTTTGCTCCTCCTCCGGCTGGTCATGAGTTGGCTGGCGTTCCTGACTTGCCTCCGGTATGTACCACTTTATTTCTGCATCTTGCATTGTCATTTTAGTTCATCTGATACTCCACAGAATATTGATGCATCTAATACTTTTGCAGGCTTCCTCCGAGTACACACGGCAGTCGGTGGAGTTGTGTGCCTCCCTGATGGGGATGCTGCAGCGGACCCTTGATGTCTTGGCTGTCTACAGTCTTCCGGTATGTTCTTCTGACCACAGCCTGATACCACACATTGTTTCATACAACCTGATGCATTACACAACATCTGATAAACTGCTCACGGCATTCACACACTGTACTTGTACACTGCATTCTGCACTGATTCACTGCTCACGGCATTCACACACTGTACTCATACACTGCATTCTGCACTGATTCACTGCTCACGGCATTCACACACTGTACTCATACACTGCGTTCTGCACTGATTCACTGCTCACGGCATTCACACACTGTACTCATACACTGTATTCTGATATACTGCTCACAGCTTTCTGATGCATTTGCTTTTCGTATTTTTCAGCCTCCCTTTCCGATTCCGCCAGTGGGCGGCGCTCCTCCGGCTGGGCCTCCCCTTTCTACTCGGGATGGCAGGATATTCCCCCGTACGAGAGGGAGACACGCTCATGTCGGGAGCAGCTTGCGAGCACCAGTTCCAGGTGACGGCGAGTCAGAGATGGAGGCGGAGTCGTCCGAGGAGGAGGCCGGGGATAGCTCGGGCTCGGGCTCTGACAGCGATGCTTCCGACGATGCTCCTGGGCTTCTGCCCAGGAAGAGGGCCAGGACAGATCCTCAGGCGTGAGGTTGCTGTTGATGATGATTTTTCGCTGCTTTTCTTCTTTATTTCTTTTCTTGTACTTTTCTCTTTTTAGTAGATAGAGTACTTTGTACTGCCACAGGCAGATTTTGCTTTCTTCAAAACTTTGTATTTGAAAAGACGATGATATGAAACAAACTTTTATCTGAAAAGTATTTTATTTACATACCTCATACTTTGCATTGCACTGCATCATATTACACCTCAAATGTAAATGATTACGATTTGTTGTCTGAAAATTGAGCACTTGCACTGTAATAATCGGATAACCAACCAACTAACAGCAAACAACCCGGACAAATCACTGCTCAAACTGAACAAATAGCCCATATTCTGCTGGGGATTAATCTGCACACAGCTCATAATACAATATCCGGTCCATTCTGCACACGGCAAACTTTGAACAATTGGCCCAATCTGACAAGACGGATCACCAAAACTGAGACAGTTGAAGTTGAAACACATTCGGATGTCCCAAAATTTCCTTTTCTTCTCTTGCCTCGCATAAATGTAGAGAATGGCACAGCATTCTGAGCACAAACGATTGACTTTGGAAAAGGGATTTCACAACCGGGGTATCGAGCCTACAACTGAACACAGTGGAAAGGACTCAAGTGAAGAAAATAAAAGGCACACGACCTAAACACAACGAGATACACTCGGAAAAGACTCAAAGCTAAATTGAGACCGACAAATCAAAGGACACGACACACGGACGTGCTTGAAAACAAAAGACCTTGAGGAGCCAATTCCTCCGGGCAGGTTTCCCACCCTTTCTGATTTGTGTGATTCTCACGCCACTCGGCCCTCAAGCTTGGTTTTTCTCTCAAAACCCTCTTGCTCACTTTTCTCTCGACTTACACCTCTCTATTCTTTATTCTCTCATTTTTCATCCCTCCCCAGGGTGATTGATGGATGAATAGGAAGCGGCGGATTCATGCCGAATACAGCTAGCTCACGGCTATTTCTTCTGATAGATAAAGTGCTTTCTTGGCAGGCGCGTTGATGACAAGGGAGAGACAGAACACCTGGCTCAAACTGTGCCCCTAGTTCATTACTTTGACCATTTTTTGTTTTCTTTCTAAAACAGTTTTAATCAAAATGAACGTCAGATTAACATGTTTGTTCAATTTTTGATTTGAAAATCATGCAAGTCAGGCCGTAAGCACTGAAAGTTTTCCTTTTTGGGTCCAAACATGGTCCGATTTTGGAAAATGAAATAATTTTCGAGAAAATAGTCAACCTCAGTAAAAAAAATTTCAAAAACTATTTTCGCAAACGGTCAATGCTCGACATGGCACGGAACCTACCCTCGAGATACGCGACCTCGGATCGGAGGCAATTTGGGAAAATTGCCCCTTGCTTGAAGGGACGTATGGCAACGGAAAGTTGCCCCTGGTTTGGACGGCAACTTACGGCGACGGATGGCAACGGAAAGTTGCCCCTTGTTTGGGATAATGCCGCGGCATGCTCGTTGATGATTGATTGCGACCGAGCTCTCTGGCACAGAGAGGACGGAGACGGCCACAAACAATAAATGGACACAGTCATCTTGAAAGCATTGGTGGCCGGGCCTCAGGAGGAAGTTGATCACGTAGCTCCTGTTGCAACTGAGACATCGGATTTGGAAGAAGCACAAGTAATCAAAACCATTGCATGGACCGAGACGCTATGAAAGCGTTAAGGGCTGGACTTCAAGATGAAGTTGCCTACGTATCCCAAACATGGGAATCAAGCCTTACGTAGTTCCGGTTAAGGTACTCTCGGGTATTTTAACCTTCACTATTTTTAGGCTCTTACTTTTGCCAAGGCGCCCAATGCGGGTTTTCGACCTTGCGAGCTTCTTTTCTTTCTTTTTCTTTTTTTTCTTTTGCATTTTTTCTTTTTTCTTCTTTTTTCTTATTTTTTGGTTTTTTGATTGATTTTTTTTTCTTTTGTATTTATTTATTTATTTATTTATTTTTGCCCTTTTTCTTTTGCATTTTTCTTTTGCTCTAACTTTTGCCTGGGTCGCCCTTCCGGGTTTTCGGCCCAGCGAGCCTCTCAAAGGGTAAAAGTGTAGCGAGTCTATGCCAAATGGTTTTTGAAATCGAAGCCTCCCCGTTTCCGGGAGAATGGCTGTTGCAGTGTTTTGCAGAAGAACCCATCACGGTTGCTTTGCAAGCTTCTTCCGGTGTGATCTGATCTTTTTGATCTGACTTCGGTACCTCTTGATCGGGGGCTGCTTCGAGTCGGGCCACACGGGCTTCACATTGATAGCTGACCATTGAAGATTCTGGATGCCGGTCCAAGGTTTGAAAATGAGGGGTCGGGTCTCGAGGCTGAGAGCGATCCTAAGCTGCGCAATCTCGAGAGCGATCCCACACAGGTCTTCGCAGGACCGCGCAAAACATTTTTTGAAAGTTTTAAAGAAAGCGACAAATCGCTCGCGCTGAAGACAGTGTGGAACCAGTCTGGATCAAGCCAGGGTCCTTCTCAGTACTCACGCTGATAAGCATGATCTCAATCATCAAGGGCTTGGCATGCCTTTCTTTCTTTCAATTTGATCAAAGTTTTGCAAATCCCGAGGAATTCCTTCCTCTTCGTTTTCACCGCAGTGTTCAAAAGGGTTTGAAAAACTTAGGTCAAAACAATAATTATTAGGGCATACAAGAGCGGGTGGAATGCGCTGTCACCCTATTCGAATTCTGTGGCACGACTAGCCCAAAACAATAGATACGGAAACACGATAGCCGCAGCTGTTTCATTCAGGTTCCTCGGATGCAACTGGCTCCACTGCAGAGACAGACCCAAGAAGAAAGCAAAAAAAGAAGTAATTACAAAACAAAACGGTGCTCGAGGCAACAACCCCGGAGTCACCTAGTATTCTATACAAAAGAGAGACTGACTCGTTACAACAAGACAGACCCTTAAGACTGACTCAAGACAGAGACAGACTCAAAACAAAGCAAAAGACTGACTCGGCGCCCAAGCCAGGATTTACAAGATTAGCATTCGCAGATGCTCAAAAAATGCGTGCCAGACGCCACATCAAAAACTCGAGGCGCTGCCCGCAGGCGGTTGAATCCCAACTACATACTTGCAGCATCGGTGTCCTCAAAATCCAACAACTGAGTGGTGACGGATTTAGCTGAGGTGGGTGGGAGGATAACCTCGTTGTCAATCAGATCCTGCACCTCATGGCGGAGGCGAAAGCAGTTATCGGTGGAGTGGCCAGTTTGCTGGTGGTACGCACAGTACTGTGTAGCATCATGGCCTGCCGGGAGGTTCTTCGGCAGAGGTCGTGGCTCAAGAGGTGTAAGATGCCCCTTCTTAGCCAAAATGAGAAGCGCCCTAGACAGTGGCATGTAGAGAGCATGAAAGGCCCTGTGCCCTCGGGGCTGGTATTTTGAAGCCTGAGTGCTCCTGCTAGATGTGCTGGCGAACGGATCGGCAGGTGCGGGCTTGAATTTCTGATCCTTCCCAGGTACGGGTTTGGGAGTGAGAGAAACTGTTTCAACATAACGGGGTCTATCCCGATTTTCCGACTGGCTTGAACTACCCTCAGGTAGAGTGGGAAAAGCATCCTTCACAATTTTGGTTGTCATCGCAGATACCTGTTGTTTGTTCATCCCCCCGGCTTTTAAAGCCTCGACTCCCCACAGCAGCTGTCCCATGGGGTCGGCGTCTGCCTTTGCCACATTTTTACCTCTGGCCTCAGCCTGATGAGAGGTTTGGGTTGGTACTGGTACATCACTGTTGTATGTGGAGGCCATCTCCAGCTGATTAAGCTCGATCACAATCCGCCCCAGTAGCGGGGGCTCTTGGGGCTCAAAATTTCCGGCATACGGTGCAACCGGTGGCGAGGCTGACATCCCGTAAGCGAGATCTGCCACAGATCTTTGGAGATCACCTATCATCCCCATTAACTCGAATGTAGTGGGCTCGCGAGCCTGATAGAACTGGGGGGTCCAGATTGGGTGTGTAGCGGGCGACCTAGGAGGATGCGGCATATCTACGCCGGCCTCACTCTGTAGGGTGATCCCTTGATCCAACGCGGCTGTCATAACCACTATTTCTTCTGAACTTTGCGTCATCCCTAGTCCTGCCTCGGCAAGGGGAAACACTGACTATTCTGTATCAACTTTCTGAATTCTCTGAACTGAAAGGAGAAACGGACAGCATTTCAGCCCAAAACAGATCAAACACAGACGCAGTTAAACAACTGATCTCTTCTACTGATTACTGTTCCCCAGAATCACTGTTCCCAGAACCGAACTAATACCCACAGCTATAACTGGTTCCTCAACAACACTGATACTGATGCCCCTCGGGCCGGATATTCAAACTTGCAAACTGACATGCACTTTCCTGCAGAGGTACACTCTAAAAGCACATAGCAGATAAGTGAGAACAGAACACCCCTATGTTGGGGTAGGGTTTCCCTGTCCTATTTTGTCAGGAGCTAGGGTTTCACTACGCACACGGTGGTTTCAAACAACTTAGCATCGGGTAAGCAACCTGTCCTAGTTTGGAATGGTCACTACGGATTCCGAATATGCACTAGGTCGAATGGTCGACAAGGGTGCCCCGGTAAAACCGGGGTTTGTGTTCCCATACTGGCAGAGCCCGCAACCGGTCAGCCTTACGGACATGCCTTGACAAGACAAGCCTCCGGCAAACCGCTCAGGAATAGCAGATGGCCAACACGGTGTCCTAGGCGCACCAATGCACATGCAATGCAAAGAAACAGATAAGTGTAGTCAAAACAGGATATCATGAGTTCGAGTCAAGCTCTCTAATAATCCCCAGCAGAGTCGCCAGAAACTGTAACAAGCCCGCGAGGGACCTCCACTACAGTTCGGACTCTCCTGCTTTTTTGTTTTGTTGCGGTTCATAATCTGAACCAAAGAGTCCAACTTTGGCAAATCGTTTTGAGAAAACAACTTTTTTGAAAAGTAGTGCCAAACATGGACTGCTTTGCCAGATACAGAGTCGCCACCTAAATATTTTTAAAATGGGGGAATTTAGGAAACCCTGACTCGGTGCCGAAGGCCACGTGTCCGTCATCACCAAAGTGACTTGGCTCGGGAGCTTGGGTACGATCGGGGAAGGTCAGCTATGAGCACCCCCTCTCGCCCGGTCCGAAGACCGGCCTCTACTAACCATGATATCCGTTTTTGAAAACTTTATGCATTCTTATTCCGGTTATTAGCCTAGAATTACTATGTGATGCGCACAACACAAAAGTATAGACTAGATTGCCTAACTTGGAAATAAACATTGCATATCCGTTTTGTCTCGAAAAACGTGTTGGTTTTTGCTACTCGAAAGTAGGCTAAAATACGGATTTCAATGAGTTGTTCCAACTCACGCAATCCAACCTTCACCCACAGGCATTCAAGCAATTTATCACGTAAGCATTTAGCCGCATAGCAAGCATACTGTCATGGCAAACGTTCACACGCATGCGACATGCTAAAGCATAAGAACTTACATCGTACTCCGTGCCAAAAACAAGAGACTGGTTAGCAAAACATGCATGACCTAGTTCATGTTAAGTGGCTAATGCAACACAGACATAGATGCAATCTAGAGTAGGCTCGGCTAACCCTAAACATGGCATATGAAATGCGCGAGTAGCACGTATTCAATTTGGAAATCGAAAGTACGATGCAGTTTGTATGATGTACCGAGCCCGGTGCATGTAAACAAATGCATGAATGCACGCATGCATTGCATAAGGTATGCTAATTTAAATGTGCCCTAATCTACCATCGTAAGCAGGTAAATAAAAGGGAAGAAAGAAGTGGGGATTGGAAGACATACATCCACTCACACACACTTATTACAGATACGCCCTCACTCGGAGGGACCGAAAGAATATACAATTTAATTAACTACGCAAGCTAATTAATTATTACAAATTAACTAAATTAATCAGATAAATTAATTAATCTAATTAAACAGTAAACCGCCTCGGGATGAGGGCCAAATGCAGCATGCGCTCGGGACTGGCTCGGAACCGCACTGCCATGCACGGATTGCCTCTGTTTCCTCTGCTCTCCTCCTCAGAAAATTGCTAAAGTCCCAGGAGTGCCTCTCAGGGCACTGGGGATCACCACCGGCTGGGGTAGGACACCACCGGCTGAAAGAGGAGGCCACCGGCACAAAAAGAAGCCATCGGCTGTTTGTTGACTGCCGGTCGGCACTAAATAGTGCCGGCCGGCACTGAATGCCTGCAGAACCTGCAACTCACAGCAGCAGAGGGGAAATCTATGCATGACAATATAATTCAAGCCATTTATGCACCAAACACATCCCTTATCATGTTAGTGACTCAAAAGGGCATGTGTCTCGATTCCCGGACCACCAATCACGCATTTCCATGCATGATGGCCCAAGGAACCAAGGATGCAACTTCACTTTCAAATGCATGCAAACCAAATAAACATGAAAGGGTGCCAAACCTCTATCATTTTCAATCTCAAGAGGCCAAGCATGCATGCTTATGCAATGCAACTCTAAGCATGTTATCTAGCATGCAACATGAACAATGCAAGCAAGCTAAACATGTTAGGGATACAACCTAAGCAAAGAGGCATATAAACCAAGCAATGGAGTGGACTAAAACATGAATTAGGCTACTCCTAATTGGCCTAAAATCAGTGGCCAAAGTGCCTAGAAATGGAGACTAAACACACACACACACATGCAAGTGTTATGGTCCAAACCCAAGGCATAAACATGGCAACCCCCAAGCACACTTGGAGATACCAAACAAGGGCAATGAGCACACATTGTAAAGCTCTGAAAATCATGCAAAACATGGTGCCAAACCAAGTCAAAGTAGACCAAACCAAAGCATGCAAATGGTCTAAGGTTCAAAGCAAATCAATGAGGGTTTGAACCACCCTTAGCACAACCACACATGGCAATACTTAAGCAACTAAAATCGGAGTTTTAACACATAAAACTAAGCCTAAAGGACCACCTAGATGGCATCTAGGTGACATGAATTCAAAGGCATGCATTAAAGCCAAAACATGAAGCATTCAACACATGTTTTTTAAAGCATTAAAGAGGCAACTAAGGCAAGCACACAAGCACACCAAAGGGACTGAAATAACATGCTAGATGGTTCCAAACCATTGAAAATAGTGTAAGCAAGGCATACTACACTTTCATGCTCTTAAGGCCAACAAGCCGAATACAAAGAGGCTATATTAAGCATGCTATGGTTGACTCAAACAACATGAGACAGACCTCAAACATGGAAATATGAGCACAAAAACTTCACAAATGCAAGCCTAAAACATGCTAGAAGCTAAGGCATACAACCTAGGCATGTTAGAGGACCAAAAGGCATTACAAGGCAACTATGCTAAGCATGCATAAGGGACCTAAACCAGCTTAGAAACATGTTATATCATGGCAATATAAGCATGAAAAACAAACCAAACATGCTCAACACACACTTAAGCACAAGCTCCCGCGAGAAGCCAAATCTTGCCCTTTTCAAGGACATCAAGGAGAGGGGGTGGTCCTCTCCTTCTTGAGACTCTAAGGCATCATCTTCACCAGTAAAATCCCTTAAGATTTCAGTGGTGAAGAGATCCTAACACCAAAGTCTCGGATCTCTCACAATATGGCACAAAGAAGGGCCTTTTCAAGGCCTAAGGGTGGTCAAACTTGCTCAAACCACAAAACACTCTTGATAAACAATAAAGAGGCCTAAAAATCAGAACTTTTTTGTATTATAGACTAAGCACAAAAACAGTTCTAAAGCAAGTAGAAAGCAAGTAGAAACAAGGTACAAAAATGGGGTAAAAAGAGAGTAAATTCTTACCCTTGTAGCCTTCTTCAACAATGGGGATGTGTTGGTTTCCTTGAGCACCAAACCAGCTCCAAAGCTCCAAAACAAACCTCTGGACCCTCAAGAACTCAAGGAAGGTGAAACACTAGGTGTTGGTGAGCAAAAATATGACACAAACACCTAATGTACAAAACAAGAGGGAAGAAGAGAGATAGGATGTGTATCTATCCTAACCCTAAAAACCAGAGCTTGGTCTATCTAAAATGTCTAAAATTTTGTAACCCTAAGCCAAGAAGAGGAGTGGTCCTCTTATAGGCAAGCAAAGCTTGCAAAGCTTACAAGCTAAGCTAACTAAGAGGGTCATCCCTCCATACACGTGTATGGAGGGGAACCAAAACTATACAGCTGTCTGAAAATATCTCATAAAGCAACTGCACAGTGTCCGGCCGGCAAAGAGTGCCATTTTGGCAAAACTTAGTGCCGGTCGGCACAAAAGAGTGTCGGTCGGCACAATAAAGTGCCGATGGAAACACCAGCCAGCCGGTGGCCTCTAGCCAGTGCCGGTGGTGTGTAGGGATGCCTCACAAAGCATTCCCTGCCCTTCCAAGGCAAAACACAAGTGTTTGGTGCAAAACCAAACACAAAACGGTCGAGTTCGGAAGTCCTGAGGCAAGGCGCGCGAGCCGAGAACTCCGGGAACTCCAAACGAACGCAAACATGGATAATCACCGAGTGCTCCAACGGTGACGTCCAAGTCTTGAGGACGGTCAAAAATGGGGTGTCTACAACCCCTTTTGATTCCCTTTCAAAACTTAACAAAAAGAATTAACATTTTCTTTTTATTTTTTGTTTATGCAACAGCAGTCATTCCTCTTCCGACATTGGCCTCTTTGGTCTCAAAGGGAACAAGGAAGGCTTATACTGAAGTGCCAATGATTATAGAGTCTATTCAGATGGTACTTCCACTTCCCAACTTTATATCCTCCATGCCTTCCTTTTTAAAGCAAAGCATTCCACCTTCTTTATGCCCAGACTTAATACCATACTTGCCACATCTATCTTTCCTCTCCTCTCATTTTACTTCTCCTATAATCATGGCTGCTCCTATATCACCTGGGAGAATTTCAGTGGTCATTTCATCTTTAGTGATAACTGGTACTCGCAAGGAAGATACTGGTGGCTTACCAATTTCCTTTCAACCATCCAGCTCTAGTCCCTCTTTTTTAGACTTGCTGGTAGCCAAGACTATTGACTCTGCGAGGGGAATTTTTACCCAGTCACCTATTCCCATGCTTCCATCTCTTCCTTCAACCAGCAATCTCTCTATACTGATAATGTCAGAGGAGGAGATAGACATCTTCGAGGCTCAGCTAGCCAGCTTGTTTGGCATCTCTTCACCAATTCGGGTACCAAGCAGTGAGACTGAGCCATTGACCCTTGTCGATTCCTTGCTAGAGATTTTTGAGAGCTCCTCTACAGTTGTTGAAGCCTCTTTACCTCGAGCGGACTTGGGCACTTGCTTGGATTTACTACAAACATTTTTTAGGATTCCATTTGAAGCTTTGCAGAGACCTATCATCAATGATGGTTTCCTTAAATGTTTCCAAGCCTTTGAGCAATCAGATCTGGCATTTTCAAGCCACCTATCTCAGGTAACAACTACCATAGACTTTTACATCAATATATGCCAAATGGCTAAGGCTGCAGAAGAAAAACTGCTGAAAAATAAGGAGTTTGTATCCCACATCCATGCTGAAGTGTTTGAATTGAAGGGACAATACTCCTATGCATCCCAGTTTCGATCCCAACTGTTGGAGAAGAAAGCTCAACTGGAAGAGGAGCTAGCAGCAGTTAACCTAGCTTTGGATCGAAATGCCAAGAAGCTACAAATTACTAACCAAGGGTTGACTGACAAAAAACAAGACATGGCTATAGCCATTCAGTTGTTCCCATCCCTTAGAAGTAGAGAATCAATTGTAAGGGAACAATTGAAACACTGTACTGATTTTTGGGCCAATTTGTTGCTACATGTACTTAATTTTTTATAAAATGAAAAACCTTTTATTATTTATGTGGGTGTATCATGCTCTATCATTTTATTATTTAGCACTTTCTACACTCTTTATGTCTTCTACACAGTTGGATAATAAGGCTTCAAGTACCTGCCATTAATTTTCTTGGGATGCATATGTCCATTTAGATTTCTCAGATGGTATGCTTCCCTAGGCAAGACTCTATGAATTTGATATGGTCCTTCCCAATTAGGTGACCATTTTCCAAACTTATGACTTTTAATTCCTATTGGAAATATTGTCTTCCATACCAACTCACCTTCATCAAAGCTAATGTGCCTGACTTTCTTATTAAAGTTTTTGGCTGCCTTCTTCTTTTGGAAAATAATACTATTTAATGCCAAAATTCTAGTTTCATCCACATTTTCTAATTCCAAGAACATTCTTTGATGGTACTACTCAGAAGTTAACTGGTCCTGGCATTTTACCCTCAAGGATTTAATAATAATTTCCGCAGGCAACACTGCATCATGTCCATTTACTAAGGCATAAGGAGTGATTCCTGTACTTGACCTTGGAGAAGTTCTATGGGCCAATAACACATCTAACAACAAGTTATGTCAATCCCTAGGATTGTCTTTCACAATTCTTTGTATTCATTTTTTCAAGGATTTATTAGATGATTCAGCCTGACCATTTGCTTGTGCATAATAAAGGGTGGAATTAACAAGGCTAATTCCAAACTCTGCTACGAAAGATTTTACCATCTTTCTATCAAATACAGTCCTATTATCTACAGTTATGGTCTATGGGATGCCAAACCTATGGATCAATTCCTTGATAAATCCAATAACTTTAGTCTGATCCACAGCCTTATAAGGCTTAGCTTCGACCCATTTAGTGAAGTAATCTGTGGCCACTAGAATGAATCAATGTTGCTTCGAAGAAGGTGGATATATTTTTCCTATCATATCCATTGCCCATCCTCTAAATGGCCATGGCTTCATTACTACATGCAAATCAGCTATCGGAACATGCCTTATCATGCCATGCTTCTGGTATGCCTGACATCCTTTTGCATACTCTATGCAATCCTTTAGGATGGTTGGCCAATAGTAGGAATTCTTTCGAAGTAACCATCTCATCTTCACACTAGGCTGATGGGCACCACAAATACCTTCATGTACCTCAGTTATAGTAGTCAATGCTTCCTGTGGCCCTAAGCATTCCAACAGCAACCTATCTGCTCCCTTTTTGTAAAGAGTATTGTTATACACTATATATTGCATAGACTGTAGTTTAATTTTCTTGCTGGCCTTCGAAGAGAGGCCAATTAAATATTGAATGATCGGATGTCTCCGATCATGCTCTTCTAAGTTATTCTAGTTAACTTCTACCATGATATCCCTTTTAGCCAAATGTGGTATTAACTTCTGGTATGTTGCTCGACTTATGTCCACTTAGGTATTCCACTTTCTTCTGAAATTCGAAGCCTTTTGGGCCACATCATTGACTTTATGGTTCATGAATCTTGGGATATAAGTCACATTGGCTATCTGAAACTGAGAAAGCAAATGTAGTGTAGCAACATAATATGGTAACATGCTTGCACTTTGACACTTGAAGATTCCTTTTACTTGGTTGATTACCAATTGGGAATCCCCAAATATATCAACTACATGAGCTTGTAATCCAATAAGTATCTCAAGTCCCATTATTAAAGTTTCATATTCAGCTTGATTATTGGAACAAGTAGTTTCATCCACTTTGAAACCATGTATGGTTTCTAGCCCCTGTGGTGATTTACTTATAAGACCAATTTCAACCAAACCACTGGCTTTTGATCTATTGAACCATATTTGCCATGGCTTAACATTGACCACACCAAGGTCTATTATCTCATGGCTTTCTGTTTGACATGGATGATCTGCCAAGAAGTTAGCCAAAACTTGTTCTTTTACTGCCTTTTGGGGGACATATTCTAGATGAAATTCTGATAAAGCTAATATCCATTTGCAAATTCTTTCTCTCAATATAGGTCTAGATAACATGTACTTAATCAAGTTCGTGATTGCAATTACTAAGACAACAGTAGGCAAAAGATAATATCTTAATTTCATTGCTGCAAAGGACAATGCAAGGCATAGCTTTTCTACAGCTGAGTATTTACATTCACAAGAATTTAAAAACCTACTAAGGTAATAAACTACTTGCTCCTTGCCTTCTTCATTATCCTAGGCTAGAAAAACTCCCAATGAATCTTTTGCTGCAGCAATGTATAACTTCAAGGGCTTGTCGCTTCTTGGCGGCATCAACATTGGAGGCTTGGTCAAGTAGGCTTTAATTCCTTCGAAAGCAGCTTGATGCTCTGTTGTCCACACAAACTTCCCTTCATTTTTTAACTTTAACAAAAAAGAAAATACTTTAGTTTTCCCTACAGTGTTAGAAATAAATCTTCGAAAAAAAATTAACCTGACCAAGGA
The DNA here is from genome assembly GCA_036172215.1 of Camellia granthamiana. NCBI lineage: Eukaryota > Viridiplantae > Streptophyta > Magnoliopsida > Ericales > Theaceae > Camellia > Camellia granthamiana. Next base: position 6,211,315 of record CM069904.1, on the reverse strand, counting down.
ACTTTTGTACTTCTTTCTTACTTGATGGAGGTTTGGCCTCAATGATGGCTTTGGCTTTATTTTGATTAATCTGTATTCCCTTCTTGTGCACTACATACCCCAAAAAGTTTCCAGCTGATACACCAAAAGCACATTTGAGAGGATTAAGCATTAACTTGAACTTTCTCATTCTTTCGAAAGCTGCTACCAAGTGAACCAGGTGTTCCTCCATAAACTGAGACTTTACAACAATATCATCAATGTAACACTCTAGGTATCCTCCAATAAGATCATGAAAGATAGTATTCATTGCCCTCTGATATGTTGTCCCAACATTCTTTAGACCAAATGGCATTTTTACCCATTCGAAGGTGCCAATATTCCCAGGACACCTAAATACGATCTTGTGGACATCCTCCCCTACAATGCAGATCTTGTTGTAACCAGAATGCCCATCCATCATAGACAAAATCATGTGTCCTGTTGAATAGTCTGCCAATAGATCCACTATAGGCATGAGGTATCCATTTTTTGGAGTTGCCAAATTCAGATTTCTAAAATCGATGCATACTCTTATCTTGCCATTCTTTTTAACCACAGGCACAATGTTGGAGAACTATTCAACATACCTGGCTGTTCTAATGAAGTTTGCTTTAAGGAGCTTAAGAATTTCCTCATTCACTTTCTGAACCACTTCAGGGCTCATCCGTCTTGGTTTTTGCTTGTGTGGCTTGAAGTTAGGCTTCATGGGGAGCTTATGTTCCACTAATGACTTATCCAATCCTGGTAGTTCATTATAAGACCACGCAAAACAATCCTTATATTGCTTTAGGACTACCAACAACTGGTTCCTGTCAATGGGACTTAACCAAGCACTGGTATAAGTGGGTTGTTGTGCAGAACCTTCCCCTAAATTGACTTCTTCCAAGGGGTCTTGTACTTGAGCACTTACTAATGCTTCTCTTTTGACTTCTTCTGCCTTCGAAGAAACTTCTTTGTTTTGTCCTGCTCCCATCTTCTCTAGTTACCTTCTTCCTTATAGACAAAATCTGTTCATAAGGCTTCTTCTTCTTGTATTTCCTGAACTTTTGTCTCGATGTCCAATGCACAGTACTTATCTAGGCCAAAGGCCTGACCTTTTGTTGCTCTTGATTACAGCCAACCATCATGGCTTCCCTCTCTTGTTCCTAAACCTTCCGGACTATTGATTTTATGTCGAATGCTGAAAACTTGACTAAGGCCAAGGGTCTGGCTTCTTGGGTCTCATCTTCTTGCTTACAACCAAGCATCATTGTCATCCTTGGTGAAGAACTCTTCATCAGCACTCTTCTATACTAAGTGCTTTAGGTGTGCTACTTCCTCATCAGCCGCCACTTCGGCTGTTCCATCAGGTTTTCTCAATATACTGAGTGGTGTAACTCCTTCAGTATATAACTTGGCCTCTGCAAAATCAGTACAAGCGATAAAGGGTTGAGGGTCTACGTTGATCTCTTCTGTCTCTCCATGACATACCGCTATCATTATTTTCTGATGTAAAGAGGAAGGTACACATTTGTTGGTGTGGATCTAATTCCTGCTAAGCAAAGCATTATACTTGGCATTATTGTCTATAATAAAGAATGCTGCCATGCTATTTCTGGTTCCCACACTCAGGTTGATGGGCAGAATACCCTGAGCCATCTGCTTATCACCAGCAAAACCAGCAATGGTTGTGTTGGTTGGGATTAATCTAGGGTTTCTTTTTTCCAATTTCTTTAAAGAGGACTTTGGAAGTAGGTTCACTGCTGCCCTATTGTCTACTAACACCCTGTTCATTTATATCCCATCGAAACAAGCCTTAATATACAAGGGCTTAACGTGCTGAGTCATAGATGTTGTAGGGTACTTGAAAGGATACGAGAGGTTGATACTCACCTCCTTACTTTCTTCTTTAGTTTCCATTGGTGTGGCCACTTTAGACTTATCTTGAATCATGCTAACCTGTGAATCTTCACTAGAAACCAGAATAGGGTCATCTTCTTGACCTTCTTGGTTTGTTTCTTCAGTCTGGAATTCCTGTGGCAGTATATATACTATGTTTACTGACATTGGAGGAAATGAGCCAAACTGAACTGCTGGCTGTACTTGTTTCCTTTCTAAACTAGCTTATTCTGTTATTTCGGAAGCATCTTCCATACTGCACTCTGGTACCTCTGTGCTAGCAGGTTCCTTTGAAACAGCCTGTTGGTGATCTGCCTTCGTTGGTTTATCAACCAAAAAGGTTTGCTCAGCCATGAAAGCCTCAAAAACTCCATTTTCAGCCAATGTTCTCTCTTGGCCTAGTTCAGTCCCTTTATCCTTTTCATCGTCGCTTTCCATTAAAGCCTTCTCGAGGACTGCTAAACTTGATTTTTTCTTTGGCCCTCAGTTCAGCATGAACTTTAGCCAACTGCTCCATGCTGGCACTCCTCTTGATCTTGGGAACAGGCTTTGAAATTATCCCTTTATCTGTCTGATCCTTTGCTTGTGCCATGGAAGTGTTCTCTCCACTTTCTTTTAGGTCCTTCTGATACTGGGTGTATCTTCATTGGATCTTCCTTCTCTAAGACCTAGAAATTATAGGAACCACATCTGGCTCCCTTGTTTTTGGATTCTTTAATAACACCCAGTTGTTTGAAGCCACCAAGGGAGGTTTGATCATTCTTCACTAGTCTCCAAAAACCTTTCTTTGAGTTGACATTTCCTTAGGTTTATTTTGTATGACAAACCAATCTGGAACTCCTGGGACCCATGAGCCCACTGGTCTGGCTGTTGGATCTGTTGCCCCACTCTTTGAAGCAGTCTTCGGGGGCCAATTATCAGTCCTGGTCCCATGCCTTGTACTGAATCCATGCCTCCTTTCAAGCTGCTTGTTGTAACAACCCCGACCCTTAATTAACGTTAATTCATGCTTATGTGTGCCTAACAAGTAATTAAGAAGAGATCATGAGTCAGTTACATGTGCATTACATTTTTTTTGTGTCTCTATCTATTCAGCGTAGATAGATCTGTACATGTTTTAGCTTCGAATTGCAAATTGAAGGCCTTATCGGCATCCGATACAGAAATTGATCTGATTATGTGTTAATTGGAATTTTTAGGACTGTATGGTAGGTTCAATTGAAATTCCATTCAGAACGATTGAATTAGATTAATTTAATGCACATTTAGTTTGTTTTAATTAATAGCTACCAAGTGAGCTCTTATAAGCTCCCTACATGCTCCACTCATCTTTTTCTTGAATGGTCATCACATTTTGAGCCTCCTCACACACACAAATATGGGAAAGAGAGAGAGAGGAATGGAAATGGAGATCAAGCTTGAAGGTAGAAGAAATTGCTAGGAGACCTTGGAGAATTACTCAAGAATATCTTTAACCATAAGGAATTGAGAACCTTAGGTAAGAATGTTAGTCTCTAGCTTTGTAATTACTTGATTGATGCATGAAATCAATTGTGATAGGTGAATTAGCATGAGAATTGGGCTAAATGATGGAATTAAGAATGAATTCATGCATGCATGTATATTTCAATGCATTGAGAACATGTTGCTAGGAAATTCCTTCATGCATGTTTAAAATTCACCTCAATTTAGGGAAATCATCAAGTTTCAAATTGTTTTATGGCATTTGATCATGTTTTGAGAAGCTCAAAATTAAGAAAATCCATGCATGACATGTTCTTGAATCATTTCTAAAATTTAAGTTGAAATTGTGTACAAATTATATACTTTTGGGGCATGATTTCTTGTAATGATCTTTAATTCATGTTGTTTTAAGGGTTTTCATGTATTTTCTCAAGTTTTGGCCTAGAAAAATGAGGTTTGATGCTTTATAGGTTGAGTTTGAGCTTGAAAATCAAATCTGAAAATTCCAGAAATTTGATCCACGCTCGAGCGGGGGACTTCACGCTCGAGCGAGCACTCTGAGTACGTACACTTCCGCTCGAGTGACGTGAGTTATGCTCAAGTGTGAAATGTATGTACCCAGAAGTTCGTATGTTTTACAGTCCGCTAGAGCGAAGGACTTCATGCTCGAGCGAAGGTCTGAGTCTTACGCTCGAGCGGAGGTCGAGCATCCGTCAAGTGTGAAATCCTTACATCCAGTACTTTTGTTAAAATTTACAGTCTGCTCGAGTGAGGGAATTCACGCTCGAGCGAGCCTTCATTTTTTGCATGTCCGCTCGAGCGAGGAAAGCCACGCTCGAGCATGGACCCTGTTTTCAGCAAATTTTGGAAAATGTTTTCAAGTGCATTTTTGCATCTCATTCCATCCTAGGCATTCCTAGGCCATGATTAAGACTCCCTAATGAGGTTAAAGGCTAGAACACACTAGTAACAAATAAAGTAAGTTATGTACGTTTTGGGCATGTGTTTCAAGTGTGTATTTGTTATATGTCTGTGTAGGTCACGTGCCATAAACCGTTGATTAGTCTGCTTTGTCTGTCTACACTTGAAGCCAACTGTGAGTAATAACTTAGTAAAGTTATATTCAACTTTATTTATTTTCTGTATGATAAATTCATATCTGTTTTCTGAAATGATATGTTCTGTACAATGAATGATTGTCCCATTTCTGACATGTATTCGTGCCATCCTTAGCATCATGTGATATATGTTAGCTGTTACCCGGTATTGGAGGTTCCATTATGGAACTTAATATGTTTGCACTCTGTTACCCGTACTGGAGGCTCCATCATGGGGCTCAGTATGTTTATTCTCTGTTACCCGGATCCAGAGGTTCCTTTATGGAACTGGTTATTTATAACCACCACATGTTCTGTATATGTTCTATATCTGCTTTGTTAGGGCTAATGGATGTACCACTTATGATTGAGCACCACTTATGTTTTCTGTATATGATTGGAACATGATCATGAATTTGAATATGTAAGGACATCATTCATGAAAACCCTTTACTCCATTATTATTCACTGGGCTTCCGCTCACCGTTTATATTATGTATGTAGGTGAGCTGGTACGTGATCAGGGCCAGAGTTGACGACCTATGTTCTGGTTTTTGTCAGCCAACCTTCACGCCTCCCGAGGAGGTTCCTAATGAAGTCTGGTGTTGTGGCAGTTTTTGTAATCAGTGATAGTCTATGTTGTTTGTCAAGTTATGGGCGAGATTTTTGTCATGTGCACCTAAGTGTGTTATTTATATATTATGTCTGTTGACTTCCTCATATTTTATAAAAGTTTCAAGCTGTTCTGTCCTATGTAAGTTCTTACAGCTCATTGGACCTTGTCTATTTTGTATATTTGCTTCCGCAGCCCCTATCTATATGTTAATCTATCATGAGGCCTTTGGTAATCTAAGGATTACTGGCCGGTTGCGATACTAAACCTATAGGGGAGGGTTTGGGTCATGACACTTGTGTACTCTGTAATAATTGGGTGACCTAGTTCCATATAGAAGCCTCTTTCCCTTTGACTGCATCCTGGTGTCTGGTGAGGACGAATGTTGTCTGGGGCCAGTTGGGTATGACCTCTTGTTATGGGTGTTGGTTATTCAGTCCCTCTGCACTTCTTTGTAATGCTGTTTTCCATCAACTGGGGGCCTTTTCAACCACTTGTAACACATCCTACACCTGGGGCACATCCTCTGTACTATAGCAGCTTCGAGAGAGTCATCATCCAACATCTCTTCACTAGAGCTTTCTTTTATGCATGCAAAGCTTTGTCCATTAGCTGGTGAGCTTCTTATGTTCTTGAGAGTAGCCTAGCTAGCCACATGCATCTGCACAGTGACTTCCTCCAATTCTTTCAGGGATAGGTTTTGGAAATCTAGCATGCCAACATTGGCTGCAGCCTCTCCAATTTCTGGAAACGGGTTGGTGTCAATTCCCATAGCTTTCTCAGACTTGGCTGGAAACTTTAGCCTTCCCTTCTGAATCTATTCTTGGACCTTGTCTTGGAAAACAATACAGTTTTTAGTTGAATGAGACCAAGAATTGTGCCATTTACAGTATAGTTTTTCTTTAAGTTCTTCCAGGGTAGGAGTCTTGACTCCCTTTGGTAACTTTAGGAAATTTGCTGCAAGCAAATGATCAAAAATGTCATCTGCTTTTATTAAGTCAAAAGAATACTTCCTATGCAGGTTTTTCTTTTTAAACTGCTGGCCTATTGTACTATTTTTCTGAATTAATGCCTCGCAAGTCATAGTTTCTTTTCCTATTATCTCTGCTGCATCAATTTCATAATTAGGGTCCCTATAGTAGGTCTTATATAATGCATTACTTTGATCTTGTTCTTCCTCGAGTAAAGTTTCATATCTGGACACCTTATAGGTTAACTCTACTAAGTTTCGAAACTCAGTTGAATCAAATTTCTTTCGAAACCTAAATTCCAAGCTATTTTGAGCCAATCTTACAAATTCAGGCTCTGGTAGCATGACCCTGCATTTGTTTCATGCCCTTTTAAATCTGGCAATAAACTAAGCAGCCTTCCCATCAGGCCTTTGGCTCAATCTTGCCAAGTCTGCCACAAAAACTTCAGGTTCTGTTTGGAAAAATTGGGCATGAAAAACTTCCTCCATTTACTGCCAAGTTTGGATAGAGCCAGGTATAAGGTTTATGTACCATACGAAGGTTGCTCCAGTTAAAGAACTTAGAAAAAGTCTCAGTTTAATGTAATCATTATTAGCAAACTCACCACACTGGCTTATAAATCTAGCAATGTGTTCTATTGTTGATTGATTTCTATTACCATAAAAGAAGGCAAAGTTTGGTATTCTAAACCCCCTAGGATACTCATGTACTTTATCCACCCATTTCGGGTAAGGTTTTCTATATACTGGTGTCTGGATCCCCTGAGCCATAGGTGCACACATTTCTCTAACTATATGAGCAATTTGGTCCCTTAGAACCATATTTTGTACTGGTTAAACCACTATTAGAGAGACAAACACAGGGTTTGGAAGACCACCATGTGCTTGTGGGCCTTCTGGTCCATATATGGGTATATTCAGGGCTGGTTGTCCCTGTTGTATTGGCTGTTGTTGAAGGTATGGTTAGCCTCTCGGGGCTTGCCCTGCAAAAGGTCCTGCAAAAGGTACCATAAGAGGAGAAGCAGGTGTTTCTTCTCTTCCAATAGTAAGAAATCCTTCTAACCCCCCGGGTGCAAACTTAAACACAAGGTTGGTGAAACCCCTTGTGCCAGGCAAGTTTTCAAACATAGGATTTGGAAATGCTCTCATGCCATTACCCTAGGCTGGCCTAGATCCAACAAATTGTATGGTTTCGTTTGTCGAGAATGGTATATTCTGAACGGCCATTGGTCTCAAAGGAGTTTCATACCATAACTGAGACACAGGTGCTGGCCTCTCATGGTTGTGACTGCTAGTCTGACCATTGACTTGTCCATTATTTTGCATAAGCTGTTTATCTCGAGCCAATCATTGCTGAGGACTATTTACATTTTCTTCAGTTTGTTTTACAGTAGTTGGTTGATGAGAATTTATTCGATCCAAAAAGGATGTTACCCATCTTTCTATTGTATACATTAGTTGTTGTCCCATAGCATCTATTAAACCTCCCCACGGATTCAGTGGTTGGGTAGAAAGAACATTCGAAGGTCCAATCTCATGGCCTTGTCTAGTGTGTTGGACATGTGTTGTATATTCTAAAGTATTGGTCTGTTTGACCATATGTGGAGGATCTGATAGGATAGGTGCATCCGTTACATTGTCTTCTGGGTTAGCTATTTCTACCTCTCCTCCACACCCTCTTCCAGGCATTTATTTTCTTCTCTTGCTCTATGTCTAGCCATTTTTAATAGTCCCACCAGGCGTGCCAAAAATATACGTTGGCTTTTTTGGCTTTCAAGGGTTAATAGTGTAAATTTAAGCATGCCAGTCCTTACAGAATTTATAATTACCAACCAATTATCAAGCGATTGTATTGAAGTTCTTTTAATCTCAATGAAGAGGACTTTTACTGATGGCTTGTTTAAGAGAAAATTATGAATAGTAATAAGTAAATATAATTCAGAAATCGAATTTCATTAAGCAAATGAAAACTTACAATGAAGTTACAATGACCCAGACTTGACGAGGTTCACAGCAACAAACTACTGAAAAATTACTCCTAGGAAATGAAGTGCAGTACAGGAATTGAAGTGCTGGAAATGTAAAGAACTCGAAATGTAAAACTAGAAAGAAAATGAAGTAAATAAACTGATTTTTGGATTTGAGTGTTGGACAATCTTCACTGTATTTGAAAAATAAATTCTGTTTGTGTACTTAATAACAAATAAAGTATAGAAAAAATAAAAGAAAATGAGAGAATATGTTTGATTACAAAAATCAAACCAGAAAAATAAAATAAAATAAATAAAAACAGATTTTTATTTTTGTTACAAAAATAAAATTAAAATCTAATTTAAATAAATAATAAACCAGAAAATAAATTAATAACTTACTTGATTAATTTCTTGAACAATATTCTGATCAAGTCCAGTGTTTGACACTGTGTCCTTAAGACAGATTCGTCATCTCTATGGTGGTATCAGAATATGGATGTCTATCTCCCAGGATAAAATGATCAACAACAAATAAATGCAGCACTACAATTTATTCGCATAACGAACACACTAAGTGTATACACTCTTTCTCACTGAAATTTAATGTAGAAAAATGCAGAGATTATTTGCAGAGGAGAAGTACAAAAATTGTGAATGAATAATCCAAATGAGGGCTAGTCTATTTATAGATAACTTGGTGGCTTTTCAATTTGAATCCAATATGTAGTAACTCTGTTTTGAACAGATATAGTACCTATTCGACACTGTTTGAACAGATTCAACCTGTTCGGTTTGAATTTTGAACAAATAACTGAATCTGTTGCACATATTTGAATTTGTATCGGACAGATAAAATTTGTACAGAAAAAGAACTGGACAGATTTGAATTAAACTGTACATAATTTGAAGAGGTGCAAACTAATTTGAATTCAAACAGATTTTATTTTACCAAAAATAAAATTAAATGCAAATGTTTTTGCCAAAAAAAAATTAGTATTGGGTCGGACAAGCCCAGCCCAGCCCAACCCAACCTCATACCACGCACCGGCGCCCAAGCCCAGGCCTAGGCCCAGCCCAGCCCAGCCCAACCCAACCTCATATCACGCACCGACGCCCAAGCCCAGGCCTAGGCCCAGCCCAGCCCGTCCACCCGATCGGACAGTGGCGTGCGCGTGGTGATTTTTGGGTCCAATGGGTCTAGTCCTTTTTGTCCATAACCTCCCTCTTTACAAAACTTGGGTGCCCCTTGGGGCCTACCCCAAGTTCCAATCTCATGCATTATAAAGCCACTTAAAGTTTCCCACCAAATCAATGTGGGACAAGCCAATATTCAAACCTTTAAGGAATTTTCACCAAAAACTCCATTTTCATAGAGCTCACTTTGGCTTTAATTTCCCATTCACCCGATAATGGTTTTGAGCAACCAAATATATCACGTAAATTACAACGCAGCATATAACACGTTACTACTTTGACCCGCGAAATTCAGTATATGGGTCTTACTTAAAAATTAGACCAAAGTTTAGGAAAAATTATGTTTTTCCAGAATTTCCAAAACCATTTCTAACAATCCCTCCACATGAATGGAATTTGATGACAACGGAAATGTAACAAGACGCAGAATTTGTCGAAAGAGTATAAATCGAAAATATTTTGCATCAAGATAGGTAGCTTTTGGCCTTGAACTTTCCCTAGTGATAATCTATCGGACTTACTAGCTAACCAATGGACGAGATGCTTTGAATTGTTCAACCATTTGTGTAAGCCAAGACAATAGATTTCACACAAAATATCTTCTAACATATCGTGGTTCTCACGGTTGTGTTCATTTTAGTCTTGAACGCTCTTGGTTTTCATGCATGTTTCTAGAGAATTTAGCTTCTTTATTCTCATAGAACCGGCCCCAGTTCGACACTCATATAGGTGATTCTTATTGTGAGTACCTCTTTATACTCGTCTTGATTTTTATGCCTAAATCAAGATATAAGTAATCATTAAAAGCTAAGCTTATCCTTAGACCCCTACATACAACATATGTTGCAGATATCATTCTCACCATAGGAATGGGTAGGGAATTTTAATCCCTTGGTGATTTCTGGCGAGCTACACATAACTTAGTTGTCCATTTGAACTTAGTTCTTGGGATCTCCAGTCATATAAGTAGGGTTACTATTATGATGACTCTTATGTAATAGGCTTTAATCCCATCCCCTTCGATGAACTATACACTTACTCTTTTGTCAAACCTTTTGTTAACGGATCCGCAATATTCTCTTTAGATTTTATATAATCTATTGAGATTATTCTATTTGAAAGCAATTGCCTTACGGTATTATGTCGACGACAAATATGTTGTGACTTACCATTATACATATGATTCTGTGCCCTACCTATTGTAGATTTACTATCACAATAAATGCAAATAGCTGGCACAGGTTTTGGCCACATTTGAATGTCTTCTAAGAAGTAACGAAGCCATTCTGCTTCTTCTCCTACTTGTCTAAAGGAATGAACTCAGATTCCATTATGGATCGTGCAATGCATGTTTGTTCCGTGGATTTCCAAGAAACAGTAGCGCCTTCCAGAGTAAAGACATATCCACTAGTGGATTTTGAATCTTTAGTATCTGATATCTAATTGGCATCACAATAACTTTCGAGTACTGCTGGATATCGAGTAAAGTTCAAGCCATGATCACGAGTAAATCTTAAATTTCTAAGAACCCGAATGATCGCTTTCTAATGGTCTTCTTCGAGGTTACTAGCATACTTACTCAATTTACTGATTGCGTAAGCTATGTCAGGACGAGTACAATTCATTAGATGCATTAGGCTTCCAATGATTTGGGAGTATTTTAACTGAGACACCTCATCACCTTTATTTTTTGATAAATAAAGACTGATGTCTACAGGTGTTCTAGCTACATTCACATCATCCTTGATAAATTTACCAAGAATTTTCTCAATATAATATGATTGAGATAACGCATATCTGTCAGATGTTTTAGTAATTTTCATTCCTAATATAATATCTGCGACCCCCATATCTTTTATATCAAATCTTTTATTCAGCATTTGCTTAGTTGATTTGATCATATTTTGACTGCTTCCAATGATAAACATGTCATCCATATAAAGACAAACTATGACATATTCTTGGTCAGTGTTTTTAACATAGACGCACTTTTCACATTCGTTTATCTTAAACCCATTAGTAAGCATAACATGATCAAATTTTCCATGCCATTGCTTAGGTGCTTGTTTTAATCTATAAAGAGATTTTACAAGCCGACAAACTTTCTTTTCTTGCCCTGATACTACAACCCCTTCGGGTTGCTCTATATAGATCTCTTCATTCAGATCACTGTTTAAGAAAGCTGTCTTAACATCCATTTGATGTATTTCTAAATTAAACAATGCTGCTATAGTAACAAGCATGCGAATGGATGTTATTCTTGTCACAGGAGAATATGTGTCAAAATAGTACAGACTTTCCTTTTGTCTGTAACCTTTTACTGCAAGTCTTACTTTATACTTATCTATTGAACCATCTGTTTTCATTTTTCTCTTGAATATCCATTTATATCTAAGAGGTTTAGAACCAGGTGGAAGATCCACCAATTCCCAAGTATGATCTTGCATAATGGATTCAATTTCATTATTAACAACCTTTTTCCACAAAGGTACTTCAGGACCTATCATTGTTTCCTTAAAGTTTTGAGATTCATTTTCTAACAAGTATGTCAGAAAATCTGGACCAAAGGATTTTGATGTTCTTGCTCTCTTACTTCTTCTTGGTTCATCATCAGTTGAATCCTGTTGGTCGAGACCATTACTAGTCTCTTGTGTTTGATTGTCATTAGTCTCTTAACTTTGTGTACAATCATAAGTTCTTTTCTGTGAACTTAATTCCTATAATTTCTTGTAAGGAAAGACATGTTCAAAAAACACAGCATTTCTTGACTCTATAATAGTGTTCACATTTATATCAAGTATTTCTAATTTATAAGTCAGAAACCGATATGCACTACTATTCTGAGCATAACCAATAAATACACAATACACTGTTTTTGGTCTAATCTTAGTCTTCTTAGGAACATGAATTTCAACTTTTGCCAAACACCCCAATACTTTTAAGTATTTGTAGGAAGGTGGTCGACCTTTCCATAATTCATAAGGAGTGCTGTTGGTTTTCTTATGGGATATTCTATTAAAACATAATTAGCAGATAATATTGCTTCCCCTCAGAAATTCTGCGGTAAACCTGAACTTAATAACATGGCAGTCATCATTTCTTTAAGGGTTCAATTATTTCTTTCAGCAATTCCATTTTGCTGTAGAGAATAGGGTGCTATAATTTGGTGAATAATGCCATGTTGTGCACAAAATTCATTCAAAGGTGCATCATATTCACCACCCCTATCACTTCTAACCATTTTAATGGTTTTACCAAGTTGATTTTCAACTTCAGTTTTGTAGAGTTTAAACATTTTTAAGGCTTCATCTTTACTTCTAAGTAAGTATACATGACAATATCTTGTGCAATCATCGATAAATGTTATGAAATACTTTTTGCCTCCTCTAGTTTGAACAAATTTAAGATCACATACATCTGTATGAATTAATTCTAGAGGTTTAGTTTTTTTTTCAACTGATTTAAATGGAGCCTTAGTTAGTTTCACTTCTACACAAATCTCACATTTGTGATTGGGATCAATTTCAAACTTTGGTATAAAATCCAAACCAATTAATCTACGCAAAACATCAAAATTTACATATCCTAATCTACCATGCCATAAATTCGACTCAAGAATATAAGCAAAAGATGTGTTGTTCTTATTAATAGCAACTTTTGGTACAACCGTCATTACATTTAACTTGAAGAGACCATCACTCATGTATCCCTTACCAACATACATACCACTCTTTGTTAATATAAATTTATCAGACTCAAATACAAGCTCAAAACCATTTTTACTTAACAAAGAACCAGAAACTAAATTCTTTCGGATGTCTGGTACATGCAGTACGTTGTTAAGGGTAAGTTCTTTCCCTGATGTCATCTTCAAGATCACCTTTCCTTGTCCAACCACAGTAGAAGTAGAAGAATTTTTCATGAAAAGTTGTTCACCATTTGCAACCTCATTGTAGGTAGTGAACATCTTCTTGTCAGCACAGATGTGACGAGTTGTCCCAGTGTCAACCCAGTATTCCTTGGGATTTCCAACCAAACCACAGTAGAGAGATTGATGTCATTTATCCCGTCAGAGATGTAATATAATTCTGTCACATTGGCTTGATTGGTGGTCTTCTTACTTGTACTTCCGCGATCCTTCTTAGGGCGGCGGCAGTCAGAAGCTCGATGTCCAGTCTTGCCACAGTTAAGCATTTTCCTTTGAACTTCTTATTACCATTGTTGTCGCCTTGTTTAGGACCATCTCCAATAAACTTCCTCTTTTTGTTATGTGGTTTGTGCACTTGTTCAACCACATTAGCCTTAGACTCAATAGGATTTTTATCAATTTTCTTTTCAGCCTTTCGGTTATCTTCCTCAATTCTCAATCTTACAATCAATTTATCCATGGTCATCTCCTTGCGTTTATGTTTTAAATAATTTTTGAAATCTTTCCAAGCCGGTGGTAACTTTTCTACTAAAGCAGCGACTTAGAAAGACTCACTAAGAGGCATACCTTCAGAATGAATATCATGCAAAATTATTTGAAAATTTTGAATTTGAGAAATTACAGTTTGAGAGTCTACCATAACGAAGTCCAGAAATTTACCGACAACAAATTTCTTTGTGCCAACATCCTTTGTCTTGTATTTTTTTCCAAAGAATCCCACAATTCTTTTGCTGACTTCAGAGGGTTGTAAACATTATACAACATGTTGTCAAGGCCATTGAGGATGCAGTTTCTGCACAGGAAATCTGAATGTTTCCAAGCATCTACAGCGGCAACAATTTGCCGATCACTTTCATCCTCTCTCAGCAATGGAGCCTTTTCACGGAGAAACCGGGCCAAGTTTAGAGTTGTTAGATTAAATAACATTTTCTGCTGCCATCTTTTAAACTCAGTACCGTTAAATTTTTTCAGTTTTTCTCCATGATTTATTGGAACTTGAACACGGTTATGGATAGGGACCGGAGTTGGTGTAACAATTGGAGTAGCACTTCCAGTTGCAGTTTCAGTTGTAGTAGCCATAATATCTGATTACAAAAATCAGAAAAAACCAAAACATAAATTAATTTTCTCGCTACTAAAACTAGAAAATAAATTATAACACAAAATAATTTTATTTTTCTTGTTACTAAAACTAGAAAAATAAAATACCATAATAATTTTCTGTAACACAAATTAATATTTTGCAATTGTTAATGACACCAGTATATTACTGCTAGTTGTCAAAGAAAATAGACAGCATATTACTATTATCTATCAAACAGTATATTACTACTATTTGTTTTCCAACCAGAATATTACTTTGTGAAACACAGAAAATTAAATACAATGAAAACACCGAAAAACAAATATGTCTTAAGATTGTTGGACAATCTTCACTATATTTGAAAAATAAATTATATTTGTGTACTTAACAACTAATAGAGTACAGAAGAAATAAAAGAAAAAGGAGAGAATATGTTTGATTACAAAAATCAAACCAGAAAAATAAAATAAAATAAAATAAAAACAGATTTTTATTTTTGTTACAAAAACAAAATTAAAATCTGATTTAAATAAATAATAAACCAGAAAATAAATTAATAACTTACTTGATTAATTTCTTGAACACTATCCTGATCAAGTCTAGTATTTGACACTATGTCCTTAAGACATATTCGTTCTCTCCACGGTGCTATCAGAATATGGACATCTATCTCCCAGGATAAAATGATCAACAACGAATAAATGCAGCACTACAATTTATTCGCATAACAAACACACTAAGTGCATACACTCTTGCTCACAGAAATTTAATGCAGCAAAATGCAAAGATTATTTGCAGAGGAGAAGTACGAAAATTGTGAATGAATAATCCAAATGAGGGCTAGTCTATTTATAGATGACTTGATGGCTTTTCAATTTGAATCCAACATGTAGCAACTCTGTTTTGAACAGATACAGTACCTGTTTGGCACTGTTTGAACAGATTCAACCTGTTCGGTTTGAATTTTGAACAAATAACTGAATCTATTGCACATATTTGAATTTGTTTCAGACAGATAAAATTTGTACAAAAAAAGAACTGGACAGATTCGAATTAAACTGTACAGAATTTGAAGAGGTGCAAACTAATTTGAATTCAAACAGATTTTATTTTATCGAAAATAAAATTAAATTCAAATGTTTTTGGCCAAAAAAAAAAATATAGTATTGGGCCGAACAAGCCTAATCTAACCTCACACCATGTATCCGCACCTAAGCTCAGGCCAGTCCAACCCGCCCGTGATAATTTTTGGGTCCAATGGGTCTAGCCCATTTTGTCCATAACCTCCGTCTCTACAAAACTTGGGTGCCCCTTGGGTCCTACCCCAAGTTGCAATCCCATGCCTTATAAGCCCACTCAAAGTTTCCCATCAAATCAATGTGGGACAAGCCAATATTCAAACCTTTAAGGAATTTTCACCAGAAACTCCATTTTTATGGAGCTCACTTTGGCTTTAATTTTCCATTCACCCGACAATAATTTTGAGTAACCAAATATACCAAGTGAATTACAACGCGGCATAGAACGCGTTACCACTTTGACTCGCGAAAATTGGCGCATGGGTTCCACCTAAAAATTAGACCAAAGTTTAGGAAAAAATCTGTTTTTCTAGAATTTCCAAAACCATTTCTAACACTGTGTCTGGGGGTCTTTCTGTTTAGCCTTCTCTGCTATTTATACTCGTTAGTGGTAATCGTTGAAGTGACCTTCTAACCGTCAAAATATATTTCCACGATCTCTAGTCGTGGCTTTGCTCAACTAACTCCCACTACGCCTTTTTTACAGTTAAGTTTCCCTTTTGAATTTGAATTTGAAATTGTAGGTAACCGTTGGGCTACGTCATCTGGAGCCTCTTGACTATTTCGATGCCATCCAGATCCGATATTACCAATACGAACTGTCACGTGTCCGTCTTTGATTAGAGACTTGCATTAATTCCCCTTAGTACTGTTTAGGTGCCACGTGTCACTCTGCGATTGGCTTTTATAAATTATACAACCAACAATATCATAAAAATTTATTCTAAATCTTATTTCGAAAGTGAGGGTATACTATATATTTAAAATTAGTTATAATAGATGTAAATCATTGATTCTCTTTTTTCCCTTAATTTCCTAGATATTTTTTTTTCTGAATTTGTAGCATTAGTGTATTATATTTTATTTATTCATTTTCAACATATTGTCAAAATTAATTTGTTGTACTTTTAAAACTTTTTACATGTAGCTAATCAGGACAAGATGAGGCAACATATTTACTGTGTTAACTATTATGCTGGAGCTTCATTTTACACAAGACCAAGGCATAAAAATTTCAAAGTATCTTTCTTGTTGAAGATGCTTCGAGTGGTTGGGGGCTTACTCTCCTATGAAGAAGAGATGTCTCTAAGATGACAATTAGGCTTCACCTTCGTTTGATATTAACTAATATAGTTAATTTTTTTTTTCGTATTAAGACGTTTTTAGCTTGACTTTTTTAATCTCGTTTGATTTAGATTTTTTTATTTTTTTAACTTTTGTGAAAAAAAAAAAATTTAATGATTATAAACTGAAAGTAATATTTTATCTTATCAATTTATTTTATCATTTTGTGTTTTTTTAACCCAAAATAATCATCAAACCACGACTTAAGTCTTCATTAGCTCTTTTTCGTTATGCCTTTGATGTGACTAAATCTAAGTTATAATTCAAGTTTTAAGGAGGCGCTTCCACGTAGCATCACCGTGTGTATAATACTCTCGGGGAAATGCTACAGAGCTCTAAATCTAGAGCTCTAATTTGAGCTCTAGTGATGTGTCAAAGCAAAAAAAAAAAAAAAAAACAAAACAAGACACAAACATCACATCAGAATGAGACCCACCTTCCATTAGAGCTATTAGAGCTCCTATATTAGAGCTCTAAAGCATTTTTGAATACTCTCATGTTTTCTGATCCGTCTAAGCCTCTTTTGTATTGATTCCTCAAACTTCTCGTTATTCATAAGAAAAAGCGAGTCCAATCTCCAAAAGACAACAAATGCATCTACATCATAAATGTACAACCAACGTAAGTAGGTTAAAAAAAAAAAAAAGCACCCTTTGTTCTTTTGAAAAAATTATTTATTATAATGTGATATTGCTAGACATTGCATCAACGTCATGAATGCAGTAATTAATGTTGGGACATGTCACACACATGTTCTGTTTCTTTTAGTGATCAGGATGTCCGAAGTAATTTATGCACATTTTCACTAATTTTTTTTTTTTAATCCGATTAAAAGCAAATTATCCACATCAAAATCAAAAAATTCATAAGAAATTGCTTTTTCGCCGCCTAACTCTAAAAATCAAACTCTGAACAATTGTATGAAAATCACAACCACTAACCACTCGAAACAATCTCATAGTTATATGGAATTACCTTCTCATTTTTATATGGAAAATGTTATAAATTTCAAATAATCTATCAATTTTTTTACCAAATCTTTTACATGAGTGTGGGTTCTACACCCATATAAGAGATTTGATAAAAAAAATTTTGATAGATTATTTAAAATTCCTAACATCACTCTTTTTATATTGTAGTAAAACTACCTTCTTTTTTTTTTTTTTTTTTTTTTTTTCAATTCTGATTGGTAGCTTAAAAATTATGAGGCTTGAATGGCCCAAGTCCAAAATGATGACGTTTTGGCTCTTTTTTTTTTTTTGTTGTTTTTCTGAAGATGAGGAACATAAAGGTGAAGAAGAAAAAGAAAAAGAAAAAGAAGAAGAAGAGACAAGAAAGAGAGAAGAGGGAGTTGGAGAATACAAAAAGAGAGAGAGATACACATCATCATCAACAACAACTTCATCAACATCTTCATCAACACATTATCGTCATCATCAACAACTTCATCAACAACATCTTCAGCAACATTATCATCATCATCAACATCTTCATTAACATCATCATCATCATCATCATCAACACATTATCATCATTAACAAAATTTTTTTTTTCCCCCCTCTCATCTTCAGATCCAGATCTACTAAAAAAAAAAAAAAAAGAAGAAGAGAAAACAGAGTCTGAAAGAAGAGATTGGCGATACCTACAGGCGCCGCCACCATCACATTCGATCATCTTTTCTCCTTTTTCTCTCTCGCCTTTTCTTTCTTCCTCTTCTCTCTCTCTCTCTCTCTCTCTCTCTCTCTCTCTCCTCCTCTCTTCCCTCTATCTGTGTTCGAAAGAAAGAAAAAGAAAGAAAAAAGAAAAAAAAAGAATACCCAAAACGACGTCGTTTTGGGTATTCGAGTCACTTTCGAACCATATTTTTCGAGTTACAAAGTATTATTATTTTTTTTTAAACTTTTGACGTGCTCTCCTATAAAAATACATCTCATTCACTCACCTTCTTGCCTTAAAAAAAACGAGAGAGAGAGAGAGAGAGAGAGAGAGAGAGAGAGAGAGATATGGGTGTGGTTGTAATGCTCATGATCTCTCTCATTGTAACCATGCCATGGGTTCAAACCCTTCAAGTCGAGCAACCCAATAACCAACTTAGTTGGGCCAAGACACTCAAATCCAAAAAGCAAATCGTAACCAACCTCCACTTCTATTTCCACGACACAGTCAGTGGGAAGACCCCAAGCGCAGTGCGCGTGGCTCAATCTTTCTACACCGAAAGCTCGCCGACCCGTTTCGGAGCGGTGATGATGGCCGACGACCCGTTAACCGAGTCGCCCGACCCGTCATCGAATCTGGTGGGCCGAGCCCAGGGACTGTACGGGTCGGCTGGGCAGACAGAGTCAGACTTCGGGTTAATAATGGCTTTGAATTATGGGTTCGTAGATGGGATTTACAATGGAAGCTCTATTAGCATTGTCGGCTTGAACTGTGCTCTTCATTCGGTCCGAGAAATGGCGGTTGTCGGAGGTACCGGGCTGTTTCGACTGGCTCGCAGGTACGCCGTCGCGAAGACCCACTGGTTCGACCCGATCTCTGGGGATGCCATTGTAGGGTACAATGTTACCATTGTTACGAGTAAGAATCACAAAATTTAATACAATCTTCGAATATTTATTGTGTGAGATTTTGTGATCGGATTTAATGTATTTAGAATTATTCTAACAAAAATGTTATCGACTTTCAAATGTGAGTGTGTGGGATAAATTTAAAATTAATGAGATATGAGTTATAATACAATGAAGGTAGACTTTTGATTATTTTCTTAAATAATTTTATAAATTTATAGTATTGCCATTCTAATTAGAATTTAGAAAAAGTAAGGGAATCTGAAGGGGATAATGCTAAGCATATTATATTTTTTCCATCACATTTGAGTTATTATGTCCGATAAGACTATCTTCAATGTCGAATAAAAAATTTGATCAAATTTGAGTTAAAATTTGATGAAAAATTTGATTTAATACTGTTTACTTTAATGCTAAAATAAAATTTTCATCAAATTTTTTGACATCCCTGGTTTGTCCGGGAGGATGTCCAAGCGGATGTCCTGAAAGTCATATGAAAATGAATAAAAAAGCTGTCAAAATTGCTCTTGGATAGACATTCGAGAAGATGTTCAACCCAACAGTAACAATTTAAATTTGATGAAAGATGAAAGACTCCCTTCATTTGATGAAACTTTTAGTTTTTTCTCTATTTGATATAAATATGGTTAAATGGTTGAAGTGTCCAAATGAGGCGTTTTTCATCAAATTCAAATTTGATGAAATATCTTATATTGGATTGGAGATGCTCTAATGCAAAAATAACATATTACATGGTAAACTAGATACAATAATGCTAGGGATCATGAAAAATATATCATGAAATTCATCATGAAGATTTTTCATCCCTTAATTAGTGTGTGATTAGTGTGTGGTGTTTTATTGTATGGGTAATCTAAAGGTGGAAAATCTTTTATGATCATTTTCATGATATTTTTTTCATAATCCCTAACATTACTCAACTAGATATAGTAGGAAAAAGACCTTGGGGTTTAATCTAGTTGTCATGTATTCATATCTTAGTGTGTGGTGAGGAGAATGTCAAGAATTCGAGTTGATGGAGCAGCAGAGACGCCTTTAATTGTAATATAACTTTATTAACAAATTAAAATCTATAATCTTGACAAAAAAATTACTTATAATATAATTTGACTAACAAACTAATATTTTACAATCTTGGCAAAAAAAAAAAAAAAAAAAGGGGTAGAAAAATGTGATAGGTGTAACATTACTCAGTCTGAAGTAGCATAGTTTGTTATTTAAAAATTTACTCATAAATGAAGCGTATGATATAAATCTAAATTTAGTGTTATGTAAATTATACCTAAAATTAATCTAGTAAGTATATTTTATTTTTTAATAAATTTTTAAATAATCTTTTAATGGTTTTAAAACAATTTCATAAGAAAAGGGAAAGGATGGCACAGAGGAATCAGGATCCTCACCTCTTCTTTTTAAAGTTGATGCAAAATTTTGTGTAATTTTATGGTGATTTTATTTCAATTTTAAATTTGGCCATTTGAATTATGTTTTTTCATTGACATGTAACGTTAAGGTAAAGATCATAACAAGATTGAAACACAAAAGTACAACAAAAACCCTTGGTCTATGACGAGTGGAGTATCTGGGTGGAAGACTCAAAGTACTGATCAACTTGTTTTTATTTAGATTTTCAGGATTTATTTTTAAAAAAATTTATTTTTATTTTTAAAAATTTTTACTGAATTTTTTAATATTCTATGTAATTTTTTTTTTAATTTTTAGATACACCTAATATAAATACACTTAAAAAATATAATATTTGTGAAAAAAAAAATCTTTAGAAAACTCACTAAATACCAAAAATATATTTTTTATAAAAAAATATGAAAATTCAATATATTTTTCGTATTCTTGTGTATTTATTAATTTTTTAAAATATTTTTTTTATAAATATTTTATTTTTTTGATACATCTAAGTAAGGTGTATCTAAAAAAAAAAAAAAAAAATTGTTTAAAATTTTAAAAATATTCACTAAAAAAAAAAAAGAACAAAAAACAAAAAACTCAATTTAAAAAAAAAATTTGAATTCAGAAAATTGAAACTAAACACACTAACTCGTTTGGCAACATCACTTTTTAGCCTAAAAGCCAAAAAGTCACTAAAAAAAATTAAAAAACCAACAACTTATACCAAAAAGTCAAAGATTTTATTTTCTCTCCACTTTTTGCACATATTTTCGTAAAAAACAAAAAAGTTATCTCAAATATACTATTTTTTTACATCATATTTTAACTAAAAAGTCAAAAAATTACTTTAAAAAAGCCTAATTAACTTACTACTTTGTTTGTTGATTGTGTTATTACAAGAATTTCATCATTTTTCCAACAAATGCAATTTTACTCTCTTTTTCTAAGAATCTAATGCTACACAGGAAATTAGATCCAACAATACATAGAAATTTAACAACCATCGCAAGAGAAAAAAAAAAAAAAAAAAAAAAACCCTCATAATAAGAAAAAATTAATGACTTAATATAACAAAAGGCGAATTACACTAACGGTCCCTATAGTTTGGAGTTTGTGTCACTTTAGTCTTTAATTTTTTAATTGCGACACATTTGACCATGAATTTTGAATCTTATTTCAAATAAAAACAATTGATAAAATATAAACTAATTTGACAAAAATAAATGTTAAAACTATGTTTTTGAATTTTTAAAAATTATTTCTACCCATTAAAGATAAAATTATGTAAAATTGATAAATCTTTTAGACATTTATTTATTTATTTATTTTACCAAATTAATTTTTATTATATGTTTAGATGTTGATCATGTAATGGGTAGTTGTTTTTATTTTCATTAAATTAGTTTCTATTTTTTTCAAAAGTCAAATATAGCGACAATTTTGATATCATTATTAAATCAATATCCATTAAATCAAAAAATCCAAAACTAAAAACATTTCATATATTAAATATATCGATTACACATTAAAATCCTAACAACTACCCATTACATAATCATCATCTAAACACATAATAAAAATTAATTTGGTAAAAATAAATAAATATCTAAAAGATTTATTAATTTTATATAATTTTATCTTTGGTGGATAGAAATAATTTTTAAAAATTTAAAAATATTTTTTTGACATTTATTTTTGTCAAATGAATTTATATTTTATTAAATTGACGATTTTACTTTTGAAATTAAGTAATGATATCTTTCATTGTCCTTATTTAAAATAAAATTCAAAATTTAGAATTAAATATATCACAATTGAAAAATTAAAAATTAAAATAACACAAATCATAAACTATAAAAGTTGTTAGTATAATTTGCTCTACAATAAAAAAAAAAAAAACTAATAATGCAAAAGAAATTATTATTTTTATTATAAGATTAACCTTCTCTCACCTCCCATATAAAAATATACATAGTGGCAAACTCAACTACATCAGATGGTTGAAAATCAGGGTTCACAAAGACTATTCATTGCATTTTCCTTTTTCTTTTTTTCTTTCTCTCTTTTTTGGGTGAATGATTACATTACACTATGATGGAACAACGAAGCATAGCCACATTTTCTCAATGTATTCAGTTTGTCTCCAGTTAGAGATCAAGATTTTACCTTTCAGTCTGTTTCATGAGTCTATTTTTAGGTCCCATTTTAATAATTCGAACGATTCACATTTTAAAATGTGTCGAGTATATTATTCCTGTAAAATATTAAGTTTATCGGATAACAACAATTACGTATTCGAATCAGTTTTATATGAATCATTTATTTTTTCACTGTTTATTTTTTTTATACAAAACTGATTCAAACACGTAATTACCGTTATTCGATCAACTTGATTTTTTATAGAAATAATATATTTGACGAATCTTAAAATGTGAATAATTCAAATTATCGAAACGAAATCTAAAAATAAGCCCACAAAATAGACTGAAAGATCCAATCTTAATCTCCAACTAAAAACAGACAAGCTGGACCTTTCCCAATTCATTCCTTTCCACATGCAAAAAGCTATAAGGTGTACAGTTTTGGCCACAATTGAGTTCTCACTTTCTTGAGTTTTGTTTTGTTTTACCACAGTGTACCAAATAATGTTTTGCATCTTTTGTGTCCTAAGAAATGGACAAGCACTCATGGTTTGTTTTCATACAAAATGGGAACAACTTTAATGGCCTCTTTTGTAGGCCTAAGCCACCTTGTTAGAGCATCTTTAATGATTAATTGTAACAGTAGTCAAAGTTGAAATATGGTAATTTGAGTTAATTTGGGTTTTTTGGTGGCATGTTATAGGGACTGTCAAATTTGATAACTATCAAAATTTATATTAAATTTGACACAAGTTTTAACAAATGTCAAATCTATTAGCTCAGTCAAAATCAACTTCATTCATTCCTTCATTCTCTCCCTCCCTTTCTCAAATCAATTTTTTTTTTTAAAAATGAAATTCACCAACAACAAAAAAAAAAAAAAAAATTAAACAGAATTCACCACTAAACCCTTCCAAAAAAAATTTTAAAAAAAAATTTCACCAAAATTTTGTTAAATAGAATCAGACAACAACAACAACAATGTATGCACATGCCAATTGCATAAGATATTACATAACGTGGTCATCCTGTGGATGTCCTGGAGGATGACCTCAATAATTTAGAGTAGTTGTCCTGGAAAATGTCTAGATCTTGGTTGGAAATGTGCCAAAATGACTTTGCACCATTGAAACTCTATTGCTATAATTTGACAATTTATTACTATAGCATGTTAAATTATAATTTTGCCAATGCTATAATAACAATTCCCATTAAAGATGCTCTTAGAATGACCTTTTAATGTCATCTTTTAGCAACAAAGGCACACTCCACCCCCATGATGGGAACGGTCCAACTACGGTCCTGTTCGTGGTGAGCGTAGTCGACCGATTCCAGTACGCAGTGAAGGGGCCAGCAGTAGGACGGAGAATCTCTGAGAGGACTCTCGCAAGAGACAGAAGACCCTCAGTCATCATTCAGTAATCTCTCCTCCTCCACGCCGTCGTGACGAATGACCACGTGACCTGAGGACATGGTTGAACGACAATCGAGGGGATGACCGATGGTCGAACAAGGTAGTGGAGCGGGCAACTAGAAAGGGAGAAAGAGCATCTAGATCGGTTTGTTCATCAAATAGAGCGTCGTGCTCTAGACCGACTAGTCTCTTCCCCGCTTTTCCCTAAGATTGAAGTGGTGGAAGCTCCTCATAAGTACAGTCCACCAAAATTCATCCTCTATGATGGGAAGTTAGACCCCCTGACTCACATCAGCCATTACCGCCAAATGATGTCACTTTAGAATCAGAACGATGCGCTCATGTGCCAGGTTTTCATCTCTAGCCTTGATGAGCATGACCTCTGGTGGTACGACAAGCTTCCTCCTCAATCAATCTATGATTGGGCTCAGCTTTGCGAAGCCTTTCTCGCATGGTTTGTTTCTAATAGTCGAATCCTGAAGGGATTTGACACCTTGTTCAATACTCGGAAGGATAAAAATGAGTTTTTGCACGAATACGCTCTGCAGTATTAGGAGGCGTATGGCGATTTAGAAGAAGATGTTTGTAGTGAGCCATTAGTAGCTCTATACTTCAAACAAAGTCTCACTCCTTCACACAAGCTCAAACAATCATTGACGAAACGACCCGCCTCTGACTTGAAAGAGTTGAGGGCCTGGATAGAGGAGTGAGCTTGTGTAGAAGATCTGCCTCTGTACAAGTGTCAGTTGCAAATGATATAGTTAAGGCTTCTTGGCAACAAAGGGCCTGAACAGCCTAGGAGGGAGGTTCAAAGAAGGAGGTATGGCCAAAATAAGCAACTCACAATAGAAACCAAAGAAAAAAAAAAGTAGATCTTACGAAGCCATAACCACTGTGTTCACGGAGCTGATCTACAGGTTCTTGGAAAAAATCAAGAGAGAACACTACTTTGTTTGGCCCCCTAAGATGATGGGAGACCTTGCTCGGCGCAATCAAGAGTGGTGGTGCTCCTACCATCGTGAGAAAGGGCATAAGACGCTGAACTTCAGAGACCTTAAGAGGCATCTCGAAGACTTGGTCACTGTTGGCCACCTCCAGCAATGGATCGATGTGGAGAAGACAAGGGCCAAACAGGGATAACCCCTAGCCCCTCCACCAAAGGACCAAGCCCCAAGGCTAGTAATCAACGTCATCTATGGGATGACCGGCCCTAAAGAGAGAATGCCCTTCGTGGTGAGATTCAGAGAGCCACGTACTTGTAACAAGTCATGTCAATATGACCATTGCTTAAGAAGTCCAGAACGGAAGCAAAACCCTCTCAGTTCAACATTGTGTTCTCCAAGAAAGATCTAGAAGGAATCCAATATCCTCACACTGATGCATTGATCATCACCGTTGGTGTGGCGAACAAATTTGATGTGAAACGAGTCCTAATTGATCAAGGGAGCGTTGCTGACATTATGTATTATGACATTTTCAAAAAGCTGGGTCTTGATGAGCAACACTTAATCCCCGTAATCTCCCCTCTGGTCGGCTTCAATGGACAGACAGAGTGGCTGCTCGGCCAGATCACCTTGTCCATCACAGCAAAGTCCAAAGTGGTCTGTATCGACTTCTTGGTGATCAACACTTCATCTCCTTACAATGCAATCCTCGGTCGACCTGGGATTCATCCAATAGAGGCGGTGCCATCCACTTACCATTAGGTAGTCCGTTTCCTAACAAAGAATGGAGTGGAGGAGATCATGGGTGACCTAGTAGTGGCGAAACACTGTTTCATCGCCACCATGAAGTCCAAACAAGCATGCAAGGAAGTCCAAATGGTCGAATTGCCTAATCAACCTGTACTTGAAGACGTTGGTAGAGTACCAACAGAAAAGATGGTAGAGGACCTCGAAACGATCTTGGTGGACGAAGGAGATCCAAACAAGTTCTTTCTGTTTGGCACTTTGCTTCTCGCCGGACAGAAGAAGCAGTTGCTAGCTCTTCTCTGCAAGAATATCGAAGTATTTTCCTGGTCTACTTACGAGACTCCTGGGTTGGACCCAGCCTTTGCATGTCACCAACTCAATGTCTAACCAATAGCTCGGCCCGTAGTCCAAAAGAGCAAATGATCGTCCGCAAAACATGCAGAAGTGGTCATCCATGAGATAAACAAACTTCTAGCAGCAAGGGTCATACGAGAGGTACAATATCTGAAATGGTTGTCTAACACCATTGTGGTGAAGAAAAAGAACGGTAAATAGAGGGTGTGGGTCGACTTCACTAGCCTCAACAAAGCTTGTCCTAAGGACAACTTTTCTCTCATATGGATGGACCAACTGGTAGATACAATTGCCGGACATAAACGGATGAGCTTCCTAGATGCCTACATTGGCTATCATCAAATCCCCATGTTTGGCCTTGATCAGGAGAAGACAACATTCATTAGCCCAAGGGACACCTACAAAGTGATGCCCTTTAGCCTAAAGAACGTAGGTGCAACCTATTAACGGATGGTCACTAAAATGTTCAAGGACCAACTTGGCAAGACTATAGAGGCCTATATAGATGACATGGTGGTCAAGAGTAAATTGGCAGAACACCGTTTGAGAAACTTAGAGGAAGTGTTCCAAATCTTGAAGACCCACAAGCTTTGCTTGAATGCCTCGAAATATGCACTCGGAGTAGGTTCAGAGAAGTTCTTGGGATATATGGTGACCAGGCTAGGCATCAAAGTCAACCCTGACCAAATTAAAGCCCTCCAAGACATTGACGCACCTACGAAGGCTAAGAAACTCCAAAAGCTCGCTGGTATGGCCGCAACATTGAATCGTTTCATTAGTCGGTCTTCTGATTGAATGAGACCCTTCTTTCAGCTCCTAAGGAAGAAGGCAGACTTCGAATGGGGTGACTAGTGCTCCAAAGCACTCACAGAGTTGAAGAAGTATCTTTCTTCCCTTCCTCTCTTGTCTACTTCAGTTCCCAACAAAGAGCACTTTCTTTACTTGGCTGTCTCCGATCATGCTCCGATCATGCTATGAGTGCAGTCTTGATTAGAGAGGAAATGAAGGAACAAAAGCCAGTATACTACGTTAGCAAAACCCTCATGGACGTTGAAACTAGATACCTACCACTAGAGAAACTGGCATAAGCCCTACTGATCGCCTCTAGGATGCTTGCTCTCTACTTCTAAGAACACACTATCAATGTCCTCACAGACTACCCTCTAAAGTCTATGTTTAGTCGAGCTGATTTCTTTGGCTGGACAACGAAGTGGGCAGTAGAATTGGGGGAGTTTGACATTAAATTCTAGCAATGAATCGCTATCAAAGCTCAAGTATTAGCAGGCTTCGTGGTTGAATTCACTCTAGGACCAACCGATCCCTCTGAAGGGAGCTTGGCCTTAGTAACCGGAATCCACAAAACTTATCAAATCCCCACTGAGGCATGGAAACTTTTAATTGGTGACGTTTGGCAGTTATTTGTTGATGGATCCTCCAACCAAAAGGGTTTTGGAGTGGGGATGGTTCTTGTTTCATTAGAGGGGTTTGTTTGGGAGCATGCTGTCAAACTAAGATGGAAGACTTCTAACAACGAAGCGAAATACAAGGCTCTGCTAGTTGGTTTATATAGTGCCGAACACTTTAATGCAAAGGAATTTCTTGTTTATAGCGACTCCCAACTTGTGGTGAACCAATTGCTTATTTTGGCCAGACCTCCTTCTCTGATCCTCCCTCCTAGGCTATTTGGCCTTGTGTTTCCAGGAGGCCTTAACTATATTATTTGCAACTGACACTTGTACAGAGGCAGCGTCATCTTCCACACGAGCTCGCTCCTCTATCCGGGCCCTCAACTCATTCAATTCAGAGGCGGATCGTTTTATCAACGATTATTTGAGTTTGTGTGAAGGAGGGAGACCTTGTTTGAAGTATAGAGTTGCTAATGGCTCACTATAAACATCTTCTTCTAAATCGCCATACGCCTCCCAATACCGCCGAGCATATTCATGCAAAGACTTCTTTTTATCCTTCCGAGGATTGAACAAGGTGTCCAATCCCTTTGGGATTCGGCTATTAAAAACAAACCATGCAAGGAAGGCTTCATAGAGCTGAGCCCAATCATAGATTGATTGAGGAGAAAGCTTGTCGTACCACCGGAGGCCGTGCTCACCAACGCTAGAGGAGAAAACCTTGCACATGAACGCATCGTTTTGATTCCAGAGTGACATCATTTGGTGGTAGTGGTTGATATGAGTCAGGGGGTCTGAATTCCCATCATAGAGGATGAATTTTGGTGGACTGTACTTATGAGGAGCTTTCACCACTTCAATCTCAGGGCAAATGGAGGAAAAACTAGTCGGACTAGAGCACGACGCTCTATCTAATGAATGGACTGATCTATATGCTTTTTCTCCATTTCTAGTCACCGCACCACTACCTTGTTCGACCGTCGATCACCCCCTCAGTTATCGTTCAACCATGTCCTCAAGTCACATGGTCACTCGTCATGACGGCGCGAAGGAGGAGAGATTATGAAATGATGACTGACGATCTTCTATCTCTTGCAAAAGTCCTCTTAGAGATTCTTCATCCTACTGCTGGCCCCTTCACTGCGTATTGGAATTAGCTGTCTACGCTCACCACGAACAGGACTGTAGTTGGATCGTTCCCGTTGTGGAGGTAGAGTGTGCCTCTGTTGCTGCGACGGTCCCCCTCCAAACCTCCTTGGTTCACTTTGAGGCACCATCTGCTTCCTCAGTTGTGCACGTAGCTTCTCAATCTTTAGGCTCATCGAGTGAATGATGCATTCACGGTGGTCCTTCTCAACAAACAGCCTTTGAGATGATTAATATGCTGCGGCATGACGTCGCTCCGTCGTGTCGCGGGTCGGACTGTCGTGGTCCATCAGGTCGTCGTTCTTAGTAGGGAAGGCCAGACCCTTGTCTTTGGTTCTCTCCGTTCTTGGAGTCTTCTCTCTAATCCCAAATTGTGGGGTTCCTTCAATACCCATTGCCAGAGTTCGTCACAAAGCAATCAGAGAATGATTTCCACAGACGGCGCCAAATGTGCGGACCAATTTTCGCAATAAGGAAAGATGGAACTTCGTGGACGAACCCCGGTGCACTAATGGACAAAGGCCTGCAAAAAAGAACAAATGGTTAGGCTGCCCGACCAGGGATTGGTCAGAAACCCCTCTAACGGTCGAGTCAATACTGGAATTTGGTAAAGAGAAGGTAGAATAGACGAGTGTGCTTTTAGAGTGTCCAGAGATCGCCCCTTCTCAAGGAGAGTAAGGTTACCTGTTATAAGGATCGTATGACTTGCTCATCAAGCTCCCTCGTTCGCCGCATGGTACTCAGCCGTCCCTATTCGCCGCCTGACACTTAGCCGTGATGTTAGTAAGGTCAGTAGGACGTATTGTAGAAATTGGCAGCTGTAGACGCGCCCGCGTGGGGCCTCGATGCTACAGTTCGGACTCTCGTTTGTGTCACGGTTCTTAATCTGAACCAAAGAGTCCAACTCTGGCAAATCGTTTTTGAGAAAAACAGATTTTTTTGAAAAGTAGTGCCAAACATGGACTGCTTTGCCAGATACAGAGTCGCCACCTAAATATTTTAAAATGGGAAATTTAGGAAACCCTGACTCGGTGCCGAAGGCCACATGTCCGTCATCACCAAAGTGGTCTTGGCTCGGGAGCTTGGGTACGATCGGGGAAGGTCAGCTATGAGCACCCCCTTTCGCCCGGTCCGAAGACCGGCCTCTACTAACCGTGATATCCGTTTTTGAGAACGTTATGTGTTCTTATTCCAATTATTAGCCTAGAATTACTATGTTACGCGCACAGCAAACAAGTATAGACTAGATTGCCTAATTTGGAAATAAACATTGCATATCCGTTTGTTTGGAAAACGCTTCGGAATTTGCTACTCGCACGTAGGCTAAAATACGGATTTCAACGAGTTTTCCCAACTCAAGCAATGCAACCTCCACCCACAGGCATTCAAACAATTTATCTCACATAAGCACTTAGCCACATGGTAAGCATACTGTCATGACAACACTCACACGCATGTGGTATGCTAAAGCATAAAAATACTTACATCGTACTCCACGCCAAAACAACAATAAACTGGTTAGCGAACATGCATGGCCTAGTTCATGTTAGAATGACTAATGCATCACAAGCAAGGATGCAATTTAGAGTAGGCTCGGCTAACCCTAAACATGGCATGTGAGATGAAATCAAATAACACGTATTCAATTTGGATTTGAAAATACAATGCAGTTTATATGGTGTACCGAGCCCGATGCATGTAAACAAATGCATGGATGCACGCATGCATAGCATAAGGTATGCTAAAATAAACGTGCCCTAATCTACCATCAAAGCAGGTAAATAAAAGGGAGAAAGAAGTGGGGGTTGGAAGACATACACACCACTCACCCACACTTATTACAGACTTGCCCTCGCTCGGAGGGACCAAAAGAATATACAAATTAATTAACTACGCAAGCTAATTAAATATTACAAACCCATTAAATTAATCTAATTAATTAATTAATCTAATTAAAGCAGTAAACCGCCTCAAGATGAGGACCGGATGCAACGCATGCTCAGGACTTGCTCGGAATTGCACTGCCATGCTTAGATTGCCTCTGTTTTCCCTGCTCTACTCCTCTGAAAACTGCCAAAGTCTCAGGGATGCCTTTCTGAACACTGGGGATCATCACCGGCCGAATAGAACTTCCATCGGCAGTGGATTGAGCTCATCGGCACTGAATTCATCCACCGGCCATTTATTGACTGCCGGTCGGCACTAAGTACTGCCGGTCGGCACTGAATGTCTGCAGAACCTGCAACTCACAGCAGCAGAGGGCAAAAACTTGCATGGCAATGTAATTCTAGCAATTTATGCATCAAACACATTCCTTATCATGTTAATGACTCAAAGGAGGATGTGCCTCGGTTCTCGGGCCACCAATCACGCATTTCCATACATGATGGCCCAAAGAACCAAATGTGCACTTTCAATTTCAAATGCATGCAAACCATATAAACAAACAAGGGTGCCGGACCTCTATCATGTTTATCTCAAGAGGCCTAGCATGCATGTCAATGCAATGAAATCCTAAGCATGTTGGCTAGCATGCAATATGGACAATGCAAGGCGCTTATGTAAGCATACAAGCAAACATGTGAGGCAAGCATGCAAACCAAATAAAAGTTGGACTTAAACATGATCTAGGCAACTCTAACTAGGCCTAAAATCAGTAGCCAAAATGCTAAGTATGAGAGCTAAACACACATGCATATGTACACATGTTAAGGCACACAACTTAGGCATTAAACAAACCACTCTCAAGCACACTTGAAAGGAGATAACATGGACAATTAGCATGCAACATGAGCTCTAAAATCATGTGAAAGTATGGTGCTAAACCAACTCAAAATAGACCAAACAACGCATGCAAATGATCCAAGACTTAAGGCAAGTCAAAGAGGCATTGAACTATACTTATGCAAGACAATTATGGCATGCATTAAACAACTAAAAACAGGTTTTTAGCATGTTAAAATAAAGCCAAAAGGCTACTTAGATGGCATCTAAGAGGCTTGCAACCAACGGCATGCACAATGACCAAAACATGGAGCATTCAATACATGCTTTTAAAGCATTAAAGAGGCAACTAAGGCAAGCATACAAGCACACCAAAGGGACTGAAATGACATGTTAGATGGTTCCAAACCATCAAAATGAGGTAAGCAACACATGCTACACATGCATGCTCGAAGGCTAGCAAGCCTAAAATGCAAAGGGGCTATATAATGCATGCCAAGATCAACCCAAATGATTATGGACAAAGCTAAAACATGTCAAAATAAGCACAAAACATTCATAAGTCTAAGCCTAAAGCATGCTCAAATTAGGGCTAACAACCCAAGGCATGTTAAGGCAATACAAGGCATTACATGGCAACTATGCTAAGCATGCATAAGGGACCAAAACCAACTCATAGCAATGTTAAATCATGATATCCTAAGCATGAATAACAGTCCATATATGCTCAACACACACTCAAGCACCATGCTCCCTCAAGAGGCAAAACTTGCCCTTTTCAAGGACAACAAGGAGAGGGGGTGACCCCCTCCTTCTTAGGACTTCAAGGCATCATCTTCACCACTGAAATCCCTCAAGATTTCAGTGGTAAAGAAACCCAAACACCAAAATCCCGGATCTCAACAAAATAGCACAAAATGAGGCCTTTTCAAGGCCTAAGGGTGGTCAAACCTCCCCAAAGCACAAAACACTCTTAATAGACAATAAAGAGGACTAAAAAACAGAACTTTTATGTGTTAATCACTAAGCACAAAAATAGTTCTAAGCTATGCAAAAATGGAGTGCAAAAATGGGGTAAAAAGGGGTAGTTTCTTACCCTTGAAGACCACCTTCACAAGAGTTGATGTTGTTGCTTCCTTGAGCTCAAATCCAACCAAAAACTCCAAAATCTAGCCCTTAGAACCTCAGTTGCCAAGGAAGGTGAAACACTAGGTGTTGATGAGCAATAGTAAGTCACAAACACCTAGTGTACAAGTAAGAGGGAAGAAGAGAGATAGGATAGATACAAAACTTCTAACCTAGAACCAGAGCTTCTTCTCTGTCTTTTCTCTCTAAAATGTCTAACTCTCCAACCCTTGAGCCAAGAAAAGGAAGGGTCCTCTTATAGGCAACAAAGCTTACAAGTTAAGCTACCAAGAGGCTCATCCCTCCATACACGTGTATGGAGGGGAAGCAAGTGCTATACAGCTGCTTTAAAATATCTCAAAAAGCAACTGAACAGTAGTCGGCAGGGCAAAATTGTCATTTTGACAAAATTGACTGCCGGCCGGCACAAAAGAGTGCCGACCGGTACAATATAGTGCCGATGGCAACAACAACCAGCCGGTGGCCTCTAGCCATTGCCGGTGGTGTGTGGGGATGCCTCAAAAGGCACTCCCTGCCCCTCCAAGGCAGAACACAAGTGTTTGGTGCAAAACCAAACACAAAACGGTCGAGTTCGGAGATCCTGAGGCAAGGCGCGTAGCCGAGGACTCCGAGAACTCCAAACGAACACAAACATGGATAATCACCGAGTGTTCAAACGGTGACGTCCAAGTCTTGAGGACGGTCAAAAATGGGGTGTCTATAGCAGCATCCAGGATATTTGTTTCAGATGAAGGCCATGTGCAATGGGTCGAAGAAATGACGAGGCAAGGAGCTAAATAAAGGTTGGGGCCACAACGATGGTCATATAGACAACATACTCAATAATCAAGCCAAACAAGTCAAATGTTGTGGGGGGCCCACCAAGCACTCCAGATGTTTTCTTTGAACCATGTACAAAGGGCCGAACAAATGGAGAAATAAGAAGCTTGGTGGATTTCGGGGCCCACCTAGCCAGTTTATGCAAATTCAAGTATTTGAATTAGCAAACATTGCAATTCCAAGTCAAAAGGTCGCCGCCAAGACAACTTTCATGCCTAATCAAAATCTGTGAGTGGGCAGAGATGTCTATCAATATATATATATATATATTAAAGTAGAGAGACATTCAAAAGCATGAAGGTTGGCATAAATTTTGAGCAAATTAGTCCAAGATACAAATAACGGCTTCCATTCAATAAATTTTAGTGCAAGTCAGGGGGCAAATGATGGGGGCACAATTACTCAAGTCTATTTGTATGGAACCTAGTTGGGCTGGATGATGATCCTCACTCCGAAGTGGGCCCTCTCTCCCACTCTAAGATGGGCCGAGCTAAGGGATTAATGTTGGCCCATTCCCCACTCAGAAGTGGGGAAGACCATCAACCTAGCCCCAACACCCCTCCCCACTCCGAAGTGGGTTAATCCATAACTAGGGCTCTAAGGCTTCTACTCTAAGACACATGAGTGCTAACAGATCAACCAACACCATGTAAGTAAAAAGCATGTGGTGCCCGTGAACGACAGAACTGCTCAACAGAATCTTTGCTTTCCTCTATTAAGGGGTGTACTAGAATCACGGCTAAGTGTCAGGCGGCGAATAGGGATGGTTGAGTACCAGGTGGCGAACAAGGAAGCTTGATGAACAAATCATACGATCCTTATAAAAGGTAATCTTACTCTCTTTGAGAAGTTGCGATCTCTGGACTCTAGAGACACACTTGTACTCTCTATCTTTTCCCTACCAAACTCTGATACCGATTCAATCCTCAAAGGGGTTTCCGACCAACCCCCGGTTGGGCAGCTGTAACAACCCTTGTCGCTGATTACTGCTAAACTGAGACTGATTATGATTGGTAATTGGACTGACTGAAATCCAGAACTGACTGACTGACTGTATTTGTTTAAATGCATTGTCTATCTGTTTGATTGCCAAATTATCTGTTTATGTTATATGCATTAAATTGCAAATTGAAGGCCTTATCGTCGGCCGAATCTGAAATCGATTAATGTTTTATGCCAATTGGAATTAATATGATTTAATGGTATATTTAATTAAAATGTTATTTGGTATGGTTAAATTAGATCAAACAATGTAATTACAAGATTTTGGCCTTAATTACAACTTTGCCGTGTTAGTGGCCTACTTTACACATCACTTGAGCTTCATTATAACATGTTGAGCCTCTAGAGATAACATTTCATCAGCCCATTCTTGAGCTCATAGCTGATTAGAGAGAGAGAGAGAGAATTAGGAGAAATATTGATATCAACATTTCATCTTGAATTGCTTGGAGATTTGAAGAATCATAGAAGAATTGCAAACTTGAGCCTTTATACCTCAAATTGAAAGCATAAGGTAGAGGAACCATCTTCTTGAACTTACATTTAAGTTAGTTCTTACATGATTCATGTTATATTGAGGTTTAAAGCCAAGCTTTGGATCAAAATGTTGAATTGTAGCTTCCAGCATGCATGCATGTATACAATGTTGAGTTTGGAGGTTTGATTTCATAGAAATCTTGCATGCATGTACATGTTTATGTTCAAGTCCATGATTTCACCATGTTTTAAGGAGAATTGGCTCATTTGAGCAAGTGTTTGAAGCTTTGAAGTTGATTGAATTCATGGATATTGCATGTTCATCATGTTCTTGAAATTTGGTTTGAAATCATGTTTAATTGAACTACCTTTGGGCTTCGATTTCTCAAATGGATTTTTGAAACATGTTATATTATGAGTTTTGAAGTGTTTTCTAGAAAATTAGCCCAAAAGGAGCGAATTTGATTCATTTGAACTTGAGTTTGAGCTTGAGGTTCGAATCTGGGAATTCCAGATTTTGAACTCACGCTCGAGTGGGGTTACTGGCGCTCAAGCGTAAAATTCGTGCTCCCAGTACTTTGCACTGTTTTGATGTCCGCTCGAGCGGAATAAGTGACGCTCGAGCGGGACCTTGTGTCTTACGCTCGAGCTGGTGTCGAGCGCCCAATCGAGCGTGATTTTCACCTATCCAGTACTTTTGACTGTTTTGCAGACCGCTCGAGCGTGGGAAGTGATGCTCGAGCGGGAACCTTTGTCTGCGTGTTCGCTCGAGCGGAGTAACCCACGCTCGAGCGGGACCCCTGTTTTCTGAAAATTCTGAAAATGCTTTTAAAGTGCATCTTTGCATCCTCATTCCATCCTAGGCATTCTTAGGCCTAGTTTAAGACATCTTAATGAGGATATAGATGTAGAACCACACCGAGGCAATTTAGGGATTAAGTTATTATCTTTCCCAACTGTATAGCTTAGTGTGTGTTCAATCTGTGACTGTGTAGGGTTAGCTTTCTGAGGAGATGCTCTAGCTTACTGTAGCCCAGAACTCTGTGAGTAACAACTGTGTAAAGATATGTTCAAAAATGATTATCTTCTGAACAAT
The DNA here is from genome assembly GCA_036172215.1 of Camellia granthamiana. Classification (NCBI taxonomy): domain Eukaryota; kingdom Viridiplantae; phylum Streptophyta; class Magnoliopsida; order Ericales; family Theaceae; genus Camellia; species Camellia granthamiana. The sequence goes on along the minus strand of CM069904.1, from coordinate 6,175,262 downwards.
TGAACTGGACTGTTTCTGAACTGATATTGTTAACCGAATGAATGTATGTCCTATATTCTGAACTGTATTGTGGCATCCTTAGCAACTACTGTTACTGACTGTTATTGTTACAGAGATCTTTGTCGGTTCCCTTGTTAGAACCACTACTGTTTACTGATTGATGGCCATCATTGACTGTTCGGTCTTTTAAGACCTACTGTACTGTTCGGTCTTTCAAGACCTACTGTTTACTGTACTGCTTTGCTAATAGATGTACCACATATCACTGAATGTCTAAATGACTGAAATACTGAATCAATGAACTGTTTTCATTACTGTAAGGACATTCATTCTAAACCTCTTTACGCATTATGTTATTCACTGGGCTTTAGCTCACTGCTCATATATATATATATATATATGTAGGTGTACAGGCACCGGACCGTTGCTAGAAGCGTCGGGGTAAACTCCAATTTTGTCAAGCCAACCACTGTGCCTCACTGCGAGGTTCCGAGCCTCTTCAAGCTATGGCTTAGGGGTGTTTTAATTTCCCCATCTGTCTCTGTATCTGTTTGTAATACTGTATAGATTGATAGACTGTTACTGTACTGTTTTATAGGGATTAGGTTCCTGTACTGAATGAATATAAATGATGTGCATACTGTCTTGTCACTGATTGTATATATATGTATGAAAAGTCTTTTTGCATACAGACTGTCACAGCTCATTGGACATTGTTCATTTACTGTATTGGCTTCCGCCATGCCCCTGTACTCTGTATTACTGTTCTACTGTTAAGCAGGCCTTCAGTAATCTCAGATTACTGGCTGGTTACGGTGCTAAACCCATAGGGGCGGGTTTGGGTCGTGACAGGAGCCTAACCGTTTGTTCCTTGCACAGGTCTCTACCCATCGGTGCACTAGGGTTCGTCTACGAAGTTCCATCTTACTCTATTGTGGAAACAAGTCTGCACAATTATGAATAAAATTATAATATGTTTTTTTTTGCTTGGTGGATTATACATCCTAGAAATTAAAAACATATATGTTTCGCTTCCTTACCCACTTCATTGCGTTGCTCAACGTGAGACTAAATAGTTTTATTTTATCATAATTTTCTTTTTACAGAATTATCCATCAAAATGATATGGCACTGTACTAGTAGTGGCAATTTCGATAATAAGTAATCTTGAGGAGATTTTGTTTTGATGTAATAAACTGGCAAGTCTATGACGTCATTTTATATATGGGTAATTCTATTTACACACTATTACTTGTCTTAGTACACACTATTTACTCAGTTCACACCATACACAAATTAAAACTTTTAATTTTGTCTCAATACACACCAATAATTTTTAGATAATACTAAACTACCCTCATATTCTCTAACAAACCCTAACCCTAACCATTGTCGGCAACCACCACCTTCCATCGGCACCGTTTCTTTCTCAGCCTCTCTCAACCTCCTACAGCTGCTGCCCCTCCCCAGCCTCTCCCCTCCTCTCGCCACTGCTTCCTCCTCTCCTTTCATCGCTGCCCTTTTCTGTCAGTCCCTCATTGTTGTCTCCTTCCGCCATCACCGTCGCTACTATAGTTCCTTTCCATTCAGTCGCAATTGCTAGATCGCGATCTTTTTTCCACCTGCGATTTATCTATCTCTTTCAATTGCAATGACCATTAGCCTTCGCCACCCTTATCGCCGGTAACCTGTAGACCGCTCGAACTCTCTTGAAGCGCCCCCCCTTCGGAGAGGGCGCGAATTGGGTTCTAGCTACTACAGTTCGGACTCCTGTCACAGTTCTGAATCTAATCTCACAAAGTGCAATGTAAGACTAACAAATCACCAAAGAGTCCAAATTTGGCCAATCGTTTTGGAAAATCGATTTTAATCAAAAAGCGCCAAACATGGAGTGCTTTGCCAGATTTCAGAGTCGCCACTTAAATATTTTGTTTTGGGAAATTTAGGAAACCCTGACTCGTGCCTAAGGCCACGTGTCCGTCATCACCAAAGTTGCCTCGGCTTGGGAACTTGGGTACGAGAGTGGAAGGTCCTGAAATGAGTACCCCCACTTGCTAGATCAAAGATTGGCCTCTACTAAACATGATATGTTATTTTTATAAACACATGCGTTCTTATTCAGATTATTTAGCTAACTTACTGTGTGATGCGCACAACACACAAATATAGACTAAATCACTCGATTTGGAACAAAACATCTCATGTTTGTTTTTTGAAAATGGTTTGAAGGTGCTACTCGCAAGTAGGCTAAAATGCGGATTTGCCACCAAACAAGGTGGGCTTAAAACATGATGTTTTGCCACTTCAAGTGGGCTTAAAACTCACATTTGATGAATTGTTCCAATTCAAGCAATAAAATCTTCACCCACAAGTATTCAAGCAGTTAAACACTTAAGCAAATAGCCTCATGGCAAACATGCTGTCATGGCAACACTTACACATATGGAAGGATGCTAAAGCGTAAACACTTACAGTGTACTCCGAGCTAAAACAGAAAACTAGTTAGAAATCATGCATGATCCTAGTTTATGTTAAGATGCCTAATGCAACACATGCAAAATGCAATAAGATACGCTCGGCTACCTAAGATGGCATATGAATGCAACAATTGATACATGTATTCAAATAGGCATTGAAATACAATGCGATGTGAATGATACGCCGAGCCCGGTGCATGCAATACGAATAAATGATGCATGCATGCAAAGCATAAGGTATGCTAATTGAAATATGTCCTAAACTAACCATCAAAAGCTGATAAGTAAAAGGGAGAAAGAAATGGGGGTTAGAAGACATGCACACACACACGCACCCTTATTACAACATTTGCCCTCTCAACGGAGGGTCCGAATAAATAGGCTAAGCTACGCTAAGCTAAGCTACTTATTACAAAACAAAACTAATTAACTATTCCAGTTAACTAATTAGTTATTACAACACAAATTGATTAGCTAAGTACATTAACTAATTAAGTACAAAACCGACAAATTAACTAGTTAATCAAAGCAGTTAAAAGGAGCCTCGGGGCGAGGAATGCATGCATGCTCGGTTGCTTCTTCCCGAAATCCCGTCGCCTTGCCACCGGTTGCCTCTGTTTGCGTTCACTTTGATTCTGAACACCAAACCCATTCCCAGTCTGTTTCTGCTCCAGAACCAAAACAACCTTGAACCATCTTCAGGCTGGTGGACTGCCGACCACCAGGGAAGGCTGTAGGCCACCTGTCGGCCACTTTCTCTGGCTGGTCGGCCAGTTGCTTCTACACACCTCCATTTTGCTGCAAACAGAGTTCAACAAGGGCAAAGCAAGGCATTTGCAGGGCATGTGTGTACAACCACCCTCCTTATCATTTCTCAAGCTCAAAGGAGTGTGATACTCGGCTCTCGGGCCACCAACCGAGCATCGCAATGCATGATGGCCGAGAAGCCGAGTTTGTACAAGTTAATGAATGCACAAGTAACACACAAGACTCGAGAGGCCTCCACCCTATCATGCACAATTAAGGGGGATGGTGACTAAGAAATGAGGTACGTTTCGTCACTTCAAGTACGAAACATCCCTCGTTTCTCATGTTTGGATTAACGTCCGATCCAAACACATGCAATGCATCACACATACAAACAACATGCTTATCTATCAATGCTAGAGTGGCATGCACAAGGCTCTATCATATAAGCAATGCATGCATGGCATGTTTAGAAGCTAAGGCATCAAAGCTAGTGAAGTGTATTACACATGAGGCATGCACTACAATGGTCAAATGATCAAACCACACATGGACAGCCTTACATCATGCCAAAACAGTGGCATAATCATGCTGGAAATGAAGCACCAAAAGCTACAACAACATGCTCATGCATTGGCTCGCAAGCTAGGCATTAAACATAACTTTCAAACACAATGAAGGAGTGATAAACAAGAGAGTATGGCAGAGATGTAGGCACTGAAATTGCATACCAAAAGATGCTATATCATGCAAACAACACAAGTATGGCATGCTTAGAGGACTCAAGCATAAAAGCCAGTGAAGTACACAATGCTAGGACTATGCAATGCTATGCACAAACAACCAAACCAGCCCTAAATAGACCTTATGCATGCCAAGACAGTGGCCAAAATGTGCTGAGATGATAGCATGAAAAGCAAGAAATGCATGCTCATGCATTGGCCCATGAACAAGGCATAAGGCTCAACTCTTGAAAGCACTTAAAGAGCGATACAAATGAGTGTATGATGGAAGTATATGCTCTAAAATACCATGCCAAATGACGCCATAACATGCAACCAATCACAAATATAGCATGCTAAGGTGCTCAAAACTCAAGACTAGCTAAGGCACTTGCACCATAGCCCTGCAAAGTAATGCTCAAATGACCAAGATCACTCAAAACAGACCTAAAGCATGCTAAAACAATGCTAGAAACATGATGGAGTGTAGCCAAAACAAGCTAGAATGGTAAGCCAAAACACTAAGCATGCAAGGCTAATGAGTGAGATTACACTACAAGTGCAATAAGCATGCAAGGGGTGACTAAGACAGCCAAAAATAGAGTTATGGAAGGTCTAAAAGTCACAAAAATGAGCCTAAACAAAGCCACTAAGAAGTAGAAACACATGCTTTTTTGATAGGCCATCAACACATGCAAACAAGAGAAGAGGAGGGGGGACCACCCCCACCCATTTGGGACCTCAAAACCACTTCTCCATCACTGAAATTCCTCTGAGTTTCAGTGGTAAGAAGGCCCAAAAGAGATGGTCCCAAAGGCCTTAAGAGATGGCACAAAGCAAAGCAAAACAAGCCACCAAAGGGGGTAAACCACCCCTAACTCAAACTAGGCCTTAAACCACCTTTTTAAACACTTAAAAATAGAACTTTTTGTAGTTGAAAGTTAAGCCAAAAATAGCATGCAAAGGTGGCTAAATATGCAACCAAAACTAGGCTCAAAAGGGGATAAAGGGATTACCTTTGAAGCACAGCCACAACAGCAACTTCTTGAGTCCAAAACCAGCCTTTAGGCTCCAAATAAGACCTCCAAGTAGCTCAACAACAAAGTAGGAGTGTTTGGCTAAGAGGTTGTGTGCAAAAGTGTGAAGAAAATGCAATTCTAAGCACTATAAGGCACAACCATATAGAGAGAGAGAAATCTAGAGAGAGAGTAGATATTTTTGGCTTCTCAAAATTCTAAACCTCTGGAAAGGGAGAGAGAGCTCCCCTCTTATAGAAGAAGCAAGCCTAAGCTTGCTTGACAAGCTAAAAACTTGTTTCAATCCCTCCATACGATGCCTTCTATGCTCAACAGCTGGCACAGCTGGCAATAAAAATATCTACAAAAGCAGAAAAATGGCCGTAGGCCACTTCAAGTGGGCACAGGGGGAAAAAGTGGCCTACAACCACCAAAAGTGGACGACAGCCTCTCCCCCCCCCCTCTAGGCAAGGAGTAACAAGGTATGGCACAAAAACAAGCCAAAAGAAAGAGATCCAAGAGGCCACAAGGCAAGGCACTCAGCCGGAAGCCCCGAAAACTAGCCTACAGGCCACTACAAGTGGCCTACAAGAGGAAAAAGTAGCCTACAGCTACAAAAAGTGGCCTACAGGCCTCTCTCTCCCTCCAGGCAAAGGCACCAAGGCAATGGTCCGAAAACAAACCAAGAAGAAGAGAGTTAAGAGGTCCCGAGGCAAGGCGCTCAGCCGAAAGCCCCGAAAACTCAAAATGAGCACAAACATGCGCTATCACCGAGTACACAAATGATGACGTCTGAGTCTTAAGGTCGGTCAAAAATGGGGTGTCTAAACAAGCTATCTAGCCTTTCATTCCTGATGACAACGCCGTAGCCCTCCACTACTAACAACCCCTTTCGATAACCCTCCGTCATGATCAACCCCTCATCCAGCTAGGGTTTGGGTTTCTAGATCTAGGGTTTTAGCAAGAAGAAGAAGAAGGGTTTGGGTTACTAGATCTATGACAACCTTACTCTGTGTTATGCTAATTCATCTTAATTAGGCTTTTAATTATGTGCTTGATATGATTTTGAGTGCTAATTATATGGTTATATGTGTTTTTGAAATTGTATCTGCTCACCGTAGGAAAATCTATCCGATTTTCTGTTATAAAATTTAAATTTGAGGGCCGTAGAGGCGACGAAAGCGAAATTGATTGTCTCATTGCGATTAGCGTAATTTTTAGAGCCTATAGTGAAATTTAATTAAAAATTGATTCGGATCAAAATAATTAGGTTAAACTAAGTAAAATAAATGCTATTTATTAAACTTAATCAAGTTGATTAGTTTAGGCTAAGCACCAATATATATGTACATCATGTAGTGCCTAAGCTCATTCATTTTTGAGCTTTCCTTCAATCCTTATACACATGTTAGAGAGAGAGAGTGAGAGAGAGAGAGAGAGAGAGAGAGAGAGAGAGAGAGAGAGAAGGGAGCTCAACTTAGAGAAATTGCTTGATGATTGAAGTATTGGGAAGACTAGCTCAAGAACTTGCCAAGATTTAGAAGATTCAAAGGTTCTAAGTAAGTAATAGAACCCTCATTCATAAATTGAACTCATAAGAATATGAATTCAAAGTGAATATGTAGCTAAGATCATGAATTGAGCTAAGATGATAGAAAACATGATCAAGATGTACATGCATGTAGGAATTCGCCATAAATCTTCATATTTGAACACAAAGCATGTTAACCATGTTGAATTGAGGGGTGTTTAATACATGCATGCATGAATTGTTATGTTTTGAGGTCCAATCTTAAGGCTTAAAGCTTTTGCGTGCATGATATAGAACATGGATTATATACATATATGCAATACGGTTTGAATTTTGTTGTATCCATGGAATTGTGAGCTATAAGTTGAAATCATCTTCAAATATGTATATGTGGAGGTGTTCTTACATATTTGAAAGAGTTTAGCATGAAATTGGACTTTTGGAAATGTGTTTTAAGCTTCAAACACAGTTTTGGAAATTCTAGAATTCGACCTGTCCGCTTGAGCGAGGAAAGTGTCGCTCGAGCGTTAAAATTTAGCTCCCAGAAATTTTGTAGAGAATTACACGGTAGCTCGTGCAGCAAACCTTGCGCTCGAGCGAACCCTGTTTTGCAAGACTCATCGCTCGAGCTAAGAATGTCTCACTTGAGCGTAAAAATCATGCAACCAGAAGTTTTACAGAGTTTTACAGATTGCTCGAGCGACCAAAGCTGCGCTCGATCAGAGTGCCCTGTTTCAGAAATTTTTGAAAAGCTAATTTATGTTCCAATTTCCGTTCTCTTTCATTTACGGGCATTCTTAGGCACACAATGAGCATCCTAAATGAATTAAAGGACATGAAAGAAGCCTAAGAAGATTAAGCAAACTAAAGAATGGAATGAATTGTATTATAACCCAATATGTAGGGTCAAGTGCAAGGACAAATTAAGCACCGGAACACTGTGAGTAATATCTTAGTAAATATATTTTTGTGTACGCCTTATTTTCTAAATGTTACCTATGTGGTAAGTTTCTAAACTTCTGAATTGATGCTACGAATAGGTATTCTATCTGCTTGATCCGCAATGAAATATGTGAAGTGATTAATGTACGAATGTGAAATGGGCTCGAGGCTGTTCAGTTTATTTGAAGAGAATATAAATTGGGCCTAAGGTCGTTTTGCATAACTGTTAAATGGGCCAAAGGCCGTTCTGAATAAGCAATTGATTGGACTTAAGGTCGTTTTGAATACGAAGGCGAGTGTGAACATGATCATGGGTCTAAAAGTGTGCACAAATGTGAATATGAAAATAATTGGACCTGAGGTTATTTTGCATACAATGGACCTATGGTCGTTTTGTCTAAGAATTGGACCTGAAGTTGTTTTTCTTATAGAGGACCAAAGGTCATTTGTAAATACGAATTGGACCTGAGGTCGTTTTGTATATGGATACGATATATGATATAATGGACCTGAGGTCGTTTTGTGTTGATATTGAGCAACAAGTTTAGTTACGAATTTTGATTAAACGAATCTCATTCATGAACTTTTTTACTTTGGTATTATTCACTGGGCGTTGGCTCATTCTTTATTTATATGTGTGTAGGTGAGTAGCGGGATGTTCAGCCCCAGCCCTAGTGAGCTATAAGAAACCGAGTTTTAAGGAGTTAACCAAGGTCACCTCACGCAATCCTTTTTGTTCTTTTGTGGTCATGTATGATCAAATTTGTGTAAAAACCTTGGTTTTTGTTAACACTAACTTTTGAATGATCCTGAACTTCTTTGATACATAATATGGATGTTTATATAGTGTGAGTTATTACGTATATGAGAAAAGTTTAGAGTTAAGTCATGTATGCACAACTCATTAGATAGTCTTTGCAAATTCTGCTTCCACAATTTGGGCCCCTATTATTAAATATGATTTGATTTCTAACTAAGGCCGTAGGTAATCCCATGATTATTGGCCGGTTATGACTCTAATCCATAGGGGCGGGTTTGGTTTATGACAAGATCTAGGCTTTGAACAAGAAGAAGAAGAAGAAGAAAGGTTGCGGAATGGGCTGTGAGAGATATTGGGGTTGAAGAGAAGGGGGATGGGACTAGTTGCAGAGGGTGGAGAAGAACGGAGGACGACAGTGGGGTAGACGACAGAGTTGGGGAGCATGTGATCGGATTGGGGCGAGTAGGCTAGACTAGGAGAGGGTTTGGTGATGGCTGTAGCGATGAGGGTTGGAGAAGGGCGATGAGATTGCATTGGCAGAAGGAGAGGAATGCTATGAAGGTGGTGATGATCAGAAAGGAGGGAGATGGCTGGCGCTGGCAAATGTTAGGGTTAAGTTGAGAGGGAGGGAGAGAGAGAGAAAGGGAGGAGTGTGTTGGTAATTTGATTGAATGATAGAAATATAATAAATTTTTTTGGAGAAATGGTGTGAATTCAGAGAAATAGTGGTGTGTAAATAGAATCACCCTTTATATATATATTCTAGGATAAACTACTAATAAGTTATAATAGTTGGATTTAATTCCCATTAAATCCTATTAAAAAATAAGTTCTAATAAAATCGTCACTAAAAATAATTTTTTGTGACGATTTTTTACATGTCACTAAAAATTAATAATTTGTGAATTTTTTTTTTCGTCACGATTTTTATAAATTGTTGCTAAAACTTACAATTACTAATTTTTTATACTGTCGCTGAAGTTAAAAATTAATGACCTTTTTTTGAAACAATTTTTTTAAACCGTCACTAAAACTTAAAATTAGTGACATTTTTTGACAAAATTTTCAAATTGTCGCTAAAAATTAATAATTAATGATGTTTTTTAATAATATTTAATGAAAAATACCATTAATTCTTATAAAACCTATTAGATAATAAATTCATTTTTTAAAACTTATACGTAAGTCTTCTTATTTTCTATTTAAATTTCGTTACTCATTATAATATGTAAGATATGTTTGCCGAACTCATGTATCGTGACTACTTATGAACTGCGTGAAAACATTTATCGAGACTTGAGATTTTAAAGTAATGAGATTGACACTAATTTTTTTTTTTTTTTTTTTTTTTTAATATTAAAGGAGTAAGACTTGGATACTATATATGTGATGCTTTACATGTTAGTAATCATGATTAAATAATATTATCATATTATTTAATAATTTTCTTTTATTTGACAAGTGAGAAGTTGTTTGATAAGTTTGATCACTTAATAATTGGGAACACATATCTCAATATATTGTTGGCATTATAAATTTGTAATTTTGTTATTTATTATTATATAATTGTAGGACATGTGGTATCCTCCTACACATTTGGAGGTTATGAGAAATTATGAAATGTGAAAAGATGATGGAGAACAAAGTGAAGAATATGGAGCATGAAGTGGAGGTTAAAGGAAATTATAGAAGATTATGGAGTATGAAATGGAGAAGGTAGAAGAGTGGGTAGTCTTATGTAGTTTTTTTCTACAAATATTTGCTTATAAATAGCCATTCATGGCTACATTGTAAGGATTCAGAACTCAAATCAAAGATAATTGATTTCTATTTTTATTGTTATTTATACTCCCTGCATTTTATTTTATGCACTTCTTTTTCGAAGCATTTATTTTCAGCACTTTCTTTTTGAAGCATTTTTTGCACTTCCTTTTCAAAGCATAAGAGTAGAGGTAAATAATTGTTACTTTGATTGTTCACTCAATCACCCCGATTGTTCACTCAATCATCTTTCTCTGTCTCCCTCCTTCTTCTGTTAATTTTTCTTTTCCCTACACTTGGCAATTTTGAAATCCTCTTCATTGAGGCAAAAGAACCATCAACATAATCACTTGATAATTAGCTTGAATTTAATCTGTAAGGATTTCAATCCTTACTAGCACGCTTGCATTTATAATATTTTCCTTCGTAGGAAAAATAAGCCACCAATTTTTGGCATGCCCAGTAAGACGTCCAGTGTAAGAAATGAAAAATAAATTGGATTCATCCATTCTAAATAGCCTAAATGAAATCTTTCGGCGTAAACAAAAAATTGTGGATCTTCAAGAAGAGATCCTTTTTTTTTGATGAAACGAACTTCCATCCGTTACAATATTGTTTGGTAGAAGAAAAAATTCACAATTTAATTGGAGTAATTCATCAACTTGATATGAAAATTTACCAATGGAGACATGAGTTATCAGCCCTTCTTGTCAAGTCTTCAATGATTGAATTTTGTGGGGTTTTACAAAATATTTTCAAGTCATTTGTGACTGAAATTAGTAAAAATATAATTTCATCAATGGCTCGGGGGGTTCAACAGCCTATTTTTAAAGAGCCAAATTATGAAATTAACATAACGAAAGAGCATGTTCTTGAGCCGAATTTGACTAAGAATGATGTTCCATGCATGGCTCGGGGGGTCCAAAAACTAATTTTTAGAGAGTCAAGTCATGAAAATAACATACCTATGGGGGATTTTCATAAGCCATTAATAGCTAACATGGAAAAACAACTGACTTTGCCAAAAAATTATGAAAATCAATTCGCGAAAGTCATGTTTTTAAACCAAACATGGTCAAGAATAATTAACAACCCACTGTTCATGAATTCAAAATTTTTGACATTTTTCAAAGTGTCAAAAAGTACGAATTTTCATGGTCACACTATACTATGACTTTTGTTGTTCAAAATTCATTTTGGATTTGTGGATTACATCGAACGTTGACTTTGATGGAATGGCTAACAAATAATATTTCGTTATTGCAATATATTAGGCCAAAAATATGATTATTAGTTGATCCATAAAACCATCACCATTTGGTTTTGTGGTTACCTTCGAAGCATGTTATTAAGAACATGTGAGGGTTGTTAAAGCTTTTTTCAAAGGATAAATGGTTGTGTTGTTATATGTATTCATTGAAATATCATTTTATAGCCACTAATGGCTAATTAAAATGCCAAACTAATTTCATAGTAATCTAACTCTTTGGATTTGGTTCGAAAAGATGTCGTGAGAACTTTCGAAGGACGACTTTGATTCTTTAGTAACATATGTGACTTTCGAATGGTGCTTTTGTCATCAATAAACACCTTCGAAATGTAATATGGGACGAGAAGGCTTTCGAAATGTGTATCTCCCTTCAAATATATATAAAATGACAATTAATTAATTGTCAAATAATACCTATTTTTGACATGATAATTAGTGGCTTTACTGATAAACATTTTTATAGCCATTTGTTATATGAAAATATAACTAGTATTCTACAAAAGTTGGTTCGAAGAATAACGGTTTTGGTGTCTTTGGAGAATTAATAATTGGTTCAAAGCACAAAATTAATATTTTCATTAACTATGTGTGAACCAGAATATACAAAATTTGAATAACCACAATGTTGGCCAAAAGTTTCTTTGAAAGCCCTTTTACATAATTTTGTAAGCTTTGAAGCACTCCATCTTGCATCAACAACTACTTCAAAAAAACAATAATGGTGGTTGTAAACCTTCGAAGTTTTGCAAAGTATTTCCAAAGATGTAATTCGTCCTTTGTTGGCACCTTCAACCTTCGAAGGATAATTTTTGGTCCTCTATACGACATTCGAAGCTTGTTATTAGTCCATAATAGCTAGCATGTGTAACAGCTTGTTAAGATGAATCATAAAAATATGAGCTTCTGAATGATTCTAAGTGCAAGCAACATCAACCTACTTCAAAAGGCTTCTAGTCTTCTAAGTGTTTGAAGTACGAGTAAAACAAAATTGTTTAATTTCCTTCAAATGATTGATACTGATTTGAAGCACATATGTAATATCCCTTCAAGGCATATATATAATTCGAGACATTTAATCATAATTTCATGCTCATTCGAAGCATTTTCTTGGTGCTATTATATCATTCGAAGCACTTCGTTGATTATTCGAAGAACTTTTTTGCTTAGATTAGTCATGTGCTTTGTTCGGTCCTTAAAAAAACCTAGTAATGTCTCGAATGGCCGCGGGGGGTAATGTTGGCACCATAAATCTATAATTTTATTATTTATTATTTATATAATTGTAGGACATGTGGCATCCTCCTACTCATTTGGAGGTTATGAGAAGTTATGAAATGTAAAAAGATGATGGAGAACAAAATGGAGAATATGGAGCATGAAGTGGAGGTTAAAGAAAGTCATGGAAGATCATAGAGTATGAAATGGAGCAGGTGGAAAAGTGGGCAGTTTTTGGTAGTTTTTTTCCTACAAATGTTTGCCTATAAATAGTCATTCATGGCTACATTGTAAGGATCCATAACTCAAATTAAAGACAATTGATTTATATTTTTCTTGTCATTTATATTTCATGCATTTTATTTTACACACTTCCTTTTTAAAGCATTTATTTTCAACACTTCATTTTCGAAGCATTTTATGCACTTCCTTTTCAAAGCATAGGAGTATAAGTAAGTAATTGTTACTTTAATTGTTCACTCAATCAACCCGATTGTTCACTCAATCATTTTCTTCATCTCCCTCCTTCTGTTAATTTTTCTTTTCTGTACACTTAGCAATTCTGAAGTCCTCTTCATTGAGGCAAAAGAACTGTCAATACAATCGTTTGATAATTGGTTTGAATTTAATCTGTAAGGATTTTTCTATCCTTGCTGGAACACTCACATTTATGATATTTTTCTTCGTAAGAAAAATAAGCCAACACAAACACACACACACATACACACACACGATATCTCATTCTTACTTAACACACACCTTAATATCTCTATACACTTACAATTAACAAACTTTTACAAACAACATTAAGTCGCACTTTTTATCATATACTATTCTGACACACAATTTTAACACCTTCATTGAACAAGCTCTTAGACTATACAGACTTGGTGAAGAAAATCATTATGAAAAGGTTTTCTCCAATTTGAGAATTTAAGCAATAGTCTTGGTGACCTTACACTTACATTGGTCTTGATAATCATCTTTTTTAAAAAGTAAAACTAAAATGATCATATATTACCCAACTACTGAAATTACACATTACGTGTTCATAGACTGGATATGCTAAATAATTTCTTCTAAAAATCAAAACTAATATTTTCTGACCCATCAAATAATGTAATTGGTCACATTATATAGTACTTAAATATCGGCATCCTTTGAAACATAACTACAAAATCAAGGCCCTATACTTCAATAGGTGAAGCTGGGATTGGGATTGGAAAAGCTGATAAAAATTTGTAATGTAGTGAGCAAACCATAGAATTTATCACTCCATCCCTAGCAAATTTATCTGGATGTTGGAGTAGTTAAGAATATTAGGCGGGTCACTAACCGTCCTGTCTTCAAACATTCTTGTATTTCTTTTCCTAAGTAATGAAAATTTTAGCTACCAAAATCTTTTGTCAACATCTTTATGACATAATCACTACTTTGATTTTGATACCCTGTAAGATTGCATGCCAAACAGTCAGCCTTATAAGTTTGTCTATTTATGCTCTAAACTCTAAAAAGCTCTGCTACCGATATGAAATGCCAACAAAGAGAATACTCCACCAAAAATCTGTCATAGTTAGCTCAATTTTGGACACAAATATATAACCAAATTTGATACGATACTTTGGCCGGTCGAGAGAGATATAGACATACAAAACCTACTCTCTTCTTTTATATAGACAATCTACATCAAAAAAAGCCACTCTAATCTACTAGTACTATCATTTTGAGAAAGAGAGAGATGGGGATGAAGAACCTCTCTATTATGTTTCTCATACTTGCCATAGCTGTGATGGTTTTTTACAACCCAAACCTAATTACCTTTGGGCCCAAACAAGTTCTACAAAAACTATGCGAAAATCCCAAAGAAAAAGTCACCAAATTTCACTTCTACTTCCATGACAAGGTCAGTGGGAAAAGCCCAAGTGCAATGCGGATGGCCCAATCCGACATCACCGAAAAATCGCCCACCTTCTTCGGCATGCTCAATGTGATAGACAACCCATTGACGGTTGGGCCCGATCCAAATACAAAGATTGTGGGTTGGGCCCAAGGATTTTACATCGCGGCAAGTCCTGACAAACTGGGCCTATTAATGGCCATGACCCTTGTTTTGACAGATGGGGACTACAAAAATAGCACTCTTTCTGTTTTGGGCCATGACCCAATTTTTCATTCGGTGAGGGAGATGTCTACCGCTGGCAGGTCTGGTGTTTTCCAACTGGCACGCGGTACTGCCAAGGCGAAGACACATTGGCTCGATACCACCAGTGGTGATGCTATTGTGGAGTATGATGTTATGGCCCTTCATTATTAATATAGGATTGGAGAAAAGGTTAATTGGTGATAAATCTAATTTAAAGAGAGTATAAGACATTAGGTCCAAGAGATATTTTTTGTTGATGAGAAGTCCACGTTTTGTGAAATAGTTTAGTGAGAAATCCTAGTGAGAAATTCTGTTTATCTGTTCAATTTTTTTTATCTGTTCAATTTTTTTTATCTGTTCAATTTTTTTTCCCTAAATTATATCTATCTGTTCAAAATTTTTCTTAAATTCTATTTATTTGTTCAATTTTTTGCATGAATTTTATTTGTTATTTTTTTATCTGTTCAAATCTTTGTTATAGAAATACGCCAATCCACTACAAAGTCACTATCTGTCCAAACTTTGAACACATCTTTTTTTATCTGTTGCACCACATATTTTTTTTTATGGGAGCAGCTTGTCTCCAGTCCTTAATCGGATTGGAGGTGCTGTTCGGCTTGTGGGGGCTCACCACGGATTTCGTTTTGATAATCCGAACCGTTCAATATGTAGAACTCGTCGAGTACTATGTCCTTGAAAAAAAAATATTGATCAGATATTGATAGCTATGTGATCAAATCAGTTTTTTTAAGAAAAAAAAATGGACGGTGAACAAATTGAAGGTTAACAAAAAATTGATAAGATGAGATAACTATCGATATCTGATCAACATGATTTTTTACAAACATATAGTACTCGACTAGTTCTACATATTGAACGGTTCGGATTATCAAAACGGGACCCATGATGGGCCCCATGGACCGAGCAACACCGTCCGGTCTGATTAAGGACTAGAGGCAAGCTGCTTCCTTTTTTTCATATGTTACAATCATTATCATCATCAACAATAACAATAACAACTGTAACTACAAAAAAAAAAAAAAAAAAAACGTGCACACACACACAAATACACACATTTAGATCTACAAAAACAACAACAACAGCAGTAACAAAAAATTTGAATAGATCTGAACTGATCAAATCTGAGAAATACACACACACAAAAAAAAGGAAGAATATATCTAAAAAATTAAATAATTCTACAAGTAGAAGAAGTGAAGGGATTTTTTTCCTACCGTCAAACACGGGCAGTGAATCTCTGCCGTCGAAGCCTCTGTAATAGTAGATCCACTAAAACAATTCTAACCACCACTGCCAATAGCAGCTGCGACAAAACTAATGACTCCTTCCTGATCCCGCCTCGCCACCGAACCACCACGACCTCTTTTGAAATGTTACAGCGTCAGAACCATATGACTCTGACACATGTAGATCTGGCGATGAACGATTGGAGGCCCTGAACAGTGGCGATCTGAGGCGATGATCTCAAATCTGAGGTAATTAACAGCGAAGATGATCGTGACATAGCGGCGGACGACAAAATAGAGACCAGAGCAACAAGAGTTGGTGGTGGAGGAGAATAAGTAGGCGAGAGAGATGTTATGGGAGGAGGTGGAGAAAATGATAGTAGATGTAGTGTTTGTAGCTGGCGGAGGTGTTGTAGCGGTCGATGGTGGTGAAGTGGTGTTGGTAGCTGGTGGTGATATTGAAGCCAGAGACGCTCCCGAAAATGAGAACATTGTCAGATACTGCTCTCTCTCTCGCGCGCTCTCTCTCTCTCTATATATATATATATATATATGTAAATTTGTGTGTATATGATGAGAATTGAAATTGTGTGTATACAAGTGAGCCCAGCGGCCAGAGCAATGTATTTTGTTTCTCTCTCTATATTTTTTTAGAGAGATAAATAGAGAGTGAGGCGTTGGCGACACTAGTGGCGAAAGTAGGGTGCTGGTGGCAGAGAGAAGGCAATGAAGGTCGATGTAGATGTGGAGGTGGCTGTGGCAGAAATGGCACACTTAGGATTTAAATCGAGAAGAGAGAGAAAGAGACCAATGATTTCATTTGAGAGTAGGATTTGATTGGTATATATAGATGGGTATTTTAGTCATTTTGATTCAGTTTGTCTTTATGTACAAACTATTTCTGTGCCCAGAGCTTTGGCCAAAGAAAATGTAGTTTTGGACTTTTGCCTTGAGCACCCATGAAAAAATTCTTTAAAAAATAAATAAAAATAAAATAAAATAAAATAAATTCATGGTTGTAACAAAATAAATTTATAATTTTAATTTTGTCAATTTAAATCTTAAAATTTTAATTTGTGTTTAAGCTAAAGGGCATTCTGTTGATAAATCCAAACTTATATTTTGTGGTCAAAAGTCTATGCTCTAAAATACTTTGTCCATAAGGACATGCTTAGATAAAAGGACAAAAATACCCCTGTGTATATATATACTCCTGTAACCACTGTTTGGCCCTTCTGTCTCTCTCTCTCTCTCTCTCTCTCTCTCTTTCTCTCTCTCCTTGCCTCTTCTCTTCATCTCTGTCACCGTCGTTGCCGCCGACTGACTACCATTACCTCTATCTCGTCGATCTCCTCTCTCTTCTTTTCTCTTCATCTATTTGTTTCCTTGAGATTTGAGAGAATCAGATCTGTTGTCATTGTTGGCATAGTTTCCAGCTGCTACACCGTCGCTGCCTCTTTTCCTTTTTCGCCTGTCAGATCTGCAGATGCTTGAAGTTGTGAGTGAGCTTTCCTTTCAGTCCCTCCACTTGAAGGGCGTTCTCGTTGTCTTTGTTGTTGTCTTCGGTGACGAAGATTATTTGGGAGAGAATAATGCCTTTATTGGAGGAAAAAGTGGTAATGATGGAGAACAAGTTAGGATTAGCGTTTTGGCGGCGAAGGAAAATGTGGGAAATATGGAGGAGGGGGGAGAGGACAATAATTTCCCGAGGTGATGTCACTGACGTGCAGGCCGAGTAATACTTATCAAAACTCTTCGACAAATAGGTAATCTCTCTCTTCACACACAAACACACTATTGATGTATAACAAATGCTTTGTTTGTTTTTAGAGTGATTTTGATTTCAATTTTGTTAATTTGTACGCCAGATTTTGCTTGATTCTCAAGTCTCCATGTTACTATCGGTGTAATTTCATGATCCTCATCTGAGATGTCCATGGTCTCTGATAACAGAATCATCATCACCATCGCTGCTTTGTTTGCCTTCAAATGTAAAGACCTTGAATCACACAAATAGATCACACTCTTACTCACTCTTGATCTTCCTTCGTCTTTCTCTCTCTCTCTCTGTCTATAGTACCTGTCTTTTTTTTTTTTTTTTCCTTTTCTAATTGCTATTGTAGATCTGTTCTTCTTCTTGTTGTTTTTGTTGATGATGAAACAAGTAACATTGAAATAGATCTATTATTGTTGGATTTGGTTTGTTTGGATTGTTGAAAATATGATAGATAAGACCTCTTATGATGCAAATTTGTTCATAAATGGCTCAGATCTGTTTAAAATGACACAAATATTTCAACAAATAGTATTTTTATCAGATTCATAATTTAACAAATAGGTGTTAATTTTGACAGATAACAAAAAAAATTCAATAGATAGGTTGAGGTAGGTTCAAAGGTAGTGTCTTCAATAACAAAGATTTGGGGAATAAAATTGAATAGATAAGGAAAATTTAAATTAAAAAGATTAGAAATTTAAATAAATTGGGTAAAAAAATTTAAACAGATAGGAAAAAAATTACACAAATAGGAAAACAAATTTGAACAGATAGGAAAAATTTTCAACATATAGGAAAAAATTTGAACAAATAGTTAACACAAGTCAACAAATAAAAAAAAGTCAACAAATAAATTAAGGGGTAAAATTGAAAATAAAATGTCATTCAAAACAAACAAAAAGACTTCTCATTAAACTATTTCACAAAGGTGGGTCTCTCAGCAACAAAAAATACTCACTAGACCTAATGCCTTAGATAATTATTAGAGTGAACTTTTCAACAATTTTCTCTAATCTAAACCCTCTACATATTTCCGTTAAATAAAATTAACGAAAAATATATTTTTTAATCATTAAACTCAACGAAAAATAACATTTTAGACATTTTATGTATATCTACATTAAATTTAATGGCTAAAATACCCTTTTTCGTTACTTAACAAAAATAGACTGATAACATCAAAAACAAATAAAAAGAATGGTACTTAAATTGATAAAATAAAAAATTCATATTTATTTTATTATAATAGTCAGACTTTGGAATTTTTTATAAAAAAATTTAAGGGCAAATTACACCAGTGGTCGTTACATTTTATCCCTTGTGTCATTTTGGTCCCTACACTCTCAATCAACTCAATTTTGACCCTTAATTTTAAATTTTGTGTCAGTTTAATCCAATTGATAATATAGTTAGTGTTTTTTTTATGAAAAAGTATCAGTAAATTGATTGAGGTTAAGTCACTGAGTTTATTAAGTTTATAATTTGCTTTTCAAAATATGACATATAACGTTTATGTGCATATTTTTCATAAAAAAATTGTAAGAGTTATAATCAATTGGACCAAATTCAAATAAAATCATAAATTCAATATCAATCGAGTCAATTGAAATTATAGGAATCAAAATGATATAAGGACCAAAATATAAGAACTATCATCCTAATTGTGTGAGTGAGTTTCCGATCACACTGCCCTCCTTAGTGATTCAGCTGCAGAACACAGGCAGAATAGACGGCACCCTGTAACCTGCACAGAAAGGAAAGGCTCCGGTGGTGGTTCTTCCACCCGGGGGCACTCCGACGATCAAGTCAGTATCTCTCAAAGATAATTCAAGTGCTTAAATTACTGCTCAAGGCTTAAAATTGCGTACCTTAGACCCGCCGGGGGTGCCCTTCTTTTATAGTTTAACGCCATCCCAGTCCCACTAGAAGTCTCACTTCTATGGACTCTAATTCCGGATTTACCTTGGACTCTTCAAGAGATAAGGATAGACTCCCTGAGAGTATTACCTATATCCATCTTGCAGTCTTTCTTCATTCTAGGACTCCTGTCCCTTATCCGCTTATCCCGGGTTCCTGTATTCTCGCAGATAACCTCGGCCTAGCCGAGATCATTCTGGTATCTTGTCCAGGACACGTGACACCTCGGCTAACACTTCGGCGTCACCTCGGCCACGTGTTGGTATTCAGAAAATACATCCCCACACTAATTTATCCTAAACATAATGATTAGGGTTTCTTCTTCTTCTTCTTCTTCTTCTTTTTTTTTTTTTAATTTTTTTAATTTTTTTTTAAATTTGTGAAATTAAAAAAGTGTTGTGCTTTGTCGGACTTGTTGGCTCTACGTCCTATATTTTCTTTTTCTTTTTGCGTTTTTCTTGAAGTTATGGTTAGAAATGAAGTTATTTTATTGATAATAATTACACTTGACCTCCTATGCTTTGGCTGACAAATAGTAAACACATAACCTCATATGATTTGGATTAGAGTCTAAAATACACACACACACAAAATCATTTATTCATCTTAATGGCGTGTGAGATTCATACATCAGTTTAACTAATTTAGAAGTGTTTTTTTAGCAAAAAAATCCTTGTGTGAAGTGATTTTTTTTTTTTCAATTATTTTATGTTTTAGACATATGTCCAATTTTCGACAGAGAAAGTGAGAGGAATTAGAGAGAGGGCACAAGTTTAATTTTTAAAAAAATAAGAATAAGAGTGTATATAGTTTAAAAAGAGTTAGGTAAATTTCGTGCTTTGGTGACAATAATAATAGAAGAAAATTTGAGAAAAGAAAAAGGTTTGCATAGATTTTTTATAGAAGTTATTAACAAAGTTAGACTTTACTCTTCAATCATGATTATATATATTTATTTATCAATCCATATGAGATTAATTATAAATATAAAAATAATTATATTAAACTAGATAATTACAGTCTAACCATAAGAAGCTAAAACTATTAAAAACTATAACAAGAAAGAACTTAAAGTAAGAAAATATAAAAGAAAACAAAAAATGAAACTAATCACATATTCGATTTGCTAACCACATATTCGAATTGGAGATGTTAAAATCAAATGATTCCTCATCCTACACAGCCGACCATGATTAGCCACTCAAATGTTTATATGAATAAATTAATTAATTAATTTGAAAACGTCAAAATCATAAAAGTGTAGCGATTAATTATTTATGTAACATATTGAATCATATTGGATTTATTTAAACTTTTTTGCTCTCAATTTTCACCTCCTATCAAATTAAAAAAACAAACACACTATTAGTTGGGCTGCGTATTAACCAAAAAAATAATGTCAAACAACCATTATAAATACTATAATCACTATCTATTTTTACCACATTATCTTATTATTTGATGTGTCAGCCTACTTAACACAACATTGAAAATATATATTAGCAAGTGAAACTTGTTATACCAATATTTTATTGACAAGTAAAATGATAAAAATAGAAATGTGATAAATGTAACGTTATAAAATTTATAAATCTTCATAATTAGCACGTCTATGCACTTTTTTTTAATACTTTTTAGGATTTTTGTAGCATTCTTGCTATGTTAATGAACTTAAAACATTAGTTCAAAAGCAACAATCTATAGACCACGAATTTTTTTAGTGAAAATCATCTCGAAACCTTTTTCAGTAGATCGGCCAATCGAGTGTAAACTTTTTCAATCGTCCAATAATAATTTCAAGATATTTTCGCGATACAATTTTCATTATTTTTATTATTTCCAGTCAAGAAAAGGTGTAACAAAAAAAATTTTGGTCACCCAATACATACTCCCACCTACCCTAATCATACTCAATCCTATTTTTTAGGTTTGCACCACTGTAAGAACCTACATAGCCAACCCATATTATCACAGAGAGAGAGAGAGAGAGAGAGAGAGAGAAATGAGGCAGTTATCCCTAATTGTAACACTCTTATGCTCAATAACCATAGCCATGCCTGTAGTTCATGGCATTACCCAAGGCCCCAAAGCAGTGGATGACTGGTTCCAAAAGCTCAGTTTCAAAAAGGAGAAGCTCACAAAGCTTAACTTCTACTTCGACACCTAGTGGCAAGAACCCAACAGTTGTCAAGGTAGCCCAAGCCAACATGACTTTCAAATCTCCAACCTTTTTCGGCCAAATCAACATGTTTGATGACCCTTTGACTGTGGGCCCAGAACCCAACTCCACAAAGGTGGGTCGAGCCCGGGGGTTCTATGGCTTTGCCGGGTTGGAGGAGTTTGGTCTAGTCATGACCATGAACTTTTATTTCACAGCTGGAGATGTACCGGGAATTGTCGATCGTCGGTGGGTCCAGTTTTCCGGCTGGCATGTGGAATTGTTATGGGTGTTTTGAAAAGTTGATAAAAAATTGACTTTTTGACTTTTTTAGTGATTTTTTGGTGACTTTTTTGGAAGAAATTGGTAAAAAGCCAAAAAACTGACTCTTTACCAACTTTCCAAATTGCCCCATGTACACTTTATCCAACCACGGGTGGCACTGTCGTTGAGTACAACGTCTTTGTTCTTCATTATTGAGTTCTAGTGTTTTTTCCTTGGTTAATTACACTGGTCTCGTTTGGGAATTAGCTATTTTTTGATTTTACTGATTATTTGATTATTTTAGTAGGTTATTTTAATTTTTGTGTTTGGGAAGTTGGATTAAACTTTTTGGTTGATTGTTATATTGAAAAATATATTTAAAATAATATTTGAGGCTGAAATAACAAATTTATCCCTAATCTCACTTTTTTTAAAATTGATTTAAAGAGACAAAATTGTCACTTATTACTTGTGAGATAGGTGTCAACGTGACAGTGATAGGCTATAAACATGATAGTGGTAGGTTGTCCCTAACGTTATTTTTTATTTTTAATATGGGTCCTGTTATATGTATAAACAGGAGGTGTAAACATAAAACAGGAGATGTAAAAGGTGTAAGTTGCACACTTAAGAAAAGTCCTTTTAAATATAGGTCAATGGCTTAGCTTTCTGTTTGAAACTATTTGACTTTTTAATGTTTAAAACTACTTCAGTCCCAAACTTGGGTTCCAAACTGGGCCATTAGTGGTTCTTCAAGTATGTCTCGAGCTACACCTTAGTTCCCTAACTGTTTCACTTTTTCTCCTTTTGATTATCAAAATGTGTGATCTACTTTTATGCTTCAGTGATGTTAGAGTGGTTCAAAATTAATAACAAGAATAACAGTGTGTTTAGTTTGAGTTTTTTGGATTAAATTTTTTAAAAATTAATTTTTTTGGTTTTCATGTTTTTTTTGTTTTCAATGAATATTTTTTAAATTTTAAACATTTTTTACTTTTTTAGATGCACTTTACTTAGATGTATCTAAAAAGTAAAAAAATTGTGAAAAAATATTTTAAAAAATTAATAAATACAAAAAATATACTGAATTCTTGTATTTTTTTATATTTTTGGTATTTAGTGAATTTTTAAAAGATTTTTTTTTACAATTTTTTTACTTTTTAGTGTATTTATGTTAGGTGTGTCTAAAAAGTAAAAAAATTGCTTAAAATATTAAAAAAATTCAGTAAAAACAAAAAAATACGGAAAATAAGAAAGTAAAATTTTCTGAAAAGTATTTTTTGAAAAGTGAAAACAAGCAAGGTGGTATTTTTAAATTTTACATACAGCCTCAGCAAAATTAAAAGAATCACAGATACACATAGTCCCCAAATTATGATAATAGTCCTCGTATTTTGGTCTTTAGGTCATTTTGATTCTTATAATTTTAATTGAGTCGATTTTAACCATGAATTTATGATTTCCTTTCAATTTAATCCAATTGCTTACAATTGCTAGTATTTTTTAATAAAAAATATACACATAAGTGATATATGTTATGTTTTTCAAGACAAAATTATAAACTTATTCAACTCATTAAGTTAATTTTAACAAATTTAGTGATAATTTTTCATCAAAAACACTAATGGTGTTATTAATTGAACCAAATTGACACAATCGAAAAATAAATGTCAAAATTGAACTTGTTGAAAGTGTAAAGACTAAAATGACAGAAGAGACAAAATGTGGAGACAATCAGCGTAATTTGCCCTATGTATTTTGCTACGTTTTGATTCTCAATTTTGCTGCATTTTGATCCGTAGTTTTTAATTTTATTACATTTTTTTTATAGTTTCAAAATTTTCATTGTTTCATTATTGATTTTGAACACTCGTAATGACAAGGACTAAAATATAACATATTTTGAGGGAAAATTATATACACTTTAGTTATGATTTTTGAGTCAATGGTTATAACTTACTGTAATGTTGGTTATGACAAATTTTTTTTCTATAATCTAATAGTTATTTAATTATATCATGTGTATTGTAATATTTTCCTATTTTAAGAACTAAAGTTAAAAAGATAAAAATAAAATAATAATTAAAAATAAAAGACTAAAATATAAAAAAATCGCATATCATTAGTGTAAAAAATCGCATGCTGGATCTTGCAAACTTTTGTATTATTGGTGGGGATGTCACACGGCATCGTTTTTTGTTTAATCAGTTGGAGATTGTCTTGGAACTTTATGATGTTTTCTTCTCATCTTATCTTTTTATATCTTAATTTTGGCCTTTGTATAGTTGAAGATCCAATCAAAAAATAATAATAATAAGGGTAAATTATATTATTAATTTCAATAAAGTTGTAGACACCCCATTTTTGACCGTCCTCAAAACTCGTTTGTGCTTGCAGGTACATTCGGATACAAGTTCGATTGCTCGTCGGGTATTCGACTTTTGCGGCGAAACGTCATAGGTTCGAGCTTTCCAAACTCTGTATCCTTTCTGCTCCATTCTTGGACCATGACTTGGTTATTTCAGAATGTGTTTCTTGGTGCACTGCCGGCCACCTTTTGGCCCTGCCGGCCTTTACTTTGTTGCTGTCGGCCATTGATTGAGCCTGCCGGCCATCAATGAGCCACTGCCGGCCATCCCTGATGGCCGACAACACCCCTGTCTCAGTAGGTTTCACTCCAGATCTTTTAAACTAGCTGGAATCCTTTTATCTACCCTTCATACACGTGTATGGAGGGATGAAGCTCTTGCCAAGCTTCTTGAAGAAGCTTTGCATTGCTTTTCTTCTATATAAGGAGAGAGCCTCTCTCCTTAGCAGAAGTTCAACATTTTGAGAAGAAATATCTCTCTATCTCTCTCTCTCTCTCTCTCTCTATATATATATATATATTGTTGTTCATTTGTGCCTTGAAGTCCATTTTCCTTGCACTTTTACACTACAACACTTAGAGATACACCACCATCTTTGGGTTGAGGTTCTTGGGAGGACTTCTTGAGCTCTGAAAGTGAGTTTTTGGCCCCTAAGGTTGCTGGTTTCGAAGTTGATCTTCAAGGGTGAGTTTCTTCCCCTTTTTAGCACTTTTTTGTACCTCATTTTGGCCATCCTTGCATATTGTTTTAGGCCTTGCTTTCAACTGAAAAAAGTCTTGTATTTAAGTGCTTTTGAAGTTTGTTTAAGGTTTTTTGGCTGTTGAGGGTCTTCAACCCTCTTGTTGGCCTTGTTTTGAGCCATGCTTTAAGGGCTCCGAGATAGCCTTGGTTTGGCCTTCTAATCACTGAAATCCAGTGGATTTTCAGTGGTAGGCATGTGGTTTTGAGGCCTCAAATCAGAGGGGGTGGCCCAATCTCTATTGGTTTTTGTTTGTTTGCATTTTTCGCCTTCTAAAGGAGCATGCCTCTCTGTACTTTTGAGGCTTGGTTCAGGCCCTTTTTTGTGACTTTTAGGACTTGCCTTGGCTCTATCCATGGCTGGTTTGGTCACCTTTTGCATGCATCTTGTATGTGTAGTGTAATCCCATTTGTAGCTCATTAAAGTAGCATGTTTGCCTAACTTGTGTTGAGTCCATTTCAGTAGGTTTTTGGTGATATTTTACCATGCCTTAGATCTTTTTTGGGTTGGTTTTGTCACTCCATGCATGTGCAATACACTTGTAGTGTAAATCTCATAAACTAGCTTTATATGCTTCTTGCTTTAGCATGTCATCCTAGCTTATGTTCAGTCCATTTCAGCATGTATTTGGTCATCATTTGGCATCTCATGACCTTATCTTTTGCTGGTTTGGTCGTATTTTGCATGCTCCATATACTTGTAGAACAAATCTTGCTTACTAGCTTTATGTGCATGATGTTTTGACTCATCATCCTAGCATATTTTGGCTTTCCTCCAGGATGAATTTGTTCTTATTTTGAGGTGTACTAACACTGTTTTGGGCTGCCATGGCCATATCACTCATGGTTTGTATAGCTATAGTGTAAATGCTTAGGCTAGTCTTGGGTTTTGAAGCCCCTACCATGCCATACATGTGATGTTTGCATGCTTTGCCATCATTTCAAATGTTATTTCAGCCCATGAAATGTAGTCATACACTTACATTTGACATGCTTTTAATGCCTTGGAGGCTTGGCTCTTTATGCCTCAAGAATGAACTTTTGTGCATGCCATTAAGCCTAAGCCTTTGGCTCATCATATCAGTGCATTTTTGGTCTTATTATACCATGATGTAACTCTGTTTTATGTTGTCCAAGTCATGCCATGTTTGGTTTTAATAGGCGTAGTGCATTGCATCTTTTGTAGCCTTGCATGCTCCATGTTTTTGGCCTTGTGTTATAGCTGGTGTTGGCTAGTTTCGAGCTTGTTTTTAGTCTTGTTTGGACCTGCCTCGGGACTGTTTTAGGTTCCCTTAGCCCTTTGAGGCTTGCCTTGCATGGCCATGGCTTAAATCCCTTTGTTAGTTTTGAGCTTTGAGCTTTCTAACATGCTATACTTGCATTGTTTAGTTGATTTGGCATCAATTTACATGAGATTTCAGAGGATGTAGTATTGTCATACTTCCATGCTTGTCACCCTTTAAGTGTGCTTAAGAGTTGCATCTTTGTGCCTTAATCCTTGAGCCAATTAGCATGCATGTTTACCTTGCCTTTTCATGCTTTTCATGCTATCAATTCATCACTTTTGGCCACTGATTTTAGGCATGGCTAAGGCCTATCCATCTTTAGTGTAAGCTCATCTTACCATGTTGTCACATGCTTGTCCCGCTTCGTATGTTGTTGCATACTTGTCTGCCTTCACATGCCTTGCATGTTTGTATGTTCATGTTGCATTTTATCATGCTGTTTAAGGTTGTTACCTCACATCATGCCTATATGCCTGTTGCATGCTCGGATTATTACATTGCATGTTTGCATGCTTAAGTCATATTGCATGTTTTCCATGCTTGCTTTGCATTGTCGTTTGGATTAAAGTATTAATCCGAGCACGAGGAACGAGGGGCGTTTCATACTTCAAGTGATGAAACGTGTCTCAATTCTCGGTCGCCGACGCTCTTGATGATCCATGATAGAGTTCTAGACTTTATGTGTTTATTTGTGCATTCATTTCATATTGATTTGCACAAGTTGGATCTTTGGCCATCATGCATCAGGATGCGTGATTGATGGTCGTGGATCCGACTATGCCTCTCCCTTGATGTTTCAAGGTGATATGGGGTGGCATAGTGCGTACATACCCTTGGGAGACCCTCCCTTTTCTCTGTTTCGTGCTCTACTGTAGCTTGGTGCCCCAGCACATCAGTGGCCGGCAGTGCCTTGCAGATGGTCGGCAGTGCCTTGTTGTTGGCCGACACCCCTTTATTTTTGGTCGGCAGTGGCTCCCCATGGCTGGTAGGCCACTGATGCACTCCCTAGCATGTTTTTGGTAAGGTTTAGCAGGAATTCCTTGAGGACACCCTGCAGACAGAGCCTCTAAAGAGCAACCGGAGAGCGTTTCGAGGCGAGAAACCGAATGCGAGCATGCATACCCTTCTGCTTCTGTGAACAGAGCTGGAGCGGCTTTATTTGTTGTTTTTCATTTGTAGTTAATTAATTTGTTAATTAACTAAGTGTTGTAATAATTAGTTGTAGCTAGTTATTCAATTCGGTTATGTAATAATTAATTAGCTTGTTAGTTAGTTAATTAGCCGGCATGTATTATTTATTCGGACCCTCCGTTAAGAGGGCGAATGTTGTAATAAGTGTGCGTGCGTGTGTGCATTTCTTCCAACCCCACGTCTTTCTCCCTTTTACTTACCTGCTTTTGTTGGTTAGTTTTAGGTCATTTTTCAATTAGCATACTTATGCTTTGCATGTTTGCATCCATTCATTTGTCTAGCATACTTATGCCTGCATGTTTGCATCTATTCATCTATCTTGCATGCACCGGTCTCGGCGCATCATACTAACTGCATCGTATTTCAATTCCAAGTTGAATACATGTATCATTTGCTGCATTTTATATGCCATTTTAGGATAGCCGAGCTTGTTTCTAGTTGCATTTTGCATGCGTTACATTAGCCATCTTAACATGAACTAGGATCATGCATTAATTACTAACTAGCTCTTGTTTTGGCTCAGAGTACTAGGTAAGCTTTTATGCTTTAGCATACTACATGTGTGTCATTAATTTCCATGATAGCATGCTTGCCATGAGGTTATTTGCTTAGTTGATATAACTGCCTGAATGCCTGTGGGTGAAGGTCGGATTGCTTGAATTGGAACAATTAGTTGAAATCCGCATTTTAGCCTAATTAGGAGTAGCAAACTTCAAACCATTTTCCAAACAAACGGATATGCGATACTTTGTTCCAAATTAGGCGATCTAGTCTATACTTGTTTTGCTGTGCGCATCATATAGTAATATTAGCTAATTAACCGGAATAAGAACACATGTGTTTTCAAAAATAAGATATCATGTTTAGTAGTGGCCGATCTTTGATCGGGCGAGTGGGGGTGCTCATAGCTGACCTTTCCCAATCGTATCCAAGTTCCCGAGCCGAGGCAACTTTGGTGATGACGGACACGTGGCCTTAGGCAATGAGTCAGGGTTTCCTAAATTCCCCCAAAATAAAATATTTAGGTGGAGACTCTGTATCTGGCAAAGCAGTCCATGTTTGGCATTTCTTTCTTAAAAATCAATTTTCCAAAACGATTTGCCGGATTTGGACTCTTTGGTGATTTATCAATCTCACATCGCATATTGTGAGATCAGATTAAGAACCGTGACAATTTGAGTTCGAACTGTAGCATGAGGCCCACGGGCGCGTCCACAGTTTCTGGCAACTCTGCTGGGGACTTAGAGAGCTTGACTCGAACTCATGATATCTTGTTTTGATTACACCTATGTGTCTCTTTGCATTGCATTTGTATTGGTGCGCCTAGGACACCGTGTTTGCCGTATGCTATTCCTGAAGGTTTGCTGGAGGCCCGCTTTGAAAAGCGTGCCGTAAGGCTGACCAGTTGCGGGCTCTGCCACGACGGGAACACATACCTCAATTTTCACCGAGGCACCCTTTTTGACTATTCGACCTAGTGCATATCGGAATCCATAGTGACTATTCCAAACTAGGACAGGTTGCTTACCCGATTATAGGTTGTTTGAAACTACTGCGTGCGTAGTAAAACCCTAGCTCCTGACAAAATAGGACAGGGAAACCCTACCCCAACATAGGGGTGTTTTGGCTCTCATTTGCTTGCTATGTGCTTTTAGAATGTACTTCTACAGGGAACACACGTATCAGTTTGCAAGTCTGAGTATCAAGCCTGCGGGCATCAGCATCTGTATTTTGAGAATCAGTTATATCCGTGGGTATCAAATTCAGTTTTCGGGCAATAATTTGGGGAACAGTGATCAGTGGTCGAATACAGTTATTCAGCTATACTTATGTCTGTTATGGTGAAATTGGGCTGAGATGCTACCTGTTTTCTCTTTCAAGGTTCAGAGATTCGGTTCAGAATAGCCAGTGTTCTCCTCTGCTGAGGCAAAGCAGGAAAAGGCTCATCGGTTCATCAGATCTGTCAGTCACCAGTTACACCACCTCTGTCCAGTTCAGTAGACTTATGACGACCCAGAATTCAGCGGAAATTATGGTTATGGTAGCCGCACTAAACCAAGGAATCATCTTACAAGGTGAAACCGACGTTGAAGTACCATACCCACCCAGGTCGCCTGTCGCACATCCGATCTGGGAACCCCAGTTATTTCAAACCCATGAGCCCACCACCTTTGAGCTGATGGGAATGATTGGCGACCTTCAAAGATCTGTGGCTGATCTAGCCTATGGAATGTCAACCCCGCCACCAATTGCATCGTATGCCAGGAACTTCATGCCGCAGGAGCCCCTGCTATTGGGGCGAATTGTAATTGAGCTCAGCCAACCTGAAGCTGTCTCAAGCTCTGGCAATGATATGTCGATGACAACAGGGCTTCGCACTGAAGTAGCAACCCAAACCGTCCACCAAGCTGAGGCTAGTGGAAAGAACAAGGTGAAGGTGGACACTAATCCCTATGAACAACTCCAGCAGGCTGTTGAGGCTCTAAAAGCCAGAGGGTTGAATAAGTAGCAAGTACTTGCAGTTGTGGCTAAGATTGTGGATGGCACTTTCCCTACTCAGACCGAGGGCAGCTCAAGCCAAGGGAAAAATCGAGAAAAGGGCCGTCATGCCAGAAATGATCCTGTCAGGCCTAATCCTACATTTGGAAAAGATCAGAAAGCCAAGGCAGTACCTGCCGATCCTTTTGCTAGTGCGTCTAGCAAGAGTCCGCAAACCTCGAAGTATCTACCTCGAGGTCGCAGGGTATTCCATACCCTTTATATTCCTTTGTCTAAGACGCTTCGAATCCTCACTGAAAAGGGACATCTCAAACCCCTCGAGCCTTGACCTCTCCCTAGTCGTCTTCCAGCTGGTCATGATGCTACCCAGTACTGTGCGTACCATCAACAGACCGGTCACACTACCGACAACTGCTTCCGTCTTCGCCATGAAATGTAGGATCTATTTGACAATGAGGTCATCCTCCCACCTAACTCAGCAAGGTCTGTCATCACTGAGTTGGTGGACTTTGAGGATAGTACAAGTATGTGATCAGGGGTAGGTCCACCTGCGGGCGGCGCTCAGTTTATTTCAGATGTGGCATTTGGCACGCACTATTTTGAACATTTGCGAATGCTAATTTTTGTACTTTCTGACTTGGGTGTTGAGTCAGTTCCGTGGTTTTGTTTCGAGTCTGTCTCATTGTTTTGAGTCAGTTCTTTTTATTAGGGTCTGTCTTGTTGTATCGGGTCAATCCTGTTGTACAGAAGTCGGGTGATTCCGAGGGTGTCACCTCGTACATCATTATTTTGTTTTGTGATTGTCTTTTGCTTTCTTTTGAGTCTGTCTCTGCTGTGGAGCCAGTTGCAACCAGGAAATCTAAATAAAATAGCTGTGGCTGTCATGTTTTTGTGCTTATTACTACTTTGAGCTAGTTGTGCCCACAAGTCTAGAATGAAATGGCGGAGCATTTTACCTGCTCTTCTGCACCTTTAAAATCATTGCATTGACCTAAGATTTTCAAAACTTTTTGAACATTGTGATGAATACGAAGATGAAGGAATTCCTCGGGATTTGCAAAAATTTGATCACTTGAGAGAAAGAGAGGCATGCTAAGACCTTAATGAATGAAATCATGCTTGTTAGTGTGAGTACTGAGAAGGATCTTGGCTTGATCCAGATTGGTCCTACACTGTCTTCAGCGCGAGCGATTTGTCGTTTTCTTAAAAGATTTCAAAAAATGTTTTGCGCGGTCCTGCGAAGACCTGTGTGGAATCACTCTTGAGATTGTGCAGCTTAGGATCGCTCTCAGCCTCGAGACTCGACCCCTTTTGCTTTCAAACCTTGAACCTTAATTCAGATCGTTCGACGGTCAACATCAAGGGAAGCCTGTGTGGCCAGATTTGAAGCAGCCCACAAACTAGAAGCAAGTCAGATCAAGAAGATCAGATGTGATGAAAAGAAGCTTGCGAAGCTAGATCAGGAACACCCCTCGAACCAGAGGCAAAAATGTCTGTTGCGCTCGAAGAGCCAAAGATGGATCATTCCGCAAATCAATGAAGATAGGCAAGAATGCCAAATCCCAGAAGGGAGGAAAGAAAAAAGTTTTGCTGGAGGACAACCAAGTTCCTATCTACAACACTAGGGGCAAATTCAGCCCCTATTGGATGGACCTCTGCATCATCACCGAACAACAGTCGTTCTCCTGGATTCAGATGGCCTCGAGATCCTAAAACCATTTGGCATGGACAAAGCTACACTTTTACCCTTGAGAGGCTCGTTGGGCCGAAAACTCAGAAGGGCGACCCAGGCAAAAGTTAGAGCAACAAAAAGAACAAAAAAAGAAAAAATGCAAAGAAAAGAAGAAAAGAAAAGAAGAAAAATGAAGAAAATGAAAAATTCTGAACAAAGAAAAGAATGAAAAGAAATGAATAGAAATAAAAAACTAAGCTCGCAAGGTTGAAAACCGAGAAGGGCGGCCTTGGCAAAAGTTAGAGTGTAAAAGGTGAAAGTTAATACACGAGTGTACCTAAACTCGAACTACGTAAGGCTTGATTCCCATGTTTGGGATATGTAGGCAACTTCATTCTGAAGTCCAGCCATAAACACTTCCAAATTGACTATGTCCATGTAATGGTTATGATCATCTTTGTCTTCGATGTATCCCGGAGTTCGGTTGTGACCTTCATTATGAGAACTAGTTACAGTGTGCCGCGGTACTATTCAAACAAGGGGCAACTTTCCGTTGCCGTTCAGTGTGCTGTGGTGCTATTCAAATAGGGGGCAACTTTCCATTGCCGTGCAGTGCCATTTACACAAGGGGCAATTTTCCATTGTTTTGGATCTGAGGTTGTGCATCTCAAGAGTAGGTTCTGTGCTCGTTGAGCAGTGGCCGTTTGCAAAAATAGTTTTTGAGAATTTTTACTGAGGTTGACTAATTCTCTCGAAAATTATCCTATTTTTTCAAAGCTGGACCATTTCTTGGACCCAAAAAAAGGAAAATTTCAGTGCTCATAGCCTAACTTGCATGATTTTAAATCAGAAAATCGAACAAGCATGTTAATCAAACTCTTATTTTGGTCAAAATTGTTTTAGTAGAAAACCAAAACAAAAAATGGTCAAAATGATGAACTAGGGGCACAGTTGAGTCAGGTGTTCTGTCTTTTCCCCATCGTCAACCAACTTGCCAGAAAGGGCACTCTATTTGCCAGAAAAGGGCACAGCTGAAGCTGTCAAAAAAAGGCCGAAAGCTCTTTCATCCTCCAAGCAGTGAGGTATCAAGCCAAGTGCGAAACACAAACTGGAATGGATCAGGATACTCCACTCCCTCATCTGGACAGATCTGATCGCGTCGAAACTCCCCAGAAGAGCATCGTCAACCGATGCTAACTGCGAATTTGCTGCACATTCAGTTGTAGCGCAACCCCTCTGTGGGAGAAACTCACTAGCTGTGTGTAGAAGAATGAGAATCTAGCAGAATGCTAGGGGCATGAGCCCGCAACTTCCTGTTCATCCAGCAACCACCTAGGGGAGGGATGAAAAATGAGAGATTGAAGAATAGAGAGATGTGAGATGAGAGAAAAAGTGAGAAAATGGCTTTTTCAGAAAAACAGAGCCTAAGGGCCGAGTGATGTGAGAATCACAAATAAGAAAAGGGTGGGAAACAATACCCGAAGAAACTGGCTCCTCGCGAACTGAGAGGTCTCTCACCTTTGTAATACGTCTGAGTGTCGTGTTTGTTGTTTTGTTTATCTCGATTCTTGTTTTGAGTCGTTTCGAGTGTTACTCGTTGTGTTTAGGTTGTTTACCTTTTGTTTTTCATTGTTGAGTCGTGGTGCGCTGTGTTCAGTCGTATGCTCAATACCCCGGTCAAGAACTCATCTCTTAATTTCAAAAATAAATTTGTTTTGAGCTCATAATGCTGTGCCGTTCTCCACATATGTGCAAAACAGAATTCGTTCTTTCATAAAACTGCAGGGTTCGACCTAGGTCATCTTAGAGCAGTAGAATCAGGACCTATCTGAAGCTATAGGTTCAAGGTTGCAAAGCAAAAGAAAAGAGGGAAAATTCGGAGCATCTGAGTTTGTTTCGACTCCTACAAGTTTCGTCTTTCCATCCCGTGTGTTTAGAGAAACAGAGTACTGTGTTATGAACTGTTTGTTCAGAATGAGCCGTGTTCAAAATAAACCGAGCACTGTGTTATGAGCTGCGTGTTCAGAATGAGCAGTGTACTGTACGAGCTATGTGTTCGAAGTGAATGGAATACTGTGTTGACTTTTTTTTTGGGTGCCAGAATGGCAATCAGAAGTGCTCTCCCGGAGTACCAATCCCTGCCAGAGGCATCTTGGCTGTGTTTGCAATGAGTTCCTAGGAGACCAATTGCGATGGTGGAAACTAGAGTTCGAATGGCTGTTGCCTAGAACACAAAGGTTTGGAATTTCCAAGACTAAAGTCTGGTTTAAATACCCAAAGGTGTATCCCCGACTTGAAATCTGTATGGAAGCCCCATAGGTTGAGGCAGCATGTAGGCACTTCAATTCTGGATACTGATCCAACTTATTCTGTCACCCCGTTGAAGAATAGGGAAAGTTGTGAATATGATTAGGAAGGAAAACGGCATTTGTGGTTTCTATATGCAGAAGTTACCCCTTGTTAGCATTTCAGGACCTTTGTACTGTGAGTTGAAGGTAAGAGTTCGAAGAACACAAAGGGAGATCCCCATCAGAGTAGAGCGGTTCATCGCCACTCTCGCCATGAGGCGCTTTCTAAAGCACCGCTTTGTTTGCTTATTGTATTCCCTAGACATCATGATCTACATTGCTTGTAACATGTATCATGTCATCACACATATTGCATAAATGCATCTTGTACTATACATATTTTTGTTGTCGCATAGAATATACACGTTACATTAGATGTACGTCATTGATTCTTTAGCATAGAGTACGTACATTGCATGGAGCACGTTTTAACCTTGCTTGCATAGAATGTGCACTTCTTACCCTGGCATGAAATGCGCATCCTAATGTTGCATGGAGCATACATTGCTTGCACTTGCCTGGCTGTGCATGCCTCACGAGCATTATCATGTACACGTTACTTGCATTGTTATGCACCTTTTCTTTAACTTACGCTGTCATGCACATTACTTGCATTGTTTCGCACTTCTCATGTCTTGCGCTGTCACGCACTATACTTGCATTGTTTTGCACATCTAACTTGCGTTGTTACGCATGTATACTTGCATTGCTTTGCATATCTTTAACTTGAGTTGTTACGTATATTACTTGCATTGTTTTGTATATCTTTAACTTGCGCTGTTACGCATGTATACTTGCATTGTTTTGCATATCTTTAACCTGCGCTGTTACGCATGTTACTTACATTGTTTCTCACTTCATCTACTTGCATTGTCACGCACTTCATCTACTTGCGCTGTCACGCATGTTTTACTTGCGCTGTTACGCACTTCATCTACTTGCGTTGTCACGTATGTTTTACTAGCATTGTTATGCACATCTATCTTGCACTGTCACGCATGTTACTTGCATTGTTATGCGCTACTTCATTCGCGTTGTCACGTACGTTTCACTTGCATTGTTATGCATGTTCTACCTACATGCGTTTCTACTATATTGTATATGTCAAGTTTCTTTCTCATTCATGCTTGATATTGTATGTACGGTTCATTCAAAGAAGTTCCGTTTAAGATCATTCACTTAGTGTATCAATCACACTTCATTCACTTAGTGTATCAATCACACTTCACTCGCTTAGTGTATCAATCACACTTCATTCACTTAGTGTATTAATCACACTTCATTCACTTAGTGTATCAATCACACTTCACTCGCTTAGTGTATCAATCACACTTCACTCACTTAGTGTATCAATCACACTTCATTCATTTAGTGTATCAATCACACTTCACTCTCTTCATTTAGTGTATCAATCACACTTCATTCATTTAGTGTATCCATCACACTTCATTTACTTTAGTGCATCTATCATACTCTGTTCACTTAGTGCATCTATCACACTTCGTGTTCACCTTTAGTGTATCTATCATACTTTGTTCACTAAGTGCATCTATCACACTTTGTGTTCACCTTTAGTGTATCTATCATACTCTGTTCACTTAGTGCATCTATCATACTTTGTGTTCACCTTTAGTGTATCTATCATACTTGTTCACTTAGTGCATCTATCACACTTCGTGTTCACCTTTAGTGTATCTATCATACTTTGTTCACTTAGTGCATCTATCACACTTCGTGTTCACCTTTAGTGTATTTATCATACTTGTTCACTTAGTGCATCTATCACACTTTGTGTTCACCTTTTGTGTATCCATCACACTTTGTTCACTAAGTGCATCTATCATACTTTGTGTTCACCGTTAGTGTATCTATCATACTTGTTCACTCAGTGCATCTATCACACTTTGTGTTCACCTTTTGTGTATCCATCACACTTTGTTCACTAAGTGCATCTATCACACTTTGTGTTCACCTTAAGTGTGTCTATCGTACTTGTTCACTCAGTACATCTATCACACTTTGTGTTCACCTTTTGTGTATCCATCACACCTTGTTCACTTAGTGCATCTATTACACTTTGTGTTTACCTTTTTGTGTATCCATCACACTTTGTTCACTAAGTGCATCTATCACACTTTGTGTTCGCCTTTAGTGTATCTATCATACTTGTTCACTCAGTGCATCTATCACACTTTGTGTTCACTTTTTGTGTATCCATTACACCTTGTTCACTTAGTACATCTATCACACTTTGTGTTCACCTTTTTGTGTATCCATCACACTTTGTTCACTAAGTGCATCTATCACACTTTGTGTTCACCCTTTGTGTATCTATCACACACTCACTTTGTGTATCCATCACACTCGTTTACTTTGTGTATCTATCACACGCTCACTTTGTGTATCTATCACACGCTCACCTACTGTATCTATCATACTTTGCTTCATATAGTGTATCTATCACACGTTCGCTTTGTATTTCTATCACACTATGCTCACTTTGTGTATCTATCACACGTTTACTTTGTGTATCTATCACACATGCTTGTCCACTTAGTGTATCTATCACACTTCGTTCGCTTTGTGTTTCTATCGCACATGTTCACTGAGAATTGCACAATTTTCTTACATTTTTTCTGTTGAAATATGTAGGACTGTTATTCATTCGCTTAAAATGTTGTATTTATTTTGCATAACTGCTTCATTACAGTTTTCCTTTGCATAATCATAAGTTATGCTCTTGCATCTTGCATATCATTTGCATTATGCCCCAGCCTACGGGCGCATCTCTGCATGCTTATATTGAATGTCTGCCTGAGTCTTCGGCCTTGTTAAAAATGGGTCAGCTCTGGGCTTTGACACTCACTCCCGTCACTTTGTGACTTTCGAGTTCTGTCAAAGAGGGGCAACTGTAGACACCCTATTTTTGATCGTCATCAAGACTCGATTGTGCTTGCAGGTACATCCGGACACAAGTTCGATTGCTCGTCGGGTATTTGACTTTTGCGGTGGAACGTCACAGGTTTGAGCTTTCCAAACCCTGTATCCTTTCTGTCCCATTCTTGGACCATGACTTGGTCCTTTCAGAATGTGTTTCTTAGTGCACTGCCGGCCACCTTTTGGCCCTGCCGGCCTTCACTTTGTTGCTACCGGCCATTGATTGAGCCTGCCGGCCATCAATGAGCCACTGCCGGCCATCAACACCCCTGTCTCAGCAGGTTTCACTCTAGATCTTTTGAACCAGCTGGAATCCTTTTATCTGCCCTCCATACACGTGTATGGAGGGATGAAGCTCTTGCCAAGCTTCTTGAAGAAGCTTTGCATTGCTTTTCTTCTATATAAGGAGAGAGCCTTTCTCCGTAGCAGAAGTTCAGCATTTTGAGAAGAAATATATATATCTCTCTATATTGTTGTTCATTTGTGCCTTGTAGTCCATTTTTCTTGCACTTTTACACTACAACACTTAGAGATACACCACCATCTTTGGGTTGAGGTTCTTGGGAGGACTTCTTGAGCTCTGAAAGTGAGTTTTTGGCCCCTGAGGTTGCTGGTTTCGAAGTTGATCTTCAAGGGTGAGTTTCTTCCCATTTTTAGCACTTTTTTGTACCTCATTTTGGCCATCCTTGCATATTGTTTTAGGCCTTGATTTCAACTGAAAAAGTCTTGTATTTAAGTGCTTTTGAAGTTTGTTTAAGGTCTTTTGGCTGTTGAGGGTCTTCAACCCTCTTGTTGGCCTTGTTTGGCCTTGTTTTGAGCCATGCCTTAAGGCCTCCGAGCTAGCCTTGTTTTGGCCTTCTAACCACTGAAATCCAGTGGATTTTCAGTGGTAGGCATGTGGTTTTGAGGCCTCAAATCAAAGGGGGTGGCCCCTTCTCTATTGGTTTTTCTTTGCTTGCATTTTTGTCCTTCCAAAGGAGCATGCCTCTCTGTACTTTTGAGGCTTGGTTCAGGCCATTTTTTGTGACTTTTAGGACCTACCTTGGCTCTATCCATGGCTGGTTTGGTCACCTTTTGAATGCATCTTGTATGTGTAGTGTAATCCCATTTGTAGCTCATCAAAGTAGCATGTTTGCCTAGCTTGTGTTGAGTCCATTTCAGTAGGTTTTTGGTGATGTTTTACCATGCCTTAGATCTTTTTTGGGTTGGTTTTGTCACTCCATGCATGTGCAATACACTTGTAGTGTAAATCTCATAAACTAGCTTTATATGCTTCTTGCTTTAGCATGTCATCCTAGCTTATGTTCAGTCCATTTCAGTATGTATTTGGTCATCATTTGGCATCTCATGACTCTATCTTTTGCTGGTTTGGTCGTATTTTGCATGCTCCATATACTTGTAGAACAAATCTTGCTTACTAGCTTTATGTGCATGATGTTTTGACTCATCATCCTAGCATATTTTGGCTTTCCTCCAGGATGAATTTGTTCTTATTTTGAGGTGTTCTAACATTGTTTTGGGCTGCCATGGCCATATCACTCATGGTTTGTATAGCTATAGTGTAAATGCTTAGACTAGTCTTGGGTTTTGAAGCCCCTACCATGCCATACATGTGATGTTTGCATGCTTTGCCATCATTTCAAATGTTATTTCAGCCCATGAAATGTAGTCATACACTTGCATTTGACATGCTTTTAATGCCTTGGAGGCTTGGTTCTTTATGCCTCAAGAATGAACTTTTGTGCATGCCATTAAGCCTAAGCCTTTGGCTTATCATATCAGTGCATTTTTGGTCTTGTTATACCATGATGTAACTCTGTTTTATGTTGTCCAAGTCATGCCATGTTTGGTTTTAATAGGTGTAGTGCATTGCCTCTTTTGTAGCGTTGCATGCTCTATGTTTTTGGCCTTGTGTTATAGCTGGTGTTGGCTAGCTTCGAGCTTGTTTTTGGTCTTGGTTGGACCTGCCTTGGGACTATTTTAGGTTCCCTTAGCCCTTTGAGGCTTGCCTTGCATGGCCATGGCTTAAATCCCTTTGTTAGTTTTGAGCTTTGAGCTTTCTAACATGCTATGCTTGCATTGTTTAGTTGATTTGGCATCAATTTACATGAGATTTCAGAGGATGTAGTATTGTCATACTTCCATGCTTGTCACCCTTTAAGTGTGCTTAAGAGTTGCATCTTTGTGCCTTAATCCTTAAGCCAATTGGCATGCATGTTTGCCTTGTCTTTTCATGCTTTTCATGCTATCAATTCATCACTTTTGGCCACTGATTTCAGGCATGGCTAAGGCTTATCCATCTTTAGTGTAAGCCCATTTTACCATGTTGTCACATGCTTGTCCCCCTTCGTATGTTGCTGCATACTTGTCCGCCTTCACATGCCTTGCATGTTTGTATGTTCATGTTGCATTTTATCATGCTGTTCAAGGTTGTTACCTCACATCATGCTTATATGCCTGTTGCATGCTCGGATTATTACATTGCATGTTTGCATGCTTAAGTCATATTGCATGTTTGCCATGCTTGCTTTGCATTGTCGTTTGGATTAAAGTGTTAATCCGAGCACGAGGAACGAGGGGCGTTTCATACTTCAAGTGATGAAACGTGTCTCAATTCTCAGTCGCCAACACTCTTGATGATCGATGATAGAGTTCTAGGCTTTATGTGTTTATTTGTGCATTCATTTCATATTGATTTGTACAAGTTGGATCTTTGGCCATCATGCATCGGGATGCATGATTGATGGTCGTGGATCCGACTATGCCTCTCCCTTGATGTTTCGAGGTGATATGGGGTGGCATAGTGCATACATACCCTTGGGAGACCCTCCATTTTCTCTGTTTCGTGCTCTACTGTAGGTTGATGTCCTAGCACATCAGTGGCCGGCAGTGCCTTGCAGATGGCCGGCAGTGCCTTGTTGTTGGTCAGCACCCCTTCATTTTTGGTCGGCAGTGGCTCTCTATGGCCGGTAGGCCACTGATGCACTCCCCAGCATGTTTTTGGTAAGGTTCAGCAGGAATTCCTCGAGGACACCCTGCAGACAGAGCCTCTAAAGAGCAACCGGAGAGCGTTTCGAGGCGAGAAACCGAATGCGAGCATGCATACCCTTTCTGCTTCTGTGAACAGAGCTGGAGCGGCTTTATTTGTTGCTTTTTATTTGTAGTTAATTAATTAAGTGTTGTAATAATTAGTTGTAGCTAGTTATTCAATTCGGTTATGTAATAATTAATTAGCTTGTTAGTTAGTTAATTAGCCGGCATATATTATTTATTCGGACCCTCCATCGAGAGGGCGAATGTTGTAATAAGTGTGCGTGAGTGTGTGCATGTCTTCCAACCCCACATCTTTCTCCCTTTTACTTACCCACTTTTGTTGGTTAGTTTTAGGTCATTTTTCAATTAGCATACTTATGCTTTGCATGTTTGCATCCATTCATTTGTCTAGCATACTTATGCCTGCATGTTTGCATCCATTCATCTATCTTGCATGCACCGGGCTCGACGCATCATACTAACTGTATCGTATTTTAATTTGAAGTTGAATACATGTATCAATTGTTGCATCTTATATGCCATTTTAGCATAGCCGAGCCTGTTTCTAGTTGCATTTTGCATACGTTACATTAGCCATCTTAACATGAACTAGGATCATGCATTGATTACTAACTAGCTCTTGTTTTGGCTCGGAGTACTAGGTAAGCTTTTATGCTTTAGCATACTACATGTGTGTCATTGATTGCCATGATAGCATACTTGCCATGAGGCTATTTGCTTAGTTGATATAACTGCCTGATTGCCTGTAGGTGAAGGTCGGATTGCTTGAATTGGAACAGTTCGTTGAAATCCGCATTTTAGCCTACTTACGAGTAGCAAACTTCAAACCATTTTCCAAACAAACGGATATGCGATGCTTTGTTCCAAATTAGGTAATCTAGTCTATACTTGTTTTGCTGTGCGCATCACATAGTAAGATTAGCTAATTAACCGGAATAAGAACATATGTGTTTTCAAAAACAAGATATCATGTTTAGTAGTGGCCGATCTTTGATCGGGCGAGCGGGGGTGCTCATAGCTGACCTTCCCCAATTGTACCCAAGTTCCCGAGCCGAGACAACTTTGGTGATGACGGACACATGGCCTTAGGCAATAAATCAAGGTTTCCTAAATTCCCCCAAAATAAAATATTTAGGTGGCGACTCTGTTTTTGGCAAAGCAGTCTATGTTTGACACTTCTTTCTTAAAAATTAGTTTTTCAAAACGATTTGTTGGATTTGGACTCTTTGGTGATTTATCAATCTCACATCGCACATTGTGAGATCAGAGAACCGTGACAATTTGAGTCCGAACTGTTGCATGAGGCCCACGAGTGTGTCTACAGAAGTGTCAATTTAATTTATGTGGTTTTAATTTGAAACTTATATTTTTAATTTTGTTGCAATGTGTTCTCTCTGTCACTCACCCGTAGAATTTTGAACGAAAAAAGATCATGTGTAAAACTAGAGATATCAAAGTAAAATTCAAAACAAACTATAGAGACCATCAATGTAATATATTGAATACACTAGTGGTCGCTATAGTTTAGTCGTAATTGCATTTTGGTCTCTCTATTTTGATGTGCTTTTTTTTTTTTTTCCAAAATGTTAATAATACATGACAAATGGATCACATTATGAATCAAATTGTTCAAATTGAAACAACAAGGATTAGAGTGAAACTTTACTCAAACTATAAGGATCAATTGTGTAATTTACACTTGTTACATATAGTATATATTATGTGTTATTACATATCATATTCTGTGTATTACCATATTTAGCTTTCTCCTCCTATATAAAAGAACACTGGTTATTATTCAATTCAATATAATAGTTTTTCTTTTTTCTTCTCTCTCTTCTTTCATAACATGGTATTAGAGTCTAGGGTTTCCTCCTAATCTCCTCTTATTCTTCACGTTATTTCTGTCTCTTTGGCAGACTGATTCATTCTCATGTTGGTTTCTGTCTCTTCGGTAGATTGATTCATATTGGGGAATTTTCAAAATGGGTTTTCAAATTTATAGTTTATTTTTGGGTGTTTTCAAAACCTTCTACGTTTTTCTTTGGAAAGCATGAAATAAGCTTGGGGCTTTGTCCCATATCGAAAAGAGGGGAAAACATGGAGGTGAAAGCTACATGGAATATTCCTTTGAATATGGAATTGTGAGGTGAAAGCTAGTGTGCATGCACCCACACCGCAAGGATGGTGCACGCACACGCGTGCGCGCGTGTTTCGTGGCAGTGGGCTGTGTGGCGTTTGATGGCGCACTTTGCACTTGCCATGAGGGCGCTTTCCTATTTGCATCGGACAGGTTGGAGTGATGACGTGGATCCAATGTGGCATGGATAATGTGGAATGCAGTCAACTCCACGTGGCGTTCGTTGGCAGTGAGTCAACCAACCGATCGAACGGTTGTATGTCTGATCTGGAGCGATTTGATCAAAGCCATTGATTGGAGATTGCGCAAGATCATATGGATGAGATGACAC
Source organism: Camellia granthamiana (assembly GCA_036172215.1). Classification (NCBI taxonomy): domain Eukaryota; kingdom Viridiplantae; phylum Streptophyta; class Magnoliopsida; order Ericales; family Theaceae; genus Camellia; species Camellia granthamiana. The sequence continues at coordinate 6,132,750 of CM069904.1, read as the reverse complement.
CCGATCGTGATTAGGTGTGATTAGTCAAGGCATCTATTCGGTATGAGAATGATCTGCACCGTAGATCCTCGATCCAACAGTCAAATCTAATCGGATACGATCAAGGGACATGACCATTTGATTAGGTGCATCAAGGCCTATAAATAGGCTGTGAAATCATCCATTTCATTCCATCCAAAAACATTCAGAAGCATTCCTGCAATTCTCTCTCTCTCTCTCTCTCTCTCTCTCTCTCTCTCTCATGATTTTGAGTTTTCAATCAAGAGTTTCTTAAGTAAATTTCTGCTTTTCTTACTGGTAATTAAGTTCTGCAGATTTGATTATCAGTGTCTTGGTTTTCTCAATTATATCAAGAGTATTCTGATCTATTGTCGTTAGTGCAGATGCCGATATACTTGATCTTTAGATCAGGCTTCATTGTATCCTAGAGGTGAATTTGTTGTAACCCCTTGCACACCTTTTGGTGGGTGCAAATATTGTCTTTAGGAAAGCGACTAAGTAACGTGACTTGAAGCATCATATTTCTGTTCTACATAGACAAGTTCATTGCCAAGTTTTGAAGACTCAAAGACCACCAATTGAAGAATTCAAGACGAATTGTTTCAACAATCTAAAGACAATATTTAGATATGACGATGTCTATTTAGAAAATGACTCAAGATTTCATGAAGTTTGACCGTTTTGATGGAGGAAATTTCCGACGCTGGCAAAAGAAGATGCACTTTTTGCTCACCACTCTCAAAGTGGTCTATGTGCTGACTACCCCCTATCTAGTGGAGCAAGAAGACAAGACTATGGAGAAAACCCGTATCAAGACCAAATGGGAGAATGATGACAATATTTGCTGAGGACACATTCTGAATGCGTTGTCAGACTCTCTGTTCGATGTGTATCAACATCTGGAAACAGCAAAGCAACTCTGGGACATATTACATATTACAGTCAAAGTACCTCACTGAGGATGCCACCAGTAAGAAATTTCTTGTTAGTAATATTATGCGTTTTACTATGATTGATACAAAGCCCATTATGGAACAATTTCATGAGATCCAACATATTCTGAGTCAATTTTGACAAAAGAATATGAACATGGATGAATCTATTATAGTTTTATCTATAATAGAGAAACTACCATCTTCTTGGAAAGATTTTAAGAAAACTCTGAAACACAAAAAGGAAGATCTTACTTTAGAGGACTTGGCTTAACACCTTCGAGCTGAGGAAGAGTCAAGGCTTCTTGAAGGTAAAGATAACCAATTGGCTCAGACTTCCAAGATCCACATCGTGGATGATGACAAGAGGTTTAACAAAAAGAAACGTAAGCGTGAACCCCAACCCTAGAAAGATGCTAAGAAGCCGAAAGGTGCTTGCTAGCACTGTGGCAAGCCAAGGCACTTCAGAAATGAATGTCGGTCATACAAGAAGAAGCCAGAAGCATCAAATGCCAAGAACAAGTTCGTAGCTATTATATCCGAGGTGAACATGCTCGAAGATGCTAGTGACAGGTGGATTGACTTAAGAGTAACAAGGCATGTCTACAACGACAAGAGTCATTTCACTACTTATGAACAAGTGAGTGATGGAACAGTTCTCTACATGGGGAACTCTTCAACTGCTGCTATCAAAGGCAAAGGGACGGTGGATTTAGAGTTCACATCTGGAAAAGTCTTAAGTCTTAGTGATGTTTATCATGTACCTGATGTCAGGAAAAATCTTGTATCTGGAAGCTTGCTTAATAAGCATGGTTTCAAGTTAGGATTTGAGTCGGACAAATTTGTCCTGTCTAAGGATGGGATTTTTGTTAGGAAGGGCTACATGTATCAAGGAATGTTCAAACTTAACGTTATCAATAATACATCTATTTCTACTTATATTGTTGATTCTCTTTCTTTATGGCATGCTCGTTTAGGTCATGTTAATACTAGGAAAATGCATGATATGGTTAATTTAGATTAAATTCCTAAGTATGATATTGATATGTTTGAAAATGCCAATTTTGTGTGCAATCTAAAATTATTCGCATTCCATTTCCTAAAGTAGATAAAATCACATCTCTGCTTGAACTTGTGTATAGTGATGTATGTGACATGCATAATACCCCCACTAAAGGTGATAAGAGATATTTTGTAACATTCATTGATGATTTTTCTAAGTGTTGTCATATCTATCTTTTGCATTCAAAAGATGAGGTGCTTCATAAATTCAAGATTTTTAAGATAGAAGTAGAAAATCAGTGTAATGTCAAAATAAAGAGATTTAGGTCTGATAGTGTCACAACCCAAACCCGGTACCCAAAGGTTCGGCGTCGTAACAAGATAAAAATAAAATAATTTAAATAATTTTGTAGTCGTAGCGCAAGCGGATAAATTAAATGAATTAAAATAAAATAATTGGGTACCAAATGTTTATTAAAAGGAAACAAAACATAGTCACTTGAGTTTTATTGCATTACAAGAGTCCGGAAAAAAATAGATAGAAATCTAAAAAAGAAATAAAAAAAACAACACAACGATTTATTTTCCATCTTGATCCCGCTAAACCTCGTCCCTTGAAAGGGGTAACAGTTATAAGCACATAGTAGCGTGAGAAATATTATACTATGAGTATACGGCACAAAATAGCCATGGATAGTTATTTAAGCTAAAACATTAACATAATTTGAGTTGAATACACAAATTAATTAAGTGGCAGAAACTGAAATAAATGACTATAACCACGGTACAGAACAGAACAGAACAGAACAGAACAGGGGTCACTAGAGTGACAATCAGAACATGGGTCAATGGATCCATGACAAACAGGGGACCACAAAGTGGTCAAACAGGAGCCAATGGTTATTTAAGTCCCCCAAAGCATGGGACTCCCATGGTGGTACTTACAGAAAATAATTGTTTACAATATCATTGTCAAATACTTTCTAAAATTTAAACAAATATATCCATGAGTTTCAATTTAAGCAAATAGGGTTCAGAAAATAATCCACGTAATTGAAACATTAACCTAACCATAAAACATAAATTATAACAAATAAATTGTGATAACTCAAAACATTCGTAACATATATTATGGTAACTCAAGACATGTAGAAAACATATTATAATAACTCAAGGTATAATAAAACTCACCTCTAATATAAATTTATTCCTATTTTTCTCGCACTCCAGAGTCTCACTTGCTACACTTCTTACGCTTACTTCATTTTTGTGCTTCACCAACGTACTTCACTTCACTATTTATACCCAAACAAAGTGTGAGGCCCAAGCCAACTATTACACACATTGAAGTTCCCCCTCGTGCCACCTGTACGTAGATGTTTCTATTTAGGCCACCTGTTTGGCCCTTGCTTTTGTCTCTATGAATTCACCAAGGGCCATCTTGGCCCCACCGAAGTCTTGGCTCTTTATTATTATTATTATTATTATTATTATTATTTTTTATATATATATATATTTATTTATTATGTTATTCCAATTCTAAAAATCATAATTCCTAAAATTACCCATAATTATACGCTAGGTTCACGTCTAAAAACCTCACCACTCAACTATAAAACATCACTTACCACTTACTAAAATATTTAACGTACGGTGCCTCACAATTTATTTCTTCAACAATTTAATTGATAAATTCCCAATTTCTTAAACTATGCATTTTTATTATTATTATTTATTGATTTATTTATTTTTATTATTATTATTTTTTGAGTTCTATTTATTGCAATATTAAAATTAAAAAAGAAAATTCGGGTGTCATATTTCTCCTCTCCTTAAAAGAAGTTTGTTCCCAAACTTGACATACCTTGGTTTTCGAAAATGTGTGGGTATTTGGCTCGCATTTGACTTTCAATTTCCCACGTTGCTTCTTTGACACAATGGTTTCTCTATAGACTTTTACGAGAGGTATAGTCTTATTTCGAAGGATCTAATCACGGTGATCGAGGATCTGTACAAGTTGCTCTTCATAAGAGAGGTCTTCTTGAACTTCTAGGTTCTCATGATCGACAACATGCTCTGGATCTCGAAGATATCGACGAAGCATCGAAACGTGAAACACATTATGGACATTGGACAGTTCGGGTGGAAGCGCAAGACGATATGCCACAAGACCAATCCTTTCAAGTATCTCGAATGGGCCGATGTAACGTGGGTTAAACTTTCCTCGCTTTCCAAATCGGACAACCCTTCTTGTTGGTGAGATCTTTAGGAACACATGATTGCCTATTTGAAATTCTAAGTCTCATCTCCGTGTATCTGCATAGACTTTCTGGTGGCTCTGGGTAGTGCGAATTCGCTGCTGGATGAGTTGAATTTTATCGCTCGTTATTTGCACGATCTTGGGGCCTAATAATTTTCTGTCTCCAATTTTCGTCCAACACAGAGGTGATCGATATCTCCTTTCTTACAGTGCCTCGTACAGTGCCATTCCAATACTTGTATGGTAGGTGTTATTATATGCGAACTCCACCAAAGGTAGATGATCATCCCAGTTACCTTTGAGGTCTAGCACACACAAATGTAACATATCTTCCAATGTCTGGATCGTCCTTTCAGATTGCCCATCAGTTTGTGGGTGATAAGCCGTGCTAACCTTCAGGGTGGTTCCCAAAGCTTCTTGCAATTTGTTCCAGAAATGAGACGCGAAGCGGGGGTCTCTATCGGATACAATTGAAACTGGAGTGCCGTGCAAATGAATGATTTCCTTAATGTATAGAGTGGCGAACTTAATAAGGGAGTACATGATTATGACTGGTAAAAAATGCGCCGACTTCGTCAATCGATCTACGATAACCCATATTGCATCATTCTTTGAGACTGATTGTGGTAGCCCGACCACGAAGTCCATAGTAATGTGCTCCCATTTCCATTTAGGAATAGGGAGTGGTTGCAATATTCCTGCAGGTTTCTGATGTTCTGCTTTAACCTGTTGACAACGTAGGCATTTGGAGACATGGCTTCCTATGTCTTTTTTCATTCCTGTCCACTAGAAGCGTTCCTTTAGATCGTGATACATCTTCGTATTGCCATGGTGGATCGCAAACCTCAAGCTATGGGCTTCTACCAATATCTTTTTCTTGAGTTCTGGAAGGTCGGGTACGCAAATTCGATTATGAAATTTTAGCATCCCATTGCTTATCGTGAAGTCAGGATCAGGCGTGCTTCCTTGTTCCTCGTACTTTTTCTTCAAAAGTTTATCTTCACATTGGCGGGCTTTAATTTCTTCAATCAACTCGGGTTCCACAATTATGTTGGCAAGTAGCCCATTGATCTTGTGGGGAACGAGGGTACATGCCAAACTTTTGGTCATTTTTCGACTCAATACGTCTGCTACTACGTTAGCTTTACCGGGGTGATGATGGATTTCTATATCTTAGTCCTTCATAAATTCTAGCCATCGTCGTTGCCTCATATTCTATTCCTTCTGTGTAAAGAGATATTTGAGACTCTTGTGATCAGTGTAAATCTCACAGGTTGCACCGCAGAGATAATAATGCCAGATCTTGAGGGCGAAGTTCACCACAACCAATTCTAGATCATGAGTTGGGTAGTTCCTTTCGTGAGTCTTTAGTTGGCGGGAGGCATAAGCAATGACCTTCCCATTTTGCATAAGAACGCAACCCAAACCATTGTATGAGGCATCGCTATAAATTACGAACCCTTCTGTTTCTACAGGGAGTGCTAGTATAGGAGCCGTCACGAGTTTGTTCTTAAATTCTTGGAAACAACATTCCTGCTTGTCAGTCCATTCAAAGGTGTGTTCTTCTGAGTTAGCTGGGTCAGGAGTGAAGCTATCTTCGAGAAATCTTGCACGAAGCGCCGGTAATAGCCGGCTAGACCCAAGAAGCTTCGAATCTCAAACACGTTAGTAGGTTGTGGCCAATCCACGATTGCTGCAACCTTTTGGGGATCAACTGAAATGCCATCTTTGTTAATGACGTGACCGAGAAAGTGTACACTAGTGATCCAAAATTCGCATTTCTTTAACTTGGCATAAAGCTTGTGATCACGTAATGTTTGTAGAACTCTTCGCAAGTGGTGCTCATGATCTTCTTGTGATTTGAAGTATATAAGAATATCGTCAATGAAGACAATGATAAACTCGTCAAGATAGGGTTTGAACAATCCGATTCATGAGGTCCATGAAGCCCGCTGGAGCATTTGCGACACCAAATGGCATGACGAGAAACTCGTAATGCCCGTAACGAGTTCTGAAGGCAGTCTTTTTGATGCTTTTCGTTTTGACTTTTAGTTGATGGTAGCCAGAACGCAAGTTAATTTTTGAGAATACTTGAGCACCTTGTAGTTGATCGAACAAGTTATCGATTCGTGGCAGGGGGTACCGATTTTTTATGGTGACTTTGTTCAGCTCTTGATAGTAGATGCATAACCTCATCGTGTCATCTTTTTTCTCTACGAATAGTACTAGAGCTCCCCATGGTGAGGTACTTGGCCGGATGAAGCCTTTGTCCAGTAGTTCTTGGAGTTGGGTTTTTAGTTCTTTCAATTCTGTCATGGACATACGGTAAGGGGTCTTTGAGATTAGTTGTATACCAGGTTAGGTTTTAATGGTGAATTCGATTTCTCGATCAACTGGGGTACCAGGCAGGTCTTCAGGAAATATATCCGGAAATTCTCGAACCACATGGATTACATCAAGTGTAGGGGTCTCTTGTTGAGTATCGATCACATAACAGATACAACTACAACAACCCTTTCTTAGTAGCCGTTGGGCTGTCATGAAGGATATAACGCATGGAGGGAAAGAGGCTCCAGTTCCTTCGAAGACAAGCTCAAGTTGGTTTGGTGACCGAAGGAAGACCTTTTTGGCTTCACAATCGATAGAGGCATGGTTGGCAGCTAACCAATCTATTTCTAAGATCACATCAAAGGTACTAATGCAAAGGGGAATCAAGTCTACATGTAAGGTTTCGCCTTTTAAGGATACAATACAAGATTTGTATACATCAGTACTAAGGGTAGAGTTTCCAGAAGGAAAAGACACAGATAGTACGTATCCCAAGGATTCAGGTGTTGATGCCAACTTGGTAGCAAAATGTGGTGTAACAAAAGAATGAGTTGAACCAGAGTCAAAGAGAACATGGGCTAAGTGACCACAAACAGAAAGTGTACCTGACACAACATTCTCAGTACCTTCTAGGTTTCCAGGCACCAGGGCAAAAGCTCTTCCTTGGCGTTTTTGGTCTTTCCTTACTCCTCCAGGTACCGCGGGTTTTTGGACTAGTGCAGAGGGGCTAGCTGTAGGATTGGTAAGCTTTGGACAATCTCTCAGCAAGTGGCCAACTTGGCCACATCTAAAGCATGCTCTCATATCTCGACGGCATTGTCCCCAATGAGTCCTTGCACAGGTAGTGCAAGCTGGAATGGTGCCATATCTGGGATTTGTAGGACCTTGATTGCTTGAATTGGTTGAACTGGTTGTGCCTGTATTTACTCTCTTGGGAGGCGTGACACCGGGTCTTTTGTTATCTCTTTTCCAAAATCGCTTCCTCTAGCTTGGTTCCCCAGAGTGCAAGGCTTTAATCCCTTTTTCTGCAATGTAAGCTCGATCTACCACCGCCGCATAGGTTTGTAGTTTCAAAACCTCTAGCTTGTCCTTGATTTCAGGATCCAATCCCGTTTCAAATTTCCTGGCTTTTTGAGCTTTGGTGGAGATGACGTATGTCGCGAATTGGGCCAGTTGTGTGAACTTGCTTTCGTATTCGGCCACTGTCATGCTTCCTTGCCTTAGATATATGAATTCTAATGCCTTTTGTTCCCGTAGTGAATCTGGAAAGTATTTTTCATAGAATACCTCCAAAAATCTTGCCCAAGTCATAATATCTTCTTTCTCCAAGGTAAGAAGCCACCATTCTTGTCCATCGTCTTTGAGGTGAATGTGGCAAAAGTCACCTTCTGTCTTTCTGTGCAAGGTAGCGCGCGAAAGATTTTCTCCATGTCCCTAACCCAAGCCTCTGCCACTAGTGGGTTTGGACCGCCGATAAACATGGTGGGTTTCAGATCCTGAAATTGTTTAATCGTAGTTCGTTCTTCTCGTCTCTCTAGTATCCCATTGGTTATGCTGGTTTGCAAGGCCTGCAAAAAGTTGGTGATTGCTCTTTCCATGATTTGCTCCATTGGAATGGTACCGCTGGCTGATGATCCGGTTTCATTTCTTTCGTTGGCCATTACTACAAGGTAAAATGATATAAGCGTAACATCACATTGATACAATTTTGATACAATGTCATATACGACATATTAGTTTTACTATCACATTAATATTATCACATTAATACCATATAAAAACTTCATATATACATCATTGTTACTATACGTAAGGCGTTAGTCCAGCCGTTAAAAATTAATGTCTAATCCTACTGATACAAAAAAAATATAAGGATTAGACTAATCATGGTCAGGTCACAAAAAGGATCTCCTGGTCGAACATCTAGAAGGGGCCATTAGGCCACCATGAGAACTGGCTCCAGAAAACTGGCCCATGAAATAACCCCGCAAACTCACTCTGCATGAGGGACTTGAACTCCCACCCACTGTGCTCTATTCCAAAGCAACTCCATACCACCTGGACCATGTAGACAGGAGCACCGTGATTATAACCCCAAAATTCCCATCCAGTAATCTATACCAGTATCTCCAAATATGATGCACTATCAGTGAAGTCCACAGCTGGAGTATAGGCAATGTGCTGTGGATGAGGTGTCGTAGTGCAGATGTGGCTGCTAGGATATGCGTGTCCCCTCCTCTTTGCAAAACCTACGGGTAGAGGTGCGACCAGAAAATGCGGCGGTTCTAGGTCCGGAACAAGACCAACAACGTGGGTTGGCCCTATGTACCTCTCACGAGTGCTACCTCAACTAAGTCTCCAGAATAAGAAATCTTCATCGGGGTCGGCTTGCAAATATACAGGTCTCCCTTGAGCTAGTCAAGTGTTGGATGGACTTGCCTGAAAAGACTCTCTAAGTCACCCCAGCCCTCTAATAGGTTTGGGAGGAGATGAGCTTCTGGGGGTTCGAACCAGAACAACTCCATTAAATTCGCCATTCTTACAACATAGGAAAACTTAGCCTAGACATATGTATAACATAGTTTGCATGCATTAGGCATACCAAATAATGTCAAATAATAATATAAGGTTAAAATTATTATTTTATTTTATTTTTTGAAATAATTTTCAATTCAAATAATGTGAATTGCAAATAATGTGAAAATTATAAAGAAAAATTCAAAAACTTATACATTTTTTTTATATATAAAAAAAAACCATTGCTTTAATACCATTTTTGTCACAACCCAAAGCCAGTACCTAAAGGTTTGGCGTCGTAACAAGATAAAAATAAAATAATTCAAATAATTTTGTAGTCGTAGCGTAAGCGGATAAATTAAAATAAAATAATTGGGTACCAAATATTTATTAAAAGGAAACAAAACATAGTCATTTGAGTTTTATTGTATTACAAGAGTCCGAAAAAAAAAAAGATCGAAATCTAAAAAAGAAATAAAAAAAACAACACAACGATTCAGTTCCCATCTTGATCCCGCTAAATCTCGTTACCTGAAAGGGGTAACAGCTATAAGCACATAGCAGAGTGATAAATATAGGGCACAAAATAGCCATAGATAGTTATTTAAGCTAAAACATTAACGTAATTTGAGTTGAATACACAAATTAATTAAGTTGCAGAAACTGAAATAAATGACTATAACCACGGTACAGAACAGAACAAAACAAGGGTCACTAGAGTGACAATCAGAATAGGGGTTAATGGATCCATGACAAATAGGGGACCACAAAGTGGTCAAACAGGGGCCAATGGTTATTTAAGTCCCCCAAGGCATGGGACTCCCGTGGTGGTACTTACAGAAAATAATTGTTTACAATATCATTGTCAAATACTTTCTAAAATTTAAACAAATAGGGTTCAGAAAATAATCCACGTAATTGAAACATTAACCTAACCATAAAACATAAATTATATAAAATAAATTGTGGTAACTCAAAACATTCGTAAAATATATTATGATAACTCAAGACATGTAGAAAACATATTATAGTAACTCAAGGTATAATAAAATGCACTTCTAATACAAATTTATCCTTATTTTTCTCCCACTCCAGAGCCTCACTTGCTACGCTCCTTACGCTTACTTCGTTTTTGTGCTTCACCAACGTACTTCACTTCACTATTTATACCCAAACAAAGTGTGAGGCCCAAGCCAACTATTACACACGTTGATGTTCCCTCTCGTGCCACCTGTACGTAGATGTCTCTATTTAGGCCACCTTTTTGGCCCTTGCTTTTGTCTCTATGAATTCACCAAGGGCCATCTTGGCCCCACCGAAGTCTTGGCTCTTTATTATTATTTTATATATATATATATATTTATCTATTTATTATGTTATTCCAATTCTAAAAGTCATAATTCCTAAAATTACCCATAATTATACGTTAGATTCACGTCTAAAAACCTCACCACTCAACTATAAAACATCACTTACTACTTACTAAAATATTTAACGTGCGGTGCCTCATAATTTATTTCCTTGACAATTTAATCGATAAATTCCCGATTTCCTAAACTATGCATTTTTTTTATTATTATTATTGATTGATTGATTGATCTATTTATTTATTTTTATTATTATTTTTTTGAGTTCTATTTATTCCAATATTAAAATTAAAAAAGAAAATTCGGGTGTCACAGATAGAGGTGGTGAATACCATTTTCTAGAATATTGTGAAAATGCTAGTATTATTCATGAGAAGTCTGCACCCTACACACCACAACAAAATGGAGTAGCTGAAAGAAAGAATATGACATTAACAGAAATGATTAATGCTATGCTTTTTTACTCCAAGCCTTGCTCACTGTCTGTCACATACTCAATAGAATTCTTCTCAAGGGAAGAAATGTTACTCTTTATGAACTTTGGAAAAACAAGAAACCTAATCTTGTTTACTTGAAAACATAGGGCTGTAGAGCAATAGTCAGATTGACTGAACCTAAAAGGAAAAAATTAGGTGAAAAAGAAATTGAATGCATATTCGTTGGCTGTGCTATACATAGCAAAGCATATAGGTTTCTAGTAGTAGAGCCCAATCGTTTAATAGAAACAAATACCATCATTGAATCACGTGATGCGGTATTTTATGAGAATTGTTTCACAACCATTCCAAGGTTGGATTCTAATCAAGAAAATGAATTAACTCCTTTGATGTCTACAAAGGAAAGTGAACGACATGAACCCATTGAGCCTAATGAACCTAATGAGCCTATTGAGCTAAGGAGGAGTAAGAGGGCTAGGATTGAGAAGTCATTTGGCCTTGATTTCATTGTTTACCTTGTAGAAGGAACTAGAAAAGCTTATTGTATGCAAACAATGATTTCTTTGAATATGGATTCAGATCCGTTAACTTTTGAGGAAGCTATGATGTCACAAGATGTTGCTTTCTGGAAAGAAGCAATAAACGATGAGATGGATTCTATAATGGGTAACAATACCTGGATACTTGCTAATTTGCCACCTGGATCCAAACCAATTGGTTGTAAACGAATTTTCAAAAGGAAAATGAAAGTTGATGGCACAATTGACAAGTTCAAAGCAAGATTAGTTACTAAGGGTTTTACTCAAAAGGAGGGTATCGATTATTTTGATACATATGCTTTGGTGGCCAGAATCGCCACCATTCGAGTGTTGATTGCCTTAGCCTCAATCTACAAACTTGAAATCCATGAAATGGATGTTAAGACCGCTTTCCTAAATGGAGAGTTAGATAAAGAAATCTACATGCAACAACCGGAAGGATTTGTTGTACAGGGTCAAGAACACAAACTGTGTAAACTCGTGAAGTTACTATATGGACTGAAACAAGCTCCAAAATAGTGGCATGAGAAATTTGACAAAGTAATAGTGTCAAATGGTTTTAGGATACATGAATTTGATAAGTGTGTATTGTGTAATCATATGTCTATATATAGATGACATGCTTATTTTTCGTACTGACAATGATGTCATTGAAAGTACTAAAAGTTTCTTATCGTCTAGCTTTAGTATGAAAGACATGGGCTTGGCTGATGTAATTCTGGGTATTAAGATCAAACAAGAGGACAATAATTTGATTCTAACCCAGTCTCACTATATTGAGAAAATTCTTTAAAAATTTAATCAATATAATTGTACACCCATGTCTACACCTTTTGATTCAAATTTGAAATTGTATCCTAATACTAGAAGAGCTGTTGATCAGCTAGAATATTCAAGAATGATAGGTAGCCTGATGTATGCCATGACTTGCACTAGACCTGATATTACATTTGCAGTGAGAAAACTTAGTAGATACACTAGTAATCCCAGTAGTGTGCATTCACATGCTGTTAACCGAGTACTTAGGTACTTGAGGAAAACCATAGACTATGGAATAGTCTATAATGGCTATCCAGCAGTGCTGGAAGGATTCACGGATGCTAGTTGGATAACTGACCGTGAAGATCACTCGTTCACGAGTGGTTGGATTTTTACTCTTGGAGGAGGAGCTATCTCCTGGGGTTCTAAGAAGCAAATATGCATAACAGACTCAACCATGGTGTTTGAGTTTGTAGCATTAGCATCTTGTAGCAAAGAGGCAGAGTGGCTAAGGAATCTCTTGTTAGAGATTAAGATATGGCCAAAACCTATGCCACCAATATCTTTGCATTGTGATAGTGAAGCAACTCTATCACGGGCCTATAGCCATGTCTATAATGGAAAGTCCAAGCATATAGGATTGAGACATAGCTGTGTTAGGCAATTAATCACAGAAGGTGTGATTACCATTAGTTATGTAAAGTCAAGTGAAAACTTGGCTAACCCCTTAACAAAGGGACTTGCAAGGGATTTGGTGTAGAAAACATCAAAGGGGATAGGTCTTAAGCCCACTTAACATAATTACTCCTGGTGGAAACTCGACTCAACGCTTGAAGAAACATTAATTCTTGAGTTCAATGAGCCCAAGTACACCATATGTCGTGATTGCAAGCAATTGGTTTTATTTCATTTTCATCCCAAGGTTAAAGTGCTTGGTACCTGTAATGTGAAAAGAAGATGATAAGTTAGCAAACTGTTACTAAGCTTACAACTAAGTTATTAGGGTACCGTAAATTATAGAGGTACTCTTAGTAAGCTTACCTATGTGAGTACAGAAGGTGGTGCTACTTCCTATGAGTCCAAGGGCATGACTCTAGAGCGCTCATGAAACAGGATATAAACACAAGGCCAATCCATGTGTTGGTTTGTTTGAATACTTGAGGTAACCTGTACTGTACATGAGACATGTCCGATTAGTCGTATAAGATCGCTAGTTCAAAGACAAGTCTACTATGCTATCTTGACTAACTTTGAGATGTCTTCACTAAGTGAATGATTCAAATCGTAAGATATCTTCACCTATGCATAAGGCTGCCAAGTGAACCACGAATCATCATCTAAACCACTAATTTCTTGACTTGATTCACTTGAAAACACACCAAAAGTCTTCATTTCTTTGGAATTTCACGTAAGCCTTCAACCTGTAACAGTAGAATTATTATATATGAATTAAATTTATGATAGTACTTAAGAAATTTAGTTTATTAAAGATGAAACATACCCAAAGATATCAACCCAAGGAAGCAAAATCTCTTTGAAAGATGACTCCATAGTCTATCAAAAGAAACAAGAATATATTATTTCAATATTATGTTTCACATAAATTGATAATTAATGAAATTTTCATTATATTTGTATGGATCAAAATTAATAATTAAAAAAATACTTACATCTGATCCCTTTTGAGTCCATGTACTGCATGTACCTAATCAGATCCACATAGTAAGATTTGGACTATTTTCATTGATAATGATGCTCGATAGGGATCAATAACTCTACTACCAGCACTAAATGTTGACTTTGACGCTACTATACTGATTGGAATTGACAATATATCAGCTGTCATCTTGGACAATATCTGATACTTGGGGTTGTTTACTTTCCATCACTCTAATGCATCAAAATGGAAATTTGAACCTTCATTCCATATGTAAACACTTTCTTCTAAATAAATGTCCAAGTCAGATTTTGTAGGCTGAATTGTGTTAGCTTTTCTAACAAAAGACTCAAATTTAGATCTTCCTGTCCTGACTTTTCCAAGACCATAAGTAGCATTACTAGAATCATTAGCTTCTCGAGTGCTTTGCTCCATGAATAACAACATATTCATTGTAAAGCTCATATAGGGCCTCATGCACCATGGAAATGTTTCTAGTAGCTTCTGCCTCAGGGTAAATCTATGGAAGACAAAATTGAACAAGCATCAATTTGAATCTTGGATCCAACACTCTAGCTATAGCCATCAACAAATTACATTCACCCCAGTACTTGTTAATTTTTTTTTTTTTTTTCATCTTCAAAGCCATTGCCTAAATGTAGTCATTGTCATCCACCGACTTTTATTCAATATTTCTTTTATCCTCCAAACCTCTGCCAGGAACAAATTAGAAGTAGGATATTCACTCCCGGAGATAATATTTGTGACTTTATTGAAAATTGCCAAAAATTGACATATAGGTTCAACTTTCACCCAATCTTCAAGGCTAGGCATGTAAACAAAACTTAGATCCCTTTCTTGATATCTAGGGAAGACATCTTTAAACTCCAAAGCAACAGACAACATCATACAATCTGTATTCCACCGGGTTGGACAATTTGAAATCAATTTTTTTGAAGGCAACTATAATTGCTTAGCAATCTCACTAAATTGATCAAGACATGCTTCTGATGCATTCAAGTACTTCACACCATCTCGAACACGATCAACAGTATCTCTTATTTGGCCAAGCCCATTGTAACAACCTCAACCCTTAACTAATGTATAATCCATGATTAAAAATTCTTAAGAAGTAATTAAAGTGGAATTTTGCATTCATTACATGTATTATGTGCTATATGAGTTTTTATCTGTTCTGCGTAGAAATATCTGTTTCTGTTTTATTTTGTGAATTGAAGGCCTTATCGATATCCGATCACGAAATTGACTTGATTTCTGTGCTAGTTAGAATTTTTAGAACCTTATGGTCAGTTTAATTAAAATTCGATTCGGAACGCATTAAATTAGAATAATTAGTGTCAATTGCTTAGCTTAAGTTAAGATTAATTAAATGTCCTAAGTAAGCCTATATAAGGCCTATACACACCACTTGAGTCACCCTTTTTCTCATCATCTTTGAGCCTTCAAGAGACAAATGTGAGAGAGAAGAAGAGAGAGACCAAGGGGGTTGAGATCAACACTAGAGCTTGGAAGGAATTACTAAAGAATTCAAGGAAATTGGCTTGGAACCTTAGAGAATTCACCAACTAGAGCCCCATTGAGAAGTTGAGGTAGGAATTCCACCCTTAAATTGTATACTTATGATGTCTAAACCACAAATTCAAGAGAAATTATTTGAGTAATGCAAGGTTTGAACTAGGATGGATGAACTTGAGCCATATCATGCATGAATGCACATTTTCTTACATTTTGAATTAAATTTCAAGTAATTCTCACATGCATATGCTAAGTCTACCTTTGTTTTGAGAGGTCATCTTGTTTTGTATCATTTTATACCAATTGATCATGTTTTGGGAGCTTTGAAGTCAAGATAAAACATGCATGTTATGTTTTTCAAAGAATTGAGCTTAGTTTTGAACATTTGGCATGCTTTTGGGCCTTGATTTCATGAAATGATCTTGAATTCTCAATATTTTCCAAGTTTAAATATGTTTCCTCAAGTGTTTGGCCTAGAAGGATGAGTTTTGTAGCTTTGAAGTTGAGTTTGGAAGCTTGGAGGTAAATCTAGAAATCCCAGAATTTGACCTCTCCGCTCGAGCGACAGATTATGCGCTTGAGCGGCCACCCTTGTTTTTGCATCTTCGCTTGAATGACCAGAAGTCCTCTCGAGCGTAAAATGCAAGCTCTCAGAAGTTTCCATGCTTTGCAGACTGCTCGAGGGACAAGAGTTGCGCTAGAATGAGGACCTGAGTCTCACGCTCGAGCGACTGTCGAGTGGGCGTTGAGCGGGAAAATCAAGCAACCAGTACTTTTGCAGAATTTACAGATCACTCGAGCGACATAAGTTGCGCTCGAGCGACCACTCACATTTTTCCATGTCCGCTCGAGTGGGACCCCTGTTTTCAGCAAGTTTTGTTAAATGTTTCCACATATATTTTAGCATCCTCATTGCATCTTAAGCATTCCTAGGCCAAGATTAAGACATAATAATGAGGATAAGAAGTAGAAACACACAAAGATAAAAAAGGATTAAGTTAATGATTCTGGGTGTGTAATTCAGTATATGTTCGTTCTGTAACTATGTAGGTCACGCACCACAAGACATCTAATTTGCCAACTCTATCTGTTTGCTTTGGAGCCAACTGTGAGTAATAACTTAGTAAAGCTATGTTCAACTTTATTTATTTTCTGTATATGGAATAAGACTTGTTTTATGAAATGTTATGTTCTGTACAATGAATGATTGTCCAGTTTTTGACAAGTACTTGTGGCAACAATTTCATGGTTCAAGTATGTTATCCGTTCCCGGTACTGGAGGTTCCTTTATAGAACTAACAAGTTATTCGTTCCCAGTACTAGAGGTTCCTTTATGGAACTGACAAGTTATTCGTTCCCAGTATTGGAGGTTCTTTTATGGAACTGACAAGTTATTTGTTCCCAGTATTGGAGGTTCCTTATGGAACTGACAAGTTATCCGTTTCCAGTACCGAAGGTTCTTTTATGGAACTGACAAGTATGACCCGTAATGTTTTGTATATGATCTTTTAGCACTATTGAATGTACCAAGTTTACTCAAGCATGAAGAATATGAATATGAATCCATATTTGATCTGTTTTCTATTATACTTTGAACAAGAATATTAATATGAATCTATTTTCTAAATCTGGTAGAGGATATCATTCATTTAACTCTTTACTCTGTTATTATTCACTACGCTTTCACTCATAATCTATGTTATGTATGCAGGTGAGCAAGCGTGTGACTAGGCCTAAGTTGCTGCCTGGCGAGTTTTGGGTCAACCAACCATCGTGCCTCCCAGGGAGGTTCCCTTTTGAGATGTCATATTTGTAAACTTCGCTAAAGATGTTTGTTTTATTTGGTTACCTGTATAGTGGGCTAAGTCCCCTTTTGTTCTATATGTAATATATATATGACATGAGCTACTATAATTATGGTGTCACGCCTATGATATATAGTTCGAAATTTCTGTCCCATATATGTCAACACAGCTCTATGGACTATATATGTATATTTTCTTCCGCAGTCCCTAATTATATGTTATTCTGTTAAAAAGCCTTTGGTAATCCAAGGATTACTGGCTGGTTACGATGCTAAACCTACAGGGGCGGGTATGGGTCGGGACACCCATCATGCACCATGATTTTCATTATGTGGGCATAACAACCTACATGAAAATTTTTTCCACCCAAAAGCAACTTTTTTTTCATTGCAAAGGTTTCTTTCAAAATTCTCAAGCAAACATCATTGTATGAAGCATTATCCACTGTTATAGTACACACCTAATTTTCAATGCCCTATTCAACTAGGCACTTGTGAAGAGCATTCGCAATGATAACCCCAGTGTGTGGAGGTGGTACATTGCAAAAGTTAAGAACACGCTTTTGCAACTTCTAATCATTATCTGTAAAATGGCCCGTGACAACCATGTATTGAATTTTTTTGCCCTGACTTCCATAGGTCGGTTGTAATACTAATCCTATTAACACTCTTCAATGTTGTTTTCAACTTCTTCTTTTCTATATCATAAGTCGACATACAATCATTTTTTGCGGTGGTACAAGTTATCTTTTGTCAGTGTGGAGTAGCAGTTTTCATGAACTTGTTAAATAAAACATGCTCCATTTTCATAAAAGGATACTTGTGATAAAGTATCATATGAGAAGCAGCTTCCCTCACCTTTGCTTGGTCATACTTGAAGGCTGCCACATTGGTTACACTGTCAGACTCGGTTGTCTCAAGTGATAGAACCTTTTGCTTTTTGTCAACAAGATGTCCTCTAGCACAATTGTTCAAGTGCCTAAGAAGTTGAGTTGTAGCACCCGTTGGAGGAATGACAAATCTTGTTTTGCAATGCATGCATTCAGCCTTCTTGGTACCATATGGAAGAATCACTTCTTTAATTTTATTCCAAACATTTGATGTTCATTTTCTAGTCTTCTTTTGGAATGGATTGTTGTCTTCGGGAACTCCATTTTCTCTTGCATTTTCCTCTAGTTCAATTAAATTATCCACATCATTTGCATCTTCATTAATTGTATCCATCTGTGGACTAGTGGATGACTCCTCAAATGACGAAAACAGTGTACAAGAATCTTGCTCTGGAGAAATGAGATTAATTTGTCTATCTGACATATCTAAGAAAAATAACAATAATACAAAAAATAAATTAATACACTAATAAATTAACAATCAATATAAAATTGAACTAGAATAATAATACATTAAGAAACTAAAAATTGAACCAACCATTGCATTAAATAAGTGAAACCAAGAGAGAAAATTATCCAAAACAAAGCATCAAAAATTAAACTGTTAAGGCACAAAATTAGTAAATCATCTTTATTAACAAATGTAACTGTAACATGCCCGGGGGGTACCCGCGCGCGTTAAACAGTTCGGACTCCTGAGATCTCTTTGATCTAGCCTCACGAGTGCAATGTGAAACATAGATGAGAGTCCAGATTTGGCAACTTTTAGTGAAAATCCATTTTACTGCAATTTTGTCAAAAATAGACTGCGTCATCAGATCTCAGAGTCGCCACCTAATATTTTGAGAAATTAGGAAACCCATGACTCAGTGCCAAGGCCACTGTTCGTCGTAACCAACGATGCTTGGCTCGGAACCTTAGGTATGAGAGGGAAAGGTCAATAATGAGCACCCCCACTCACCCGATCAAAAGATTGGCCTCTACTAAACCATGACATGACTTTTATTTTTTTTTATATGTTCATGTTCTGATTATTTTAATAAATCTTAAAATTTACTATGTGAAGCATACAAGTATAGACTAGTTTGCTCAAATTGGAACAATTCAATTTCATGTTTGTTTGTCAAAAAGGGTTTGAATTTGCCACTTGACAAAGTGGGCTTAAAGTTTGTGAATTTGCCACTGCAAAGTGGGCTTAAAACGTACATTTATTGAATTATTCCAATTCAACCAACAAGCCTTCATCCACAAGCATTCATACAGTTATATCAAGTAAGCAAGTAGCCTCATGGTAGAATACTAACACATAGTAAGAAAAACACACACAAATGGGATGCTAAAGCATAAAAACTCACAGATTGACCGACATCCCTCGAACAACTACAAAACAAAGTTAGTAAAATATGCATGATCTTATATACAGAATCCTAATGCAATTCACTCATGAGATGCTGCTAAAGATTCGGCTTCTAAGACATGACATATGAAACATTGCAAAACATGTGATAGCACAGAAAACCATGGGATAATCAATTAAAGCATAAAGATGCAAATTTAGCCGAATCTTAATGCATGGAACATGGATGTAAAGCAGGGATATGCATGACATGTCAAGATATATACATATGTACAGTTAGGAAAAGCGATTAAAGAATGGGATAGAAAGACGCGGGGTGGGGAATTATTACAACACTTTAATATTACAAATCCAAATGAGGGAAATGAATAAAATCAAAACTCACAAACACTCAAAGTAAAAATAAAAGTTTTAACTCCCGGCCATTCATCGACTAGCAAAGATCCACGTGTCTTCAATCCAACAGGCCTCAATCCATGTACGTCTCATCTTCACTGGAGGCCCACCGGAGCAACAACTGCACTTCGGAACAATAATGCACATGGTATCACTTGAAATTGGACAAAAACCAACACCTGGATAGCTATAGGAGCACCCGAGAGAGAGTTGATGATCATTTTTTGGTGTTGCCGAGAGATGCCCAGAGGGAGAGAAGAGGAGGTTGGTCTGTCGTGGGTATGTGGTAGATGGAGGAGATGAGAGAGCTGTGTGTACCGTGTGTGTGTGACTGTGTGTGTGCCCGTGTGCATGGGTCTGTCATGTACATGGCCTGAGTGTGTGTGTGCATGGGCTCTGGTGTGTCGTGTGTATGAGGTAGTGAGTGTGTGTTGCAGTGTGGGTGTCGTATGTGCATGTGTAGTGTGTGGGTGATGAGTGTGTGTGTGCATGGGTAGTGAGTGTGCGTGTAGCCTGTGTGTGTTGTATGTCTATCCTCTATGCCGTTCGATCCCCATGGGTGTGTGTAATGTGATAACAGCTTTGTGTATGGCATCTATGGTGAAGAGAGATGGGTTTGATGTGTGTATCAGTGGTGAAGTCCTAGCCTCATGTGTCTGTGTTGGGTATGATGTGGGTGTGTCTCGTGAGAGACCCAGCTAGAGAGAGGTGAGAGAGAGCCGTGTGTGTATGTGCTGGGTATGGTGTGTTGGGTGGTGATCTTGAGTGTGTGTGATGGCAGTGGTGGTGTGGATCATGGTGTGTGTAAATGGCTGTGTGTACATGTGTTCTGCTATATAAAAATGGGTGTGTGATGCATGGTCTCTGAGGTGTATCAATGCCTGTGTATCTATCTCCTCTTTACATTTTTCAACACCCCAAACTCTAGAGAGAGAGAGTGGGTCTGTTTCATGCATGTGGGTGTCAAGCTCCTCTCTCACCTTTCTCTCTCTAAGCCGAGAGAGAGAGAGAGAGAGAGAGAGAGAGAGAGAGAGTGTGTGCAGCTGTCTCTCCCCCCTGCAGTGTGTGTCCTCCGTGGGTTCTCTATGGTTGGGTCTGTATGCATCAAAGAGAGAAAATCTTAGAGAGAGAAGAGAGAGCCCTTTGGGTGTTGTCTCCATCTGTGGTGTCTCTCCTCTTCCTTTCTCTTGCTCCTTTTCCTTTTATCATCACCTACCAGCTCCTTTAACAATCATTCTCCACCCACTCTCACCTGCTCTCTTTTCTTTTTTGATTCTCTTCCCTCATTATCATGTTCCCTCCTTTTCTAAAAACAATAATTGTTTTCCACCGCATCCACACAACCTCACCAAAAATCTTATCTTCATCCCCCCACTTATTCATCCTCTTTTTTTATTTTTATTTTGTATATTTACTTTTTTTTTTTATCATTTTCTTTTTTATCAAATATCAAAATTAGTTATACCAATTTAGATAAAAACATCAAAAACTATGTACAACACATAAAATTATAAAATATTATGTAATACTAAAAATTAATAATTTCGCCAACATGGGTGAGGTTTGGGATTAAAGTTTTTTTTGATATTTTCTACTGAGAAATTCATAAAATAGTATATTCTAACTTTCATCATGGGGTGTTCAAAAGAAGGTGCCCAAGTCTTAAGGCCGGTCAAAATGGGGTGTCTATAGTAACCAAGACCCATATTTGAATATGGATATATATATATAGACATATATTTGAACTAATAATAGCACCATAAACTACAATATTATTGAAGTACTCAAATCACATACATAACTGAAATTCAAGGATGCTCATTGCCATTCAATTTTGTAACATAAATTATAATTTTACATGTCAAAATGTGAGCACTCATTATGCAACTCAAAAAAATAGGGGACAACATATATACTAAAAATTGAACCACCATTGAATCAAATAAGTGAAATAAGAGAGAAAATTATCCAAAACAAAGCATCAAAAATTGAAAGCATAAAATTAGTAAATCATCTTTATTGACAAATGTAACCAAGACCCATATTTGAATATGGATATATATATATATACACACATATATTTGAACTAATAATAGC
The DNA here is from genome assembly GCA_036172215.1 of Camellia granthamiana. Lineage (NCBI taxonomy): Eukaryota > Viridiplantae > Streptophyta > Magnoliopsida > Ericales > Theaceae > Camellia > Camellia granthamiana. The sequence goes on along the minus strand of CM069904.1, from coordinate 6,110,872 downwards.
ACCATAAACTACAATATTATTGAAGTACTGAAATCACGTACAGAACTGAAATTCAAGGATGCTCATTGCCATTCAATTTTGCAAAATAAATTATAATTTTATGTGTAAAAATGTAAGCACTTATTATGCAACTCAAAAAAACAGGGGACAATATATATACTAAAAATTGAACCCCCATTGAATCGAATAAGTGAAATGAGAGAGAAAATTATCCAAAACAAAGCATCAAAAATTGAACTGTTAAAGCATAAAACTAGTAAATCATCTTTATTGACAAATGTAACCAAGACCAGATTTGAATATGGATACACACACACACATATATCTACATATATGCATGCACGCATTATGCAACTCAAAAATCATCTTCATAGACTGAAAAAATATCAAAACTATGAAATACACACACACACACACATACACACACACAAAGAACAGAGAGAAAGATTGTAGTTTTTCCCTAATTTATATGTTCAAAACAAGGAACAAAAACCAATCCAAAGAAGAAAAAAAGAAAAAAAAAAAAAAAGAAAAGAGAGACAAATATATACATGATTAACAATGTGTGTATTGGAAGGGGTAGTGAGAAATACCTAATTCTGCAAATTTGAGACTGAAGGGAGACGAGAGAAAAAGGGTCAATGGTGAAATAAGTATACTGTGTGCATAAAAGCATGTGAGACACCATGGTTGAGAGAGAGAGAGAGAGAGAAAGAAGAATTGACTTACCACAATGGATTCAAGAGAGAAGAATAATCTCCCAGTCTTAGATCTTCACCAAAGCAACGAAACTATACCGTTGTCGATGTTTGAGTGTTTGAGAGTTGATGAGATTAATTCTTTGTGCGATTGATTCAAGTGTTGGCCAGATCTGGATTGTTAATGTTGAATGTTTGCAGTAGTAATAGGATAGGAATGTATATGTCACAAAGAATAGCAAGCAGGAGCAATGTATGAATCTAATACAAAAAGGGACCCTAATTTTTTTTACTTAAATACTATGGCTCGTGAGCCTTACCGAGCCGAGCCTTAGTCAACTTGAGCTTGGCTCATTTAACAAACGAGCTTGGAAATATAGCTTGAGCTTGTTTATTAGCTAATTGAATTGAGCTCGAACGAGCTGTTAACGAACTGAGCCCAAGTTGTTCATGAACAACTCAGTTCGTTTGTAACCCTATATGGACTAAAACAAGCTCCAAAACAGTGGCATGAGAAATTTGACAAAGTAATAGTGTCAAATAGTTTTAGGATACACGAATCTGATAAGTGTGTGTACAGTAAGTTTACTAGCAATAGAGGTGTAATCATATGCCTATATATAGATGACATGCTTATTTTTGGTACTAACAATAATGTCATTGAAAGTACTAAAATTCCTTGTCGTCTAGTTTTAATATGAAAGACATGGGCTTGGCTAATATAATTCTGGGTATTAAGGTCAAATGAGAGGATAATAATTTGGTTATTACCCAGTCGCACTATATTGAGAAAATTTTTTAAAAATTTAATCAATATAATTGTACACTCATGTCTACACCATTTGATTCAAATTTGAAATTATATCCTAATACTGGAAGAGCTATGGATCAGCTAGAATACTCAAGAGTGATAGGTAACCTGATGTATGCCATGACTTGCATTAGACCTGATATTGCATTAGCAATGGGAAAACTTAGTAGATACACGAGTAATCCCAGTAGTGTGCATTGGCATGCTGTTAACCGAATACTTAGGTAATTAAGAAAAACAATAGAATATGGAATAGTCTATAATGGCTATTTAGCAATGCTAGAAGGATTCACGGATGCTAGTTAGATAACTGAACGTGAAGATCACTCGTTCATGAGTGGTTGGATTTTTACTCTTGGAAAAGGAGCTATCTCTTAGGGTTCTAAGAAGCAAACATGCATAACAGACTCGACCATGGCGTCAGAGTTTGTAGCATTAGCTTCTTGTAGCAAAGAGGCAGAGTGGCTAAGGAATCTCTTGTTAGAGATTAAGATATGGCCAAAACCTATGCCACCAATATCTTTGCATTGCGATAGTGAATTAACTCTATCACAGGCCTATAGCCATGTCTATAATGGAAAGTCTAGGCATATAGGACTGAGACATAGCTATGTTAGACAGTTAATCACAGAAGGTGTGTTTACCATTAGTTATGTAAAGTCAATTGAAAACTTAGCTGACCCCTTAACAAAAAGACTTGCAAGGGATTTGGTATAGAAAACATCAAAGGGGATGGGTCCTAAGCCCACTTAATATAATCACTCATGGTGGAAACTCAACTTAACGCTTGAAGAAACATCAAGTCTTGAGTTCAATGAGTCCAAGTACATCATATGTTGTAATTGCAAGCACTTAGCTTTATTTCAATTTCATCCAAGGTTGAAGTGCTTGGTACCTGTAATGTGAAACGAAGAGGATTAGGTAGCAAACTCTTAATAAGCTTACAACTGGGTTGTTAGGGTACTGTAAATTACAGGGGTACTCTCAGTAAGCTTACTTATGTGAGTGTAGGAGGTGGTGCTGCTTCCAATGAGTCCAAGGGCTTGACTTTAGAGTGCTTAAGAAACAGGATATAGACACAAGGCCAATCCACGTGTCGGCTTGTTTGAATACTTACGGTAACCTGTATTGTGTGTGAGACATGTCCAGTTAGTCGTATAAGATTGCTAGTTCAAAGACAATTCTACTATGCCATCTTGGCTAACTTTGAGGTGTATTCACTAAGTGAATGATTCAAATCGTAAGATATTTTTACCTGTGCATAAGGCTACCAAGTGAACCAAAAGTCATCATCTGGTATTTTGAAAATGGTGGGGGAATGTTGGGGAATTTTCAAAATGGGTTTTCAAAATTTATTGTTTAGTTTTTGGGTGTTTTCAAAACCTTCGATGTTTTTCTTTGGAAAACATGAAATAAGCTTGGCGATTTTGTCCTACATTGGAAAGAGAGGAAAATATGGAGCACTTAATAAAGTGCTACATGGAATATTCCTTTGAATATGGTATTGTGGGATGGATGCTAGTGTGTATGCACTCACACGACAAGGATGGTGCTTTGCACTATCTGCACATACACACGTACACGCGCGCGTGTGGTGTGGGCAGTAGGCTGTGGCGTTTGATGGCGTACTTTGCACTTAGCATGGATGCATTAGCGCAAGGCGCCACGAGAGCGCTTTTCTATTTGCATCAGACAAGTTGAAGTGTTGGCTTGGATCCAACATGGCATGGGTGATGTAGAATACAGTCAACTCCATGTGGTAGTGACGTGGCGTTCGTTGGCGATGAGTCAACCAACAGATTGTACGGTTGCGTATCCAATTTGGAGCAGTTTGATTATAGTCATTGATTGGAGATACGCGTGATCATACGGATGAGATGGCACCCGATCGTGATCAGGTATTATCAATCAAGGCATTTATTCGGTGTGAGAATGATCTGCACCATAGATCGTCGATCCAACAGTCAGATTCGATCGGATGAAATCAATGGACATGACCATTTGATCAAATGCATCAAAGCCTATAAATAGGCTGCGAAATCAGCCATTTTATTTCATCAAAAAATTCAGAAAGCATTCCTTCAAATTCTTTCCCCCCCTCTCTCTCCCCCTCTCTTTATTTAGAGTTTTTGATCAAGAGTTTCTTAAGGAAGTTTCTACTTTTCTTACTGGTAATCAAATTCTGCAGACTTGATTATCAGTCTCTTGGTTTTCTTGATTATATCAAGAGTATTTTGATCCACTGTCGTTAGTGCAAACATCGGTAGACTTGATCTATAGATCAGGCTTCATTGTAACCTGGAGGCAAATTTGCTGTAACCCCCTGCACACCTTTTGGTGGGTACAAATATTGTCTTTAGGAAAGCGATTAAGTAACGCGACTTAAAGCACCAAATTTCTATTCCACATAGACAAGATCATCATCAAGTTTTGAACACCCGAAGACTACCAACTAAAGAATTCAAGACAAATTGTTCTAACAGAAGCCTCTGTGGTTGACCTCCAAAATGCTTTCAAGAAAAACTAACTAACCTCAAGGCAACTTGTTGAGTTCTATATAGGCAAAATTCGAAGACTCAACCCAGTCCTCAGAGGAGTTATAGAGGTGAATCCAAGCGTATTGTACCAAGCAGATTTGGCTGATCAACAGTGAAAAGCTAAGGTGTTTGGTTCACTTTATGGGCTATATGGAATTCCTATTCTGCTCAAGGATTACATTGCAACCAAGGATAAGATTAACACTACTGCTGGATCATTTGCGTTGTTAAAATCCATTGTGCTTCGGGTTGCAGGCGTGGTGATGAAGTTAAGGAAAGCTGGGGCTATTATATTAGGGAAGGCTAGTTTGAGCGAATGGGTGAATTTTCACTCATTTGTTGTGCCTAATGGTTTGAGTGCTAGAGGCGGGCAAGGTAAGGTGAGTCAATATTGTACAGCACGGGATCCCTCTCTACCTTGATGACAGACCTGCTAATTAAGAAGAATCAAATTGGACTTGGTTTCGAAAATTAAAGAAGAAGTGCAAAAATAGATAAAATGGGGTTTTCTTATGTTTTTGAAATATCCTAAATGGATTGTAAAAAAAAAAAAAAGATTTCCAAATTCTACTCAATAGTCTCAAAACTTAAAGCAATTAAGGTTGGGCAACAAATATTTTCAAACTAATAGACTGTGTCTACATTGTGTACATAACCCTTATGTTCTGTCAGCAGATCCTTGTGGTTCGAGTAATGGATCAGCGATATCAGTAGCAGCAAATATGGTAGCGGTCTCTTTGGGAACCGAGACTGATGGATCAATCCTTTGCCCAGCAAGTTTTAACAGAGTAGTTGGCATCAAGCTAATTGTTGGTCTCACTAGCCGAGCTGGTGTTATCCCAATCTCTCCAAGACAAGACACCATAGGGTGGGTGTACAATTCACATTCTCCTCTCAAGAAAATAATTATTTTATTGCTCTCAAACAACATATACTTCTCAATTTCAATCGAAAAGTTCTTGGACTATATTGGATGAAACATGTACGAGCAAGAAATAATCTTCTCGTATAATCCTGTTGATCAAGTCTGCGCTCCTCCAAACGTCGTCGCTTTACTCCCTGAAAACACAAACGTGAGCTAGCCGGCGGGTGTGTACCGGATACCTCTCCGATGCCTAAGTTAGCAAAATAGACAAATAGACAAAAGCTCTGTGTATTCGAGAATCAAAGTTGTATTACCTCTCCATAGGTGATGCTATGAGCTTTTATAGGTTCCGCGTGGTATAATCCTTGCAGGACTCTTATTCATCCATGTAGAGTCCTCCTAGGAGTCACACTCATGAAAGATAATGCTTATCTTTCAATCACCCCCCTCACTGCTTAAACCAAGTGAGATGGTCCTAGCTCAGTGGTACGACCAAACGACCGAGCTAGTATTGTCATGTTGAAATGACAACTTAGACCGAGCTATGCCTTAGCTCGTCCCTTCCTTTATTTGTTTGTACCTCGGTTGTGCCTATTGAGACCGAACTAACCTCAGCAAGCTACCACCGTGTTAACCAGAGCGAGGTCCATCAAGTGAAAGCATCATACCTCGACTCCGAATATCTTGACCGAGCTAACTATCTCTACTCTGACCGTGGTGACCGTGATTATTCTTGGACCAAGCTAACACTTGCTAGGTCATTTCCATACCTGGACCGAGCTAACACCTGGACTGTGGTCCACTTACTAAGCCCTTCTTACTATGGCCCATAAAACGGCCCATTACCCAGCTCGGCCCAATTTACATATAAATTACCCTCTCAATTGCCCCTTAATTCCATCTGCGCAGCATGATAGGGATTATCTTTTTCCAGCCGAGCTAAATCCACACCGGGCTACCCATCTATCCGGTCAAAACGTCTCTTCAGTCGCTGTAACTGAATCGCTTCTCATTCCAAGAACACGTGGCATACTCTCATTGGCCCAATATAGCCGTCACGCCGTCTTCGTACTTCACATATTTTGAACAGTCCCACCCTTTTTTCCCCTTTCTCTACACAAAACTAGACCCTTCGTTTTGAACCATTTCATTTGCACTATTCATATTCTTTTCTCTCTCTCTGAGCCTCCATTTCTCCTCAACCTTACACTTGCAGAGCTCGTGTTTTTTGCTGTTGCTACCTCCATCTTCAGTGCCTTCATCTTGAACTGGTAAGTGGTTCAAATCTACTTCCTTTTCGTCGATTTCGCGCACGTTTCGCAACACATAGCATGTTTATTTGTATGTTTTTCAAAGCATACACCATTTTTGCTTCCCTTTTTTTTTGGAAAAAAACTCTGTAACATAACCACTGTCTATATGAGTAACCTGGGAAATGGTAGTTTTGATCCAAAATCACACTCCAACTGAACTAGGATACTGTTTGTATTAGGTACGACCCTGGCTGAACTAAACAATCGAACTAAAACTTCATACCCTACTCGTAGTTTTAATAGGCCCTACCTCTTAGCCAAGCTATCGAACTACATTAAGTTTGCGCAATACCGCGCTAGAGAGCACTAACCACTGACCGAGCTAAAACTTGGAGTTAAACCAGCTCCCTTAGTTAAGACCGAACTAGGAATGCTGCCCCTAGAAGTTCAACCAGGCTAAAAGCCCTTGCTCAAATCGAGCTAAGAATGGACAATTGCCCACGTAGCCGAGCTAGGAGTTCATTTATCTTGCCTTTGTTTCTTTTAGCATGGTCCAACGATCTGTGCTTAACACCTTTCTTTTTTCACTTTGCAGACTTAGGTTGCTAGGCACTCCCTTGAACGCTCAACCGAGCTACTCAGCGTTATTTCACGACCGAGCTAATACTCACCTAATTTATTCATAACTTAAGACCTCATGGGTAAATATAGGTTTTTGGTAAACACACCAGGTGCTATGGCCGAGTTCCGAAGGGACTACCATATCCCTGATGATGTCCATCTTACCTTGGCCGAACTAGATACCACACCCTGGGGAAACCCTAGCTTTGTTCCCTTTACCCTTCTTTCCATTGTAGAAACCGGACTAAGACCCCCTATACAGCCTCTTCTCTGTGAATTCCTCAAATAAACAAACCTTTGCCCTACCTAGCTTTCCACCAATTCTTACCGCATAATAAATGGTATCACCGAGCTAAACCGCCGAGCTGGCCTTAATCTCGATTTAGCCAAGCTCTTCCACCAATATTCCATAGGATCAAATGAAGATGGCTGGGTTTACTATATAAGAATAAGGCGCCGGCGTGAAAAGCTAATAAAGAATACCCCGGACAAGGATGTAAACGATAATGATTTCTTCTGGGTTTTTGGGAACTTCGAAGACCACGAAGCCTAGATCCTGGGTGACCGAATTAATTGGAATAAAGGAGTCGCCGGTATAACTACCTCGGCCCAATTTCATGTTCTTTCTCTTACTTTGGTACTTTCTTTCAACCGTACTAACTGTTGTCTCCTTCCTTCATGCAGATTTGAACTTTCTCAAGTCCCAATACAGCTACCCCAACTTAAACACACTTCGCGCCGCACTCCGATATCCAAACAGGAGCTGGGCTGAGCTACTGAATTTTGAACCGACCTACCGATATAGTAGCCGTAAGAAGACCAGGGTGACCGATTTCCTCTTAGAGCCATCCCCAGAACCTGATCCTTCCCTTCCATAAGTCAACTTGATCCCATTGACTGCGGAGCAAGAGATGGTAAGAAAAGAGCAGTAAGGGCCCTTCTGACCGAGACAAACCAACCCGAGGCACTACCAGCCGGTCAAACACAGGAGACCGTGGTAGCCCTACCATCCCACTAGCCTTCATCATCTCGGGCAAGCAAGCGTGCTCGGATTTCCACAACCAAGCCACGCCTTGTCGATGAGGATGAAACTGTGGTTCCTCAAACCACTCCACCAAGCCCTCCACCTGAGCGCTCTGACCGAGCTAGCTCTCTAAAGTGGGCACCAAAGATCACGTTTCAGAACCGTGATATCAAGGATTTTGACCCCGTGGTCGCAGAAAAGGATCATTTCTTGGCGTTCAACCTCACCAAAAGCGTTTGCCTTCCAGCCGACATGGAGCATCACAACCATCTAACTGAGCTAAAGGCCATTTGCTCAGCCACAAAATCAATGGTGCTGGTAAGCTATCCCCTTGCTTGTCTTTCTAATTTGAACAACTTTCCGCTCGGTTTCTCTTAAAAGTTTCTTACCATACTTTTGTAGGCCATGCAGAAAAACCACATCGCTCACAAGCGAGTGCTGGAACTACGCAAAACCACAAGGCAAGCCATGGCAGAAGCTAATGCCAAAACCACCGAGCTGGAAGAGTCAAAGAAGCAAATAGCCGAGCTACAAACCGAGATGGCACGTCTGACCGGTCTTGTCAGTTCGGTTGAGGCAGAAAAGAAAAAGGCCGCGGCCGTGGTAAAAGATAAGTACCTGCGTGAGCTGGCCAAGCTTGAGGGCAAGAAGAACGCTGAAATTGCCAAGCTGGGAAGAAAGTAGAGGACGCAAAGGACCGGGGTTACAAGGAGGGGGAGGCCACTTATATCAAGCAATGCGAAGCTGTGAAAGATCTCTTCTTCAAATGCGGATGGAATGCGGCTATGGCGCAGCTCGGTCATGGTCCAGAGACCGAGGTCTTCAACTCTCCCCCGTATTTCATGCCGAGCTGTATGGCGGAGTATGTTGCTGCCATTCAGCAAAAATTTCTGCAAGAGGGAAAGGACGAGGATTCTGCTCCAGAAGACAACACCCAGCCCGGCTGCCAGTCTATCTCTCCAACTCCAGTGGTCTCCATCCCTCCTTTGCCTGCTGTGTCTAATGCGGTGCCTTCATCCGAGCTCAACCAAGGGGGGCTAGGCACAACCGAGCTACCTCTAGGTGAAGACCAGGTTGTTCTGGATGCCGATTTAGATGACCTCTTTGCTTGATTATGTACTTTTCTTTTCTTTAGGTGCTAGCTTTTAGAAGTTTTTGTAACCGGGCTATGGCCCCATCTCTTGTACTTTGACTTTGCATTATCAATGAAATCATCTCTTGTTTTCCTCAACTGTCTGTTCGGTTTACTTCTATGCTTGTATTTACTTTCCCAATATAATCTGGATGAAGTAAATCCTCTGGCCGAGATGTTTATCCTGATCTTAACTTTGCAATCTAACTGGCCATACCTGCCAACCTTTTCAGCCTAGATTCTTATCTCGGCTGAAGAACAATGAGTGTTGGTTTTTCCAACCAACCTCTTCAGCCTAGATCTTTACCTTGGCTGAAAAACAATAAGTGTTGGTTTTTCCAGCCAACCTCTTCAGCCTAGATCCTTACCTCGGCTGAAGAACAATAAGTGTTGGTTTTTTCAGCCAACCTCTTCAGCCTAGATCCTTATCTCGGCTGAAGAACAATAAGTGTTGGTTTTTCTAGCCAACCTCTCTTCAGCCTTGATCCTTATCTCGGTTGAGGAGTACTAAGTGTTGGTTTTTTCCAGCCAACCACTCTTCAGCCTTGATCCTTATCTCGGCTGAGGAGTACTAAGTGTTGGTTTTTTCCAGCCAACCAATCTTTAGCCTTGATCCTAATCCTAGCTGAAGAGAGCTCAAGGTTGGCTATTCTTGCCAACCTAGAGTGAAGTGTTTGGTTATTCCGACCAAATGTCCTGCAGCCTGGATCCTTATCCTGGGCTTAGGAGAAGTGTTGGTTTTTCCAGCCAACCTCTAAGTTGGTTATTCCTGCCAACCTAGAGTAAAGTGTTTGGTTATTCCAGCCAAACGTCCTGCAGCCTGGATCCTTATCCTGGGCTTAGGAGAGGTGTTGGTTATTCCAGCCAACCTCTTCAGCCCAGATCCTAATCTTAGTTGAAGAGAGCACAAAGTTGGTTATTCCGGCCAACTCTGCTTTTGTTGCCCTTAGCTCACTAAAACAACTTTTACAGAATAAAACAATTATGCTAAAAAGAAAACTACTTGTTTTATTGAGAAAAAGAAAAATTACAAGTACTTTAAAGAGAAGCTAAAAATAAAATAGTTTGAGATTGGTAGTATTCCATGGCCTGGGAATGGCTTTGTTGTCCTCGTCTTCCAAGTGGTATGCCCCTTTTCCTGCTAACCCAACCACTTTGTAAGGTCCTTCACAATTGGGCCCTAACTTGCCGTCTCCAGGTACCAGGGTGTTTCCCATTACTTTGCGCAGTACCCAATCTCCAACCTTGAATTGCCTTGGATGTACGGTCTTGTTGTATTTTCTGGATAACTCCTGTTGGTATGAGGCGATGTGAACCAGTGCTCTTTCTCTTCTTTCTTCTGCAAGGTCGAGTTCCAATGTGATGGCTTCTCTATTAAGTCTGGATCAAAATTTTCATTTCTAATGGTGGGGAGGCCAACTTCCAGTGGGATTACTACTTCCATGCCATAGGCCAAGGAAAAAGGTGTTTCTCCAGTTGATCGCCAAGGCGTGGTACGATAAGCCCATAAAACATGAGGAAGCTCATCCGTCCACTTTCCTTTTGCTTTCTCTAGCCTTTTCTTCAATCCATCCAAGACGACTTTGTTGGATGCTTCTGCCGGGCCATTTGCTTGGGGGTATGCCGGTGTAGAATTGTAGAATTCTATCTTGTATTCCTCACAAAAGCCTCTAAAAATTTTTCCGTCGAACTGAGTGCCGTTGTCTGATATTAGAGCCTTGGGTATGCCAAACCGAGTAATAATACTCTGCCAGACGAACTTCTTCACATCTTTCTCTTTTATTGAAGCGAGTGCTTCCGCCTCCACCCATTTTGTGAAGTAGTCTGTTGCTGCAAGAAAGAACTTCCTATTGCCGGGTGCTGTTGGAAGTGGTTCTACTATGTCTAAGCCCCACATTGCGAAGGGCCATGGTCTAGTTAATGGTAATAGTTCTCTAGCTGGCTGATGTATTTGGTGTGCGAACTTCTGACATTTCTCGCACTTCTTGACATACTTTTCTGAATCTACTTGCATGTAAGGCCACCAATATCCTTGTGAAATTGCTCTGTAGGCTAAAGATCTTCCTCCTTGGTGGCTGCCACATACGCCTTCGTGAATCTCGAACAGGAATGCTTCGACCTTGCTGGGATGGACACACTTCAGGTAAGGTCCTGTGAAGGATTTCTTGTACAAGGCCATTGATGGAGAGAGCCAAAATCGTTGTGACTTTGCTCTTATTTTATTGGCCTCCTTATTCTCTTCGGGCAAAATGTCGTCTTTTAGGAACACTATAATGGGATCCATCCATGAAGGGCCTAGTTCGACACAACATACCTCTGCTGCTTTGGCTTCTTCAATGCTTGGTCTTTGTAGGAAGTTGATCAGTAATGGATGCGGAATGGATATGTCTGCCATCGAGGCAAAGCCTGCTAGTTCATCCACTCTGCTGTTTTCTTCCCGGCCAATCTGCTTTATCCGCACTACTTCGAACTTCATGATCTCTTTTCTGACTAACACTTGGTACTTAGCCATCCTTTCATCCTTTGCCTCGTAGTCGCTTGAAATTTGGTTTACCACCAGCTGTGACTCACTGTAGACCATTAGCTCGGTAGCCTTCATGTAGTGTGCTGATTTTAATCCTGCCAGAAGTGCTTCATACTCCGCTTCATTATTTGATGCTGGGAAACCAAGGTTGACTGCTTGTTCTATTACTAGGCCATCTGGTGAGATGAGGACTATACCAAGTCCTGCTCCGTGCCTATTGGACGCTCCGTCCACGAAGAGCTTTCACATCTCTCCAACGAACAGCTTCCAGTAAGTGGAGGGATCGGATGATGCCTTGGGGTCATGAGTGTTATTGGTATTTTCTTCAAAGTCCACACTTACTGTTTGCCCTTCATTATCTAATTGTATCAAGTTTTTACTTGTTGGTGAGTCTTTGCTTGGTGTAGCATGGTTTGCTTCTTCCACCCTTTGCTTACTCTGGTCTGTCCTGGGATGTGGCTGGGTATCCTGTATTAGGGGTTGCGCTATTCCGGTGCCACTTTCCATCCCTATATCGGTTGTACCAGTTAAGTCGACTGGGCAGATGTGATGACTTCTTGGTGTAAATTCTGCAGCAAAGTCTGCCAAAGCTTGGGCTTTTATCGCGGTTCTGGGTTGAAACTTGATGTTAAACTGTCCCAACTCTATTGCCCATTTCAAGATTCGCCCAGAAAAGTTCGCCCTCTCAAACAAAGCTTTTAATGGAAAAGCTGTGAGGACGATTATGGTGTGGGCGTGAAAGTAATGTGACAACTTCCTTGAGGCCATCGTCAAGGCTAAGGCCAGTTTTTCCAATGGTAAGTACCTGGTTTCTGCGCCCAGCAATGTCTTGCTGACATAAAAGATGGGCAGATGTTGGATTCCTTCCGCTTGGACCAACACTGTGCTAATTGCGTTCTGTGAGACTGCCAGGTACAAAAATAGTTCTTCTCCAGGTATTGGGGTCACTAGCAATGGTGGAGAAGACATGTATTCTTTCAAACTTTCTAGGGCGTGGTCGCATTCTTCATCCCACTCAAACTTGGCCTTTAATGCTTGAAAAAATGGTCGACATCTGTCTGAAGACCGACTTATGAACCGGTTTAGCGTGGCTGCCATACCGGTGAGATGCTGTACTTCTTTTACTGAGTTGGGCCTCTCTAGATCCTGAATTGCTTTGATCTGAGAAGGGTCTGCCTCTATACCTCGGTTGGTCACCAGGAAGCTTAGGAATTTGCCTGATCCTACACCGAACGCACACTTAGATGCATTAAGGGGCAACTTGTGCTTCTTTAGGATCTGAAACATTTCACCTAGGTCCCTGAGATGGTCATTCTCATCCTTGCTTTTGACTACCATATCATCGATGTAAGCCTCCATTGTTCTGCCTAACAATGGTTCGAACATCTTGGTGACCATCCGCTAGAAGGTTGCCCCTGCGTTTTTTAGACCAAAGAGCATGACCTTGTAGCAATACAGTCCTCTTGGCGTTGTAAAGGATGTGACCTCCTGGTCTGGTTCATACATAGCGATCTGATGGTAACCTCTGTACGCATCAAGAAAGCTAAGTCGATTGTGTCCTGCCGTTAGGTCTACCAGTTGGTCTATTCGTAGTAGGGGAAAGTTGTTTTTTGGGCACGCCTTGTTGACTGTTTTGTAGTCCACGCAGACATGCCATTTTCCATTCTTCTTTGGCACCACTACTGTATTAGATATCCACTTGGGATCGTGCACTTCTCTGATAGCTCCTGTCTCTAGAAGATTCCCCACTTCTTCCACCACTATCTTGGCATGGTGGAGTGCTGATCTGCGAGTGCGCTGTATAATTGGTCTGGCGATTGGGTGGACGTTCAATTGGTGACAGATGAAGTTTGGGTCAATGCCAGGCATGTCATACGGCGTCCAGGCAAACACTTCGATGTTAGAGGTCAAGAATTCCATGACCTTTATCCTCTCAGTGCTGGACATAGATGAGCCAAGCAAAAAGAACTTTTCCGGGTTCTTTTCATCTATTCTTACCTGTACCAAGTCTTCCACTGCCTTTTGTTCAGCGGCTTTGCCAACATTCGCAAACAATTCATTGCTCTCAGGTTCTTCCACCATCTGAACAAACCCTTTGGCAGCGTGGCTGCCGTTTACAGTGACGAAGCATTATTTGGACATGATCTGATCTCCAAAGACCTCTTTAATTACTCCGGCTTCGTTGGGGAACTGCATTACTTGATGGTAGGTTGACACTACCGATCGCATGGCATGCAGCCATGTCCTTCCCAAGATTATGTTGTAAGTGGAAGGGACTTTCAATACCCAAAATTCCACTTGTTTCGTCATGCTTCCTGCTCTGACTGGGAGGATTATCTTGCCAATTGGCCACTCTGGCATTGAGTTGAATCCGATCAGGGGAGATACGGCAGGTGCCAAGTCTTTGTCCTCCAATTTCAATTGTTTGAAGGTTTCGTAATACATTATCTCACATGAGCTCCCTTGGTCAATCAAAATTTGCTTAATGTCGTAATCCTTGACGCGGAGAGTGACGACCAGTGCATCATTGTGAGGGCAATATATCCTTGCCAAGTCTCTGTCTGAAAAAGACATGACGTTCGTGGCCTCTGTTCTCTAATTTTTAATGGTAGGTTGTGCACTTAATACCTCCCTTAAGTGCTCAACCTTCTTGATCATTCCCCTGAGCTTACATACTCGCTCAGGTTCGAATACCCCATGTATTACGTTTATCACGCCTTGAGGTGGGGTGTCGATCGGCATTCCGTCTGGGTGATCGTGGTTCTGGGGGGCTGGCTGCGTCCCTCCCTCAATGTACTGGTCCAGACGCCCAGCTGCCACTAACTCTTCCAGATGTTGTCTCAACGGTGTGCAATTCTCAGTGCGGTGCCCTTTTTCCTTATGGAAGATGCACCAGGATCTTTCGTTATAGTCCTTTTGCGCTTCTCCTAACTTAGCTGGCCACCTGACGAAAGGTTCATCACGTATCTCACTGAGAATCCGATAGATCGATTTTTTGAACACTGTGGTAATGGCAGTGCGGACTCTCAACCACCTTTTATCTTGGCCCTCTCCGCTGTCCCGTCTGCCTTGCCCGTTTCTGCTTGGACGTTCTATCGCATTGACTTTTGCCGAAGTCTTTCTATCTGGTAATGCGGTTGTACCAGACTTTGTTTTAGCACGGGCGCCATCCTCTTCCACCCGAATGTGCTGGTGTACCCTCTCCATTAAGGCTTCCATTGTAAGGGGGGGCGTCATGGTGATTGAGTCCCTCAGCCTGTTACCGACTGGAAGACCTCTTTTGTACTGTGCGATGGCGAGATTTGTGGGGCAATCACCTATCTGGTTGAAGGTCTCTCAATAGCGACTGTTGTATGACCTCAACGTCTCCTTGTCGCCCATGTCAATGGAGAGTAGCTGATCGATCTCCACTGGCGTCTTGGTGTTCATTCTAAACCTGGTCACGAACGCTTCTGCCAATTATGCCCAGGAGGTGATGCTGCCTTCTGGTAGCCTTTCGAACTAGGTTAAACCTAGGTCGCCAAGGCTGGATGGGAATAGGATGCACATTAAAGCTTCGTTCCATCGGTATACCGCCATAACCTGGCGAAAGTAGCTTAAGTGCATGTAGGGGTCTGTCTTCCCCTCATAAGTGGTGATCTTAGGCTGGTTGAAGCCTGAAGGTAGAGGTGCGTTCTCTATTGCCGGAACGAACGGCGAGGTTTGCAATTTGGCTAATACCTTGTCTGCTGGTTCGTAAGCCAAGCGCGGTATTGGCATTCCAACCTCGATGCTTCCATGCGTCCAAGGAGCCAACCGTTGAAGGGCTGAAACTCTGCGTGGGTCGCGTGGCCTAGTATCCTCCTTTCATCATGCCTTTTCTTCAAGCACAGTCCGTAGGTCGGACGATCTAGGCAACTCCGTTTGCCTGGATGCAGTCTGGTGTGTGCGTGAGGGCCGATAGGTGCTTCCCTCAGTACATGACCTCTCAGTCCTCGTTCTCCCAGACCTGGAGTAACGAGTCCTGGTATTCCTTGATTGAGTGTCGCCTGTTCTCAGGCTTCTGCTCTCTGCTTGTGATGGTGTGGTATGTCTACCACAATCTTTCAAGTGGCGAGGGGGCGTGTTGCCTTTGCGTCCCTCTCCTGTCGCCACTCATTTTTCTTTCATCTGGCGCTTCATTGACTCCATGTCCGCTGCCATCCTTCCCATCAATTCGTCCTGCTCCTTCACGCAATCCTCTAGAACTTGAGGGTTGATCCTTCGCCTCTGTCTTTCAGGACTTTGAGAGCGAGAGCGACGGGGGCTGTTAGTCCGCCTCTCCCTCGCATCCCTCTGGGGGTTCTGTCGCTGGGGCTCTAAATTCGTCATGGGAGGGATAGAAGGCAAACCTTCGCACCTCCCACCCCCCTCTGGGGTTTGTCTGTCGATGGCGGACTGTGGCAAATCTTCATTGTGCGCCATTACTTCCAATTAGCGAGGAAAACTTGATCAAGTGGTTCTGTTCTTTCTGCAATTCCCACAAACGGCGCCAATTGTACAAGCAAGAAATAATCTTCTCGTATAATCCTGTTGATCAAGTCTGCGCTCCTCCAAACGTCGTCGCTTTACTCCCTAAAAACACAAACGTGAGCTAGCCGGCGGGTGTGTGCCGGATACCTCTCCGATGCCTAAGTCAGCAAAATAAACAAATAGACAAAAGTTCTGTGTATTCGAGAATCAAAGTTGTGTTACCTCTCCATAGGTGATGCTATGAGCTTTTATAGGTTCCGCGTGGCACAATCCTTGCAGGACTCTTATTCATCCATGTAGAGTCCTCATAGAAGTCACACTCTTGAAAGATAATGCTTATCTTTCAATCACCCCCCTCACTGCTTAAACCAAGTGAGATGGTCCTAGCTCGGTGGTACAACCAAACGACCGAGCTAGTATTGTCATGTTGAAATGACAACTTAGACCAAGCTATGCCTTAGCTCGTCCCTTCCTTTATCTGTTTGTACCTCGGTTATGCCTATTGAGACCGAACTAACCTCAGCAAGCTACCACCGTGTTAACCAGAGCGAGGTCCATCAAGTGAAAGCACCATACCTTGGCTCCGAATATCTTGACCGAGCTAACTATCTCTACTCCGACCGTGGTAACCGTGATTATTCTTGGACCGAGCTAACACTTGCTAGGTCACTTCCATACCTGGACCAAGCTAACACCTGGACTGTGGTCCACTTACTAAGCCCTTCTTACTATGGCCCATAGAACGGCCAATTACCCAGCTCGGCCCAATTTACATATAAATTACCCTCTCAGAACATGCTGATTTGCAGGACAGTAACAGGTGCAGTTTACATTCTTAATGTCATCATAGGCTTTGATTACTATGACGCTCAAGCAACAGAGAAGCATCAAAATACATTCCACGTGGTGGCTATATGCAATTTCTGAAAGTCGATGGGTTTAAAGGAAAGAGATTGGGGATTGTAAGAAACCACTTCTTCAATTCCGTCAACGGTTTTGACCTCTCCCAAGTTTTTGAATCACATTTCCAAACATTAAGGTAAGAAAACACTCTTTTCAAGTACCAATCTCAATGAACTAGATCAAATACTTTTTATTTCAAAATTGATATTAGTATTATAATTATAACATGGTTACGAAATTTGTTAGGCAAAGAGGTGCAATTGTGGTGGATCAGTTGGAAATAGCGAACATTGATGAAATCTTGAACCCAACCTCAAGTGGTGAAGCCATAACATTAGTAGCCGAGTTCAAACTATCATTGAATGCTTACCTGAAAGATTTAGTGTCCTCGCCCATGCGATCATTGGCAGACGTAATTGTTTTCAACCAAAAAAATTCTAGTTTGGTAAGTATGTCGTCATTATTTATATTCTTCTATGCATTTATTCATACTAAAGTGAGAAATTTCTCATATGCTAATGGTGACCAATTTACTTGGCTTGTTTCCATATGATTTTGCAATTCTCAACAAATATAACCTGTTTCATTATTCTAAGTGGTTATTCTATTTTGGGTAGTGAAGAATTTGTTATTTCTTAACTCTTGAGCTCGAGAATTCTTAAGTGATATAATAAAACTTTTTCTATTATTTTATTAACTGATTTATGTATTGGATTCTATTCGCCCATGGGTGGGTACTAATGATTTGGTTACACAGGAAACGATCAAAGAATTTGGACAAGAAATCTTGTTGTTAGCTGAAGCCACAAATGGGAACGGAGATACTGAGAAGAATGTTTTGCTAAATTTAGCGAAACTAACATGATATGGATTTGAAAAGATAATGATAGAGAATAAGATCGATGCATTGGTGACTCCTTGTGCAGACGTAGTGCCTGTTATAGCAATAGGAGGATATCCTGGAATTAGTGTCCCTGTCGGATTTGATAACAATGGGGTGCCTTTTGGCATTGCTTTTGGAGGATTGACGGGTTCAGAGCCGAAACTGATTGAGATTGCGTATGGATTCGAGCAGGCTACTAAGGTTAGGAAGCCTCCATCGCTTAAGCCTTGAAAATTTGATGAAGATGAGGAAGTCTTCATGAATGATCCCTTACAATTTCAATTGTTACCAACGTTGCAGAAGCCATTATCAAGTAATTCTAACTTCAGTTCCAAAAAATAAAAAAAATAATTCTAACTTGTCATGAAAATAAAATAAAAAAAATGAGAAGTTATGATATGTATGTATTCTGAAATGATGAATATATTGCTTGATTTTAATTTTTCTTTTTCTTTCTTTCTTTCTTCCTCCTCCTCCTCCTCCTTATTTTATTTTATTTTATTTTATTTAGCCTCCAAATAATACAATTTCAGTGGCTATGCTTTGAGGACAACTCTTTTTCTTGATTCCATTCCCACCAATCCATTTACTAAAAAACATGTGGTGTCCATCATTCCACTCCTTTCTTCACTGGGAAAATGTGTGCAACACGAGATCATCTATTTTTTAAATTTCTCTTGTTTTTAATGTATTTTAATTGTAAGTTTATTTCTTGAAATTCTCATATTTTAAAATTTTATTGCATTGATCCCGTTTGGAATGGCTATTTTTTTTGACTTTTTAATTATTTGACTATTTTAATAAACTATTTTAATTTTTGTGTTTAAGAAGATGGGTTGAACTTTTTATTTGATTATTGTGTTAAAAAATGTATCCGAAATAATATTATGAAGAGAAATGACAAAATTGTTCTTAATGATTGAATAATTGGTAGGATGAGCAGCGGATATACCGATCTGTTCAAACCGACTGAATCGAACCGATCCGCTGCATTTTGGACAAATGCATGATGACAAGCAGACGGTTGCAGATTGATTTTTTCCAATCTGCCTAGTTTTGGACAGATGACGGATTTGAGATTCATTTGGCCGCAACCGAACCGTCAAACCGCGAGTATCCTTAGTAATTTATAAGACTTTGTGTTTTCAATTTGTTTAGATATTTTGTTTGTGTTTTCAGTTGAAAAAGAGTTTAAATATTCTATTGAATATATTCTGTTGAAAAAGTTTTCAACTTAAATATATTTTTTGAATTGAAAAAAATAAATGTATTATTTATTTATATTTTTTGGTTTTTAAATCTAATTCTAAAAATAATAAATAAAATAGATGATATATACTGGTTGGTTTTTGTTTTCAAAAATAGATATAGATGTAACAATACAGAGGCATACAATCTCTACTACTGTTCTATTTATAATTTTGGGGGTTAGAATTGTTTTTGTAATTTAAGAACTACGTATTGTAATATTTTAGGTGAATGAGGCATACTATGATTATAATATCTAGATGAGGCATGCAGTGATTGTAATATTAAAAAATTTTAAATTTTTTTTCTTTGGATGAAGCATGCAGTGATTGTAATGTATATATATTTTTTGTTGAGAAAGTGCACAAATTGAATTATATTGAAAATTTATAAAATTTTAAACCGTCAAACCGATTCGCATTCATTCGTCAATCCACTCAATCCATATCCGCCGAATTGACGGATAGATACGAATTGATTTTTTAATCTGCCAATCTAATAGACGGATGATAGATTAGAGATTCCATAACCGCAATTGACCCGCGTCTACCCATAATAATTGGTGTAACTTTCAAAAACTCTCAAGAAAAATCGTCTTTTCGTATACCTAGATAGCTCTGGCACACTCCCGTGGAAAACCTTCTGCACCACTTTTTATTTGCATATGAATTTTTTTTTTTTTTTTTTTTTTGTTCATTTCAACTCTTATGCTATTTTCACTCCTCAACCCACTTGTCAAACACCACCCCTATATGATTGTAATCTCTATTCAACGGTCCTATCCTCGTGTGTGTTTTCACTCATCAACTTTATCATTTTATAAAGGAGGCATATATGGGTTAGGAAGGGCTATAAAATAAATTAACTTAGTGAAACTTGACTCGTGTTCACAAATATTTAAGAACAACTGGTTATACGAACAATTTTCAAGTTTTCAAGGCAAACTACAACATCATCTTATTTGTCTCTAATTAATTACATAGACTAATAAAAATAAAATTACTTTAAAATTGATAATTGACTCGAAATATTAACGAGCCAAACATTAGAGTATCAATAATGGACTAGCTAAATACTGTGTTAGTGTCAATTGTTAAATTTTGGCCAGCTCAAAACACTGTTTTGTGCTGCAATGGAGCTGCTAACTTGTGTGTTAGTGTCAGTTGTTAGTATTGTATGTTAACTATGACTAGCGTTTTAGCCAACGCGAGAGAGAGAGAGAGAGAGAGAGAGAGAGAGAGAGAGAGAGAGAGAGACGTAGGGAAGTGCCATGGGGTCATCCGGCCGATCGTCCTCCTGAATATTCGACCGGTTGTCCTCTCGGATGTCCAGACCCTTCAAGTTAAAAAAAGAAAAAGACTTATTTTGGCCGGCCAACTTTTTTTTACTATCACACTTTTTTAGTTAACAAGCAAAGGAGGGAGAGAGAGAGGAAAAAAAAAAAAAGGAGAAAAGAAAGAGAGAAGGGCATTGACAATGCAATGGGGTGGGGCCTACTGCACTTTTCAATTACAATAATGTTTGGGAGCTCTAATTTAAGATTCTAATGGTAGGTCTGACATGATGATGTGATGTTTTGGCTTGCTCTTTTTTTTTTTTTAACACCTCATTAGAGCTCATGTTAGAACTCTAGTATTAGAGCTCTCTATCACTACCATATCAATTATTATTTATCTTATTTATTGTTGACAGACACACACACATGTATATATATATTCTTAATGCACATCTTAATACACACCTTAACACATCCATTACATCATCACTTAACTCTATAAAATTAATAAATTTAACACACCTTAACACCGATTTTTAAATTATACTTTTATTACTTTTGTCATATAATACACACTTTAGCCCGCGTTTTTTAATTGCCCATCGTGGACGCTCTAAACCCAATTTGAAACTTGATGATAGTAACATAAACCTCCTCTCTCTCTGTATATTTATACTATTATATTGAGGCTTGAATTTAGTCTCTTGACGCCTCCACAATGTATTGCCACGTGTAATATAGGTGATTTGACCCCAAAAAAAAAAAACACATCCCACGTTTTCCACTTTCTCCCTCAATTAACTACCCAATACTCAATTTCTCTCTCACTCTCTCTCTCTCTCTCTCTCTCTCCCTCATTTGTTCTCACATTTCTTGGCTCAGAGTTTTCTCTCTCTACCACCCTCATGGCCACCGCATCCCCAAAGCTCACTTCCAGAGTCTTCTTCCTCCCTTCACTGCCGTATTGCTGGAAACTACTGCTATTGCTACCATTGCTAGAATCACCACCGCAGCCCTCTTTTCTCGCCGCCCGGTGCTTGCCAATCCATGATTGCTTGCACTTTTCTATTGTCCATCTTTACGTGGCCTTTGCAAATTACATGCCCCAAGAACTTAATCTCACGCTGGGCAAACTCACATTTTTCCTTCTTGACATACAACTAGTGTTCTCGTAACCGAGTGAACACCATCCGAAGGTGGGACAAGTGATCCTCTAGGGACTCACTATATATTACAATATCATCCAAATAAACAACAACAAATTGATCGACATAATCATTGAACACATCATTCATAAGATTACAGAATATAGCTGAGGCATTAGTTAATCCAAACGGCATTACTAGGAACTCAAAAGACCCATACCTCGTAACACATGTGGTCTTTGACTCATCTCCTTCTGCCACTCGGACTTGCCAATAGCCAGCACGTAAATCCAATTTTGTGAAGTAAGTGGCCTTGCACAGTCGATCGAATAGGTCTGCCACCAAAGGGACTGGATACTTGTTCTTTATAGTCACTTTGTTGAGAGCCCAATAATCCACACACATGCACAAAATTCCATCTTGCTTCTTTTAAAAAAGCACTGGGGCACCGTAAGGGGCTTTGGATGGCTGAACCAGTCCAGCATCCAATAAGTCCATCAATTGCCTTCGCAACTCCGTAAGTTCCATTGGGGACATTCTGTAGGGTGCCTTTGCTGGAGGCTTAGCACCCGGAATCAACTCTATTTTGTGATCAGTGGCACGCCGAGGAGGAAGGGACTTTGGCAACTCCGGAGGCATCACATCCTCAAATTCTCTCAACACTTCTGTCACTTCATCCGACACTTCTACTGATAGATCGGGTTTGATTTCCACCAAGGCAGCAAGATAAGTCTCTACACCCTTTTTCAAACCGTTGTGCACTTGAATGGCTAAGAGGGTCTCCATCTTCCTCTTTGTGCCCTTGCCTTTGTTTGATTTACTGCAACCAGTGACAAAGCAAGGCTTGTCTTCATCCGAAATAAGTATCCCACTCAAATATGGCATCAAAGCCACTTTTGCAGTCACAAAGAAATCATTTCTTAGGATGACATCGAAATCATCCAAAGGAACCACCATCAAGTTAACTCGTCCAGTCCAATTTCCAACTATAATCGATACTTTGGGAGCCATTCCTTGTACCGGTTGAGCTGCTAAGTTTACTGCCTTGATACGACTGGTGCTTTGGGTAACTTGCAATTCAAGGGTCTGCACAACTTTTTCTGATAGAAAGTTATGCGTGGCACCAGTGTCTACCATTGCTGCAATGTCGGTACTCGCTAATGTCACCATGATGTACATCAGACTAGTAGTAGGGGCTTTGTCCGAATGAATTGCATTGAGCAATTATAAGGGGTTTACCCTAGTCGGCCCCTCAGAATCCGACTCCCCTTTGCCATCTTCCGCGACCATAGCGTTAAGTTTCTCACGCTTGGGATAGTCCTTCGCTCTATGGGGTCCATCACATATAAAACACCCTTTGTTAGATTTCCCACCATTGGTCTGAGAAGAATCCCCTTTTTGCTTGTATTTGGAACCCTCTTTTCCCTTCTTGAAACCAAACTTCTTCTCTCCCGTCTTCTCTTTTCCTTTTTTCTTGGATTTGCTGGTTTCAGTCGTGGGTTCCTTGCTTAACTTGTAGTCAAGCAACCCATCTGTCGCAGCCATGGCAGAGGGCAAATCTTTGACACCGAGTTTTCGAAGTTCTAACTGGGCCCAATTCTGTAACCCAGACATAAAGTTGAAGAGTTTATCTTCCTCCGACATGTTCTTGATGTCCAGCATCAAAGAACTGAATTCTTTCACATAATCCCTTACTGATCCGGAATGCTTCAACCGTTTCAAGGCGTCTTTTGCAACCCAAGATGTGTTGCAAGGAAGGAATTGTTCCTTCATTTCCTTCTTAAGAGTCTCCCAAGTCGAGATCTCTGGCCGAGCATCAACCCCGACACGTGTACGCCACCAAAGTTTAGCATCACCAGTAAGGTACATGCTTGTGATTGTAACCTTTTCTCCTTTTGGCACATAAGCAACCTTGAAGTATTGCTCCATGTCCCACAAAAAATTCTCAAGTTCCTTGGCACTTCGATTTCCACCGAAAGCTTTAGGGTCTGGAACTTTGATTTTCGAAGGAGTCTTTTCCGAATTCGTATGCCCACAGATAGCCTTCTTCGAAAGGGATAGTTTATCAACAACTTCTTGAAACTTGTCCTTCCAAGAATCCGAAATGGCAAGCACATCCGTCAGCATGTCTTTGAACCGATCTGCTGTTGAGGTCTCAAGGGCAAGAAACCCTGAGGCCACAGCATCCAATCGATCCGTCAGCGAGCAGTTCTCATCAGCAGGTTCGTCTACGAGATTTTCCAACCGCGTTACTCTTTCTTTCAAGGCATCCATACCAGAAACCATTAGAGCATAACCGGGCTCTGATACCAATTGTTGCAGGGTCAATTTTTGTTTCAAATTTTCAGCCTGTAATGGCATTAAGTTGGACACTTAGTCCCAGCCAATTATGAATACACACACACACACAAAGTGTTATAACGAATAAAAGAATAGGCAACAAGAGATTACAAGAAAATTCCCAACCTTTATTAATTGCACCAACAATACAAAGGATGCCTATGGAACTCTTACAAAACACTTAGTTAATTTTTGAGTTCCATGGCTATGCCTAAAATATGCTTACAATCAGTTACAATCTTACAACCAGCATTACAAGGAAAGCATGCCAAGTGGCATGGCAGTTGACACCCCCAACTGCCTAAGGACTTAGGAACATTTCTAGGACATAACTGTTGTTAACTGCTGCTATCTTTTAGCCTTGCTTCCTGAAGTCTAGCCTTGCCTTGCCTCTGCCCAACATAGGTAACTACTGCCAATAGACAAGCATAACTGCTAATAACTACTGTGTTGTTTGCCTCATCAAGTCAGCCACGAATTTGGTTGTCTTGGCCCCCAGACCAAGTTTTGCCTACTGACTGCTTTGAACCCCCAAGTATGCTGCAGCCCACATTCGGGTCATGTTAATGCCTTACATCTGTGCAACTGCTGCCCATACATTGGCCAAGGGTTGTGTGTTGCTGCCTCAGCACTTAGCCAACTTTTCACCTTGTTGATTTGGCATGCCACCATCATGTCATTGCCTTGGCTGGACATTGGCGCAAGGTGTTGCCAATGCCAAGCTTGCAGCCTTCAAGTAGAAGGTGCTAATAGCCTATAACACAATTTCTTGCAGACAAGGCTGATCGATAGCGAAACGCCAAATCACTCATATCGCAGTCGTCTTTGTTGCACGGTATTCCCATTCTGTTAAAGGACAACATTGCAACCAAAGACAAGCTCAACACCACAGTTGGGTCCTATGCGCTGCTGAGTTCGGTGGTGGCTCGGGACGCAAGGGTGGTGGCGAAGCTGAGGAAAGCGGGTGCGATCGTATTGGGGAAGGCGAGCATGACTGAGTGCGCTGCTTTCAGGTCCTACGAGTTGCCTAATGGGTGGTGCGCTAGAGCTGGCCAAGTAGTGGTAAGTAATTGCCAATTTTTGTTCTCAAGTTTTTATTTTTATTTTTATTTGTGCCCATGTGTAGTGAGGGTATTTGAGGATTTGCCTCAATGAGTTTTCGGGTACATGTGGTCCCCTGCTCTTTGGACTGTAAACAAGTTGAATCGAGTAAAGTAGTAGATTATTTAAGCTTGATTTGAAAATTTAACGAGTTTGAAAATGTGTTCAAGCTTTTAATTGTGCCGATCACAAGGTGTTAATCTCAAACGAGTATTTAAATATTCAAACATGAGTCAGGTTTAAACAATTGTTAATTTGGGTTCTCAAGTTCAATGGCATAGCAGTGCAGGTAAGATTAGTGTTTGATTCATGTATACTTATAGTCTTTCTTTCTTTAATTTGTAATGAGGGTACTCTAGGATTTGCCCCAATTAATATCTGGGTACATGTAGCCCTGTCCCTATGACTATAAACAAGTCAATCACTACATTGTTAAAGTTTGAAAAATGAGCTTCAATAGGGTCGAGTTTGAGTAGTTTGGTTTTTTATAGTGCATATAATCGAGTAGTAAGTTACTTAAGCTTCGTTTGAAAGCTTAATAAATTTTAAAATGTGTTCATGTTTGACATGTTTACATAACGAGTCGTTCTCAAATGAATTTTTAATGACCTGAACACTAATCGAGTTTGAGTAATTTGGCTTGTTTTCTAGCCCTATCCGACACAGATAATTATTGGGCATAGCATTGGTCACATAGGGCCCCAAGAGGGTTAAACACTTCATGAGATTGAAACTGGTAAACTATGCTTCCTATCTAAGGCCCATTTTTGTATATTGATATTTTGATATATAGTAATTCTGCCTACACTTGCCAAATTATTTAAATGTATTGAAGATCATTGAGATGGAAGGGCAAACTATTGAATTGCGATATGATGTATGTGGATTGATGCAGAATCCATATGTGAAATCTATTGACCCATGTGGATCAAGCACAGGATCAGCGGTATCAGTAGCAGCAAATATGGTTACACTATCACTTGGTACAGAGACAGCGGGGTCCATCTTATGTCCATCCAGTTTTAACTCGGTGGTTGGGATCAAACCCACAGTAGGCCTTACCAACCGAGGAGGGGTTGTCCCAATCTCACCTAGACAAGATACAGTTAGGTATGTGATGCTTCATAATATGCAGTGTTGTTAGAATTGAATTCTATGTACTTTTTGAGATTTTTTTTTTTTTTTTGTATGAAACCTAAATTGTAACTTCTACCATGTTGGACACGGCAAGCCAATCTGCAGGACAGTATCAGATGCTGTTTATGTGCTTGATGCCATCGTGGGTTTTGATCCTTATGATGCTGTGGCAACTAGAAAAGCTTCAAAGTACATCCCACACGATGGCTACGTACAATTTCTCAAGGTTGATGGGCTAAGGGAAAAGAGGTTAGGGATAACAAGCTATCCCTTCTTTGGTTTCACTAACAACTCAGACATCTCTCAAGCTTTTAAACTGCATTTCAACACGTTAAGGTAACCATTAACCACAAGTCTTTATGAATGACCTCATTCTCTGCACAACTGGCCATTGTCCTAACTATGGTTACTCATAACATAGTATTAATCCTAAAATTGCACTCTAAAATCTTGTGAAACGTTAGGCAAAGAGGTGCAATTTTGGTAGACGGTCTGGACATTCCCAACTTCGCTACCACCATGAACTCCGTGCTCAATGATCAAGACATAGTGTTGCTAGCTAAGTTCAGGTTGTCTGTAAATGCTTATCTAAAAGACCTACTCACTTCTCCGGTGTGATCATTAGCAGTTGCAATAGCCTTCAACAAGAAATTTCGGATTTGGTACATACTACCATCTCTTTCCAACATTAGCAATTTTGAGCAAATGAATAGGTCCTCTATACTATGAACACTGTTAATTAAGTTAATTTATGCTAAACTGTCATCGGATAAGAAAGAGATACTGGTATAAGATGTTAGTCAGATCAACTAGATACACATTCCATTTCTCTTTCGACCTCCTCTTTCTAGCCTAAACTTCTAACTTACATGAATTTACTCTTTAACTAACAATTTTTGAGAAGAAATTGGCATAAGATACTAATTAATTTGACATGTTTTGAGTTTTATTGTGTTTGATTTATGTTCACTTATTCTTTTACAAGTAGTGATTAGGTTAATAGATTAATTTACCACTTACAATTTGCTATAAACAATCCAAATGTTGCTTCAACAAGATTAATCATACATACCTTGTTGGCTCTGCTGGAAAAAAATTATGACCGATAGAAATATAAACTCCTTTGTTAGCATGAATTATGTACACAATTGAGGATCACTGTCAATACAAGATTAATCATACATGGTTTGGTGGCTCTGCAAGAAAAAATTGGCAAATATGGGCAAGACTTGTTTTTAGAAGCAAAGAAAACAAATGGGATGGGTGAATTGGAAAAGAAAGCGCTATGAAATTTAACGAAAGCATCCAAAAATGGACTCCAGAAGTTGATGAAAGAAAATAAGTTGGACACACTGGTGACACCCTTTTCATATGATTTCCTAGATGTTTCTAGTGTGCTTGCAATTGGGGGATTCTTAGGAATTAGCGTTCCGGCTGAGTACGACCACCATCGGAGGCCTTTTGGTATTTGTTTTGGAGGATTGAAGGGTTATGAGCCTAAACTCATTGAAATCGCGTATAGTTTCGAGCATGCTACGAAGATTAGGAAGCTGCCTTTGTTTAGACCTTAAACTTTAATGTGTTCTAATTAGCTGCTGTATTATTGGTACCAAAAATGGTTTTGGTGAACAACCATACTGTTGTTGTACTTGTAGGACATGTAAAAGTGAATGCAACACAATATTAAGTGCTTTGCCTACTAACAAGAATTGAGTAACATAAGATCTGCAGTTTTTATCCTTCAATATGAACTGCCAAAAAAAGTTTGTTAACAATTCAAGTGTGGCCAAAGCTGAATTTTGCAGGACTGGGTTTTGTTGTGTGTGCCTTATATTCTGCAGGATCCATACAGTTATTGGTTTTTTACAATTATTTGGGTTGGGTGTGAAGTCCGGAATCCACTAGGAATCCATTCTATGTAGGGGTGTTAATTATATGAGACTGGAATTTCTATGATTTGCCTAGGGATGATAGAGATATAGGGGAGACAAAAATACTGAGAGCATTGAGTGTAAGCAAAGAAGTGTGGTTTGCTTTAGGGTTCAATTACCTTGAGCGAGGAAACAAGAATTGTTTTAGGGCTTAGGTATTGGTGTTGAATTTTTGAATATTTTTAGTCTTATCGTTTTACAGTTTGTTAAAAGGAAAATGTTATAGATCCCAAATTTTCTACCAAATAAATGACCAAATGTCTCACATGAGGGTGAGATCCACAAAATTGCGGACCCCACATCCATGTGAGACATTTAGTGGTAGAAAATTTTGGTATCCCTAGCAATACCCATATAAACTAGTTACACATGTACCAAGACATTCATGAGCTATTACCCTTCATCTACATGCATGAACACCTCATAAGGCCCTTTAATTACATGTATGCACATCTTACAAGACTCTTTAACTATATACATGAATGGGAATCACCTTATGCATGTTTCATGTGGCACATCCAATGGTTACTAAAAATCTTTCTGGTAGCTGAAGCCACAAATGGGATCGCAGAGACTGAGAAGCATGCTTTGCTAAATTTAGCTAACCTAACATGATAAGCTCGATGCATTGGTGACTCCTCGTGCAGACACAATGCCTGTTCTAGCAATAGGAAGATATCCTGGAATTAGTGTCCCTGCAGGATTTGATAACAATGGGGTGCCTTTTGGTGTCTCTTTTGGAGGATTGAAGGGCTCAGAGCCGAAACTGATTGAGATTGCATATGAATTTGAGCAAGCTACTAAGGTTAGGAAGCCTCCATTATTCAAGCCTTGAAAATTTGATGAAGATGAAGTCTTCATGAATGATCCCTTAGAATTTCTATTGTTACCACTGCCGCAGAAGACATGATCAAGTGATTCTAACTTGGCATGAAAAAATAAAAAAATAAAAAAAAAATAAGAAACTAAGATATGTATGTACTCTGAAATGATGAATATATTGCTTGATTTTGGTTTTTATTTTTCTTTCTTTCTTTCTTTCTTTTATTTTTTGTTTAAATTTCAAAGTTCATATGATTGACTTGAATATACATCACTGAGGTTAGCCTCCTAACAGCATCTCCAAAGGTCTGGAAAAAGGCTATTAAAGATCAAATATAATAGGTATGGAAAAATATGATGCTCTAACGGTCTGCTATTTGAGTTGCTAAAAATAACAAATATTATCTTTTCTATCAAATTTGACAATTTTTACCTATAGCTAAAGTTGCTAGCATAACAATATTGTCTAAAAATGCTCTTTATCTTTTTCCCAGCCGATATGCCTGTTGTTTGCTTGGTTATCCCATTGATGATCATACAACAGACGTCGATTGTCCAACTGATTGTCCTTACTACCAGAATTTAATACAAGATCAGGACATTTCCCAAGACAATCACTCTAAACTATTGAGATCATCCCCCTAGAGGTTATCCTTGAGAATGACCATCTTGTGTAATAGCAAATCATCACTTAAAAGTCATCTCCGAGGACGATCACCTTATGTAATATCTGAAGGAAACAATTAAAAATAATAATTTAACCATCGAAACAACATTATTATTCTCTAATTATTTTATACTATTTATTATTAAATTATAACTTTAACTATTATTCTAGTTATCAACCATTACACATGCTCTAATAATACAATTTCCGTGGCTATAATTCAACTTTCAGGACAACTCTTTTTCTTGATTCCATTCCGACCAAGAGCACAGAGCACGAGGAATTACTTAAAAAAAATATGTGATCCCCACTTCACTCCTTTCTTGACAGGGAAAATGTGTGCAACACGAGATCATCTCATCTATTTTAGAAAATTTTCTGTTATTTTTATTACATTTTTAATTGTAAGTTTGTCTCTTAAAATTTTTATATTTTAAAATTTCATCCCATTATGTGATTAAGAGTAACATAATATAAATAAAAAAGATAAATTATCAATAAATCTTAATAGTTGAACTTAATTCTTATCAAATCTTATTGAAAATAAGTCTTAATAAAATTATCGCTAAAAATAATTTTTTTGTGATAATTTTTTATATATCACTAAAAATTGATAATTTGTGACCTTTTTTTTGTCATGATTTTTATAAATTGTCGTTAAAACTTACAATTAGTGACTTTTTTTATGACAAATTTTTCTTATAGAACCTATTAGACAATAAGTTCACTTATTAAGATTTACATGTAAGTACCCTAATAAAAATTGGAAACATCTCTAATCACTGGGTCCTATACAAATCAACTTAATTGAAACTTGACTTGTTTTCATAATTATTTGAAAATAACTCATCATGTAAATAATCTTTTAAATTTTTAAAACAAATTTCAACATCATCCTATTTGTCTTGACTTGGTGTTTGGGAAGAATTTTAGGTGGGTTTTTTCTCATTTTTTTCATTACAAGACAAAAATTTTACAAAATAAAAAAAAACACGTCCAAACAAAATATCACATCCAATCCTATAATCATTTCATTTTTTCTCTCACAAACATTACATCCAACTAGAAAAAAATCCAACTATCTTCCCAAACACAAAGCCTCCGTTTGGCAGAGCTTTCAAAATCTAGTTCAACACTCACTTTTGAGTGTTGTGTTTGTTTAGGGTTTTCAAATCACAATTCTACACTCATTTCTCAAAACTCATTTCAAAACATAATCATTACTTTTTAAAACTCATAACCAAACACATAATTCAAAACTCTTTTCAAAACTCCATTCAAATCAATATTCTAAAAATATTTTAATTTTGTTAAGATTTACGATTTTTTTAATTTTTAAATTTTTTTAATTTTTTGAATATTTTTAAATATTACAATTTTAATTTTTTAAATTTTAAAATATTTTATAAAAATAAATTCAAACTCTATTTTATAAAAATATTTTTAAATATTTTAATTTTGTTAAGATTTACGATTTTTTTAATTTTTTTAATTTTTTGAATATTTTTAAATATTTTAATTTTTAAATATTACAATTTTAATTTTTTAAATTTTAAAATATTTTATAAAAATAAATTCAAACTCTATTTTATAAAAATATTTTTAAATATTTTAATTTTTTTAAGCTTTATGATTTTTTTAATTTTTTAATTTTTTTAATTTTTTGAATATTTTTAAATATTTTAATTTTTAAATATTACAATTTTAATTTTTAAAATTTTAAAATATTTTATAAAAATAAATTCAAACTCTATTTTATAAAAATATTTTTAAATATTTTAATTTTTTGTTATGTATTTGGTTACGATTTGAGTGTAGAGTTGTGAAAGTAGTATGGAATTTCGAGTTATGTGTTTGGTTATGAGTTTTAAAAATAATTTTTTAATTGAGTTTTGTTTTATGTGTTTGGTTAGGATTTGAGTGTACAGTTGTTTTTAAATTTAAAATATTAAAATTTTAAATTATTTTAATTTTTTGAATATTTAAATTAATTTTTTACTTATTAAATTTTTTAGATTATTTAAATTATTTAAATATTTATGATTTAAATTTTTTGAATATTTATTTTGAAAAAAAATTATTTCCTTTGTAGTATTTTCAATTAAAAAATTAATTAATGTTATTTTTTGTTAATAATAAATTTTTTTAATTGAATTTTAAAAAGAGTTTGGTTATGAGTGTTGATCAAAATTTTCAATAATGTGAAAGTAATGTGTTTTGTTATGAGTTATAACAATTTGAATTAAGTTTTGAAAACTCTTTTCAAAACTCATAACCAAACAAATTTTTTTACTTCACATGTCAAATCAAACTTTCAAAACTCAATTCTACACTTAATTCAAAACTCAATTCCACACTCAATTCAACACT
The DNA here is from genome assembly GCA_036172215.1 of Camellia granthamiana. Lineage (NCBI taxonomy): Eukaryota > Viridiplantae > Streptophyta > Magnoliopsida > Ericales > Theaceae > Camellia > Camellia granthamiana. The sequence goes on along the minus strand of CM069904.1, from coordinate 6,079,093 downwards.
TTATTCAAAAACCATAACCAAACAAATTTTCTACACTCAAATCATAATTCTAAAACACACAAACTCAAAATACAACTCATATTCTCAAATCATAATTACAAAGCTCTACCAAACGGAGCCAAAATTTTTTTTCTTAAATAATATCCTACATCTAAAAAAATCTACATAAAAACTTGCTTCCCAAAATCAACTCAATTAGCTATCAACTCAAAATATTAACAAATCAAACTTAAACTCAATTAGCTAGACTTAGACCATCTCCAACGGTTCATCAAACCTGATATTAAATTCAAAATTTGGTGAAAAAGTCACTTTTTTGAGCTCCAACAGTTTCACCAAATCGATATCAAATCGAGAATTCACCAAACATTTCACCAAAATGAGAACAGGCGAAGTATTTCACCAAATCACTATTCCTGACCGTTGGGGGAGACCAACCGGTTGATCGGCCGGTTGACCAACCGGTTGTCCCGGAAAGAGTTCAAACAGTTCAACATTTCTGGTTCAAACCGTTCAAAAAAAAAATAATAATAATTTTTTTGCCTAACTGGTCGTCCCGGAAAATGTTCAGAAAGTTCAACAAAAAACGTTCAATTCGTTCAAAAAAAAAAAAAAAAAAACCCTCACCTGTCGACCAGCTGGTGGACCAGCCGGTCGACCAACCGGTTATCCCGGGCAGATTTGATATTTGGTGAACCATTGGAGCATCTGGTATCAAATTGGGAAAAGAGTGATTTTTTTACTCAGATTTGGTGAAAAGTTTGATGAACCGTTGGAGATGCTCTTAGAGCAAATTTTACTCCACGCAGCACGTTTAGGCCAGGGCCACCATCAGTAATAATAGCAAGTAACATAAACCTCATATCTCTCTCGGAACATATTATGGGCATATTCTTTAATTTTTTTAGTCATAATTACAAAAAAATATATATATATATTATAATTAAATATAATATAAGATATAATTAAAAAAAATTATAAATTATAATTAGAATAATGTCATAATTAAGAAAAAAAATCATAATTAAAAAAAATTTAATAACATAACTAAAGTACACATTTTGAATGGAATGTATATTACTAAAGTAAAAAATGATTTTTTTTTTTTGGAACAATTAATATACTGATTCATTCGTTATGGCAATCTACAACACATTCCTCATTTTTCTGGGTATGTCCTTTGGATTCATTGCAAGCAACACAGAAGTCCTAATCAAATAAGCCAGCGTTCATGAAATCCAGATTGCATTCAAGCAAAACAAACTCAATTCTCAACGACTCGTCGAGTTCTACCTTACCCAAATTGAATCACTCAATCCACTTCTCAGATCAGTCACTGAAGTAAACCCAGAAGCGCTCTTCCTCGCAGACAAGGCCGATCGAGAGCGAAACGCCAAATCACTCGTGTCACAGTCGTCTTTGTTGCACGGTATTCCCATTCTGTTGAAGGACAACATTGCAACCAAAGACAAGCTCAACATCACAGCTGGATCGTATGCGCTGCTGGGTTCGGTGGTGGCTCGGGACGCAGGAGTGGTGGCGAAGCTGAGGAAAGCGGGTGCGATCGTATTGTGGAAGGCGAGCTTGACTGAGTGGGCTGTTTTCAGGTCGTCGGAGGTGTCTGGTCGGTGGTACGCTAGAGCTGGCCAAGTTGTGGTAAGTAATTGCCAATTTGTGATCTCTCTAAGTCTCATTATTTTGTGTGTAGTGAGGGTGTTTGAGGATTTGCCTCAATGAGTTTCCAGGTACATGTAGTCCCTTCTCTGTGGATTGTAAACAAGCTGAATCGAACTAACGCTCTTTGTTTGGGCGGAAAATATTTTCTAATGAAAAACATTTTCTACAGAAATATTTTTCGGGGAAAAATATTTTTTTATGTTTAGTGGTGGTGGTGGTGGTGGTGGTGGTGGTGGAACAAAGGTAGAGACATGGAGGTGGTGGGGTGACGGTGGTGGTGTGGTGGTGGTGGTAGTGGTGTGGTGATATTGGTAAAATTTTAGTTCGGAAAATGTTTTCCGCTTTCTAAAAGTGAAAAATATTTTCTGTTCAAAGATGCTTGTTTTTAATTAACCATAGAAAATGTTTTCTGTTCACTTCTGTTTTTCATTGCATTAAATACCAGAAAATATGGAAACCATTTTTTAGAAAATGCTTTCCGCTCAAACAAATGAAGCAGATTATTTAAGTTTGATTTGAAAATTTAACGAGTTTGAAGATGTATTCAAGCTATTAATTGAGCTGATCACAAGGTGAGCATTGAGTTGAGTAGCAACTTATTCAAATTTGGTATGAATTTTAACACAACGAGTTAATCTCTGATGAGTTTTTAAATATTCAAACATGAGGCAGGCTTTGAGCAATTGCCAATTTGGGTTATCAAGATAAATGTAGAAAAGAAAACTGTTTCAAATATGCGATTCATGTATACTGCTTTTAGTATTTCTTTCTTTATTTAGTAATGAGGATATTTGAGGATTTGCCCCAATTAGTCTCCTATGACTGTAAACAAGTCGAGTTGAGCCGAGTAATACTTTGTTGAAGTTTGAAAAAAGAGCTTTAATTGAGTAGAGCTCGATTGGCTTGGTTTTTCATGGTGCATATAATCCAGTTGAGTAGAAGAGCAAGTTGCTCGAGCTTGGTTTGAAAACTTAATAAGCTTTAAAACGTGTTTATATTTAACTTGTTTACATAATGACTCGTTCTCAAACAAATTTTTTTTTTAGTGACCCAAAAACTAGTTGAGTTTGTGTAATTTGGTTCATTTCCTAGCCCTATCTCATACACACTCACATAATTATTGGGCATAGGATTGCTCACATGAGGCCCCAAGAGTGTTAAACGCTTGTAAACTATGCTTCCTAAGGCCCATGTTTGTATATTGATATCTTGGTAGTAATTCTGCCAACACTTGCCAAATATAATTTAGATGTATTGAAGATCATTGAAATGGAAGGGCAAACTATTAAATTGTGAAATGATGCTTGTGGATTGATGCAAAATCCATATGTGAAATCTGCAGACCCATGTGGATCAAGCACAGGATCAGCCGTATCAATAGCAGTAAATATGGTTGTACTATCACTTGGTACAGAGACGGTCGGGTCCATCTTATGTCCATCCAGTTATAACTCGGCGGTTGGGATCAAACCCACAGTAGGCCTCACCTGCCGAGGAGGGGTTGTACCAGTCTCACCTAGACAAGACACTATTCGGTATGTGATGCTTCGCAATATGCAGTTTAGCTAGTATTTCATTCTGTGTACTTTAATTATTATTATTATTATTATTTATGGGTAAATTACAGACACACCCCCTGAGGTTTACTGAAATTACAAATTACCCCTTGTGGTTCTAGAAATTACATTATGCCCTCTATGGTTTCTAATTTCATAACAAATAGGTCATTTTATTAATAAATCATCAAGTTAATTAACAATATTTAATAATGTTAAAATTTTATTTCAATTAATAATTCAGATAATTTTATTATTGTATAGATGAACAGTTAGAAATTTCATTTTTTCAATTAATTTTGTTAAATAAAAAATTCTGACAGGGAGGTATTTGTAATTTTCCAAACCACAGGGGGCAATTCGTATTTTAAGCAAATCTCAGGGGGTGTATTTGTACTTTTCCCTTTATTCATTTATTTGTGTATGTAGATTGAAACCCATATTGTAACTTTTACCATGTTGGATATTGCAGGCCAATCTGCAGGATAGTATACTGGGTTTTGATCCTTCTAATGCTATGGCAACTAGATAAGCTTCAAAGTACATCCCACATGGTGAGTACGTGTAATTTCTCAATTCTGATGGGCTTAAGGGAAAGAAGTTAGGGATAATCAGCTATCCCTACTTCTATTTCCCCAACAATTCAGAAATCTCTCATGCATTTGAGCTGCATTTCAACACGTTAAGGTAAGCATTACACCATGAGTCTTTATTTGCTGCCATTGCCTAGCTTTGGTTACTCTAAGGACAATTTTAACCTTGAATCTACATTCCAAAATCTTGTGAAACGTTCGGCAAAGAGGTACAATTTTGATAGACAGTCTGGACATACCCAACTTCGATGCCATCATTAACTCCATGTTCAATGATCAAGACATAGCGTTGCGGGCTAAGTTCAAGTTGTCACTAAATGCATATCTCAAAGAGCAACTCACTTCTCCAGTGAGATCATTGGCAGATGCAATAGCCTTCAACAAGAAATTCTCTGATTTGGTAAGCACTTCCATCTCTTTCCAACATTGGCAATTTTGAGCAAATGAATAGGTCCTTTGTACTATGAACACTATAAATTATGTTAATTTATGCTAAACTATGATGGGATAAGAAAGAGATACTGATATAAGATGTTAGTCAAAGATCCAGGTCTGTACAGTTGTTCTATGGCCGTCTTTTAGGATTGTTGGGTGGTGGTGAAAAAAGATTTGTTGGGAGTTTTTTCAAAATTTCATGAGTCGAGGGTTATTAATTTGAGCTCAAATGCCACATTCATTTGTTTGATTCCTAAGAAAGTGAATGCGGTTAGAATTGGAGATTTTAGACCCATTAGTTTGGTCACATCACTTTATAAGATTTTGGGGAAGGTCTTATCAAAGAGACTCAGAATTTCCTTGGCGGAGACTGTGTCGATGGCGCAGGGGGCTTTTGTGAAAAGAAGACAAATCCTAGATATAGCCTTAGTGGCAAACGAAGTAGTGGAGGAATATAGAGGCTTAGGGAATGAGGGAATAATCTTTAAAGTGGATTTCGAGAAGGCATATGATCACGTGGATTAGCAATTTTTGGATTTTGTAATGGACAAAAAGGGTTATGGTGGGCGGTGGAGATCGTGGATTAGGGGATGTTTGTCGATGTGTAATATGTCTGTTTTAGTTAATGGTAAACCAGGGAAGTGTTTTAGGGCTTCGCAAGGTTTAAGACAAGGGGACCCACTATCTCCTTTTCTTTTTATTTTGGTGGCAGATGTTCTGGGAAGGATGGTTGATAGAGCTAGAGAAGTCGGTCTTTTTGCTGGTTTGGAGGTAGGGGGGATAGAGTTTGTGACATGCATTTATAGTATGCAAATGACACTATTTTTCTCAACAGGAGATGAAAGTCAGATAGTTAATCTTTATTCGATTTTGAGACTGTTTGGGGGTAATATCCGGTCTTAAGGTTAATTTGGAGAAAAGTAATGTAGTGGGCATTAATATGCAGCTAGACCTGCTTCGGAATAGGGCGGCTCTTTTAGGATGTGGTATAGAGGCACTTCCATTTAAGTATTTAGGTCTCCCATTGGGAGGGGAGGGGAGGGGGGGGGGAGGAGGAATCCTAGAAGTGAAGTCTTTTGGAATCCAGTTGTGGAGAAGATTGGTAAGAGGTTGGAAGGGTGAAGTAAGGCTTTATTGTCACGCGGGGGTAGATACACTTTGGTTAAGTCGGTTTTGAGTGGTATTCCTATTTATTTCTTATCTTTGTTCAAGATACCGATTAAGGTGGCAAAAACATTAGAAAAGTTAATGAGGGATTTTCTTTGGGAGGGTAAGGATGAGGGGAAGAAAGATCACCTGGTGAGTTGGGATTTAGTTTTGTTGCCTAAGGAAAATGGGGGTTTGGCTATTGGTAACATTTTGGCTCAGAACATGGCCCTTCTTGGCAAATGGTTATGGAGGTTTCCACTTGAGAGTGATTCACTATGGCATTTGGTTATTAGAAGCAAGTACAGAACTCAGGACAATGGTAGGGATTCTTGGGTAGTCCTGAGGGGTACCTGTCATGCTCCTTGGAAATCAATTTCACATATTGGTCCCGTCATATTTCTATAAGGGTGGGCAATGGGGAACAAGTTCGTTTTTGGGAGGATGTGTGGATGGGTCAATCCTATAGAGTGGCTCGATCTCGTAACTTTTCTATTGATTCCATGGCTTGTTCACTTTTGGCTCCAATTTCCTGGAATTTTGATTTTTCTAGAAATCTTAATGATAGGGAGGCTTCACAGTTGGCGTCTTTGTTGTCCAGAATTGATAATTTTTCTTTGGCTCCTCTTTTGGAGGACAAGAGGGTTTGGGCTCTCCATTCATCTGGGATATTTTCTTGCAAGTATTTTTTTGATAAACTCATCGATTCTCCTCGTGTTTCTTATTTTCCTTTTTGCAAGAGAATTTGGAAGGCTTGTGCTCCTCTTAAGGTGAAGGTGTTTATGTGGGCCTTGGTTCATGGAGGCATTTTGAGAAATGATACACTGCAGAAACGGAGACCTAATCGTTTTCTAAATCCTCAATAGTGCATTATGTGTTATAAGAATGGGAATCCGTGGATCATTTATTTTTGCATTGTCCAACAACTTTGTCTCTATGGCACAAGTTGTTTTTGTTGGGGAATGTTATGTGGGTAGCCCCGCAAATGAGTGCGCATATACTCCAAGTTGACTTTCGCACTTTTGGAGGATCGAAGAGAGCCAAAATGCTTTGGTCTTGTGTGGTCTTTGCAACCTTTTGGGTTCTATGGCTGGAAAGAAATGCGAGGTTGTTTGAAGATAAATCTCGAGAGATAGATTGTTTGTGGGATAGTGTTTTCCATTTAACTTCTTTTTGGGTTTTGGGAAATCATCTTTTTAAGGGGGTCTCTCTTTTTTTGTTAGTTAGAGATTGGTTGGCAGTGTATGATACGTAGGCTTTTGCTTTGAATTTCTTGTTTAGGTTGTCATTTTCTTTTTCTTTGTAAGAGGATGCGTCATCCTCGCTTACTTTCTTGTTTTATTAATAATGTTTCTTTGTTGTTGATCAAAAAAGAGAAAAGAAAAAGATGTTAGTCAGACCAACCAGATACACATTCCCTTTTCTCTTTTGACACATCTTTCAAGCCTAAGCTTCTAACTTAGGCGAATTCACTCTTTAGCTAACGATTGTTGAGGAGAAATTGGTATAAGATATTAATTGACTTGACATGTTTTGGGTTTTAGTGTATTTGATTTATATTCATTTATTTCTTTTACAACTGATTAGGTTAATAGATTAATTTACCACTAACAATTTGCTATAAACAATCCAAATGTTGTTTCAACAAGATTAATCATACACAATTTGGTGTTTCTACAGGAAAAAATTTATGACCGATAGAAATATAAACTCCTTTGTTAGCATGGATTATGTGCACAATTGAGGATCACCATCAGTACATGATTAATTATACATGGTTTGGTGGCTCTGCAGGAAAAAATTGGTGAATATGGGCAAGACTTGTTTTTGGAAGTAGAGAAAACAAATGGGATGGGTGAATTGGAAAAGAAAGCACTGCGAAATTTAACGAAAGCATCCAAAAATGGACTCCAGAAGTTGATGAAAGAAAATGAGTTGGATACACTGGTGACACCCTTTTCATATGGTTTCCCACATGTTTCTAGAGTGCTCGCAATTGGGGGCTTCCTAGGAATTAGCATTCCGGCTGTATACGATCACCATGGGCGGCCTTTTGGTATTTGTTTTGGAGGATTAAAGGGTTATGAGCCTAAACTTATTGAAATCGTGTATACCTTCGAGCAGGCTACAAAGATTAGGAAGCTGCCTTCATTTAAACCTTTTAATGTGTCCTAATTAGCTGATATATTATTGCTACCAGAAATGGTTTAGGTGAACAACCATATTGTTGTTGTAATTGTAGGATATGTACAAGTTAATGTTGCACAATATTATTAAGTGCTTTGCCTACAAACAAGAATGGAATAACATAAGCTGCAGTTTCTATCCTTCAATATAAACTGCCAAAAAGTTTCTTACCAATTCAAGTGCGACCAAAGCTTAATTTTCCACGATATGTTTTTGTTGTACGTGTGTGTTGTGTTCTGCGAACCTATACAATTACCATTTTTTTACATGTATTTGAGTTGGGTTTAGAGGATGAAATCCAGCAGAATCCATCCCATATGTGGGTTTCTTAATTGTATGGGAGGGATTATTCTATGATTTGCCTAGGGTTGGTAGAGATATAGGGGAGACGAAAAAATGTAGAGGGCATTAAGTGTGAGTGTGGAAAGTAGGGTTTGTTTCAGGTCCAGTTACCTTTGAGTGAAAAATGGGAATTGTTTTTGGACTTAGGTAATGTTGAATTTTTGGGTACTTTTTGTCTTATGATTATACTCTCTGTTGAAAATATGTAGCCAACTTTTTTTTTTTTGTTGAGGATATGGGAACAATATATTGATAAAGCATTAGAGTACAGAAAAAAGGCCCCAAAGGATCATCCCAACCAAACAACAAAAGAAAAAAAAAAAACAAAACAAAACAAAACAAATCCGCCAAAAAAATAGCTACAATCCAAAGAAAACCATTGATCTTCTCAAAGATGTGGTCTAGAAGAAAGCCCGCCGTTCTTGTCGACAACGTCTCCGTTGCTGCTGCCCAACGCCGCCGCCACTGTCGCCGGAGAAGGGAGGACACCCACAATGGTATGGGAGAAGGGTGTAGAGAGGAGGGAACCATTGTGGGTGTCGAAATACCAAAAATCTATATCGAAATAAGAGGAGAAAACTCTCAAAACTCCTATTTCAGACATAAAAAATCCAGATGTAGACTCGAAAATAGTAGATCTATATTCTAAGAACGTAAATCTACATTTCGAAAGTAGAAAAAGGATCGCTGGAAAGTCGTCGGAGCTTCGCTGGAAATCACCTAAAAAGAGAGGCTCTGCCCTCTCTCCCTCTCTGGACTAGGGCATCTTGTAGCTAATTTAATACCACTCAAATCACAATGAGAGAGAGAAGTGGCTAGGATTTAATTTTGCTAAATCAAAATTTACTTACAAAACACTTCAGGATACTGTTGATATTTATTTTTTGTGGCATCTTCAAACTGTGCTTTTGATGATATTATTATTATGGATATATAAGGTATATTGAAAATTAATTTGTTAATATACATAAATTAATTTTTTGAATCCATTTTACTAAAATTACACCAATTAAGGTTTATTGTTTTGCACCCATCTAAAAAAAAGGTCCATTGTTTTGCCTCTCATACTACCACCAATTTTTAGGGACTGGAAATATCTTTCATGATGGAAGCAATAGAAAAATCACATGATCTTTGATACCTCTCAAAGAAAAAGTTCAAAGGTAGTGTGACAACGACTACATATGCCCTAGAGTTTTAAATTTTCTCAATGATTCACACTTGATTTTTCAAAAGATTCGACCAAAGGGTTTTGCAAGAAATGACTTGTTAGACTACACAACAATTCCAGTAAGTTCATTTTATTTTACTTCCCACATCTTTGAAAAGCTTTTTTCTCTAACAAACTTCAATATATATTACCTTATCAATTATCTTTTGTTTTTCATTTTTTTTTCTTGAACTTCCGCTATCAAATTTTGTTTGGTTTTTAGGAAAATTGATGAAAATAGGTAGACTTGAAGGTGCAAGGCTACCCCTTTTTTTTTGAATTTTTTTCCCCCTTTACCTTCGTGTGTGTGGAGATTTTGGCTTTCACCATTTTTTTTTTTTGGGGGGGGGGGGGGGAGGGGAAGTTAGGATTTGGGATGTACTTTGATTGAATTCATTTGTAACTCTCAACTATTTGCTTGTTGAATAATGTGTTATATGTCTTGAAGATGTCAACTTCGTCTATCTAGGTGGTTGTCATTGTTGTGCCCTTTCATCCATTAATTTTTCAAATGATCAATATAGTCATTGGCTGTGCAAACACAACTTCATACACTAATTCATAGGAAAATAGATTTATGCAAACTCAGCAGATTGTGAAGTCCGTCTAAGAGGGAGGTTTGTGCCAAATAGACGGGCCGAGCGGGTTTGGGCTTGGGCTGTGTCATGGCATTTTATAATCGAGCTAGATTGGTTGGGAATGATTTGGGCTGAGGTCTTGGACCATATAGTTGGGCTAGCCCCGAGATCCGGGTGTTCGACCGAGCTAATTGTTTGGTGTAGATCATGCACCAAGCTAGGCGAAGTAATGATGCCTCCAACTGAGCTAGACGCACCAGTTTTGCGCCAGAGCCAAACGTAATTTGCCTCGGAGAATGGAGTGTAATGCACCGAGTTGGTTAAGCGCTCTAGATATAGACTGGCTAGTTAACTCAGCCTTGAGGTTCAGGGCAAGGAAGCTAAGTAAGATCGGGCTAAGTATAGCTTGGCAGGAGTAGCTACGTGGTCCGATCACGATGTGAGATGGAGATCCCATCATCTGTATGCGTCAATACCATTAGGCAATTTTGCCATTAGTGTTTGGCAGTATTTGTGCCTACACGTGAAGGGAGGTAAGAGGGCAGTACATCCACGTGTCTAGGAAAGGACAAGCAAGGTGGTGTGCACAAAAACTATATAAACGATGCAGCGCCTCCATGCACAGGTCTGGAATTCTTGTTATTAGAGCTATCTGCATTTTGTCTCTCCTCTCTCTTTCTTCTTTTCCAAGTGTGTTAACTTAATCGTCGGAGGGATTTTCTAGCTGCACACCCGTCAGGTAGCTCACCGTCATTTTGTTCTCAGGTCGAGTGACGTTGCCCAAAGCAGTACAGAGCTTGGGCACGAGGAGTATGGAGAGCGACGAATATTTCCTCTCCGTACAATTGGCATCGTCTGTGGGAAGTTCAACAGACAAAGCCTTGTCCTCCAAGCTTTTCTGATCACTTTTTATGGCAAACAACGATGACGTTTCAAAGTCCATCGTCGACAACATTATCAAAGTTAGTTCGACATCATGACGACTTGCCCACCATTCCAACGATGGCTGGACTGGAGACCTCTGCACGAAGGCCCCCCAAAGATGCACAAGACAAACACGCAAGGAGTTCTAGGCGCTCATTGAGCCCAGAAGGATGCCGTCGACGGTGAGACACACATACTCAGCACTTGGAGAGCAAGCTGAGAGACCAAACGCCATCATTAGGAAGATGGCGACGGAGATGGAGGCCATGAAACGCCAACTGAAGGGAAAGGGCGTTGCTGGAGTGAGAAACCACAGTGAGCGCGCCTTGATCCCACTACTCCGGCAATTAGAGCGGACGACGAACTCCTTTACTCTCCATTACAAGGAGCTTCAAAGCTCACGACTCCGTCACGCCAGCAAAGGTATCTCACACTCAGGATAGCAGCTACCACCCTTCACGTTCATCGACGACATCGAGATACTCTAACTCTGATCGATTGTGAGATTTAAGGGAGATACTGGATGAACAAGCGCGCCAACGGGAGGCGCAAAAGGTGCTAACATTGTAGCGGCTAACCCACAAAGATCACGCCAGCAAGGACGTCGTAATGTTGCTGCACATGTGCCATTAGACAAGGACTTGGAGAGGCTAAGTGCCACCCCTTTCTCCCTCAAGATAAAGAATACGCCACTCCCCATCAATTTCCACTAGCCTAAGTTCACGCTTTATGACGGAAAAATCGATCCGTACATACACGTGAGCCATTTTCGGCAGGTGATGACTGGCCACTGACGCAACGATGCACTAATGTGTCTGCCTTATTTTCTTATCAAGCTTGGGTGAATTGGGCCTAAAGTGGTTCGAAAGGCTCCCGGTGGAGAGTATCGAGAGGTGGCAGCAGTTGACGAAGGCATTTGTTACCCGATTCAAGACAAACACCAAAACACCGAAGGAATCAAGATGGAAACAAATGAACGCCTAAATAGGTGAATCGGGTGAATCCACCTTGGTGTAACCACCTTTTGGGAATCGGGTGAAAACTGAACGCCTAAATAGGCATCACCACAGTCTTCAAAATCCCAATCTACTGCATTCTTAGCGAGATCCTTGACAAGACATACGTCCGGTGGCCAGCTAAGCTGGGAGATGTGTAGAGAGGCTTCAATTCGAGGTATCGCTGCACCTACCATGACGAGCGTGGGCACCGCACAGAGGACTGTGTACCTTTGAAGCAACACTTAGAGGAGTTGGTGGCAGCTGGCCACGTAGATCATTACATTGATGGAGGCATTAAGGCCGCGCCCCAAGCTCAAGCCGAGCCAAACAGCTTGGCCCCTTTGGATGCACCCCCCAAGGCGTAATCAATGTGATCCATGGAATTGTCAAGCCAACGCAAATATGCGAGCTTCGGGGGATGATAAAGAAAGCGGAGCATATGAGGGGAGTTCTATATGTCCAATATGCCGTGAAGAAAGGAAAGACCGCAGCGACAAATATCCTCAGCTTTTCGAGTAGAGATCTAGAGTGAACTCAGACCCCGCACAACGACGTGTTGGTCGTTACGCTGCGCGTTAAAGAATTCGACATCAAACGCATTTTGATCGACCAAGGGAGCTCGGTCAAAATAATGTATTATGACACTTTCAAGCAACTTAAGCTAGAAGACAAAGATTTAGCCCCGGCAACCTCGCCACTGATTGGCTTCAATTCACAACCAGAATGGCCGGTTGGGAAGATTATCCTATCAGTTAAAGCGGGGTCTGTTGTCAAGCAAGTAGAGTTTTGGGTGTTAAAAGTGCCCTCAACTTACAACCTGATCCTAGGCGGAAGATGACTTCATGCCATGAAGGTGGTGGCGTCGACTTACCACCAGGTAATGAGGTTCTCCTCTACTATTGGCATGATAGAAGAAGTGTAGGGTGATCAAGTCATGACGAAACAATGTTTCGTGGCTGTGAATGGAAGTCATGCAGCCAAGGGCTTTGTGCAAATGATTAAGGGACTGGAGGATCAGAAGGTCCTAGAGGATGTTGGCAAGAAGGCCGAAGATAAGGTTGTTCAAGACTTGGTAGAAGTGAGGATTGACGAGAGCGAAATGAGCAAGCTCTTTCTACTCAGGTCATCTTTGTCCTCCCAAGAATAGTTGGAAATCGTGATCTTTTTGGTCACAAACATTGAAGTGTTCGCATGGACACCTTACAACATGCCTGGCATCGATCCGAACTTCATTTGCCACAAACTTAATGTTTTCCTAGATGCTCAGCCAGTCATACAGAGGTCAAGGCGATCAGCACTTTGTCATGTCGAGGTGGTGGCGGAAGAAATGGAAAACTTCCTTGAAGCAGGGGCAATCTAAGAGGTACAATAGCCCCGATGGGTTTCTAACACAGTCGTTGTGTCGAAGAAGAATGGAAAGTGGCGAGTTTGCGTCGATTACAAGATGGTCAACAGAGCTTGCCCCAAAGACAACTTCCCATTGCCCCAAGATGACCAACTAGTGGACCTTACGGCCGGGCACAATAGGCTCAGTTTCCTGGATGCATACCGCGACTACCATCAGATCGCCAAGCATGAGCCTGATTAGGAGATTACTTCTGTCACAACACCAAGGGGATTATATTGCTATAAAGTTATGCCTTTCAAGCTGAAGAACGCTGGAGCAACTGTTCAGAGGATGGTTATCAAGATGTTTGCTCCCTTGCTTGGCTGAACGATGAAGGTGTATATCGATGATATGGTTGTCAAAAGCAGACGTGAGGCCGACCACTTGGCCGATCTAGCGGAGATGTTCGTTATTCTCAAATGACACAAGTAACATTTGAATGCATTGAAATGTGCCTTCGGCTTGGGATTGGGGAAGTTCATGGGTTTCTTGGTGACCAATTGAGGAATTAAGGCAAATCCCTCCCATATCAAAGCAATACAAGAGTTGAAATATCCAAACTCAGCAAAGGACGTGCAACATCTTGTTAGGATGGCAACCGTGCTTAACAGATTTATAAGTTGGTCATCAGATCGTTGCTGTCCTTTCTTCCAAGCCCTAAAATTAAAGTTTTCGTAGGATGAAGAATGTAACAGAGCATTGGCCGAGCTAAAGACGTACCTGTCCTTTGCTCCATTCTTTGTCATGCCGAAGCAAGGCGAAGAACTCTACCTTTATTTGGTCGTCTCTCAACATGCCGTCAGTACAGTACTTGTTAGAGCAAAAGGCATACAGCATCTACCGATCTTTTATGTAAGTAAAACCCTACTCCCTGTAGAATTGAGATACTTGTCGCTTGAGAAACTTGCCTTAGCACTGATGATGGACTTTAGGAAGTTGGCACATTATTTTCATGCGCACACGGTCGTTGTGCTAACAAAATTTCCATTAAAAGCCTTGTTTGAAAAGGCTGACTTCTCCGGTCATATATTGAAATGGGCGGTCGAGTTGGGGCAATTCGACATCAAGTTCCAAGCCATCAAAGCCCAAGCATTGGTTGACTTCGTTGCAGAGTTGTCACCAGGAACTCACCCTGTTTGCTTGGTGGATCTTGCCAATGCAATCAAGCAAAGGGGGATAGAGACCGCAAAAATTGCACAGCCAACTCCCGCTTCGGTCCACTTCAACCCTCCTAAAGAGCCACATATAGAAGGCGACCCGAAAACTGCATACCAGGCCACAAATCCGTCACTCAAAGGACATCCACAACTTAGCAATGCATTGTTGGGTTTGGAAATAACAGGACATTCTATTAAGCCCAACACCACATTGCCAAGGGAGACGAAGCCATGCATTTTGTAATCAACAACGGCGCGCTTAACGAGGAAATAGCTAAGCAGCCGAGCAACCTAGAACACTTGATCCTTCCAAACTCTCAAGACCCTGCAAAATGTTGGAAGCTTTTTATCGACAAGATGTGAAAACTTTTCGTCGATGGCGCTTCAAACAGACATGGTGCCAAGTTGGGTGTAGTTTTAATCTCACCAGACGGACTAACCATTGAACATTTTATCACACTTGGGTTCCCTGCGTTAAACAATGAAGCTGAGTATGAAACGTTGTTAGCCGGGCTAAGAAGTGCACTCCAATTGAAAGCGTTTGAGCTAATGATTTATAGCGACTCCCAACTCGTTGTCAACCAAGTGTTTGGAGAGTATGAAGCTAACGATAGCAGGATGGCCAAATACCAGGCCTTTATAAGGGAGCAAATCAAGAAATTTCAAGCAATACGAGTTCAACAAATCGGCTGAGAAGACAACAGCCGAGCAGATGAATTAGCCAGTTTAGCTTCCATGGCTGACAAATCAATGCCCAGCCCTCTCCTGATTGAATTTCTCCTAAGACCTAGCATCGAAGAACTAGAAAAAGTTGAAGTCCTTTGCGCCGAGTTGGGTCCTTCTTGGATGGATCCTATCATAATCTTCTTGAAAGATAGAGTTTTGCCAACTGACAAGAAGGACGCAAACAAAATTCGGGTTAAGTCTGAGCGATTCTAGCTCTCCCTGTCGGGCACTTTGTATAAGAAGTCTTTCACAAGACCTTACTTGAAATGCGTCCATCCAAGCAAAGTTAATGCCTTTTTGTTCAAAATCCATGAAGGAATGTGCGGAAACCACATTAGGGGAAGATCTCTAGCCTACCGCACTATTTCACAAGGGTATTGGTGGTCATGCATACAGGCCGACGCCTAGAAGTATGTGAGGAAATATGAAAAGTGCTAGAAATTTGCACACTAGATTCATCAACCGACGAGAGAACTCCTTTCTCTCACAAGCCCTTGGCCATTCGCAATGTGAGGGCTTGACATAGTGGGACCACTTCCAACTGCCCCAGGCAAACACAAGTTCTTCATAGCTAGGACGATTACTTCACCAAATGGGTAGAAGCCAAACCCCTAGCAACCATTAAAGAGAAAGATGTGAAGAAGTTTGTCTGGTAAAATGTGATAACACGGTTCGGAGTCCCTAAGGCTTTGATCTCTGACAATGGTACCCAATTTGATGGAAAGCTATTCAGAAGATTCTGCAAAGAGCTAAAGATAGAGTTCTATAATTCAACACTGGCCTATCCTCAGTTGAATGGCCAAGCCAAAGCGTCAAACAAGACCATTTTGGATGGGATGAAGAAAAGGCTAGAGAAAGCCAAAGAAAAATGGACCGAGGAACTTCCTAATGTCCTCTGGGCTTACCGAACAACGCCAAGATGCTCAACAGGGAAAACGCCGTTTGTCTTGCCTTAACATATGGCATGGAAATAGTCATCCCAATGGAGATTGACATGCCCACCATCCGAAGTGAAAACTTTGAGCCAGCCTTAAACATGGAAGTAATTTCCCTAGAGTTGGACCTTGCAGAGGAACGAAGAGAAAAGCCACTAATCCACGTCACAGCATACCAACAAGAACTATCCAGGAAATACAACAAAACAGTTCACCCCAGACAGTTCAAAATCGGGATTAGGTCTTGCGTAAGGTGATTGGCAACACTCTGGTGCTGAGCGAAGGGAAACTAGGGGCAAACTGGGGGGGACCTTACAAGATAACCAGTTTGGCAGGAAGAGGCGCATGCTACCTGGAAAACTTGGACGGCCAAGCCATACTTCGCCTATGGAACGCAACAAATTTGAAGTTGTATTACTTTTAGTTTAGACTTTCGATGTAATTTTTGCGAAGGGAAGTCATACCTCTATTTTGCGATGTAATTTCTCAATCATATTGAAAATCTATGTAATGGGGCCAAAGGCTTAATTCGCTTGAAAAATTGTCGCCTTTTATTTTCTAATGGGTTGCTATGGACAAGGGGCAACTAGCTCCCAAGATTCTCGCCGAGATGACTTTGCTTGTCACGATCCAAACCCACCTCTATAGGTTTAGCATCGTAACTAGCCAGTAATACTTGGATTATCAAAGGCCTCTGAACAGATTATCGTTTAATAAGGGGTTGTGGAAGCAAGTATAGAAACATACATAGTCCATAGAGCTGTGCAGACATACATGTGGCAAATTATCTCAAAACTTTATATATAAATTTGTGACGTCAAAAGAAAGTGATCTTACGTCACATACATTATAGATATTGCCAAAATGGGACTTAGACCGAAATACATATACAATAGTCAAAAGAAACTTGTTCATAGAGTGTTATATACACATGACTGATCACAAAAGGGAACCTCCTCTGGAGGCACAACAGCTGGCTGACAAAACAGAGACTCCAGGCAATAGCTTAGGCCTAGTTACGCGCTTGCTCACCTACATACATATTATAAATAGTGAGTGGAAACCCAGGGACGTTTCTGATGACCTATAAAGGGACAGCCATAAGGCATTCCGATGACTCATGTGCACAGAGACGTTTCTGATGACCCATAAAGGGACATATATCATATGATGCTAAGGATGCCACGAATAAATTTCAGAAGCTTGGACAATTATTCATTCATCCAAAACATAGTATTTCAGAAAACTGATCATTTCATATCATCAGAAAATAATTAAAGTTAAACATAACTTTACAGAGTTATTACTCATAGATGGCTCCGAAATAGAGAAAGTGGGCGATTCAAATAGTCTATGGCGCGTGACCTACACAAACACATAGCAGATGCACATTGAAACACACGCTCAACATATACTTAACTTGTTACGTTTTGTTCTTAGTGTGCTTCTAAGTCTTATCCTCATTATTATGTATTAATCTTGGCTTAGGAATGCCTAGGATGCAATAAAGATGAGAAAATACACTTGAGAACACTTAGTCAAATATGCTGGAAATAGGGGTCTCGCTCGAGCATAACTTCCTTCGCTCAAGCAGACGTGCAAACATGTGAGTGGTCGCTCCAGCACAACTTTCTTCGTTCGAGCATTCTGTAAACTTTGCAAAAGTACTGGTTGCTTGATTTTTTCGCTCGATGCACGCTCAACGGTCGCTTAAGTGTGAGACAGAGGTCTTCGCTCGAGCACAACTCTTGTCACTTGAGCGGTCTGCTACAAACTTCTGGAAGCATCCAATTTACGCTCAAGTCAACTTTTGCTCGCTCGAGCGAAGGTTCAAAAATAAAGGTGGTCGCTCGAGTGGAGGAGTAGAATTCTGGAATTTTCAGATTTGCTCCCAAGTTTCCAAACTCAACTTCAACCTTCCAAATTCACATTCTTTAGAGCCCAAAAAAAGAAGAAATCCCGAGTTAATTACATGTGCATAGCATTATTTTGTGTTTGTATCTGTTTAACGTAGAAAGATCTGTTCATGTTTTTATTTGGTTTGCGAATTAAAGGCCTTATCGACATCCGATTTAGAAATTGACTTGATTTATGTGCTATTTGGAATTTTTAGAACATTATGGTAGGTTTAATTAAGATTCGATTTGGAACGATTAAATTAGATTAAATTAATGCCCACTGAATTAGCCTAGCTAATCAAACATATAAATTGATCACTCATAATTGAGAGAACTCATTTCTACCATCATCTTGAGCAACAAACGTGTAAGAGAGGGAGAGGAGGAAACTTGAGCTCAATTTAAGGAGGAAAAGAGAGATTTGCTAAGAGTGATCAAGAAAATGGAGGGACTGGTGATAGTTTGTTGAGCCTAGCTAGAATTTAAGGGAATTGTGGGCTCTAGGTAAGGAATCAAACTCTTAGTTGTGTAATTGAGTTGGATTTTACAAGGATTCAAGTGAATTAGATGAATTCATGTAAGGATTGAGCTAGAATTAAAGAAAGATAAATTATTCCATACATGCATGCATATTTATAGCATTTTGAAGTTGTTTTCAAAGATTTTCTCTATGCATGTTGTAATTCTAGCATAAGTTGAAGAATTCATAACATTTCCCATCAATGGATCACATTTGATCATGTTTTAGAAGCCATAAACTCAAATGAACACATGCATGTCATGTTCATCCCATGTTTTTACATTTCAAGTTGAATTTTTTGCACAATTCACTTACTTTTGAGCCTTGATTTCACGAAATGAACTTCAAACCATGATGCTTTACAAGTTTTTAGATATTTTTCCAAAATTTTGGTCCAAGGAAATGAGTTTTGAGGTGTGGAATTCGAGTTTGGAGCTTGGGAGTGCAATTTGGAAATTCCAGATTTTGCACTTCCGCTCCAGCATGAGATTCTGCGCTGGAGCGGCCACCTTTGTTTTTGCATCTCTGCTCGAGCTACCAAAAGCTTACTCGAGCATGAAATTCATGTTCCCAGAAGTTTCATGTTTTTGCAGACCGCTCGAGCATCAAGACCTATGCTCGAGCGGGGACCTGAGTCTTACGCTCGAGCGACCATCGAGCATCCGTCGAGTGTGAAAATTGCATAACCAGTACTTTTCAATATTTGCAGAACGCTAGAGTGTAGGAAGTTGTGCTCGAGCGTCTCGTCACACATTGCATGTCCGCTCAAGTGGGGGAAGCTACGCTCGAGCGGGAACCCTGTTTTCAGAAATTTGACCAAATATTTTCCAATGCATTTTAGCATCCTCATTGCATCATAAGCATTCCTAAGCCAAGATCAAGACATAGTAATGAGGGTAAAATGTAGAAACACACTAAGAACGGAACGTAATGAGTCAAATATATTCCAACGTGTGTTTCAAATGTATATTTGTTATGTGTTGATGTAGGTCACGCGATGCAAACCGTTTGAGTAGTCTACTCTGTCTGTCTACACCGAAGCCATCTGTGAGTAATAACTTAGTAAAGTTATGTTCAATTTTATTTATTTTCTGTATGATGAATTAAGATCTTGTTTTTGAAATGATATGTTCTGTATAATGAATGATTATCCAATTTCTGATAATGTATTCGTGGCATCCTTAGCATCATGTGATAGCGGACGTTCTATCATGAAACTTAATATGTCTACAATCTGTTACCTGTACCGGAGGCTCCATCATAGGGCTCAGCATGTTTATTCTCTATTACCCGGATTCGGAGGTTCCTTTGTGGAACTGGTTACTCATAACCACTATATGTTCTGCATCTGTTCTGTATCTGCTTTGTGAGCGCTAATGGATGTACCACGTATGATGAAGCATGAACTCTGATTTCTGTATATGATTTGAACAAGAATATGAATATGTTCATGAATTTGAATTATGATTTATGAATCTGGTATGGACATCATTCATTAAAACCCCTTACTCTGTTATTATTCACTGGGCTTCTGCTCACTATTTATATTATGTATGTAGGTGATCAGGCACGTGACCAGGCTCAGACTTAAGGACCTGGTGTCTCAGTTTTTGTCAGCCAACCTTTATGCCTCCCGAGGAGGTTCCGGATTAAGTCAAGTTTAGTGGCTGTTTTTGTGAATGTACTAGACTTTGTTTCTTTTAATTTACGGGCAAGATTTTTGGATGATGTGTTCATGGAATGATGTATAAATGCTGTATCTTTTGATGCCACTCGCAAGATCATAAAAGTTTTAAATTATCTGTCCCGTGTATGTTTTCACAGCTCAATGGACTACATATATTTTGTATATTTGCTTCTGTAGCCCCTAACTATATGTTATTCTGTTAAGAGGCCTTTGGTAATCCAAAGATTGCTGGCCGGTTATGACATTAAGCCTATAGGGGTGGGTTTGGGTCGTGACACAAATCAACTTAAAACTTAAGAAACATGACATGGATGCAACGTCTTGAACTTAAACCTTTCAAAACATGATCAATTAAGCTCAATTGGTAGGAAATATGCTAAATTCTTATAATCAAGCTAGAATTATGACATGCATGAGAAAATTCTCTTGAAAACAACATCAAAATCCATGAAATGCACATGCATGCATGATGTAACTTATTTTCCTTAATTCTAGCTCAATTCTCAAACTTAATTACAAGAACTTCTAGAATTCTCTACATTATCAACTTAATTACAAAATTTAGGAACCAATTACTCACCTCTGATCCTCAATTGAGTTCTAGGTTGTTAGGTCTATGGGCTTCCAAGCTCCCTTAACAACTCCTTTGTTGATCTCAATTCTCCCTAGGTTTCTCTCTCTTACACATTTTGAACTCAAGAATGAGGGAATGAGATTGTAAAATGGATTCAAGGGCTCACTTGGGCCTTTTATAGGCTTGATTAGAAAACTCATTAGTGGCTAACTAATCAACATTATTTATTTCGGTTCCGAATCGAATTTTAATTAAACTTACCATAAAATTCTAAAAATTCCAAATAACACATACCCTAAATCAATTTCGTGATTGGATGCCAATAAGGCCTTCAATTTGTAGAACAAAATAAAAAGACAAACATATATTTCTACCATGGACAGATCCAATGCAAATCACACATATAACACATAATTAATCACACGATTTCTTCTTAGATACTCATTAAGCATTCTTATTCATGGATCATACGTTAATCATGAGTTGGGCTTGTTACAATCTTCCCCCTTAAAGAGTTTGGTCCTCCAAACTTGAATTACCTTCATTTTGGAAGAACATTGAGTCCAACGAAAACAAGTCAAGATATATTTTCATCATATCTTCTTCAGTCTCCCAAGTTGCATAGGTCCCTCCGTGGTTTTGCCAATCCACTTTTACCAACGGTATTTTTTTGTTCCTCAATCTTTTGATTCGGTGGTTCATAATTTGAATTGGTCTCTCTTCGTACATATAGTCATCTTTCAAGAGCACATGGGTTGGTTCAATCATGTGGAACGGATCTCTTAAATATCCTCATAACATTGAGACATGAAAAATATTGTGCATATGTTCCATGACCGGGGGTAAGGCTACTAGATACGTCACCGTGTTGAGTTTCTCTAAAATCTCGTATGGCCCAACATATCTGGGTGCCAACTTGCCCTTTACACCAAACCGAGTTTTCCCTTTCATAGGAGTTACTTCAATAAACACATGATCCCCAATGTCATATTCCCTGTCTTTTCTTCGGACATCTACATAACTCTTTTGTTGACTTTGTGCAGTTTTCAATCGTTGTTGAATCAATTTCACGTTTTTCAGTGGTTTCTTGCACAAGTTCCGGTCTTAACAAAGGTCGATCACCTACTTTGGCCCAGCAAATCGGAGATCGGCATTTCCTGCCATACAACGCTTCATAAGGAGCCATACCAATACTTGAATGATAACTGTTGTTGTACACAAACTCAACCAATGGTAAGTAGGTTTCCCAATTCCCTTAAAAATCTAGGGCACACATTCTAAGCATATCCTCCAACGTCTGTGTCGTCCTTTTTGACTGACTGTTTGTCTGTGAGTGGTATGCACTGCTCAGTCTCAACTCAGTTCCCAAAGCTTGCCATAGACTCTGTCAGAATCTTGAAGTGAACTTACGATCTCTATCAGACACAATAGATACTGGCACACCTTGGAATCTTACTGTCTCATTTACATAGATGTTAGCCAATTTATTCGCATTACATAATGATTTGACAGGCAAAAAGTGGGCAGATTTAGTTAAACGATCAAAATGACCCAAATAGAATCCATACCTCGAGAGGAGCGAGGCAGTCCAACAATGAAGTTCATCATAATGTGCTCCCATTTCCATTCCGGTATTGGAAACGGTTGAAGTAATCCAGCGGGTAGTTGATGTTCGGTTTTAACTTGTTGGCAATGCAAACACTTAGCCACAAAATCAATAATGTTTTTCTTCATTATAGGCCACCAGAAATTTTGTTTCACATCCTTGTACATTTTCGTGTTTCCGGGGTGCATAGCAAACTTTAAATTGTGAGCTTTAATCATAACACGTTTTCTCAAATCTAGACAATCCAGCACACAAAGTCGATTCTGAAACTTCAACACATTGTTCTCAAACACAAATCCTAGCCTTAGTTTTGAGTCAATTTCATCAACAATCTTCTTCAAAAATTCATCCTACAATTGCCTTTCTTTAATTTCTTCTAGTATGGCAGGTTGGGTGGCAATGGTGGCTAAGACTCCACCTTGTTCTCGTAACATAATTTCAATCTCATTTCTTTCCAAGTCACATAACAATTCTCTTTGATCGGTGAGCAAACATGACAAATTGCCAATAGATTTTCGGCTTAAGGCATCTACAATGGTGTTGGCTCTTCCTAGATGGTACAAAATTTGCAAGTCATAATCATTGATTCATTCAAGCCATCACCTTTGTCTCATATTTAACTCCTTTTGAGTAAAGAAATATTTCAAGCTTTTATGATCTGGATATACTTCACCAGTTACACCATACAGATAATGTCGCCAAATCTTCAAAGCAAATACTACAGCTGCCAGTTCAAGTTCATGAGTTGGATAGTTCTTTTCATGAAGGCAGAGTTGCCGAGAAGCATAGGCAATTACCTCCCGTTTTGCATTAATACACATCCCAGACCTTTGTACAAGACGTCACTATAAATTTGAAATCGATCAATATCATTAGGCAAGGTCAAAATTGGTGCAGTTATTAACCTGGTCTTTAGTTCTTGAAAGGTCGACTCTCGTTGATCAGTCCAATCAAATGGCACATTTTTCTGCGTCAACTGTGTTAATGGCATGGCAATTTTGAAAAAGTCTTTCACAGATCTTTTGTAATAGCCAGCAAGTCCCAGAAAACTTCTAACTTCTGTCACATTTGTTTGTCTTGGCCAATTCACAATGGCTTCAATTTTCTGCGGGTCCACTAATATACCATCCTTGTTGTCATGTGTCCTAGAAATGTGACGCTGTCAAGCCAAAATTCACATTTGAAAAATTTCGCATATAACTTCTTTTCTCTCAAAAGTTGTGAAGCGATTCTCAAATAATTCTCATGCTCTTCCCTACTTTTGGAGTAAATCAGAATGTCATCAATAAACATAACTATAAATTCATTAGGTCCATAAAAGCTGAGGGTGTGTTAGTTACCCCAAATGGCATCACTAAGAATTCATAGTGCCCATATCTAGTTCTGAATGTCGTTTTCTCCACATCTTCTGCTTTAACTTTTAGCTGGTGATATCCGGATCTAAGATTTATCTTAAAGAACACTTGTGCTCCCTGGAGTTCGTCAAACAGATCAATTATTCGGGGTAGTGGATATTTGTTCTCCACGGTTACCTTGTTCAATTCTTTGTAATCCATACACAATTTCAAAGACCCGTTTTTTTTTTTTTAACAAACAAAACTGGAGCACCCCAAGGTGAAGTGCTTGGTCAGATAAACTTCTTGTCTAACAATTCTTGGAGTTGGACTTTTTAATTTTTTCAGTTCAGAGATTGACATTCGGTAAGGGGTCTTAGATATTGGTTGTGTTCTGGGTACAAGTAAATTCAATTTCCCTATCAGCTAAGTTTCTGGGCAAATCATTTAGAAATACATCAGAAAATCCATTAACTACTGGAATGTTCTCTACAGTAGGACTATCGGAAGTCACATTCAACACGCAATACAAGTAACCCCAGCACCCTCTTCTTAACAATTTTCTGGCTTTCATAAAAGAGATCAAGTATAGTAGAGGAATTATTCCATTCCCAACAAATACAAACTGAGGCATACTAGGCGGTCGAAACACAACAACTTTATTCACACAATCAATAGTTGCACAACACTTTGTCAATCATTCCATGGCCAATATACAGTCAAAATGGTCAATGCTCAAAGGCAGCAAATCAACATATAATATCACATCACCAATCATAATATCACATACCGGATAAATATAAGCACATATCATAGAACCTCCAGATGGTGTAGACACAGATAGTAAACAGTTCATAGGTTCCAAAGGTCTAATTAATTTTCGAGAAAAAGTATGCGATACAAATGAGTGTATGGAACCAAAATCTATCAACACATAGGCATTCTTAGCACAAATAGAGATTACACCTAACACCACTGATTCAGCATTCTGTACATCTCCAGACTCTAGTGCGAACACTCTTCTTTGTCTTAGCATTTCATTCCCGGTGTTACCCTTGTCATTAGTTCTAGCACTTGCCCTTGTTATGGAAACAGATCCAGCTGAACTTGCTGTGGGACGATTGGTATTCTCGAATCGGACTGGATAATCTCTCATCATGTGGCCGTTTTTACCACCTCTGAAACAAGCACCCGTTGCTCAATAACAGACGCCCATATGTTTCCTTTCACAATCCAAACAAACTAGTATAGACCCACTACTTTAACTAGAGCTACTGGAGGATCCTGTGTTTTGCCTCTTACTTCCAAAGGAGTTGCCTTTTCTAAACTTGTTCTCCAACCTCTTACCTCTCCATTCTGTTGTTGTTGGGGCCTTGCTTTGCTTCATAGCTGCTAAAGTAGCTTCTGCCATCAATGCTCTGTCTAATACTTCTACATAGGTAGGCAATTTTAAAACACCAACCCGGTCAAACATTTCCAAAGTCAAGCCTTCCTCAAATTTCCGTGCCTTTTTAAATTCGGTATCCACCATGTGTGGAGCCAGCCGGGCTAATTCAGGGAACTTAGCTTCATGTTCAGCGATTGACATGTTGCCTTGCTTGAGTTCTTGAAATTCAGAAACTTTTTGGTCCCGAAAACATTGAGAGAAATACTTGTCATAGAAGATTTCTTTGAATTGAGTCCATGGCATGTTCCCATTATCATTTCGGATTAACAACCACCTGTAGCTCGACTTTTTTGCACCCCCTTTTGGAAGCTCGAAAGAAACCCTATAGTTCGGACTCTTGTGGTTCTGAATCTAATCTCACAAGTGCAATGTGAAATTGATAAACACCAAAGAGTCCAAATTCGGCAAATCTTTTAGAAAATCAATTTTGACACATTTGGAAGCTAGACTCAAGAATAAGCCAAAATTTCAAGGGCTGAAGCTCTTAGGTGAGTAATTGAACTCAAATTCATGAGTTGAAATCTATAACTAAGTAAATTTAAGCAAGACAAGTAATTAAGAACAAGAATTGAGTTGATTCCAATGAATTTGAAGTTAATATGTACATGCATGTGAGGATTAGCCACAAATTTGCATGTTTGACTATGAAGCATGTTAATCATGTTGTATTGAGGGTTATTTGACACATGCATGTAAGAATCTCTATATGTCAAAGCTTGATTTCAAGCCTTGAAGCTTGTCCATGCAAGATACAAAATATGAATTGTGTATGTATAAGTTTATGGTTTGAAATTTGTTAAACGCATAGAATTTTGAACTATGGTTGAAGGTTCTCTTCAAATATATGTTTTTGAGAGTATTCTTGCATAATTGAGTGAGTTATACTCGAATTGGACCCTTAGAATTGTGTTTTGAGCTTCAAACAGAATTCTGGAAAACCTAGAATTTGACCTGTCTACTCGAGCGAGAAAAGTGTCGCTCAAGTGTGAAAATCAAGCTCCCAAAAGTTTTTCAGTGAATTGCACGGTAGCTCGAGCGGCAAACCTTGTGCTCGAGTGAACCCTTTCTTACAAGACTCCTTGCCCGAGCGTTAGAAGTCTCGCTTGAGCATAAAATTTATGCAACCAGAACTTTTATAGAGCTTTGCAGTTCGCTCGAGTGACCAAAGCTGCGTTCAAGCGGAGAACCATGTTTCAGAAATTTGAAAAGCTGTTTTGTGTTTCGTTTTTTGTTCTCCTTCATTTCTAAGCACTCTTAGGCATGCATAGAGCATTATAACTAAACTAAAAGGTTATGAAAGAGGCCTAAGAGAAATGAATAACTTAAGAACGGATTAAATCGCTTGTGACCCAATGTGTTGTGAAATGTGTAGAGTCGAGCGCAAGGGCAAATCCATCGGCAGAACACTGTGAGTAATATCTTAGTAAGAATGTGTTGAAGTATGCTACTTTGTAAATGCTTACTTCTGTATGAGTTCTATGGGTTTATTAATTTGAATCAAATATTCGTTATGTCAATGAATGAATAAGGCCGTTGGAACATGATTATGATTATGTTATGCTTATGATCTTAAGTATGAAATACGCATAAATATGAATAATTGGGCCAAAGGCCGTTTGAAGTGAATGATTGGGCCAAAGGCCGTTTGACATAAATGATTAGGCCAAAGGCCATTTGACATGAATGATTGGGCCAAAGGTCATTTGATATAAATGAATTGGGCTCGAGGCCATTTGATAAGAATAAATTGGGCCCGAGGTTGTTTGATATGTTGGGCTTAAGGCCGTTTGATGTATTAGACAGAAACATGAATGGGTCTAAGACTGTTTGATATGTCTGTTACGAATTTCATTCATGTAACCTCTTTATTTTGATATTATTCACTAGGCTTTCGCTCACTCTCATTTATATGCATGTAGGTGAGCGAAGAGATGTCCAAACTCAGCCTCAGTGAAGAAAGTGAGAGGAAGTCAAGTCTTGTGGAGTCAGCCCGAATGTCTCACGCACGAGACTTTGTTTTTGTTCTTTTGTTTACACTTTTTGCTATTTTGATGAATACATTGGATCACCCATGTACATAAGCTTTTGTTAACTGATTGCATATTTGAAAGTTCCTGGAAGTATAAGATGTTAACTCTATTTATAAGTGTGAGTTATCATGGACTACTAATGGAATGTTTTGCTTTGCCATGTAAGCACAGCGACAAAATTTTTAAATCTGCTTCCGTTTTGGCCCCTTATTTCTATTGCTATATGTTTAATCAAGTTTGAGGCCGCAAGTAATTTCTTAAATACTGGGCGGTTATGACCTTAACCCATAGGGGCGGGTTCGGGTCATGACAACAGGGGTACTCTCTATAAGCTTATTTATGTGAATGTAGGAGATGGTGCCGCTTCTTATGAGTCCAAAGGCTTGACTTTAGAGCGCTCATGAAATAGGATATAGACACAAGGCTAATCCACGTGTCTGTTTGTTTGAATACTTGAGGTAACCTGTACTGTGCGTGAGACATGTCCAGTTAGTTATACAAGATCGCTAGTTCAAAGACAAGTCTACTATGCCATCTTGACTAACTTTGAGATGTCTTCACTAAGTGAATGAATCAAATCGTAAGATATCTTCACCTATGCATAAGGCTGCCAAGTGAACCAAAAATCATCATCTGATATTTTGAAAATGGTGGGGGAATGTTGGGGAGTTTTCAAAATTTATTGTTTAGTTTTAGGTATTTTCAAAACCTTCCATGTTTTTCTTTGAAAATCATGAAATAAGTTTGGAGACTTTGTCCCACATTGGAAAGAGAGCAAAACATGGAATAATTAATAAGGTACTACATGGAATATTCCTTTGAATATGGTATTATGCAAGATGGATACTAGTGTACATGCACTCATACCACAACGCGCACACACACGCACAAGCGCGCACAAGCGCGCGCACGCGGCGTAGGCAGTGCGTTGTGTGGCTTTTAATGGCGCACTTTTCACTTAGCATGAACGTATCGGCGTAAGGCGTTATGAGAGTGCTTTCCTATTTGCATTGGACAGGTTAGAGCGATGACGTGGATCCAACATGTCATGGGTGACGTGGAATACAATCAGCTCCACGTGGCAGTGATGTGGTAGGTTAGAGCAATGACGTGGATCTAACGTGGCATGGGTGATGTGGAATACAGTCAGCTTCACGTGGCAGTGATGTGGCGTCCGTTGGTGATGAGTTAACTAACCAATCAAACAGTTGTGTATCCGATTTGTAGCAGTTTGATCATAGTTGTTGATTGGAAGATGTGCGCAATCGTGCGGATGAGATAACATCCGATCATGATCAGTCAATGCATCTGTTCAATGTGGGAATGATCTACACCATAGATCGTCGATCCAACGGTCAGATCTAATCAGATGCGATCAAGGGACATGACCATTGAATCAGATGCATCAAGGCCTATAAATAGGTTGCGAAATCATTCAAAAATTCATATATCATTTCTGTAATTCTCTCTCTCTCTCTCCCTCTTAAGTTAGAATTTTCAATCAAGAGTTTCTTCAGCAAGTTTCTTCTTTTCTTACTGGTAATTAAATTCTGCAGACTTGATTATCAGTGTCTTGATTTTCTTAATTATATCAAGAGTATTTTGATCTATTGTCGTCAGTGCAGACGCCAGTAAACTGGATCTTTAGATCAGGTTTTATTGTATCCTGAAGACAAATTTGCTGTAACCCCCTGTATACCTTTTGGTGGGTGTAAATATTATCTTTAGAAAAGTGACTAAGTAACGCGATTTGAAGAACTAATTTTCTGTTTTACATAGACAAGATTATTGCCAAGTTTTGAAGACCCGAAGACCACCAACTGAAGAATTCAAGATAAATTTGTTCCAACATCCCCAAACCCTGCTGTCACACCCCGTGTAATTTATTTGGTTCATATTTTAATAATTTGAACCGTTCATATTCTAAAGTTCGTTGAATATATCATTCATATAAAAATTAAATTTAATCGGATGAATATAATCCATGATCAAGTCAAATAATAACTTAAAAAAAATATTAAAATTATGTTAATCGTTTATTTTTTTTAAAATATAAACATAATCTAATTATAAATTATATATGCTTAATTAATTTAAATTATTTTATAAATAATTTACCTAACAAATCTTATATTATGAAATTTGAGACACTCCTTCAATATTTTGATACAACATCAAAAGTTTAAAATCTTTTTACGTGATGGCTGACGTTTAAAATCCTGATTGTATTACACATTCAGGTGGAGAGGGACATAATAGTAGTGCGTGTATTGGGAGCATTCCTATGTGTCGATATTGTTTCATGCTTAATGATTCCTCCAGTTGCTTCTAAATATACCTCTTTGTTTTTTTTAGCCCGCAAAACGTTTATTAGACTTTATTGGACTTCTATCCCTAACGTTGTGTGTAATGTGGAAATTTGAGAAAAGATTTTAAAAAAAAAAAAAAAGTGAAATTAGGTAAAATATAAATATATTTTATTTACATTTTATTTATATTTTTATTTTCTTTTTCTAAATCCTTACTCAAATTTCTTAATCAAATACAGCGTAAATAAAATTACATTTAAAGATAATAATTATTTGAATAAAAAGCTCAAATGTCTTTTTGCATTCGCCCAATATATGCCAATTGTGCTAAACGTCAATTCTCTTCCATTCTTATTCTCTTCATTTGGCTAAAACTAGAAAGCCAAGTTTATTTTTTCGTCTTATTTTTTATTTTTTAAAAATTAATTTGAGTTAAAATTTTATACTTTTTTGACTTGATGAATTTAAAATTTTTAAAAATTAGAATTTATTTTTTACAAAAAAGTTCACTGAAAATGAAAACAAATCAAATTTATCCAAAAAAAGAAATTAGTTCTAATAGTTGAACTTAATTCCCATCAAATCCTATTAAAAATAAGTTCTAATAAAATCGTCAATAAAAATAATTTTTTGTGACGATTTTTTGCATGTTATTAAAAATTAACAATTAGTGATTTTTTTTGTCACAATTTTTATAAATTATCGTTAAAATTTACAATTATTGGCGTTTTTCTATGACAAATTTTTTTAAACTGTTGCTGAATTAGTGACTTTTTTTGTGAAGATTTTCTTAAACTGTCGCTAAAATTTATAATTAGTAACATTTTTTGAGATAATTTTTAAACTGTCGTTGAAAATTAACAATTAGTGATATTTTTTAATAGTATTTGATGAAAAATATCATTAATTATCATAAAACCTATTAAATAATAAGTTTATTTATTAAAACCTATATAGGTAAGTCCTCTATTAAAAAAAATTCAATTTCATTACATGCTGTTGAGATGGAACTAAAAGGTACTTAAAATTGACATAATTTAAAAAAAAAAATTCAATACAGACGAAAATAGACTGAATTAGAAAAAGCTAAAAAATCAACTTACTCATAAATTATAGTGTTGCATTATTACATTTATTTGAGTAATTGGTGGATTTAAGCAATGAAAAGAGGTGTATTTTTTAGTAGGTCCAACTTGTCTCCAGTTGGAGATTAGTATTAAACCGTTCAGTCTGGTTCGTGGGTTTACTTTTAGGCCCACTTTGATAATCCAAACCGTTCATATTTTAGGATTCGTCGAGTACATTATTCTTGTAAAAAATCAAATCAATCGGATAATGGTAACTACATGTTCAAATCAGTTTTATATAAAAAGAAATGGACGGTAAAAAAATATACAATTCATAAAAAACTGATTCAAATACGTAGTTTTCGTTATCTGATTCATTTGATTTTTTACAGTTATAATGTACTCAACAAACTATAAGATGTGAACGGTTCAGATTATTGAAATGGAGCTCAAAAGTGGTTCTACGGGCTGGACTGAACGGTTCAGTCTTAGGCCCCGTTTGTTTTCAGAAGTAGAATGGAGGGGATTCATAGTGAGGAGATTAAGTAAAATTGTGTTTGTTTTGATGATAGTTGTTAGTGTAGGAATTGTTAAATTATTTTTATATAAAATAATAAAACAAATAAAAAATACAAAAAATTAAATATTAATGTTAAAAAAAATGCCCAACATGTAAAAAAAAAAAAAGAAAAAAAAAAAATTTAGTCCCCTCACTATTTTGTTAATACCACCTCCACATCGTTCATCTCAATTCCCCTTCCAACCTCCATCTTAATCCTCTCTTTCATCTTAATCCCTTTCCCAACTCTACAAACAAACACAACACTAAATGGGTCTCACCTCCATCCTAATCTCATCCCACCCTTTACACCCCAAAACAAGCGAGACCTTAATCTTTAGGGTAAACTACCAATAGGTCCTACTTTTGAGACTTATTACCCAATAGGTCCTACTTTGGAGACTTATTACCCATTAAGTCCTATTGATAAATTTATTAAGTGATAAAGATAAATTTATCAGTCTTTTATTTTTATGAATAAATTTATAGTGATAAATTTATCAGTCTCTTTGTTTTTATGAATAAATTTTTAGTGATAAATTTATCGCTCTCTTATTTTTATAGTGTTAAATTTATTAGTTAGGACCTGTAGGTAAATAAGTCTAGTTAATAAGACTAATTGGTAAGTAACCCTAATCTTTAACTGGAGACAAGCTGAATCCTTTTTAATATAATTGGTAAGATTTATTTTATATTTTTGTATTTTTGGGATTTGAGAGATTACTTGGACAAATGTGACCAACTCAAAAAATATTTTGACAAGTAGAGTCAAAACATCTTTTGTTTGTTGATAAACTTGGTCCAACAAAGTTTCAACGGCATTTTTTGAAATTTTATAGAACACCAAAATCACTCTTTAACAACTCCTTAAATTAATTGAAACATTAACAAACCTTTTTCAACAAACTAATAACCATAAATTATAAAATATTTGGGTAGGTTGTATGTAGAGAATAAAATGGACAACCATAAATTAAAAATATTAAAAAAAAAAAAATATTGAGACTGCTAAAAAAGTCCCCATTAAAATTTTAGAAGTTCATACGTTTTTTTTGAACGATAGAAGTTCATACCTTGTCTAGAAGTTTGTTGAACGCAAAATTGCACAAACCATTATAAATTTTGGGTCCGGATGACCTCCGGTCCAGATTTGAGATAGTCCGGTCCAGTTTGGCTAATTGAGTCTACTTTTGGGTCTCTTTTCAATAAGTAAAACCGTTCACATTTTAAGATTTGTTGAGTACATTATTCCTGTAAAAAATCACGTCGATCAAATAACGGATATTATGTATTCGGATTACTTTTGTATGGAAAAAAATTAACGGTCAAAAAATTAACGGTTCATAAAAAAGTGATCCGAATACATAATATCGGTTATCCGATCGACGTGATTTTTTTACAGGGATAATATACTCAACAAACCCTAAAATGTGAACGGTTCAGATTATAAAAAAGGGTCCCAAAAATGAACCCAATGAGCCGAATTGAACCCTACAGTGGAGATGCTGGACTGGAGGCAAACCCTAGCTGTAAACTTTTACCGATACAAAATACTTTTTTAAGTTTTTGACAATAATATTATAGACATAAAATCCAACTAATCACATAATCGACAACATTAGGACATAGATTGAGCAATATAAGTAATCTCTTTACTGCTAGTCTAAGTATTCTTTGTCTATAAATTCTTCTATCTCAATTTTTTATAAAAATAAATATTTTAAAAAAGAGGGATAGAAAGATTTAGAGATAGAGAATCCATGCTTAAGTAGTGAATTTCATCATGTAATATGTATGACTACCATTATTTTAAGTGATCAGTTTTGTGTTTGATTTTGTAAATAATATTTGAGCAAGATGAAAAAAGTCAACTAATGAAATACAATTAGAAATCTCAAAAAAATAAGAAATGGAAAAAGTAATTGGAGTGTGAGTGATTACTTTTTTTTTTTTTGTTTTTGAAGAGGGCATATTGAAAGGGTGAAATAAGGTGTGGTACAACCTGACGCGGTTTATTAACTAATACTTAGGGATTGTTTGGGATGATCTAAATAAGTGTACTTTTTGACTTATTATGAAATATAGGTTGGGTATGGGTTGAGTTTGAAGTGATGTAACAGAGAGGTGATGTGACTTAAATAAGATGATGTGACTTAAATAGAATAGTGATTTTTTAACTTTTTTAAGGAATGACAAATAAGACCTTAAGAACTGACTTTGTAGGGCACATTATATAAACCGATAGGGTGGTAATCATTCATCGATTGACGAGACAAAAATTTCAAGATGAGAACTATAAATGTACGATTGCATTCCTTGAGCAAATAACCATGGTTTAAATAAAGATAATAGAATTTGTAAAATCATGTTAAAATAAGGGTTAATGTTTTTGATAGGACGCAAACCATCTGGCCAAAGGCCTTTAAGCCTTTAATTTCAAAAAGGGTGCTCTTAACTTCTAATGTGGTGAAAGGGGTATCGAGTATATGTTTTTGTTTGTATAATTTGCTTGTGAGAGAAGAAATGATGTGAAAATGGGAAGGATACTCAGCATTAGGAAGCATGCATACCCCTCCATTTGGTGTAGTATCGACTGCAACACAATTTTAGTTTTCATAAAAAAACACTAAATTTGGTTTATGAGTCGAGGTCAATAAACATGCTGTTCGAATTATTAGAGGATAACTTATTCCTAAGGACGGATTCAGGATTATCACTATAATGGTGTGGAAGTATATTTGAGAATGCAAACCTTTATAATTTTAAATTTTCTAATATAATATATGATATATTTCAAATTTTTTAAGGTGTGCTAGATCCATCCTTATCTATTCCTCTACAATTCCAACATAAAATTCTCATGGCGATTGAGGAGGTTGTTTTGGGACACCCTCCTTAGAAAACCCCTGTATGAGAGAGTTCAAGAACGTCGTTGAAAAATTCGAAGATCCTTGAAGAAAAATTCGAATTCTCTAGAAGATGATGAGGCGCCTAGATTCTTCAATAGTCTCAACTAAGAACACAAAAGCAAAGAGATGATGGAGATAAGAGATTGGGTGAAGAAGAAGGCAAAATAGTTAGAGAGAGAATAATGGCAAGGCTCTCCCATGAATCTCTCACTTTCACTCTCAAGGTTGATAATGGAGAAGGGAAATTAGTTCTTTCCAAAGAGTTATTTCTCCAAAATCCATCCCTTGTAAAGCTATGGGTGGGTGCTATTTATAGGCACCTCATGATATAGGATGGAGCCCATGTGCAAAGCACATGGGGAATATTCTCTCTAACAACCTTATCCGAGGAGGTGACCTCTCCAAGGATGAGGAAAACCCCGAAGAGGAGATCAACCTTTCAGCGAACCCTTCTTTTTAGCCACACCT
This sequence comes from Camellia granthamiana, assembly GCA_036172215.1. Lineage (NCBI taxonomy): Eukaryota > Viridiplantae > Streptophyta > Magnoliopsida > Ericales > Theaceae > Camellia > Camellia granthamiana. The sequence goes on along the minus strand of CM069904.1, from coordinate 6,044,834 downwards.
AACCAATGATCCCCAATCATCCTAAAGGGTCAGGGTTAGTCCCAGAGGACGTCCTGCCGTATAAGAGTCAGGGTTCGTTCAAGAGAATGCCCTGCCGCAAATATTGCTGAGTCTCAAGGACCCCCTAGATCGTGCCACCTCGACCCAGGTATAGGCTAGTTTAATCGAAGAGTGAATTTATCTCCACTCACCGTCCTCGGGATCGGGTCCTTTGTTCGAACTCCATTACGTCCATGGTTCTGGTGCGTAGATCTCGGAAAGCTCCGAGCCCGCAAGTGTTCTGGGACTTATTAATGGAGCGGCTCCTAGCTTGCGTCTAAATCCGTTCGAAGCCAAGTGCTTCGGATCTCTAGGTTCGTGGATCCGAACCCTTTCAAGTCCGAGCCCGAGTAAGTCTCTGAGTTCGTGGATCCGAACTCTTTCGAGGTTTAGAGCGATTCGGCCCGTTTGATAGTGATTAATCCTGGCCCACCAATCTTGGACTTGCGATAAATTCGGGCCCACCAATCTTGGGCTATTAGGCCTAATTAATTTAGCGGGCTCAAATTAACTCCTCTTACATTTGCCCCTTGCGTGTATGAGAAATTGTAGTTTTTTCGGACATGCATAGTTTCACCTAGTCAGTCGTGCTTCACATTACGTCTTCAGAAATATTTGGTCTTGATAGAATCTATATATGAAGCTGAGGACTCACTGTAAATTACAGATAAAATCAACAAGTAATATTAAATAAATAAATAAATAAATAAACAACTTTCTTCTTCTTTTTTTTTTTTTTAAATTTTAACTTTTTTTTTTTTTTTTTGGCGCCACTGCTTTGTTTTTACAACATCTGAAAACATAAAATAAATAGAATACCCATTTTTCTTGAAGAGATAAGGGCTACACACATTTTTTTATTAGAATCAAACCTCACCCAACTTTTCATTCAACAACTTATAAAATTTCAAATCCACATATTCTCTGGCATATTCGGTGGCCTATTTTATATATACATAGCCTTATACTTTTGAGGTCACCAGAATCAAACTTTTTCCTTTTCTTTTTATATATATATATTTTTTGGAGATAAGGACAAAATCCCTAATTTTCTTCTCTTTTGTTGCACAGCCATTTTGGCTCTCTCTCTTTACACAAAGACGAACCGAGCTGTCTTCTTCTTCAATTGGAGCTCCGTGGCTGCTTGCTCACAGCCCACTGCTGCAACTCCAAGCGCTAGCACCGTCGGTGTCACCGAAGACCCACGCCACCTTGCTCACCGTCGATGGCCACGACTTTGGCTAACGATGATGTTGCTACAGCTTCGGCTACCACCGGTTCATGCTAACACCTGCTGCAACTCTAGGTACTGACGTCGTCATCATCACCGATCCAACCTACCACTGGCCTCTCTCTGCTGGTTTGCTTCCAGCCTTGATGGTCCAAGGCTGACCACACATGTTGCCCCACTCAACGCGATGTGTGTAGTCACTGTTGGGCTTGTTGACAGTGCGACAACTCAGCGGCGCGCACTCGCTCACGGTAGTCAGTACACTGCGCTGCTGACCTGCTCTAGCCACAGCTGCGCTGCGGTTCGGCTTGCACCTTCGTGCGCCTCCTGGTTTGCATTATTTTGTCGATTTCAACTCGGTCGTGGGCCATCCACACCGACCTCAGACCACACCAATGCTCACTGGTGCTGTTTTTCACCCAACCCCCTATTGCTGATTTTGATTTGTGCCGATTCAACCCTTCATTGCTCCGGATCTGTAGACAGGCTTTTGTTTAAAGCCCATTTCTGAACTTCGTTGGGATTTGGGTTATTTGAAAACTCGTAATTCTGATTTGAGATAGACTGTGCTCTATTAAATCTTGGTTTAGTATCTCTGACTCATTTTGAGAATATATATCTTGAAACCTTTGCATGAGATTTGAGCTTCTATTGATGATCCTGACTTGAATAGAACTTTGATGTTGTAATTTTGTCCTGAAATAGCTATTGCCTCTATTGAATCTTGATTTGCATGATAAATGTAGTCTTGAAATTCATGTTTTGGAGCTTGACCTTGTGTTGATAAATCTGACATAGATGGAGTATTAATGTTGCAAAGATCCATTGGTGTAGAGAGAGATAATTTGAATCCTTCGAGTTTTGTTGGTGTTGCTACTGAAAAATTCGTTAGACTTGCTTATCTTGAAATTTGTAGAGCAAAAATAAAATAAATGTTGTTGCAAACGAAAACCTGAGAAAATAAGCTCCTCATATTGTATATAAATCTTGTTATTGAATGATTGATTGTTGCAACCTCGAGAATATTAGATATCATGCTTGAACTCCTGATGTAGAATTCATCGTAGGACTTGTTGATATGATGAGATACCTCGTTGAATAATAAAGATGATATGTTGTTGTTTGTTTAACCTGTGGATGCTTGGAAGATAAATAGTTGATGGTTGATGCCTGATGCTGAGATTTTGTTTGAACATTGTTGCTTTATGTCGGCTAGAGAGGAACCGGCCTGGGGAGACAACACCTTGATTGTTGTATTTTCATGAACTTGCTCGGAGGAGTAGAATTGTTGTAGCTTAAATAGATCATTATTATTTGTTGATGTTGTCCCATTTTGTAATGCCTGAATCATGATTTGAAATTGATATTGCTCGTCTTTTTTGTCAGTTTTGTTATTTGAGGAGAACAAATTCTTGTAACAGCTCCACGACCCCAGTGCTCTCAGAACCCACACTAATGAAAGCAAGGGTTGTTCCTCGGAAGTCCGAACGGAAGCAAGACTATCCCTTAAGAGTCCGAAAGTAGCACACACCCTATTTCGGCAAGGAGGATCCCTCTGCAAGGCAATGGAGTCTACCAAGCTTGCACCAACAGAAGTAAAGGTTGTCTCTCGGAAGTCCGACCAAAAGCAAGGCTGTCCTTCAGAAGTCCGAGCAAAAACAAGGCTGTCCCTCAGAAGCCCGAGTGGATGTGCACTTCTACTTCGGTAGCTAATGGAAGTAAAAGCTGTCCCTCGGGAGTTCGAGCAGGAGTTCACTCTACTTTGTACTGATGAAGTAAGAGCTATTCTTCGGAAGTTCGAGTAGGAGCACACACTCTAATTCAACAAGAAAGACCCTCGAAGCTTGCGTTAATAAAAACAATGGCTACTCTTTGGAGGTTCGAGTAGGAACACACACTCTGCTTCAATCGAGAAAGATCCTCAAAGCTTGCTCTGATGGAAGTAAGGGATGTTCTTTGGAAGTCCGAGTGGGAGCACATACTCTACTTCAACAAGAAAGATCCTTGACACTCTTTGGAAGTCTGAGTAGAAGAACACACTCTACTTCAACAGGAAAGATCCTTGACGCTTGCACTGATGGAAGCGAGGTCTGTTCTTCGAAAGTCTGAGTGGGAGCACACACTCTACTTCAACAAGAAAGATCCTCGAAGCTCGCACTGATGGAAACTGTAGACCGCCCCGGAGAACTCCCGGCTCTCCGTGCCGCGAGGACGCGAAATCGTTTTGTTCTTAGGCTACTACAGTTCGAACTTGTGTCACGGTTCTGAATTTAATCTCGCAAAGTGCAATGCAAGATCGATAAATCACCAAAGAGTCTAAATCCGGCAAATCGTTTTGGAAAAATGATTTTTATAAAGAAGTGCCAAACATGGACTGCTTTGCCAGATACAGAGTCGCCACCTAAATATTTTATTTTGGGAGAAATTTAGGAAACCCTGACTCGTGCCTAAGGCCACGTGTCCGTCATCACCAAAGTTGCCTCAGCTCGGGAACTTGGGTACGAGAGGGGGAAGGTCATGCAATGAGCACCCCCGCTCGCCCGATCAAAAGATCGGCCTTTACTAAGCATGATATATTGTTTTTGAAAACACATGTGTTCTTATTCCGGTTAATAACCTAGAATTACTATGTGATGCGCACGGTATACAAGTATAGACTAGATCGCCTAATTTGGAACAAAACATTGCATGTTCATTTGTGAAAATGATTTTGAAGTTTGCTACTTGCAAGTAGGCTAAATCGGGGATTTGATGAATTGTTCCAATTCAAGCAATCCAACCTTCATCCACAGACATTCAAGCAGTTAATCACTTAAGCAATTAGTCTCGTGGCAAGCATGCTAACATGGCAGCACTTACACACATGCAGTATGCTAAAGCGTAAACACTCACAGTGTACTTCGAACCAAAACAGAGAACTAGTTAGAAATCATGCATGATCCTAATTCATGTTAAGATGACTAATGCAACACATGCAAAAATGCAACTAAAATAGGCTCGGCTATTCTAGAATGGCATGCGAATGCGACAATTCGATATATGTATTCAAATAGGTATTGAAATACAATGTAGTTTATATGATGCGCCGAGCCTGGTGCATGCAAAACAGATGAATGGATGCACGCATGCAAGCATAAGGTATGTTAATCGAAACATGCCTTAAAACTAACCATCGTAAGTGGTTAAGTAAAAGGCGAAAGAAATGGAGGTTGGAAGACATGCATCACACACACGCACGCTTATTACAATAGGTGGCCCTCTCGACGGAGGGTCCGAATAAGAAGCTAACTAGCTAATCTAAGCTAATTAAACTAATTATTACATCACAAAACCAATTAACTAACAAGCTAACTAATTAAGCTATTACAACACAAATTGAATAGTTAAACGCATTAATTAATTAAGTACAAACCAAATAGCTAACTAGCTAATCAAATCAGCTAAGTAAAGCGATAAATCAAGAGCCTCAAGGCGGGAAGTATATGCATGCTCGGTCGCCTCGTTTGGAAATCTATCACGATGCCCCAACTTGCCTCTGTTTGCAACTGTCCTCAGAACCTTGCACCAAGCTCCACAAAGCTTCAACTCCACTATGGGAACTTGTAGGAACATGGCCGACCAGTCGTTGATGGAGGAGACCACCTGCCGACCACTTTTCTTTGCTGTAGACCAGAAAAAGTGGCCAGCCAGCCACTTTTACTAGTCGGCCGACCAGTTTTGCTGCACTTCTCCAATTTGCTACAACAGAGAGCAAGAAAGGGCATGGCAATATATTTGCAAGATATCTGTGCACAACCACTCTCCCTATCATTTCATAAGCACAAGAGAGTGTGGTTCTCGACCCTCGGGCCACCAATCATGCATCTCGATGCATGATGGCCGAGAAGCCAAATTGCACAATTCAATGTAAAATGAATGCACAAATAAACACATAAAGCCTTAAACTCTATCATGTATGATCAAGAGCGTCGGCGACCGAGGATTGAGGCACGTTTCATCACTTCAAGTATGAAACGTCCCTCGTTTCTCGTGTTTGGACTAACACGTAATCCAAACACAATGCAAGCAACAACATGCATAACACAATGCAATGTAACATGGCATACACAATGCAAACAACAACATGGCATACTCAATGCAATGTGACATGATCAACTTAACAAAGCTAATGATATGCAAACAATGCTAATGCAACACGAGCATGCTGTCAAGGCTAATGCATGCATACACAATGCAAGGCAACATAAGCATATAACAACATGAGGCAATGTAACAACATTCACATAACATGCTCGATGGACTTAAACCAAAATGAATAGACCTCAGTCATGCCCAAATCAGTGGCCATAATGCTAAGAAATGAAGGCACAAAAGCATATACAAGCATGCACATGCATTGGCCTATCCACTAGGCCTAAGAGCACAACTCTCAAGAGTGCTCAAAGAGTGATAAATGTGGATGTGTAACAACACTAAGTGCACTGAAATAGGGTAAGAAATGATGACAAATCATTCAAACAATACAAGTATAGCATGCTAGGGTCCTTAAGGCATAAGGCTAGCAAGGAGGACTATGCAAGGGGGCATGTAACACATGGCACAAATGCATGAACCAACCAAGGACAGAGCTTAAAAAGGTCTAAACAAAGACCAAAACATGCTAAGATGAGGGCTCAAGGACCTAGGCAAGATGGCATATATGCTAGGCCGCAAACAAGGTAACAACGCATAACACTCAAAGGCAATCAAAGAGTGAAAGAAATAGGAACATGGCAATCCTATATGCTCTGAAATGTCATGTTAAGTGATACTAAATCATGTACACAACACAAATGAAGCATGCTATGGTACCCATAGCTTGAAACTAGCATAGGCATTTGTACTACAACTATGTAAAACATGAAGCATATGGCAAAGGCAACCCAAAACAGTCCTATAACATGTCAAAATAAGTCTAAAACATGCATGGAAGGAAGCCAAAATAAGCTAGCATGGAGGGCATAAGGCATGGATAATGCAAGGCAAATAAGGAGGGTTACACTACACCTACCAAGACCAAGCATGAGATGACTTAACCAACAAAAATTAGAGTTATATCACGGCAAAATAACCCCCAAAACACACTGAAATGATAGCTCGTAAGCTTAGGCATGAAGGCATACGCAATGATTCATGTTTAAGGCATAAAGGGCAAACCCTCCAACGCATTGAAAAAGTGAAAGATGTGAATGCATGAACATGAAACATGCACTGAAATCACATTTCAAATGATGCCAAATCATGAAAATAGTCCAAGTAATGCATACTAATGGACTTGATATATAAAGCTAACAAGCTAGAATGCATTATAGCTATACAAAACATGGCATGCATGACCAAAACAACACAAATTAGAGCTAGAACATGCTAAAATATGGACAAAAACTTCTTAGAATTAAGCCAAAATCATGCTAGAATGACAGTCTAGGGCATGATATACATTAGGCTAATTCATGGAATTGCACTACAAGTGCATGGAGCATGCAAGGGGCTATCAAACCAAACCTTAACAGAGGTATATCATGGCAAAACAACACCAAGAACATGCTGAAATAGACTCAAAACAAGCTAGAAAGACATGCTACTTCATGAAGCATACAAGACTAGTTTGTGAGAAATACACTACAAGTGTATAAAGCATGCAAGGGATGACAAAACCAAGCCAAAATAGTGGTATGCCATGCTGAAATAAGGCCTAAAATAGGCTGAGATGTGGCCAACACAAGCTTAACAAACATGCTCAAACATGAGGCATTCAAAGCAAGCATTCAAGAACACAAAGAGAGGGGATGACCCTCTCCTATTTGGGACCTTAAAACACCATTTCCACCACTGAAATTCCTCTGAGTTTCAGTGGTGAGAAGGTCAAAACAAGGTGGTCCCAATAGCTTAAAGGGAAAGCACAAAAATAAGGCCAAACAAGGCCTAAAGGCCAAAATAAGGCCAAACATGCCCTAAAATTATTCAAATTTTCATAGGTGAGAGACAACACGTGTCCAACTCCACCATTTATATCAATAATCCTCCAATTTCACATTACCAATATCAATTTTAGTTATTTATACAAAATAACAATTTGACCCATTTAGGGCAAACTCCATTTTTCCATATATCAACCCAAATGCCAAAATTAACTATTTTGTCACCATAGAATCTCATATTCGAACCCCATAATCATTTATTTCACACTCATTTAAAAACCCCTCTTTTATTTCACACCCAAACCCTAGGTTTGTTCAAAATACTCTCAAATCCCACCATTGATACACAACAACAAAAAATCCTTACCTCAAAGAGAGAAGACGAGCCAAGCAAGAGTGAAACTTCAAAGATGGTCAAATCCAACTCTATTCGGATCAAAATAGAAATCTTGTGATGGTCTACCTTTTTAACAAAGGGATTTAGGTGAAGAAATCACTAAAACTAGGTGAAAATGTAGAGAGAGTATGTGTTTTGAGAGAGAGAGAGAGTCTTAACTTTAGGTTTTAAGGAGAAAAGATCTGAAAAAGTGATGTAAAAAGTCATTTTCGCGATCTGATATACGCACATTCCGCTCGAACGCAAGATCTAACACTCGAGCGTCAGACATAAAAAGTTGTTCTGCTTGAGCACAAAAATGCCACTCGAGCGCCAAGAACAATGAACAAGATGCTCACTGCTCGAGTGAAAGAAGTGACGCTCGAGCATAGAAAACACACATCAATAGTTTTGGAGACAACAAATCAATGCTCGAGCGCAAGAAAGGCCGCTCGAGTGCCCACTTGCTTGAGCATAGAAAACGCCACTCGAGCATAGAAATCACTTTCCCAGTAGTTTTGCAGACCTGCAAAAGTGCTGAGAGTTTGCAAAGCCGCTCGAGCACAGGAAATGCCGCTCGAACGTAGAACCAAAATTCTAGGCAACACAAGGTTTGAAAAACAAGCGACCAACCTGCCCAAACACAACCACAACAACCCAAAAGCCAATTTCCAAGAGATACAAGGGAAGCAAGGGATAAACAACAATATGAAAGCATTAAACCCGAGTCCGGGATACCACAAGAGTCGGATCAAAACTGGGATCACTATATTAATTGTTTAAAATTAAGAAAATCAAAAAAATTAGTATGAGATATTGATCATAAGGATTCTTACTAAAAATTTCATTTTGCTTATATAAATGAGAGTATAAGATTCACTTTATGTAAGTGAAACAATTCACTTTTTCCTTCTTTTCTTGATGTAGGATTATAAAATAAAAGTTAAATGGAAGCTAACCAATGAGGATTTTCTTAATTGTTTAAAAGTTAACAATTGTTTAGGTGAGAAGTTTATTTTGAATCAAGCAATCTTAGTTGTTTTATCATTAATTAGGTCAATTTTTAATTTATTTCGAATCAAACCAATTTAACTAATATATTTTGATAAAACTGCTAAAATCGCATTCAAACCAGCGAATCAATCAAACCGAAAACGGTTCACCCTATCGGCTAAGTCAAACGACCAACCAACTTATAAAAATTAATTAATTAAAACTTTTAAATTTTATTTTAATTTTAAAATTTAAATTGTCTTGAACTGAAACATACACAACACTACAATATTAAATGGGAATATAAGGTTTATATAGTAAAACAACTCATTTTTTCTCTTTTTCTTAATGTGAGATTGTAAAATAAAAGTTAACAGTTGTTTGGACGAGAAGGTCATTTCTAATCAAGCAATCTCAGTCGTTCAATTTTTAATAAGGTCAATCTTAGTTTATTTCAAATCAAACAAATCTAAGCAATATATTTTGATAAAACAATTAACATCGTGGTTAAACCAATGAATCAGTCAAATTGAAAACAATTCAGCCTAATCGGCTAAGTCAAAAGACCAACCAATTTACAACAAAATTAATTAATTAAAATTTTTAAATTTTATTTTAAAATTTAAACCATGTTGAACTGAAACATTCACAATACTATAATATTAAATGAGAGTATAAGATTTACTTTATATAAGTGAAACAACTCACTTTTTATTTCTTTTCTCGATGTGGGATTGTAATTATTTTAAAGTTAAATATTATGAGAGTTTCAAAATCTCATACAAAATTATTTTTAAAATCAAAACGTCTATGTGGGATTGTACAATAAAAGTTAAATGGAAACTAACCAATGGAGATTTTTTTAATTGTTTAAATTAAGAAAATAAAAAAAATGGTATTAATTATAGAGCTTCTTACTAAAAATCTTCTTTTGCTTATATAAATGGGAGCATAAGATTCACTTTATATAAGCGAAATAATTCACTTTTTATTTCTTTTCTCTATACGGGATTGTAAAATAAAAGTTAAATGGATATACATATTGGATTGTAGATTGAAACTGTGTTTACAAAAGTACCTTCACATAGTACAGGTGATATGCTAGGAGTATTGTACATGTGTTCTTAAACACACAAACAACAAAAATTGGTGTAATAACCCCGACTTATGATTAACTATTAAACCATGATTAATGATGTTTAATAAGTAATTAAGTTGAAATTCTGAATTAATTGAATGTGTGTTGCATTATTTGTGTTTCTATCTGTCTATCGTAGAAAAATCTGTTTGTATTTCTGTTTTGTTTTGTGAATTGAAGGCCTTATCAGTATCTGATCACGAAATTGACTTGGTATATGTGTTATTTAGAATTTTTAGGAAATTATAGTAGGTTTAATTTGAATTTGATTCAGAATCAAATGATTAGAATAAAATAATGATACTTGATCAATTTTAGACCAAGTTTACTTAAGCTTCCTTAATGAGCCTCTATAAGGCTAATATGAATCTATTAGTTCATTTTGCACCTTCATTTCATTATCTTGAAGCCCCAAACATGAGGGAGAGTGAGAAGCGTGAGATTAGAGTCAATTTGGAGAAGAATTAAGCTCAAACAAAGGGAATTGCTAAGAACTGAGGGATTGAACTTAGAGACTCAAGGATCAAGCCTTTTGACCCTAAATTGAAAGCCTTTTAAGTCATATGAGTGCGATATTAAGAACATGATTTCAAGAGAATTGAGTTGAGTAATGCATAATTTGAATTTAGATGGTTGAAGATGAGAATAAATCATGTATGCATGTGCATTCCATGGTACTTTGAAGTTGAGTTCAAGCAATTCTCCCATGCATGTCATGTTTTTAACTTCATTATGAGACTTCATCATGTTTTCCATCAAATTACCTTGTTTGAGCATGATTTGAAAGGTTTAAGTATGAAGAGATTACATGCATGTGTATATCATGAGTTTCAAGCATGATTTTTGTACAACTGGCATGCTTTTGGACGTTAATTTTGATAAAAGATTTTGAATTCATCATGTTTTACAAGTTTCATTAAGTTTTTGGCCGAAAAGAACATAAATTGCAGCTTTGAGTTGAGTTTTGAAGCTTGGAAGCAAATCTGGAAATTCCAGAATTCTGCTTTTCCGCTCGAGGGACAGAACCTGTGCTCGAGTGATCATACTTGATTTTGCACTTCTGTTTGAGCGACCAAGGGTTGGCTAGAGCGTAAAATGCATGCTTCCAAAAGTTTACAAGTTTTGCAGATTGCTCGAACGACAAGAGTTGCGCTCGAGCGAAGACCTTAGTTTCACGCTCGAGCGGGCGTCGAGCAAAAAATTCATGCAACCAGTACTTTTGCAGAGTTTACAGACCGCTCGAGCGACTGAAGTTGGGCTCAAGCAACCATCCTTATGTTTGAACCTCCGCTCGGGCGAAGGACGTTACGCTCAAGCGAGGTCCCTATTTTCAAAAATTTGACTAAGTGTTGAACAACATGTTTTGGCATCCTCGACATTCCTAGGACATGATTAAGATACAATAATAAGGGTAAAACTTAGAAACACACTAAGAACGAAATAAAATAAGTTAAGTATGAACCGAGCGTGTGTTTCAATATGTGAATTTGTTATGTTTGTGTAAGTCACGCGCCGTGAGCTGTTGATCCATTGATCTATCGAAGCTATCTGTGAGTAATAGCTTAGTAAAGCTATGTTCGATATGAATTACTTTCTGTACATTATGATATGGTATGAACTGTTTCCAAAAGATGCAAAAAGTTATTTTGTGATTACATGAATGATGATCCAATTCTTTGAAATGCCTATGTGGTATCCTTGGCAGAGGTCCTCGCCCAGGGGACACAATACTGTGGCTTATGGTCATGAGGCCCTCGCCCGGGGGAAATAATATCGTGGCTTAAGCCCTTGCCCAAGGGAAACAATACCGTAGCCCACATATGAGATATGTTACCCGGTACCAGAGGTTCCATTATGGAACTTGATATGCTTGACCAAAATGATATATTAATGCTAATGGATGTACCACACATGATTCAAATACGATTTGAATAAGAATATGAATAAGACTCTGTTTTTTATACAGACATGCATATGTTTCTGATTTGAAAGGAGATTTGAAATCTATTATGGACATCATTCATTAAAATCTTTACTCTATTATTATTCACTGGGCTCCAACTCATTGTATTATTTATGTATATAGGTGATCAGGCGCGTGACCAAGCTCAGTGATGATTTCCTAGAGGTCAATTTTGTCGGTCAACCACTGTGCCTCCCGAAGAGGTTTCAGAAAGAGTTTAGTGGTCAAGTTTTGCAAACCAAGTCATAAGAGTTAGACTTTTGTTGTTTGTAAACAGTTCTTTTGTCTTATCTATCTATCTATCTATATCTATCTATCTATATATTATATAAGGAAAATGGAGTTTCTAACTCACAAGTTCTGTGGGAGCTCTAATATCCCAATCTTTAAAAAAAAAGAAAAAAAAAAAAAAAAAACCTTAGCATTTATTAACTTTTCCTAACCCACAAGCCTTTTGGGAGATTTGGTCAAAACCCTCTCATAATAAAACTTTAATACATTAAGGACAAACATAAAAAAAAATTATTGAAAAGTCCAACACATATCATTATTATCAAAATATTAAACTTTAAAATAATATAACTTTTAATGTAGATGTCGGTTTTTAATAAAATTAGTATTTTTAGAATTCTCTCATCAATATCTATCAAATAAGATTCATATTGATTATGAAATTATTTACCAAAAAAAAAAAAGTATTACAATTGAAATTGATGTAAACAGTAACAGTACCGTGTTACTTTGTTTGACAATAACATGTTACTTTGGTTCACAGTAACATGTTACTATGGCAATATTGTCCAAAAAAGAAAGAAAAAAAGATATTTTATTTTGTCCATACTCAATTATGTGTTTTCTCCTCAGGGGATTTATGAAGCAAAATAAATTGGGTTGTCCTTTTCACCAAACAAGGGTCCAATGAAGAGGTTTTGGCTAAATTTTCCAAGCCTTTTGACTTCTCCCAGACCTACTGTCGCACCCTTTTTAACTTCTCCCATACACTATGGTTAGTGATGAGATTGTTAAATTATTTCATAAAAAATCTAAAAAAAAAAAAATTGTAGATTAAAAAAATATCTAAAACAAATATAAATTATTATTAAAAAATAATATGTTGCAATTGTGGGAAAAAAAGAGAAAAAAAATTACACTGTGCATTTCATTAATAATGCTAAAAAAAATGTGCCAAGTGTTTGTGTAAAGGCTTGACACGTGTCTACTATCAAATTATCAAGTGAATATAGATGAAACCAAATAACTCAACTTTAATGGCTAACAAATATTAGAAGCCCGACCATTAGAGTCTAATAACTATTAATTAATAGAATTCAGCAATTGAAAGGTCTCAAACCACATCTCTTTGTCTTTTCAAATGTTTTCTTTTTTTGGTTCATGCATTCATTTTAATATTAATAGAGAATTAGACGTGTGGAAGAGTGAGAGGCATTAAAATTATATATTGAGTTATGTAATTGTTGTGATGAAAAATTAAAGTTGTCTTCCCCTTCTATGGTGATTTATCTGGTTATATCTCTGTGTGCTATTTTCTGACCACACTGCCAAACAGGTACTTAGCTGCAGAACACCAGCAGAATAGATTGTGCCTAAATAACCTGTCACAGAAAGAAAAGACTCCGGCGGTGGTTCGTCCACCTGGGGGCACTCCGACGATCTAGTTAGTAATCAATATCTCTCAAAGATAATAATTAGTGCTTAACTCACTAGCCAGAATACAAAAAGTGTACCTTAGACCCACAAGGGTGCCGTCCCTTTATATCCAGCACTAACCTGATCCTTGTAGAAGCCTAGCTCCTCTTGGACTCTGGCTCAATGCTTATCCTGGACTCTCCACTGGATAAAGATAAACTCCCTAAAAGCTTTGTCCTTATCCAGGCCAAGGTCCTCCCCCATCGTAGGACTCTTGTCCCTTATTCGTTCATCTCGGATTCCGGTATCTCTGCAGATAACCTCGGCCTAGCTGAGATCACCTCGGTGCCATGACCAAGACACATGGCACCTCGGCTGGCACTTCGGTGCCACCTTGGCCATGTGCTGTCATTCAACAAATATGTCCCCACAACTGCCCCCAGGTTCTATTACCTTGGCATCCTGAGGTGATGGAACCTAAACCTTTCGACCATATAGCACGTCGGCTAAGCTTGCTCTACCCTTTATTACCGTGGTTATCACCCATCGGATTCCATATGATAAACACTTCAGTGTGTTTGCATCAATGCTTTAGAACCAAGAACCAAGTTTTTTCAAGTTCTCTAGCCGAGATCATCCCCCTAGTCGAGGTCTTTGCTTCATTAAGTTAAGAACTCCAAGAGTTTTTACATGTATATGAGCTGTCACGCACAGTAATTCAACCATTTTTGCCACGCGTCTCTTCCCCATTGAACCGTACCTGACACACACCATTGTGCCTGTTTGGCAGAAATTATTTACAGCTTATTTCAGCTTTCAGCTTAATTTAAGCTATTTTGATGTGTTTGGTTTAGCTTATAGCTTATAGCTTATAGCTTTGTGGAAGTCAGAAATCAGCTTATTCTTTGAGTGGGGCAGGAGATGCTTTAAGAATAAGCTGGAAATCAGCTTAAGCTGAAAGTTATAAGCTATAAGCTGTTTAGGCATAAGCTATAAGCACTTTCCCACAACTCTACCAAACAGGGCTATTAAGTCGCATCGTTCTTGCGTGTGCCGTCAAATAAGCACGTCATCCTAGGCACACTAATTGCGATTTGCCGCCTTTTCGTGTTTTGACAAAAACATTCCCTCTCTCTTCGTCCTTTCACTTCACATTTTCTGATTTCTCTCTGTGCTTCAAACTTTCTCTTTCTCTAATCCACCATTGTCACCTTCTCAAAGCTTTCTGCAACTACTTCCGTTCACCTTCATCGGCGAAGTATCCACCGTTCTGCCACTCATATCACCAGGGTTCAATACCTCACACTGGTGTCACTTCCTTCTGGTAAGTCACTGCTTCCCCTCTTTTCAATCTGTGTTTTCCTTAAAAAACTCCACTGCATTATTTGCTGCCATCGGCAACCCGTTCATGTTCTTGATTATAAATTTGTGCGTTGAATTCTATCATATGTTTGGGTATGTTTGTCTCATGATTTTGTTTTTGCCCAATCTCTTCCTGAGTATACACACAATGATCACATATTTATTTATTTTTGCCACTGATCTTGGCCTCGCACCCTTGTACACACTTTGTCACAGTGTTCTTGATAGTTCATCACTATTCTTGTGTAGACACCCCATTTTTTACTGTCCTCAAGACTTGGATGTGCTTGCAGGTACATCTGATTACAAGTTTGATTGCTCGTTGAGTGCTCAACTTTCATGACAGAATGCTAGGTTTGCTCTTTCCAAACCCTATTTCCATTTTGTCTCATTTTTGGACCATGCCTTGGTCCCTCCATATTGTTGTTTGTGATGGCCTGCCGGCCATGAGGAAGAGGCTGCCGACCATGGATTTGGCTCTGTCGGCCATTGATAAGGCTTGCCAGCCATCAATGAGGCACTACCGGCCACCATTGATGGCCGGCAGGACACCTTGTTTCAGCAGATATTATGTTAGATCTTTTGAGCCAGTTGTTTTTCACTGAGCCATCCTCTATGTGTATGGAGAGATGGAGGCCATTTCAAGCTTGTCAAGCAAGCTTTGCATGGCATTGCTCTATCTAAGGGGAGGCTCCTCCCCCTTTCCAGAGGTTCAGCATTTTTAGAGACAAGATATCTCTCTCTCTTTGGAATTCTCACTCTCTCTCTCTATATTGTGCTTAATAGTGTCTCAAAGTGTATTTTCTCTTCACTTTTGCACTACAACACCTAGTAAAGCACCATCACTTTGTTGCTGAGGAATTTGAGGGTCTTGTTTGGACTCAAAAGGCTGGTTTTAGCTCAGAGAAAGGCTTGCTTTGCTGCTGTCCTTCAAGGGTGAGTGTATTCTCCTTTTAAGCTTATTTTTGTATGCCATCTTAGCCACCTTTGCATGCTTTTTTAGGCCTAGCTTTCAACTACAAAAAGCTTTGTTTTTAAGTGTTTAAAATGGTTGTTTGAGGCCTTGTTTGTGTTAGGGGTGGTCTTACCCCTTTGGTGGCTTGTTTTGCTTTGCTTTGTACTATCTCTTAAATCCTTTGAGATCATCTTTGTTTGGCCTTTTAGCCACTGAAATCTAGTGGATTTTTAGTGGTAGAAATGTGGTTTTGAGGTCCAAAATGAGAGGGGGTGGTCCCCTCTCCTCTTGTCTTGTAATTATTGAGCATGTGTTTCTAGCATGTGTTGGCTTGTTTTCAGCCTATTCTTGGCCTTATTTCAGCATGGTATAACTCTGTTTTGGCTTGGTTGAGTCACCTCATGCATGCTTTTTACACTTGTACTGTAATCTTGCCATTTAGCCTTGTGTGCTCAATGCTTTGATCCATCATGCTAGCCTATTTTGGTTCTATCTTAGCATGTTTTTGGTGTTATTTTAGCATGTCTTAGCTCTGTTTTGGTTGGTCTTGGCCATGTGAGGCTTGCCTTGTATGGCTATAGTGTAAGTGGCTTTGACTAGCTTTGAGTGTCAAGTCTCTAGCATGCATTACTTGAGTTGTTTGCATGCTTTGGCCTCATTTCTAACATGATTTCAGTATATATGGTGTAGCCATACTCTCACATGTTTCACTCTTTCAACGTTTTTGGAGAGTTGTGTCTTGTGCCTTAATCTTGGGCTAATATGTATGCATGCTTGTCTAAGCTTTTGGGCTACCATCTCAGCATGTTTTGAGTCTTATTTTGCCATGTTACAACTCTGATTTCAGTTGGTGGAGTCACCTCTTGCTTGGTTTTGATACTTGTAGTGTAATCTCACTTATTGGCCTTGTATGCTTAGTGTTTTGGCTTACCATTCTAGCTTGTTTTGGCTACACTTCATCATGTTTCTAGCATTGTTTTGGCCTGCCTTAGGACTATTTTGAGTGATCTTGGTCCTTTGGGGCTTGCTTGATATGGCTATGGTGCAAGTGCCTTAGCTGGTCTTGAGTTTTGAGCCTTCTAGCATGCCTTATTTGTGGTGTTTATGTGATATGGCATCATTTGACATGTTATTTCAGAGCATATAACCTTGTTATACTTTCATGTTTATCACTCTTTAATTGTGTTTGAGAGTTGAGCATTGTGCCTTGTTTGTGGCCCAACATGTATGCATGTTTATCTAGTCCTTTGAGCTTCAATTCCAACATGTTTAGGCCTTTGTTTTGGCATGCATGAGGTCTGTTTGGGGCTGGTTTAGTCCATTGAGCATTGTATTGCATGCCTCCTGCCTATTGCACTTCACTAGTTTTGATGCCTTGGCCTTTAAACATTGCCATGCATGCATTGCTTGCATGATAAAGTCTCATGCATGCCATCTTAACATGTCAAGATTAGCATGATTGTTTGCATAACATGTTGTTTGTGTGCATTGCATTGTGTTCAACCGGGCGTTACGTTGAGCATAAGGCGGATTAGTCCACTTCATACTCAAAGTGATGAAAGTGAGCCAATCCCCTTTGTCTCTATTGCCTTTGATCACTCATGATAAGGCCGTGGTCTTAGTGTCTTGTTTGCATTGCATTTATTGAATTTGTACATGTTGGATCTTTGGCCATCATGCATCGAGATGCTTGATTGATGGTTTTGGATCCAATGATGCCTCTCCCTTGATGTTTTGAGATGATATAGAGGGACATAGTATGTACATGTTCTTGGGAGACCCTTCATTTTCTCTATTTTGTGCTCTATTGCAGCTTGGTGTCACAGCACACTAGTGGCCGGCACCTTCTCATTGTTGGTCGACACATGTTCATATGTGGCCGGCAGTGTGCATCCTTGGCCGGCAGGGGGTCGGCAGCAACTATTCATGGCCGGCAGGCCACTAGTGCACTCCCTAGCACTGTTTTGGTAAGTTTCAGCAGCAAGCACTGGAAGACACCCTGCAAGCAGAGCCTCTTGAGAGCAAACCGGAGAGCTTTTCGGGGCGGAAACCAAGCATGCATCATTCATTATTCCGAGGAAGAGCTGTGGCAGCCTAATTTAGCTTCTTTTTCTTACTTAGTTGGTTTTGTAACTTAATTAATTTGATTAATTAGTTAAAGTTTTGTAATAATTAATTAGCTTAGCATAGTTAATTAGTTGGTTTGTAATAATTAGTTTAATTAGCGTATCTAGTTAGCTAAATTCATTCGGACCCTCCGTCGAGAGGGCAAATGTTGTAATAAGTGTACGTGTGTGTGTGAATGTCTTTCAACCCCACGTCTTTCTCCCTTTTACTTATTAGCTTTTGATGGTTAGTTTAGGGCATTTTTCAATTAGCATACCTTATGCTTTGCATGCGTGCATGATTCATTTGTCTTGCATGTACCGGGCTCGGCGCATCATTCAAACTGCATTGTATTTCAATACTTACTTGAATACATGTATAACAGCATGTTATCAAGTGTTGCATTCATATGCCATCTTAGATAGCCGAGCATACTTAGTTGCATTTTGCATGTGTTGCATTAGGCATTGTTAACATAGCTAGGATCATGCATTGATTACTAATTAGCTTCTGTTTTGGCTCGGAGTACACTGTGAGTGTTTATGCTTTAGCATCCTTGCATGTGTGTAAGTGACTACCATGATAGCATGCTTGCCATCAGGCTAACTACTTAAGTGTTTAACTACATGAATGCCTGTGGATGAAGGCTTCATTGCTTGAATTGGAACAATTCATCAAAATGTGCGTTTTAAGCCCACTTTGCAGAGTGACAAAATCATGTTGTTTTCTAAGCCCACTTGAGGGTGGCAAATCCGCGTCTTATCCTACTTGAGGGTAGCAACTTCAAACCACTTTTCGAAAACCAAACATGAGATGTTTTGTTCCAACTTGAGTGATTGAGTCTATACTTATATGCTGTGCGCATCACGTAGTAATGTTAGCTAATAACCGGAATAAGAATACATGTGTTTTCAAAAACAACATATCATGCTTAGTAGAGGTCGATCTTTGATCGGGTGAGCGGGGGTGCTCATTTCATGACCTTCCCCCCTCATACCCAAGTTCCTGAGCCGAGGCAACTTTGGTGATGACGGACACGTGGCCTTAGGCACGAGTCAGGGTTTCCTAAATTTTCCAAAATAAAATATTTAGGTGGCGACTCTGAAATCTGGCAAAGCAGTCCATGTTTGGCGCTTTTTGATTAAAATCGATTTTCCAAAACGATTTGCCGGATTTGGACTCTTTGGTGATTTATCAGTCTTACATTGCACTTTGTGAGATTAGATTCAGAACTGTGACAGGAGTCCGAACTGTAATAGCTAGAACCCAATTCGCGCCCTCTCCAAAAGGGGGGCGAGCGGAGCGAGTTCCGCGCGGTCTACATCTTGATTCTGAATCATGTTCTTGTTTCTGTTTTCTTGTTGTGTTCTCCATATTTCTGCCTTCAATTCTTGTTTGCATAGTCTTAGGTTTTGGGATTTGTTGTAGAACTCACAAATTTTAGGAAAAATTGAAACAAATTCCCCTTAGATCCTCAAAACTCTTGCCCTAGCATACGTTTAGGTTTTGACGAGGTCCTTTAAACCTTAACAAACCACTTCCTTCTGAAATCCAACACCCTCCCCGCTTAGCCAACGTCATGGGTATGTTCAGGTGGAGGGTAAACACCCCAACTAAGTTAGAATACTTTAGGCAAGAGTTCGCCATCCCTGCCAACGTTCATCTTAGGTTGACTGGGGAGGAGGACTCCATCATGCCCAAAGACTACTCCATGTCCTTCCCAGTGGTAGCCTTCATAGAGTGTGGACTTAGGTTCCCTCTTGACATCCTTTTTCGAAAAGTGCTTCTCTACTACAAACTGAACCCAATGCAGCTTGCCATTAACTCTTACTAAGTTATCAATGATATAATTGCCTTAGCCAAAAAAGAGAACGCTAGGGTTACTCTTGCTGAAATCCAATATTGTTACACCATGTGTGGCCTGAAGTCAGAAAATGGCTATATCTATTACCTTAAGCCGAGATCCATGGAATACAAACTTGTCGCTGACCTCCCAGACTCCAACAAGGGTGTTGGAGACGATTACTTCATCGTCTCGGGCAATTGGGAGTTCCCACCAGATGATGACCTTCACCTCTATCCCCTAAGTGGAACAGTTTTCAGAGAGGGAGATGGTAAGAGCCAAGTGTCTCATTTATTTGCTTTTAAGTCTTTTTTACCTTGATATTTTTGTATGCTCTAACGTCTGTTTGTTTTATTTTGCAATTCTTACTCAACCACCCAAGGACTTCCACAAATCCTTCTATCCCAGCAAGGATTTCAAGAGGTTGTTGGGTTTTCCAGTTGACCAAGGGAAAGCCCCTCTGCTGCTCAACTATATCCCAACCTACAAGTCCATTTTGCCCGACGTCCCGAAGAAGAGCAAGTCCCCCCCTTCTGCTACCACTCCTGCTACAACCTCGTCACCTCAGCCAGATCAAGGATCAACCTCTGCCCCAGCAGAACAGCCATCTACTTCAGCTCCACAACTAATTCCACCCTCTCAGCGCCAACGCCAACGCCAACGTCGAGCTCCACTTTTTGCACCGGCAGGAAGGACTCGAAGCCGAAGACGCCAAAGTGCTGAGTCATTGGCCTACGACCCAGCAAATCCACCAATAGCTCTACCAGCAATTCATTTTAGTACAAAGGTCACAATCGCTGCCACAGCCGACAAGATGGGGCAAAAACCTACAGTAGTTGAAGATTTGCTTGCCAACTTTCCTGGTGTTGTCAACGTTCAGTCTTCATCCTCCCCTCAACCAAACCCAAAGCCAAAACGCATGAAGAAGGCCAATGCGAAGGCTACAGTGACTCAGATCGATTCTGAGGACACTGTTCCTATCTCTAAGTTAGCCGAGACTGAGAAGAGCGCCCTCTCCACTGAAAAGCGTCCCGCCGAGGACCCAGCTTTTGAGGCCCCACCTACTAAGAAGCCGAGGTCAGACCACCAAGAGGGCAGCAGTTATCCCCGAGGTATGGTTTGGGCGCCCAATATCATGCTCGACGACAAACGTCTTACCGCCGTTGACAGTGCTGCCAATCTTGAGGTCGGTGCAGCCTTGTCCACGGCAGTTCTTTTGCCCGAGGACATGAACCGTATGGCCGAGCTTCATGAATATGAAGACTTTGCCTTCATGATGCAGCATTCAGTTCTGGTAAGTATTATGCCTTACACTTTGACAATCTTTCCACACTTAGTGAAATTTTGCTAACTTGTGTTACTTTTTTGTAGGCCATCCAGCATGCTCACTCCTACGCCACAAAGACCGAGATGATGAGGAAGGACTTGGCGAAGAAAACAAAACAAGTAGCCAAGCTCCTGTCCTCCCTTAACAAAGCCGAGGCCAGTAACCACAACCTCATGGACCAGGCCAAGGACGCTAAGACTGCTCAAAGTCTGGCTGAGGAAAAGGCCAAGGAGACAAAAAATGAAGTCGAGGCTGCAAGGGACGACCTTGAAGCTGCCAACGTAAAAGTGGCTGATATGGAGGCCAAGCTTTGGGAGGCTCTTGCAAACAAAGAAGCCGAGGTGAAGGCGGCCGACGAAAAGGCCTTTGAAGAGAGACAGGCCGCCGTCCGTGACCAGTACAAGCAATAAGTCAACTTAGCTTGTAACCGAGGTTACTACCTTGGTTGGACGGCGACCCTCAACAAATTAGCTATTCCTCTGGACTCTGACCTTCGAGACATCAACCAGCTCGAGGTGCCTTTCCCTCCAGAGCCTGAGGAGGATGCCGAAGACGATGAAGCCGACGCAGTGGAGGAGAAGATTGTCGCTAATGCTAAGTCTCCCACCCTCAATGACCAAATTGATTTAACTCAGGATGAGGAGAATGACTTGGCCTCCAAGGGCGTCTCCTCCAAGCCATCCATTTCTGAGGCCGAGGTCCAGTGCTCTAAGAAGAGTCTGGATAAGACTTTATAAGAAATAGATGCTGAGATTGAAACCGACAAAAGTGTAACAACCCCAGCCGATGAAGCCAATCCTAACACTTAGGATATTTCTGTTTTTTCTTGTATTCTTTTTTTGTTTTCTTCTTAGCTGTAATACTTTGTCTTTAAACAATGTTAGCTCTGCATTTGGCCGATGTGCCCTTTTTTGGTATTCTGAACAAGTAATCCTTTATAAGCTTGTTTCCTTTTGAATGCAAGTCTTCTTTTTTGACTAAGTCTTTCTTGTCTTTCCTTTACTGTCTTGTATATGATTCCATACTTAGAATAAGTTACATGTCTTTAAAGTACACCTTAACTGTGCAATTTTCTCGAGGTAAAAATACTTCAGATATACTTGCTGAATGTTTATCTCAGCCTTGTCTTAACACTTAAAAAACATTGTAAGAAAGTTTTCACAAGTGTTTAGCTAAAACTTGCCAGTTCATTTTCAGTTATCAAGACTTCTGTCTTCCATTATTCTCCAAGTCTGGGCAACATGGTAATCTCGGCAAGTACGTTGATACTTCTTTCAACATAACCTTGACTTAACTTCAACTTGTAAATTTTTCTTCAAATTTCAACAAGTGTAAAACCAATTTTCTTTCAACATAACATCGGCTTAACTTCAACTTGTAAATTTTTCTTAAAATTTTAACAAGTGTTAAGCCAACTTTAGCTTGTAAATTCCAACTTCCAAGCATTATTCTCCAACTCCCTACCCCCTAATGTGAACTTAAGTTTTACTTATGTTCACATTAAGTATGTACCTATGATCTTGTCGCTGAAATCAGATTCAAACAGAGACTAACAGAGGTTATCAACCTTGGTCTCTGTTAATCTAACTGTTATGTATTTTAGTGTCATTCAAAGCTTCCATTCTGTCGACACAGCAAATCTAGGTTAATTCAACTTAGTTCAACTTGATTATATGCAAGTATAATTCAACTCTGCCATATAATAAGTCTAAGTTATTCGTCATGTTTCAATCAGAAACATCGCCAACTTAATTCAACTCTATTATATGCAAGTATAATTCAACTCTGCCATATAATAAGTCTAAGTTATTCGTCATGTTTCAATTAGAAATATCGCCAACTTAGTTCAACTCTATTATATGCAAGTATAATTCAACTCTGCCATATAATAAGTCTAAGTTATTCGTCATGTTTCAATCAGAAACATCACTAAGTGACTGGGCAATTGTTTTACACAAGTTTGAAAAAATCGAGCTAAAATTTTATTAATTACTTCGGCTAATAACAGAAAAACTTAAAAAACAAAAGGAAATCTTAATGATAGAAAAACTTCAGGTTGCAAGTATTCCAAGGTCTTGGCAATTCTTTGCCTTCACTGTCTTCAAGCTGATATGCCCTATTGCCCAGGACCAAGATGATTCTATAAGGTCCTTCCCAATTTAGGCCAAGCTTGCCCTTTCTGGGATCCTTCTTGTTGCCGACGACCTTTCTCAGGACGAGGTCCCCAACTTGAAACTCTTGTGGGTTAACCTTTTTATTGTAACCCCTGGCAAGCTGCTGCTGGTATGCCCCTAGTTGGATTGTTGCTTTCTCCCTTCTTTCTTCCAACAGATCCAGATCTCGGGCCAAGAATGCCTTATTGGTGCCATTTTCTACTCCTTGGGTTCTGATCCCTGGGATGCCGACCCCCAGTGGAATTACTGCTTCTGTGCCATAAGCCATGGCAAATGGGGACTCCCCAATTGGTCTTCTCGGCGTAGTCCAATATGCCCAGAGTACACTAGGCAACTCATCCACCCACTTATCCTTTTCTGCTTTCAGCCTCTTCTTAATCTCATCCAGGATAACCTTATTGGATACTTCTGCTTGACCATTACTCTGAAGGAAGCTTGAAGTAGAGTAATAATTCTTGATCTTGTACTTTGCACAGAAGCTCTTGATTAGCTTACTGTCAAATTGCGTACCATTGTCTGCTATTATTGCCCTTGGAATCCCAAACTTTGTGATGATGTTCTTCTATATGAAGTTTTTTACATCAATGTCCCGAATCTTTGCGAGGGGTTCAGCTTCAACCCCCTTGGTAAAATAATCTGTTGCCACTAGCAGGAACTTCTTTTGTCCAGTCGCTTGAGGCAGTTGTCCAACAAGGTCCATGCCCCATTGGGCAAATGGCCAAGGGCTGGACACTGGGTTCAGATCTGCTGCTGGTTGGTGTATCAAAGGTGCAAACCTCTGACACTTCTTACATTTCCTGACATAAGCTTCAGTATCTTTTTGCATATAGGGCCACCAGCATCCCTAAGTAATGGCCCTATGAGCAAGTGACCTATCCCCAGTGTGGCTTCCACATAATCCTTCATGTATCTCATACAAGAAGTCTTCAACTTGTGAAGGATGCACACACCTCAAAAGGGGTCCAATAAAAGATCTTCTGTAGAGATGCTCGAAATTTTATATAAAAATGGGTGCCGAGTCCTTCGGACGAAATATCCGTAAAATGGCATATTTGAGAAAATATAAATGGGTGTTGAGTCCTTCAGACGAAATATCCGTAAAATGGCATATTTAAGAAAATATACATGGGTGCCGATTCCCGCGGATGAAACATCCATAAAAGGGCAAGTTTGAAGTGTTTATGTGTGTTTTGCATAAATGGAAAAAAAAACATTGAGTTGTAGTCTTATTTTGGTTGTTGAAAGATAAAAGAATTTAACTCATGAATTGAGTAGCATATATGAACTGGAAATGAATAGAAGGAAAATGGAATAAGATTGGTCTTAGTGGCATATGAATATGCAGGCCTTGGATTTAAGAGATTATATAATAAAATCATATGGTTTTGACATGATATGATTTCACGTATATGTATAAGTATCTTTGTCCTCGCATATCTTTTAATGTTTTAATATGAGATTGTTCGATGGGCTTTGCTCACCCCTAGCCTGTACATGTGTACAGGGAATGCTTTTCGGATTTGAAGATCAAACAATGGGTTTTACCATTACATAAGTGTAATGTAGTGATGGATTGTACTACTTCATTTGTTATTTGGCCAAGTGCTATTATTTTTTTTTTTTTTTGTAAAGAGTAGTGTCATCTCTTTTATTGTAAGCCTAAGAGCGTTTCTTTTATTTGTATATAAATGTCATTGTTGTATAACAAGAGGGAATATATATATTTAATTATTCATCAGTTCATCCAAGGATGAAATGTTATTTGTAAATAGACTTAATTAATGAATATTGGTAAGGTTATTCGAGTAATAAAATACGGGACGTAACAATACAAATAAAGTATAGTATATTTGTAAAAAAATATTTATATTTAATTTGGAATAATAGAAAAATTAGTTAAATGGTTTAATTGGTTAAGATCCAACATTTTGTTCATATTTAATGCCAAGAAGTAAGGTATCAACCCAAATTAAATGTCATTAAATTAAATAATTTACAAACCAAAATTTATTTAAAATCACACTTAGCATAAAGGAAAAGGCTAATGAAACTAATTTCTACCCCTATATAAATAAAAGAAAATACTATTTCGGTTGAGGTAGGGCAAAAATAAAAAATAAAAAATTTGGGAGCTTGATTTGTATACCTGATATACACATGCAAAAGTAATCAGGCAAAATACCATTATCTGATATGGTACGATATATTTCTCGAAATACTCATGTTTCATAGATTTTGGTTGGGTAATTGGAATTTGGCCAAATGGCTAGGCTTACGTTCATTCTAAATTTAAGGTTGTGGATGGTCAAACTATGCTTTACTCTTAGCGCTCACTTCTTATCCAGCTTTCATTTTAAAGTAAAACATCTGGGCAAGTTTCATTCATTCCCCCAAATCCAATACAATCATGAGTTCATCTGCTTCCATGCTTAATCCTCAAATCTCATTATTGCTTTTGATTTCTTTTGCCTTATCATTATCTGTTTCACAATCCTCCACATATCATGTATTCTCAATCAAAGAAGCCTCTGTGGTTGACCTCCAAAATGCTTTCAGGCAAAACCAACTAACCTCAAGGCAACTTGTTGAGTTCTATATTGGCGAAATTCAAAGACTCAACCCGGTCCTCAGAGGAGTCATAGAGGTGAATCCAGACGCACTGTGCCAAGCAGATTTGGCTGATCAACAGCGAAAAGCTAAGGTACCTGGTTCACTTTATGGGCTACATGGAATTCCTATTCTGCTCAAGGATAACATTGCAACAAAGGATAAGCTTAACACTACTGCTGGATCGTTTGCGTTGCTAAAATCCATTGTGCCTCGGGATGCAGACGTGGTGATGAAGTTGAGGAAAGCCGGGGCTATTATATTAGGGAAGGCTAGTTTGAGTGAATGGGCGAATTTTCGCTCACTTGCTGCGCCTAATGGTTTGAGTGCCAGAGGTGGGCAAGGTAAGGTGAGTCTATATTGTACAGCACTGGATCCCTCTCTACCTTGATGACAAACCTGCTAATTAAGAAGAATCAAATTGGACTTGGTTTTGAAAATTAAAGAAGCGGTGCAAAAACAGATAAAAGCGGGGTTTCTTATGTTTTTGAAATATCCCCAATGGGTTGTAAAAAAAAATCGATTTCCAAATTCTACTCAATAGTCTCAAAACTTAAAACAATTAAGGTTGTGCAACAAATATTTTCAAACTAATATACTGTGTCTACATTGTGTACAGAACCCTTATGTTCTGTCAGCAGATCCTTGTGGTTCGAGTAGTGGATCAGCGATATCAGTAGCGGCAAATATGGTAGCGGCCTCTTTGGGAACCGAGACTGATGGATCAATTCTTTGCCCAGCAAGTTTTAATGGAGTAGTTGGCATCAAGCCAACCGTTGGTCTCACTAGCCGAGCTGGTGTCATCCCAATCTCTCCAAGACAAGACACCATAGGGTGGGTGTACAATTCACATTCTCCTCTTAAGCAAATAACTATTTTATTGCTCTCAAACAACATATACTCCTCAATTTCAATCTAAAGGTTCATGGACTATACTGGATGGAACAGGCCGATCTGCAGGACAGTAACGGATGCAGTTTACGTTCTTAATGTCATCATAGGCTTTGACTACTATGATGCTCAAGCAACAAAACAAGCATCAAAATACATTCCACGCGGTGGCTATGTGCAATTTCTCAAAGTTGATGGGCTTAAAGGAAAGAGATTGGGGATTGTAAGAAACCCCTTCTTCAATTTCGCCAATGGTTCTGACCTCTCCCAAGTTTTTGAATCACATTTCCAAACATTAAGGTAAGAAAACACTCTTTCCAAGTACCAATCTCAATGAACTAGATCAAATACTTTTTATTTCAAAATTGATTTTAGTACTATAATTATAACATGGTTACGAAATTTGTTAGGCAAAGAGGTGCAATTGTGGTGGATTATTTGGAAATAGCCAACATTGATGAAATCTTGAACCCAACCTCAAGTGGTGAAGAAATAGCATTAGTAGCCGAGTTCAAACTATCATTGAATGCTTACCTGAAAGATTTAGTGTCCTCGCCCGTGCGATCGTTAGCAGACGTAATTGCTTTCAACCAGAAAAATTCTGGTTTGGTAAGTATGTCGTCATGATTTATACTCTTCTATGCATTTATTCATACTAAATTGAGAAATTTCTCATATGCTAATGGTGACCAATTTACTTCGCTTGTTTCCATATGATTTTGCAATTCTCAACAAATATAACCTGTTTCATTATTCTAAGTGGTTATTCTATCTTGGGTAATGAAGAATTTGTTATTCTTAACTCTTGAGCTCGAGAATTCTTAAGCGATACAATAAAAGTTTTTTCTATTCTTTTATTAACTGATTTATGTATTGGATTCTATTCGGCCCATGGGTAGGGTACTAATGATTTGGTTACACAGGAAATGATCAAAGAATTTGGACAAGAAATCTTTCTGGTAGCTGAAGCCACAAATGGGATCGGAGATACTGAGAAGAATGCTTTGCTAAATTTAGCCAAACTAACACGATATGGATTTGAAAAGATAATGATAGAGAATAAGCTCGATGCATTAGTGACTCCTCGTGCAGATGCATCGCCTGTTCTAGCAATAGGAGGATATCCTGGAATTAGTGTCCCTGCCGGATTTGATAACAATGGGGTGCCTTTTGGCATCGTTTTTGGAGGATTGAAGGGTTCAGAGCCGAAACTGATTGAGATTGCATATGGATTCGAGCAGGCTACTAAGGTTAGGAAGCCTCCATCATTCAAGCCGTGAAAATTTGATGAAGATGAAGAAGTCTTCATGAATGATCCCTTACATTTTCAATTGTTACCAATGTTGCAGAAGACAATATCAAGTAATTCTAACTTGGCATGAAAAATTAAAAAAAAAAAAAAAAATTGAGAAGTTAAGATATGTATATACTCTGAAATGATGAATATATTGCTTGATTTTAGTTTTTCTTTTTCTTTCTTTCTTTCCTCCTCCTCCTTCTATTTTATTTTATTTTATTTTTAATGTTTAAAGTTCAAAGTTCATATGATTGACTTGAATATACGTCACTGAGGTTATGTCATCAACACAATAGAGCCTCCAAATAATACAATGTCAGTGGCTATACTTTGAGGACAACTCTTTTTCTTGATTCCATTCCCACCAATTACTAAAAAACATGTGGTTTCCACCATTCCACTCCTTTCTTCACTGGGACAATGTGTGCAACACGTGATCATCTATTTTTAAAATTTCTCTCTTGTTTTTAATGTATTTTAATTGTGAGTTTGTTCCTTGAAATTCTCATATTCTAAAATTTCACCACATTATATGATCATAACACAATAAAAATGGGAGACATATTCAATGGGTCCTATCCTCGTGAGTGTTTTCACTTATCAACTTTATCATTTTATAAAGGAAGCATATATGGGTTAGGAAGTATAATAAAATAAATAAACTTAGTGAAACTTGACTCGTGTTTTAACTAATCAACTTCATCATTTTATAAGGGAAGCATATATGGGTTAGGAAGCGTTATGAAATAAATCAACTTAAAACTTAACCCATGTTCACAACTACTTAAGAACAACTTGTTATACCAATAATTTTTAAGTTTTTAAGGCAAATTTTAACATCATCTTATTTGCCTCTAATTGGTTATAGACTAACAAAAATAAAGTTACTTTAAAATTGGCAATCCAATCAAAATATTAACAAGCCAAACATAAACTCAATTTGAAACTTTGGATTATTTTGAAAAGATGGTTATAATCAATTTTTTAGTGACAAGCTGCTTATAAGCAGTTTTTTTGTGAGAGAAAAAGTGGGTTATAATCTGAGAAGTGGATTATAACCCACTTCCCAAAATAGGTTTTTATAGTAACATAAACCTCATATATCTCTCTCTATATATAATAATATTAATGAATTGTGACTGGGGAGACCCAACGAGGCAGAGTTTACTGATTCATTCATCATGGCTATCTACAACACATTTCTTTTTTTTCTGGGTATGTCCTTCTTTGGATGCATTGCAAGCAACACTGAATTCCCAATCAAAGAAACCAGTGTTCATGAAATCCAAATTGCATTCAAGCAAAACAAACTCACTTCTCGACAACTCGTCGAGTTCTACCTTACCCAAATTGAATCACTCAACCCGCTTCTCAGATCAGTCATTGAAGTAAACCCAGAAGCTCTCTTCCTCGCAGACAAGGCTGATCGAGAACGAAACGCCAAATCACTCGTGTCACAGTCGTCTTTGTTGCACGGTATTCCCATTCTGTTGAAGGACAACATTGCAACCAAAGACAAGCTCAACACCACAGCTGGGTCGTATGCGCTGCTGGGTTCGGTGGTGGCTCGGGACGCAGGGGTGGTGGCGAAGCTGAGGAAAGTGGGTGCGATCGTATTGGGGAAGGCGAGCATGACTGAGTGGGCTGCTTTCAGGTCGTCGGAGGTGCCTAATGGGTGGTGCGCTAGAGCTGGCCAAGTAGTGGTAAGTAATTGCCAATTTTTGTTCTCAAGTCCCATTTTTTTATTTTTATTGTGTGTGTGTGTGTGTGTGTGTGTGTGTGTGTGTGAGGGTATTTGAGGATTTGCCTCAATGAGTTTCCGGGTACATGTAGTCCCCTGCTCTTTGGACTGTAAGCAAGTTGAATCGAGCCAAGTCGTATATTATTTAAGCTGGATTGGAAAATATGTTCAAACTTTTAATTGTGCCAATCACAAGGTGAGCATTGGGTTAAAGTTGTAAGTTGTGTAAGTTTGTCTTGTTAATACAATGTGTTAATCTCAAACGAGTTTTTAAATATTCAAATGTGAGTAGTTTGAGTTTTTACAGTGCATATAATAGACTAGTAAGTTACTCAAGCTTGGTTTGAAATCCTAATAAATTTTATAATGTGTTCATGTTTTACACGTTTACATAACGAGTCGTTCTGAAACGAATTTTTAATGACCTGAACACTGGTCAAATTTGAGTAATTTGGTTTGTTTTCTAGCCCTATCCCACACACAGATAATTATTGGGCATAGTATTGGTTATATCTTGATAGTAATTCTGTCTACACTTGCCAAATATAGTTTAGATGTATTGAAGATCATTGAGATGGAAGGGCAAACTATTGAATTGTGATATGATGTTTGTGGATTGATGCAGAATCCATATGTGAAATCTGCTGACCCATGTGGATCAAGCACAGGATCAGCAGTATCAGTAGCAGCAAATATGGTTACACTATCACTTGGTACAGAGACAGCTGGGTCCATCTTATGTCCATCCAGTTTTAACTCGGTGGTTGGGATCAAACCCACAGTAGGCCTCACCAGCCGAGGAGGGGTTGTCCCAATCTCACCTAGACAAGATACAGTTGGGTATGTGATGCTTCACAATATGCAGTGTTGCTAGAATTGAATTCTGTGTACTTTTTGAGAATTTTTTTTGTGTTTGTATGAAACCCAAATTGTAACTTCTACCATGTTGGACATGGCAGGCCAATCTGCAGGACAGTATCAGATGCTGTTTATGTGCTTGATGCCATCGTGGGTTTTGATCCTTATGATGCTGTGGCAACTAGAAAAGCTTCAAAGTACATCCCACATGGTGGCTACGTACAATTTCTCAAGGTTGATGGGCTAAGGGGAAAGAGGTTAGGGATAACAAGCTATCCCTTCTTTGGTTTCACTAACAACTCAGAAGACATCTCTCAAGCTTTTAAACTGCATTTCAACACGTTAAGGTAACCATTAACCCCAAGTCTTTATGAATGACCTCATTCTCTGCACAACTGGCCATTGTCCTAGCTATGGTTACTCATAACACTATTAATCCTAAAATTACACTCCAAAATCTTGTGAAACGTTAGGCAAAGAGGTGCAATTTTGGTAGACGGTCTGGACATTCCCAACTTCGCTGCCATCATGAACTCCGTGCTCAATGATCAAGACATAGCGTTGCTAGCTGAGTTCAAGTTGTCTCTAAATGCTTATCTTAAAGACCTGCTCACTTCTCCGGTGCGATCATTAGCAGATGCAATAGCCTTCAACAAGAAATTTTCGGATTTGGTACATACTACCATCTCTTTCCAACATTAGCAATTTTGAGCAAATGAATAGGTCCTCTGTACTATGAACACTGTTATTTAGGTTAATTTATGCTAAACTGTGATCGTATAAGAAAGAGATACTGGTATAAGATGTTAGTCAGATCAACTAGATACACATTGCCTTTTCTCTTTCGACCACCTCTTTCTAGCCTAAGCTTGTAACTTACGTGAATTTACTCTTTAACTAACAATTGTTGAGGAGAAATTGGCATAAGATACTAATTGACTTGACATGTTTTGGTTTTTAGTGTATTTGATTTATGTTCACTTACTCTTTTACAACTGATTAGGTTAATAGATTAATTTACCACTTACAATTTGCTATAAACAATCCAAATCTTGCTTCAACAAGATTAATCATACATAACTTGGTGGCTCTGCCCCAAAAAAATTATGACCGATAGAAATATAAACTCCTTTGTTAGCATGAATTATGTACAGAATTGAGGATCACCATCAGTACAAGATTAATCATACATGGTTTGGTGGCTCTGCAGGAAAAAATTGGCAAATATGGGCAAGACTTGTTTTTGGAAGCAGAGAAAACAAATGGGATGGGTGAATTGGAAAAGAAAGCGCTGCGAAATTTAACGAAAGCATCAAAAAATGGACTCCAGAAGTTGATGAAAGAAAATAAGTTAGATGCACTTGTGACACCCTTTTCATATGATTTCCTAGATGTTTCTAGTGTGCTTGCAATTGGGGGATACCCAGGAATTAGCGTTCCGGCTGGGTATGACCACCATCGGAGGCCTTTTGGTATTTGTTTTGGAGGATTGAAGGGTTATGAGCCTAAACTCATTGAAATCGCGTATAGTTTCGAGCAGGCTACGAAGATTAGGAAGCCGCCTTTGTTTAGACCTTAAACTTTAATGTGTTCTAATTAGCTGATGTATTATTGGTACCAGAAATGGTTTTGGTGAACAACCATATTGTTGTTGTACTTGCAGGACATGTAAAACTGAATGCAACACAATATTAAGTGCTTTGCTTACTAACAAGAATTGAGTAACATAAGATCTGCAGTTTCTATCCTTCAATATGAACTGCCAAAAAAAGTTTGTTGACAATTCAAAGTGTGGCCAAAGCTGAATTTTGCAAGACCGGGTTTTGTTGTGTGTGTCTTATATTCTGCAGGATCCATACAATTATTCGTTTTTCACAATTATTTGGGTTGGGTGTGAAGTCTGAATCCACTAGGAATCCATTCTATGTAGGGGTTTGTTAATTATATGAGGCTGGAATTTCTATGATTTGCCTAGGGATGATAGAGAGATATAGGAGAGACAGAAAAATACTAAGAGCATTGAGTGTAAGCGAAGAAGTGTGGTTTGCTTTAGGGTTCAATTACCTTGAGCGGGGAAACAAGAATTGTTTTAGGGCTCGGGTATTGGTGTTGAATTTTTGAATATTTTTAGTCTTGTTGTTCTACTGTTTGTTGAAAATATGCAGTGGGCTTAATATCACTAAATCATAATGAGGGAGAGAAGTGGCTAAGAAGAGGACACTTTGTAATTTTTATTTAACTAAATCAAAATTTATTACATAACACTTTATCCAACTTCCTTTTTTTCACTTCCTTACAAACATAATTATAAGATCTAACAATATAAACTAGTCGCACATGTACCAAGACATTCAGGAGCTATGACCCTTCATCTACATGCATGAACATCTCATAAGACCCTTTGATTACATGTATGCGCATATCTTACAAGACTCTTTAACTATATACATGAATGGGAACCACCTTATGCATGTTTAATGTGGCACATCCAATGGTTACTAAAAATCTTTCTGGTAGCTGAAGCCACAAATGGAATCGGAGAGACTGAGAAGAATGCTTTGCTAAATTTAGCTAACCTAACATGATGATATGGATTTGAAAAGATAATGTTGGAGAATAAGCTCGATGCATTGGTGACTCCTCGTGCAGACGCAACGCCTGTTCTAGCAATAGGAAGATATCCTGGAATTAGTGTCCCTGCAGGATTTGATAACAATGGGGTGCCTGTTGGTGTCTTTTTTGGAGGATTGAAGGGCTCAGAGCCGAAACTGGTTGAGATTGCGTATGAATTTGAGCAAGCTAATAAGGTTAGGAAGCCTCCATCATTCAAGCCTTGAAAATTTGATGAAGATGAAGAAGTCTTCATGAATGATCCCTTAAAATTTCTATTGTTACCACTGTGGCAGAAGACATGATCAAGTGATTCTAACTTGGCATGAAAAAATAAATAAAAAATGAGAAGTTAAGATATGTATGTACTCTGAAATAATGAATATATTGCTCGATTTTAGTTTTTCTTTTTCTTCTTTCTTTCTTTCTTTCTTTCCTTTTTTAATTTTTATGTTTAAATTTCAAAGTTCATATAATTGACTTGAATGTACATCACTGAGGTTATGTCATCAATACAATAGCCTCCTAAGAGCATCTCCCATGGTCTGGTAAAAGGGCTATTAAAGGTAAAATATAGGCCTCGTTCGGGAAGTGGCTATTTTAGTAGGTTATTTGGCTTTTTGGCTATTTTAGTAGGCTATTTTATTTTTGTGTTTGGGAAGATGAGATGATTTTTTTAGTTGAGTTGTTGTATTGGAAAGTGTGTTGAAATGATGTTTGAATGTAAAATGACAAATTTGTCCCTAAATTATAATTTTTTAAAATGATGTGAAGGGGTAAAATCGTAATTTAGCCGGCATTGTTGACTTTTCCGGCTGTGACAATAGCCTCATTTGAGGCTTCCCAAACAGCGCCATAGTAGGTATGAGAAAATATAGTACTAACGGTTTGTTATTTGAATTGCTAAAAATAGTAAATACTTTCTTTTCTATCAAATTTGACACAAGTTTTGCTTATAGCTAAAGTTGTTAGCGCAACAATATTGTCCATTTTTTTTCTCAACTGATATGCAGGTTGTCTGGCTGGTCATCCCATTGATGATCATACAATAGATGCCAATTGTCCAACTGATTGTCCTTACTAGTAGAATTTAATACAAGATCACGACATCTCTTAAGACAACCGTTCTAAACTATTGAGATTATCCCCCTAGAGGTGACTACCTTGTGTAATATGAAGTCACCTCCTGAGAAGTCATCTCCCAAGATAATCACCTTGTGTAATATCTGAAAAGAATAGCTAAAAATAACAATTTAACTATCGAAACAATATTATTATTTTATAACTATTTTATACTATTCATAACTAAATTATAACTTTACCTATCAACCATTACACATGCTCTAATGATACAATCTAAGTGGCCATAACTCAACTTTGAGGACAACTCTTTTCTTGATTCCATTCCCACCAAGAGCACAGAGCACGTGGAATTACTAAAAGAACATGTGGTGCCCACTTCACTCCTTTCTTGACTGGGAAAATGTGTGCAACACGAGATCATCTATTTTAGAAAATTTTCTGTTATTTTTAATACATTTTTAATTGTAAGTTCGTCTCTTAAAATTTTTATATTTTAAAATTTCATCCCATCATGTGATTAGCATAATAAAAATTGGAAACACTGTAATCACTGGGTCCTATACAAATCAACTTAATTGAAACCTAAACTTGTTTTCACAATTATTTGAGAACAACTCATTATGTAAATAATCTTTTAAATTTTTAAAACAAATTTCAACATCATCCTATCTGTCTTGACTTGATTACACACATTAATAAAAATAAAACAACATAAAAATTGACTATCAACTCAAAATATTAACAAATCAAACATAAACTTAATTTGAAACATAGGCTCCGTTTGGGAAGAAAAAAGTTAGGCTTTTTTGGCTAAAATAGTCACAAAAAATAAAATAGATTTTTTAGTCCAATAAGACAAAACATCACGTTCAACTCATAATCATTACATTCTTTCTTTCACAAAAAAGCCAAAAAAGTCAAAAGCCCTTTCCAAATGAGGCTTTTTAACTCCAGGCTAAAATCATCAAAAAAGTCAAAAAATCAAAAAGTCAACCCACTTCCCAAACGAACCCTTAATTAGTTTTTTAGCTAGACTTAGAGCAAATATTACTCCACGCAGCACGTTTAGGCCTGGGCCAACATCAGTAACAATACCCAGTAATATAAACCTCATATTTCTCTCGGAAAATACTATGGACATATCTTTTAATTTTTTGAGTCATAATTATAAATAAAAAAAAATTATAATTAAACACAATATGAGATATAACTAAAAAATTCATAAGTTATAACTAAAATAATGTTATAATTAAAAAAAATTGATCATAATTAAAGAAAAAAAAGTGGCTTTTAACTTTATGTATATTAGAATTTCCCCTCTCTGTATACTGATTCATTCTCTCTTCTTTTTTTTTTTGGGAACAATATACTGATTCGTTCATTATGGCTATCTACAACGCATTCCTCGTTTTTCTGGGTATGTCCTTTGGACTCATTGCAAGCAACACAGAATTCCCAATAAAAGAAGCCAGCGTTCATGAAATCAAGATTGCATTTAAGCAAAACAAACTCAATTCTCGACGACTTGTCGAGTTCTACCTTACCAAAATTTAAGCTTGTTTTTCATTAACCATAGAAAATGTTTTCTGTTCACTTTCGTTTTTCATTGCATCAAATACCAGAAAATATGGAAAGCATTTTTTAGAAAATGTTTTCCGCTCAAACAAACAAAGTAGATTATTTAAGTTTGATTTGAAAACTTAACAAGTTTGAAATTGTATTCAAGCTATTAATTGAGCCAATCACAAGGTGAGCATTGAGTTGAGTAGCAACTTATTCATATTTGGTATGAATTTTAACACAACGAGTTAATCTCTGATGAGTTTTTAAATATTCAACATGAGGCAGGCTCTGAGCAATTGCCAATTTGGGTTCTCAAGATTAGTGTAGAAAAGAAAACTGTTTCAAATATGCGGTTCATGTATGCTACTTTTAGTCTCTCTTTCTTTCTTTCTTTTTTGTAACGAGGATATTCGAGGATTTGCCCCAATTAGTCTCCTATGACTGTAAACAAGTTGAGTTGAGCCGAGTAATACGTTGTTAAAGTTTGAAAAAAGAGCTTTAATTGAGTAGAGTTCGACTGGCTTGGTTTTTCATGGTGCATATAATCAAGTTGAGCAGAAGAGCAAGTTGCTCGAGCTTGGTTTGAAAACTTAATAAGCTTTAAAACATGTTTATATTTAACTTGTTTACATAATGAGTCGTTCTCAAACAATTTTTTTTTTTAGTGACCCAAAAACTAGTTGAGTTTATGTAATTTGGTTCATTTCCTAGCCCTATCCCATACACACACACATAATTATTGGGCATAGGATTGCTCACATGAGGCCCCAAGAGTGTTAAACACTTGTAAACTATGCTTCCTAAGGCCCATGTTTGTACGTTGATATCTTGGTAGTAATTCTGCCAACACTTGCCAAATATAATTTAGATGTATTGAAGATCATTGAAATGGAAGGGCAAACTATTAAATTGTGAAATGATGCTTGTGGATTGATGCAGAATCCATATGTGAAATCTGCAGATCCATGTGGATTGAAGGGGGCACAATTACTTAAGCCTATTTGTATGAAACCTCGTGGGATTGGACGAAGGTCCCTACTCCGTACTGACGAAGGTCCCTACTCCACACTGACGAAGGTCCTTACTCCATACTTAAGCCTATTTGTATGGAACCTCGTGGGATTGGACGAAGGTCCCTACTCTGTACTGACGAAGGTCCCTACTCCGTACTTAAGCCTATTTGTATTGAACCTTGTGGGATTGGACGAAGGTCCCTACTTCGTACTTAAGCCTATTTGTATGGAACCTCGCGGGATTGGACGAAGGTCCCTACTCCGTACTGACGAAGGTCCCTACTCCGTACTTAAGCCCATTTGTATGGAGCCTCATTGGACCTAGACGAAGGTCCCCACTTCGAAGTGGGCTCTCTCTCTCCACTCTATGATGGGCCGAGCTAAGGGATCAGTCTTGGCCCACTCCCCACTCCGAAGTGGGTAAGTCCATAACATGGGATCCAAGGCTTCCACTCAACGACAACATGAGTGCTAACAAATCAATCAATACCCTGTAAAGTAAAGGGCACATGGTGCCCGCGAATGACGGATCTTGCTCCCCTCTATTAAGGGATGTGCTACAATCACGGCTGAAGACCAGGCGGAGAACGAGAGAGCTTGATGAATAAGTCATACGATTCTTATAAAAGGTAACCTAGACTCTCCTTGAGGGGGACGAGCTCTTAACTCTAGAAACACACTGGTCTTCTCTATCTTGTCTCTACCAAACTCCGGTACTGACTCGACCGTCGGAGGGGTTTCCGACCAACCCCCGATCGGGCAGCCTAACTATTTGTTCCTTGTGCAGGCCTCCACCATCGGTGCACCACGGTTTATCCACAAAGTTCCATCTTACTCTATTGCGGAAATCGGTCCGCACATTTGGCGCCGTCTGTGGGAATCGTTCTCTGATTGCTTTGTGACGAACTCCGGCGATGGATATTGAAGGAACCTCGTAACCTGGGATGGGAGAGAAGACTCCAGGAACGGAGAGAACCAAAGATAAGGGTCTGGCTTTCCTTACCAGGAACGACAACCAGATGGACCACGACAGTCCGACCCTCCATACGGCGGAGCGACGTCATGCCGTCGCTTATCAATCATCTCAACGGCTATTTGTTGAGAAGGACCACTGTGATCGTGTTATCAACTCGATGAGTCTAGAGATTGAGGAGCTACGTGCTCAACTGAGGAAGCAGATGGTACCTCAGGGAGAGACAAGGAAGTCCGAAGGGGGACCGTCGCAGCAACAGAGGCATGCTCCTCCGCCGCCCCCACGACGTGAACGATCTAACTACAGTCCTGCTTGTGGTGAGCGTAGCCGGATGATTCCGGTACGCAGTGAGGGAGCCAGTAGCAAGACAGAGAATCCCCGAGAAGACTCTCGCAAGAGACAAAAGTCCATCAGTCATTATTCAGTAATCTCTCATCCTCCGCGCCGTCGTGATGAGCGACCGCGTGACTTGAGGGCATGGTTGAACGACAACCAAGGGGACGATCGACGGTCGAACAAAGTAACAGAACAACACCACGGCGATCGACAATGGGAGACGCCTTACTCTCTCACTTATGAGATGGAGGCCATCATCCCCTTGGAGGTCGGCCTTCCCACTATTCGGTCTGAAATCTTTGAACTATCAAACAATGATGAGGCCATCGCCCAGGCTCTTGACCTGACAGAGGAGTGTAGAGAAGTCACGCTCATTCGTCTGGCAACATACTAGCAACAACTTACTAGAAGTTTCAATAAAAAGGTGCTAATTCGCCAATTTCTACCTGGAGATCTGGTGCTAAGGAAGGTCATGGATCATAAGAAGGTCCCTGGTGAAGGGAAGCTCGGCCCTAACTGGAAAGGGCCTTACAGAGTTACCTTTGCCTTAGGCAACGGAGCTTACTACCTGACTGACCTGGCAGGCAAGTCTATTCCTCGTCCTTGGAATGTTGCCAACTTGAAGAAATACTATCAGTGATGTAATGATCTAAGCAGCTTTTGAATGTAATCGCAATTCTCTAAGTATCATTGAAATCATCTTTTCCCCATGAATTGTGTTCTTTTTCATATGTGTCGTACATATTTTCGCTCGACAATTGAGCAAGAACGGGTTACAGGTTTTAACCTACGCCCCAGCCTGCAAACTCGGCCTTTCAGTTGGAGTAGGGCGCCAAGTGGTATAGCTTGGTGGAATTTGTGCCAAGTATCGTTACTTGAAAGCATGGT
This sequence comes from Camellia granthamiana, assembly GCA_036172215.1. NCBI lineage: Eukaryota > Viridiplantae > Streptophyta > Magnoliopsida > Ericales > Theaceae > Camellia > Camellia granthamiana. The sequence goes on along the minus strand of CM069904.1, from coordinate 6,005,860 downwards.
CCATGGTAACAACTCGCGCTCAACGAAGAGCCGAGTTACGCTCTACGATGAGTTAAGCTTGACCGAATCAAGTAAAAGCCGAACAACGAAATACTCGGCCGAATCCAACTAGACATTTCTAAGGTTGACGTAAAGTTTGAGCAAATTGGACTGAATACAAATAATGGCTTCCACTCAATAATTTTTAGTGCAAGCCAGGGGGCAAATGAAGGGGCACAATTACTTAAGCCTATTTGTATGAAACCTCGTGGGATTGGACGAAGGTCCCTACTCCGTACTGACGAAGGTCCCTACTCCACACTGACGAAGGTCCTTACTCCATACTTAAGCCTATTTGTATGGAACCTCGTGGGATTGGACGAAGGTCCCTACTCTGTACTGACGAAGGTCCCTACTCCGTACTTAAGCCTATTTGTATTGAACCTTGTGGGATTGGACGAAGGTCCCTACTTCGTACTTAAGCCTATTTGTATGGAACCTCGCGGGATTGGACGAAGGTCCCTACTCCGTACTGACGAAGGTCCCTACTCCGTACTTAAGCCCATTTGTATGGAGCCTCGTTGGACCTGGACGAAGGTCCCCACTTCGAAGTGGGCTCTCTCTCTCCACTCTATGATGGGCCGAGCTAAGGGATCAGTCTTGGCCCACTCCCCACTCCGAAGTGGGTAAGTCCATAACATGGGATCCAAGGCTTCCACTCAACGACAACATGAGTGCTAACAAATCAATCAATACCCTGTAAAGTAAAGGGCACATGGTGCCCGCGAATGACGGATCTTGCTCCCCTCTATTAAGGGATGTGCTACAATCACGGCTGAAGACCAGGCGGAGAACGAGGGAGCTTGATGAATAAGTCATACGATTCTTATAAAAGGTAACCTAGACTCTCCTTGAGGGGGACGAGCTCTTAACTCTAGAAACACACTGGTCTTCTCTATCTTGTCTCTACCAAACTCCGGTACTGACTCGACCGTCGGAGGGGTTTCCGACCAACCCCCGATCGGGCAGCCTAACTATTTGTTCCTTGTGCAGGCCTCCACCATCGGTGCACCACGGTTCGTCCACAAAGTTCCATCTTACTCTATTGCGGAAATCGGTCCGCACATGGATCAAGCACAGGATCAGCCGTACCAGTAGCAGCAAATATGGTTACACTATCACTTGGTACAGAGATGGCCGGGTCCATCTTATGTCCATCCAGTTATAACTCAGCAGTTGGGATCAAACCCACAGTAGGCCTCACCAGTCGAGGAGGGGTTGTCCCAATCTCACCTAGACAAGACACTGTTGGGTATGTGATGCTTCGCAATATGCAGTTTAGCTAGTATTTCATTCTGTGTGCTTCTTTAATTATTATTATTATTATTATTATTTATATTTTTGTGTATGTAGATTGAAACCCAAATTGTAACTTCTACCATGTTGGACATGGCAGACCAATCTGCAGGACAGTATAGTGGGTTTTGATCCGTCTGATGCTGTGGCAACTAGATAAGCTTCAAAGTACAACCCACATGGTGGGTATGTGCAATTTCTCAAGGCTGATGGGCTTAGGGGAAAGAAGTTAGGGATAACAAGCTATCCCTACTTTGGTTTCCCCAACAATTCGGAAATCTCTCATGCTTTTGAGCTGCATTTCAACACGTTAAGGTAAGCATTACACCATGAGTCTTTATTTGCTGCCATTGCCTAGCTTTGGTTACTCTAAGGACAATTTTAATCCTGAATCTACATCCCAAAATCTTGTGAAACGCTCGGCAAAGAGGTGCAATTTTGGTAGACAGTCTGGACATACCCAACTTCGATGCCATCATCAACTCCGTGTTCAATGATCAAGACAGAGCGTTGTGGGCTGAGTTCAAGTTGTCTCTAAATGCATATCTCAAAGAGCTACTCACTTCTCTGGTGAGATCATTGGCAGATGCAATAGCCTTCAACAAGAAAATCTCGGATTTGGTAAGCACTACCATCTCTTTCCAACGTTAACAATTTTGAGCAAATGGATAGGTCCTTTGTACTATGAACACTGTAAATTATGTTAATTTATGCTAAACTATGATGGGATAAGAAAGAGATACTGGTATAAGATGTTAGTCAGATCAACCAGATACACATTCCCTTTTCTCTTTCGACACCCCTTTCAAGCCTAAGCTTCTGACTTAGGTGAATTCACTCTTGAACTAACGATTGTTAAGGAGAAATTGGCATAAGATACCAATTGACTTGACATGTTTTGGGTTTTAGTGTATTTGATTTATATTCACTTATTTCTTTTACAACTGATTAGGTTAATAGATTAATTTACCACTTACAATTTGCTATAAACAATCCAAATGTTGCTTCAACAAGATTAATCATACACAATTTGGTGTTCTGCCGGACAAAAATTTATGACCGATAGAAATATAAACTCCTTTGTTAGCATGAATTATGTGCACAATTGAGGATCACCATCAGTACAAGATTAATCATACATGGTTGGTGGCTCTGCAGGAAAAAAATTGGTGAATATAGGCAAGACTTGCTTTTGGAAGCAGAGAAAACAAATGGGATGGGTGAATTGGAAAAGAAAGCGCTGCGAAATTTAACAAAAGCATCCAAAAATGGACTCCAGAAGTTTATGAAAGAGAATGAGTTGGATGCACTGGTGACACCCTTTTCATATGGTTTCCCACATGTTTCTGGAGTGCTCGCAATTGGGGGCTTCCCAGGAATTAGCATTCCGGCTGTATACGATCACCATGGGAGGCCTTTTGGTATTTGTTTTGGAGGATTGTAGGTTTATGAGCCTATACTCATTGAAATCGCCTATAGCTTCGAGCAGGCTGCGAAGATTAGGAAGCTGCCTTCATTTAAACCAAAGGATTTTGCAAGAAATGACTTGTTAGACTTTTATTTTACTTCACACATCTTTGAAAAGCTTTTTTCCTCTAACAAACTTCAATATATATTACCTTATCAATTATCTTTTCTTTTTCATTTTTTTTTCTTGAACTTCCGCTATCAAATTTCGTTTGGTTTCTAAGAAAATTGATGAAAATAGGTAGACTTGAAGGTGCAAGGCTGCCCCCTTTTTTTGAATTTTTTTTCCTCTTTGCCTTCGTGTGTGTGGAGATTTTAATTTTCAATTTTTTCTTTCTTCTTTTTTTTTTTTTTTTGTGGGAAAATGTTAGGATTTGGGATGTGCTTTGATTGAATTCATTTGGAACTCTCAACTGTTTGCTTGTTGAATAATGTGTTATATGTCTTGAAGATATCAAGTTCGTCTATCTAGGTGGTTGTCATTGTTGTGCCCTTTCATCCATTAATTTTTCAAATGATCAATATAGTCATTGACTGTGCAAACACAACTTCATGCACAAATTCATGGGAAAATAGATTTATGCAAACTCAGCAGATTGTGAAGTCTGTCTATGTAGAACTGGAAGACATGGGAAAAATGCACACTAATGGGCAGTAGGAAATTAATTCTATTGAGCTTTTGCTATACAGTGGGATTAACCATTATAGCTGTTGCAGATTTTACAATTTGTGAGCATGGTGTTATGAGAATAGAGATTGAGAATGGTAGGTCGTTCATTGGTCAATTCTCTCTCTCTTTTTTTTTTGATTATTTATTTATTTATTTTTTATCAGCAAAAGTCTCTTATTACTTAGTATGGCTAATTTGTAATTTTTTTTTAGCACTTATATATATATATATAAATCTTGTATTACAACATTTTGGTACATCTATTTTTCCCATTCTTAAGCCAATACCTGGAACCGGATGCCAATAAATCTTCTGGTATTTTTTTTTTCCTTCTCCATCCCTACTAGTACTATAATCTGACATTTCTTATGAATTCCTTTTCCAATAACCATTTAATTTTTTTCAATCAACATGTAAGATTCATTTATCTTTATTTAACATTGGATGCTATTTGATTACTCAATTCCATACTTAAAACTTAATGTAGCAAATGAAAATTAATTAAATTTATTTTTTTGATCAATAATTAAATTCATGTGATAATCACAATTCGCATCACTTTCAAGTATTTTTTAAAATATAAATTAAAAATTGAGAAAATTTTAAATAGTTACTTAATGTTGATTGAATTTATGTATATTTATACATAAATATCGGCACGCACCGTCATAACTTCCTCACTCCCACCACTACCATTGTCACCGCCACCGTTGCAACTATTGCCACGACCACTACTTCTTTACCAACACTATCACTATCACTGCCATCACTTTCATTGTTAATGCCATTATCACCTTAAACACTATTATCATTTTACTATCTGACTACAACCATCATGGTTGCCTCTCCAATTATCACCACCACTATCCCAGCTACCACAACAGTCCACCTCCACCACAATTGGCATAGCTACTCTAGCCACTATCATCACTAATTTTTATATAACCCTTTAAAGATCTTGTGAATCCCTCCTCTAAATCAATTCGAAAATGATAAAATTGAACCATAGTATATAGTCCATTTTGGTTTCTCAATCAATAAAATCGAAATCGAAATCGAAAGGTTCAATTCGATACTAAACTTTCCCTCAAGTTCGACCAAAACAAACTATTTACACCTTTTTGATGATCATTCTTTTAAGAAATTGTCAAATAGTTTACAAAGCATGTGCCATTTAAATGCACCAATCATATTTATCAATTCAATATTGATGTTATGGGAAATTACTATTTAGGATAGTTTTTGAAAAAAAATTAAACATTAGTGAAAAAATTTATAATATTAATTATTAACATTTATATTGTTTCTCACTCTTTTATAATTATTTGTCACTGACATCACTAAAAGGTAATGTCTCCTTAATTTTATCCTCACTTCCTCCTTTACGTTTTTCACAATCCAGGCGTGTTCAACATATGCGACTATTTGCATTTATAAAAACTTTACTCAAGTTTAGATTGTGATTAGCTCAATTAAAATTGTTAGTTGAAAATATTTACAAATCAAATTTAAAAATATTTTAAAATTAAATTTTCCTTGTAAATGGTAAGGGCATCATCAATAACATAACCATTGTATCTCTATATAGGGGTAATTCTACCATAGATAAGTAATATCATTTGTAATTTTAATTATCATAATTTAAAAAAAATAAATTATAATCAAACATTGCACAAAGATATAATTAAAAAAATTCCTAAATTATAATCAAAATAATAATAAATCATAACTCATAATATAATAAATCATAAATCATAACTACATACACAAGTATATACGGTACACACATAATTTCTCATATCTAAAGGTATCAAAAGAAAAATGTTTGGTCCACCGAAATAGAAGTAACCTCATAACGGCCGAATGATGTGGCCAGATGATCAGCGTGACCTTTGTCTATTGCGGCATCTCTCATCCAATATGTCAACCGGCATCTCTCAATCGAATGAAATATACAAATTCAGACAATTCATAGGAGAGCAAATTCAGTGGAGGTAACATTGAACATATACAAATGAATTGTGACAGAGACCTCTAAAGTCTACTGAACTGTCTTTCCTGGAAACTTTCATTCATATTTATTCATATTATACCCATCCACAACACATTCTTGATATTCCTGCCTATCGTCTTCTTTGGATTCGTCATGAGCAGCACTGAATTCGCAATCAAAGAAGCCAGCGTTCATGAAATCCAGATCGCTTTCAAGCAAAACAAACTCACTTCTCGACAACTCGTCGAGTTCTACCTTACCCAAATTGAATCACTCAACCCACTGCTCAGATCAGTCATTGAAGTAAACCCAGAAGCTCTTTTCCTCGCAGACGAGGCCGATCGAGAGCGAAACACCAAGTCACCCATTTCACAGTCGTCTTTGTTGCACGGTATTCCCATTCTGTCGAAGGACAACATTGCAACCAAAGACAAACTCAATACCACAGCTGGGTCGGATGCACTGCTGGGTTCGGTGGTGGCTCGGGACGCAGGAGTGGTGGCGAAGGTGAGGAAAGCGGGTGCGATCGTATTGGGGAAGGCGAGCATGACTGAGTGGGCTGCTTTCAGGTCGAAGCAGCAGCCTAATAGGTGGTGCGCTAGAGCTGGCCAAGTTGTGGTAAGTAATTTTGCCAATTTCTTTTCTCCAGCAATGATACCTCCTAAAATTACGCCTCTAATTGAGCTCTAATAAGGTGAGGAATCAAAATAAATAAAAAATATAAAGTCAAAACATCACATATGAGCCCACATATACATTACTTCTATTAGAATTCACAAATTAAAATTTCAAAACATTTTTTGTTGTGTTCTCTCTCTAATTCCCAATTAGTCTCCAACTACATGTAATCCCTTCTACGGTAAACAAGCTTAGTAGGGTGTCGTTTGTGTATAGACTTGAAAATTTGATCAGTTTAAAAATGTGTTTAAATTTATCTTGTTTACTTTTTGAAATGATTTCAAACAAGTTTTAATTGAGCGGGATAAGGTTGAGTATCTTGATTTTTTATAATGCATATATAAGCCTTGTTTGGAAGTTGGCTATTTGACTTTTCAGTTATTTTAGCATGCTTAAAATAGTGGTGCCGTTTGGTAACACTTACGTTTTCAGTTTTCTGTTTATATTTACAAAAATTTAAAAAACTCAAATAAAAACTTGTTTGGTAAAATTTTTGATTTATAAATCAGTGGTCTCAGTTTATAAATTTGGCCAAAAAATGAAAACACAAAAAATGTGTTTCCATTTTCAGTTTTCAGTTTTTTTTTTTTTTTACCACCCAACACTAGCCACCACCCGCCACCATTTTCCACCACCGTCTTCCGCCACCACCACCCACCCCCCACCACCACCCGCCATGCGCCACCACCACCCACCAGCCACCTGCCACCCACTCGCCACCACCACCCACCCCTCGCCGCCGCCGCCGCCGCTGCCGCCGCCGCCGCCGCCGCCACCACCACCACCATTACCTACCACCCACCTGCCACCACCACCACCCACTCGCTACCACCTATCACCCGCCACCGTCACCCACCCACCCACCACCACCACCACTCGCCACTTACCGGCCACCACCCACCACCACCCGCTTTCCACCACCCACCTGCCACCACAACCTACCACTCGCCACCACCACCACCACCACCACCACCACCAACCACTAGCTACCACCCACCACCGTCACCTACCTACCCACCATTACCACCCACCACCTACCCGCCACCAGCCATCCGCCACTCACCTGCCACCACCACCACCACCACCACCACCACCACCACCGCCACCCACTACTTGCCACAGTCACCCAGCCACCGACCACCATCACCGCTACCTATCCGCCACCACCACTCACCCACCACCACCCATCACCACTACCACCACCACCCACCACCCGCCACCGTCATCCACCCACCCACCACCATCACCACCACCCGTCGATACCACCCGCCACCCACCTGCCACCACCACCCACCACCCGCTACCATCACGACCACCACCACCACCCACTCGCTACCACCCACCACTTGCCACCGTCACCCACCCACCCACCCACCACCACCACCCGCCACCTACCCGCTACCACCACCCACTCACCACCACCCGCCATCCGCCACCCACCTGCCACCACCACCACCACTACCTACTCGCTACCACCCACCACCCGCCACCTACCCGCCACCACCCACCACCACCTGCCATTCGCCACCCACCTGCCACCACCACCCACCACCGTCAGCACCCGCTACCTACCCGCCACCACCACTCACCCGCCACCACCACCCACCACCACCACCACCACCACCACCCACCACCTGCCACCCACCTACCACCACCACCTGGCACCCGCTACCACCACCACCCCCACCACCACCACCCACTCGCTACCACCCACCACCCGCCATCGTCACCCACCCACCTACCACCACCACCCACCCACCACCACCAGCTACCCACCACCCACCACCACCACTTTCCACCACCGTCTTCCGCCGCCACTTGCCACCACTTGCCATTTCTCACTCTTTTTTATATTTTTAAAATTTTTTAAACATTTTGTCAATTACCAAACGCGTTTGTAATTTATGTTTTCTAAAAATAAACAAAAACCAGTTTATAAAATTTTTGTAAATATAAACTGGAAACGTAAACGTTACCAAACACACCAATGTTTTTAAAATAAGTTTTTTTTTTTTTTTTTTTTTTTTTTTTTTTTTTTTGTAGTTGATTAGATGGTTGTGAGAAAAAAAAGTGAAATAATTATGGATTGGAGATAACATTTTGTCTTATTAGCTATTTTAGACTATTTTGTCTTTTAATGAACTATTTTAGCTCAACTCTCTTCCCAAACACTCTCATAATAGGATCAAGTTGAATAATAAGTCGTTCACGTTTGGCTTGAAAACTTAAAGAGTTTTAAAATGTATTCAAATTTGACCTGTTTAGTTAGTGAGTCAATTTGAAACAAGTTTTTAATAAGCCAAATACAAATTAAGTTTGAGTAGTTTGGTTTGTTTTACCATCTTATCTCATAATTAATGGGTATAACATAGGTCGGATAGGGGGAATGATGCAGACCAAATTTAAAATATATATATATATATTTTTTATTTTGAAATTAATAGTTGATTAGGAATTTTATAATTTAGTATAAAATATTACAGAATTATTTAGTTATTTAGTTTCCTGATTTGATATGATGCAATTTTCTAACTTTATTAATTTTGATTTTATTTCTTATTTTATTAGTTTCTTGTTTAACCATAATTATGTTTATTATAGATAAAGATTCTTAGGGCAAATAAAGTTTTGGATGATTAATATATTTCGAGTTCTATACTCTTTTGTTTCAACCTTGGGTATTTTTTGGGAATCAACTATTGTTGAGCCTTTATTGTCGGTATTCTTTGTGAATCAATGAGTCTAAAAAGGAATCTTACTTTCGGTATTCTTATTTGAATCAATGGATTCTAAGATTGTCATTATTTCACGTTTCGCGCTGCATCAGTTGGTATCAAAGCTTAGGCTACGTTATTGTAGTCATGTCATTAAGGAGACGTATTGTAAATAAAGTTTTTGAGGCTAAGAAAGTAAGGACGCAACGACAAATTGATGTTTTAACCCAACAGATTACAATCTTGTCCATTGCTATGCAGAAACAACAACAACGACGACAACCAAAACTTCGTAATTCATGTTTTGTCAAAGATGATGAGGGAATTGATGATGATCTTACTCTGTTGAGTTTTCATAACAAAAGACCAAGGAAAATTCATGCGTTAAAAAATTATGAAGATAAAAAAAAGATATTTATGAATTTGGATTCCTTTTCTTTCGACTCACAAGTTAATTAGGATTTTCCTCCCTCATATGACGAGTATCATAAAGAAGTCATAGAAGAAATTATAGTTTATGATTAGCAAAATAAAATTTTATTGATGAAGAAACAAATACAAGTGAAATGTTACATCAATAAAAAAGGTAGTGCATTGAGCATCATAGCTAAACTCAACAATCCCAACTAGGTTGGCACCGGAGAGCTAGCTGAATCATATGCTAGCACGAACCCAATATTGGTGAGAGACCAATCACAAACAGCCAAATACAAATAGAAATAGAGTAAACATAATAACATCAAGGCTAGTTACACCCCACAACTACAGTAGCACACCCAATGCCTAAGAGAAATTCTGCAACAACCATAAAAAAAGCTCCACTACTACCCCTACACACTGACAGACCACCATAGCAGCTCACCCCTTATGCTACTAGATGAACTTTCTTACCAGTTGAATATTCTTTACAATGTCACCAATAGAATAAGAATAACCAGAATCAAATGTTTTCAACCACAGTGCTAATCGAACTTTAATTAGCTCACATAATTCCTCCAAAACTGGTTGCTTGTTAGAAAAAATACATTCATTTCTGCACTTCCACACAAACCATACCACAGTTGAGGGAATAGCTCTCCAAATCTGCCTTTCTGAAATTCCAGCTCACCCACCATTGAAATAGACAGTCAACTGATCATGGAGTTGCCCAAGATAGCCCCCACCAGTCAATTAAGCATGCCCAAATTTGTCATACAAAGGGACATAGCAACACCGAATGATTTACTGATTCCATTTCTAATTTGCAGAATGCACAAGATAAGTCCACACTACTCCTCAATACACCAATTCTATTTAGATAATCTGTTGTTTTAAGTCTGCCTTTCCATGCCAACCAAGTAAAGAATTTGGCCTTGGGTGTAGAAAAATTATTACATATCAAACCAGCTAATCTCAAAGTAGGCCTAGATTCTAGATCACACCATTTGTAAGCGTTACTTACCTTGAAACCCCCTACTTGATCAATCTTCCATCTCACATGGTCCTTTATATACATACTTAACCTTGGCCCTACACCCAACCTATCAGTAAGCCTTACCACTTTCTTCTTCCTCCCAAGCATGAAGATTTCTTCTAAAATTAAAACACCACCTATTTGAGCTAACCTTTTGTGAGATCAGCACACACAATGACACCTCTTTCTCTGTAATCAACTCATACATCTAGGAAATTGAGCATGCAGACTAGAGTCCCTCAACCAATTATCAACCCAGAACTGTACTCTTTTACCATTCCCTACTCTGAGTTCCATATTTTAAAGAACGTAAAAATTCTTGGGTTAGATTGTACCACATCCAGAATGTCCCTCCAAATCTTTGAAGTGAAACTTGTTGCATTAGATGATGGAAACCACCTCCCACATATGAATCCATACTTGCTACACACAATTGATTTCTAGAGTGCGTCATCTTCCCCAGCATACTTACACCACCATTTGAGTAACATGTACTGATTTGTAAGTCTAATGTCTCTAATCCCAGGACTCCCTTTTTGTTTATTCATTGTAGTCTCTTTCCATTTGACTAGGTGGATTTTCCTCCTAATTTTTGTACCTCCCCACTGGAAATTTGCTTGCAACCTATCAAGTTCCTTAGCAAGTGAGACAGGAGATTTTCTCAACGATATAGAAGACGAAATTGAAATTGATCTAGAAGGTATTGTGATTTACAAAATATTTAGTGAGGAAGAATTTGATGAGATATTATTAGATATAAATACTTTATTTTTCGATTCACATGTTGATTGGAATTTACTTTCGAAATTTGATGAATATTTAGTGGAGCAGGAGATTGAAATTCATGAAGTCCAAGAAAAATTTAGACATTGTAAATATGCTCCAAATTATGGTCGTGGGTATGAGATTTTGCAAATTAGTGATGCAATCGAATTAAGGAAAATTGATCAAGTGGAAGAGCCAAAAAAAGACAGTAATGGGGTCATATTGCTCATGTCCAGCAAAGAGGACACAATTTCATTACAAGATGGATTTTATCAAAAACGAAAACCTGTTGAAGTCGAGTTAGGAATGGACTTATTCCAAAAAAACTATAATCCATGGAGTTTTCATTACAGTCCATTTGAAGATCAATTGCTCAAAGATGCGACGCGAAATTTCTTTAGTCAGAATTTGTACTACAAAGAAGATGGGTTAAATTTAATGAAGAAAATTATTTATTTAATTTTGGAAGATTCTCGTTTAAAATTCAGATTTGAGAAAGTTAATCTCAAGTATAAAGCGGATGTGGACAAGTATACACATGGCAAATTAATTCAAACAATGGAAATTCGATGATGAGTTTTTTCAAGCAAGAGGAATGATGCGGGCTAAATTTTAAAAAAATATATTTTTGTTTTATTATTTTGAAATTAATAGTTGATTAGGAAATTTCTAATTTAGTATAGAATATTATAGAGTTATTTAGTTATTTTGTTTCCTGATTTGATATGATGCAATTTTCTTATTTTATTAGCTTTGATTTTATTTCTTATTTTATTGGTTTCTTGTTTAACAAGAATTAGGTTTATTATAAATAAAGATGTAAGTCTTAGGGCAAAGAAAGTTTTGGATGATTAATATATTTCGAGTTTTACACATTTTTGTTCCAACCTTGTGTATTTTTTGTGAATCAACCATTGTTGAGCCTTTATTCTTGGTATTCTTTGTGAATCAACTAGTCTAGAAAGGAATCTTACTTTCGGTATTCTTGTTTGAATCAACGGATTCTAAGATTGTCACTAGTTCGCGTTTTGCGCTTCATGAGGGCACTAAGGGAGTCAAACGCTTCATGAGATTCAAACTCATGACCTATGCTTTCTAAGGCCCATTTTTGTGTATTGATATCTTCAGAGTAGTTCCGCCAACACTAACCAAATATAATTTAGATGTGTTGAAGATCATTGAAATGGAAGGGCAAACTATTGAATTGTGATATGATGCTTGCGTATTGATGCAGAATCCATATGTGAAATCTGCAGACCTAAATGGATCAAGCACAGGATCATCAGTATCAGTAACAACAAATATGGTTACAGTATCACTTGGTACAGAGACGGCCGGGTCCATCTTATGTCCATCCAGTTTTAACTCGGTTGTTGGGATCAAACCCACAATAGTCCTTACCAGCCGGGGAGGGGTCGTCCCAATCTCAACTAGACAAGACAATTGGGTATGTGATTGTGAGAATATAGAATATATTATTGTGTGTTTTGTACAAATTAGAGTCCTATTAGAGGCATGATTGTGTTAGAGTCCTGTTAGAGACATAATTGTATTTATATTTTCCTTTTTTGGTTTAGGATTTAGGGCTGTATAATCTAAGGCCTGATTGTAATCTTAAACACAATTGAATATACAGAAAAGCTTTCAAGAATCTTACATGGTATCAGAGCATGGTTTGAAACCCTAGCAGCTATTGTCAAAGCTTCTCTGCCTCGTTGAGTTCTTTGTTTCAGCCTTCCGAATTCATGCGACCCAACTGGTTTGAGATTGGGTTTGGCTCGTTCAGTCTCTCTGATCGAGTCGTCTTCTGATTCGCAACCTCAGGTTCAGTCTCTCTCAGCCTCGTCTCTGAAGTCGTAAGTCGTGGGTTCTCTAGTCTGGTTCGTAACCCCTCTGCAGTCGACATCCCAAGTTCTTTCCCGCTTTGATTCGCACGATCGAAGAGCTATCTGCCCTTGTTCCTCTTGATCGGCTTCGACTTCGACTCTTGTCTCTCAGTCGACTTCGACTCTTGTTTGCTCCAGAGTCAACTTCGACTCTTGTCTCTCTGTCTGTGTGGTTCGACTCTTGACCCAGTTGTTTATTCTTGTTTGGCCCAAACAAGTTCCATATTATTATAGTTTGACCCCTTAGATTTTGATTATTACACTTTGCCCCATCAGTCCCCTTCACTTTTCTCTCTGGTTATTACGATGTCTCCAGCTCCTGATCCCGCTACCTATACTACATCCGCTCCAGCTCCTGATCCTGACTTGGCTTCCTTAACTGCTCAGATTAGTCAGCTTCAGCATATATTGTCTACCTCCCAGCCATCCCCATTTTTCTCAATTATTTCCTCTCTTTATTCAGGTTTGCTTGGTTCTTTTTCAGGTATTTCTTCGTCTGTTTGGATTTTTTACTCTAGTGCTTCTCATCATATGACTCCCCATCTCTCCTTACTTCAAAATTGTACTCCTCCTCCCTTTCCTATTACTGTCAATGCTGCTAATGGATCTGGTATGTCTGTTGTATTTGTTGGATCTATTATACCATCTGATATGTCTGTTGTCTCTATTCTATCTGTCTTTTATGTTCCTCAGTTATCTGTCAGTTTATTATCTATTAGTCAGCTTGATGCCGCTGGTTTTGATGTTATTTTTTCATCTGCTATCTGTTCTATACAGGATCGAATGTCTAAGCAGCAGATTGGGACCAGCCGTAGAATTGGAGACCTCTATGTGGCGGAGAGCTTGCATCTGCCTATAGTAACCTCTTTGACTGCCTTTTCCTCTTTTCAGTTAGATTCTCTGTCTAGTCCTTTCTACTTATGGCATTCTCGATTAGGGCATTTGTCTGCTGACCGCTTACAGTCTTTAGCTCAGTTAGGTATTTTGGGTAAAGTTTCTCCTAGTGAACTTACTGAATGTCGGGGGTGTAAACTTGCCAAAATGACAGCCTTACATTTTCATAAAAGTACTTCTATATCTGATACACCGTTTTCTTTAGTTCATACTGATATTTGGGGCCCTTCTCCTATTCTCACCAAAGGGGGTTCTGCATACTATGTGTCATTTGTTGATGACTGCACTCATTACACTTGGGTTTATCTTATGACTCATAAGTCCGATTTCTATCAGATAAACCGTACCTTTCAGTCTATGATTACTCCTTAATTTGGGTCTACAATTAAAGTGTTACGGTCTGACTTGGGTGGGAAATATTTTAAAAATGAGTTCTGTGAGTATTTGGCCAATTTTGGTACCATTCACCAAACTTCCTATACAGATACACCTGCCCAAAATGGTTGAGCCAAGCGTAAACACCGTCATCTTCTTGAGACCGCTAGGTCTCTTCTTCTCTCTGCCTCAGTTCCAGCTCCATTCTGGGGGAAGGCAGTTCTTGCTGCTGCTTTTCTTCTCAACCGCATGCCTACTCCCCTTCTTTCTGGTCGGTCTCTTTATGAGGCTTTGTTCTCCCAAATTCCTAACTACTCCCTCCTTCGTGTGTTTGGGTTTGCCTGTTTTGTTCTTCTTCCCCGCAAAGATAGGACCAAACTTAGTGTCCGGTCTGTCCTCTGTGTCTTTTTGGGTTATAGTTCTACTCAGAAAGTTATCGGTGTTACGACCCTGTTTCCCGTCGTCTTTATGTCTCCCGTCATGTTACCTTTCTTGAACGTCTATTTTACTTCCAGCTTCCCCCTCTCACTGCTCCAGTTTCCAAAGAGGATTTAGTTCACATTGACCTATTTCTTTCTAAGGTCTCGTCTGATGAGTACATCTCTATTGTTCCCCCTGAGCTTGTTCCACCTTCTCCTCCTATACCTCTAGCTACTTCTCTTCCTTCGACTTTTTCTCCTCCACCGGTTATCTCTGCTCCTCCTGCTGCTCCCTCTGCTTCTGACGACTCTGATCCTACTGCACACCGATATCCTTCTCGAGCACGTCATCCTCCAAACAGGTTGGGTTGGTCTAATACTTGTTTTTCTGCTTCTTATCGTACCTTTTTGTCTGCTATTCACTCTTTTGTAGAACCTCAGTCTTACAAGGAGGCCTGTTAGGATCCTCATTGGGTTCAAGCTATAGAGGATGAGTTGTCTACTTTACAGAAAACTAGTACTTGGGAGTTGGTTCCTTTGCCTGCTGATAAGAACCTGGTTGGTTGCAAATGGGTCTACAAAGTCAAGACTCATTCTGATGGTTCTCTTGAGCGTTACAAAGCTTGTCTGGTTGCCAAAGGTTTCTCTCAAGAGTATGGTATTGATTATGAGGAGACATTTGCTCCTGTTGCCAAAATGACTACTGCCCGTACTTTGATCTCTATCACTGTTGTTCGTTCTTGGCCTCTTTATCAGATGGATGTTAAGATTGCTTTTCTTAATGGCCATCTCACTGAGGAGGTTTACATGCGTCCTCCCCCTGGTCTTCGCCATCCCTCTGGTCAGGTTTGTCGTCTTCGGCGTGCTCTATATGGTCTAAAGTAGTCTCCTCGTGCTTGGTATGATCGATTTCAGACTGTTGTTACCGAGCTCGGGTTTCATTCTTCTGCTTCCGACTCTGCTTTATTTCTGCGACATACCTCGGCTAGTTTTGTTGCTCTCTTACTCTATGTGGATGATATGATCATCACTGGCTTGGACTCTTCTTCTATCTCTGAGGTCAAGCAGCATCTCTTCTGCACCTTCGAAATGAAGGATCTGGGTCCATTACGGTATTTTCTTGATATTGACGTTGCTTCTTCTCCCAAAGGCTATTTTCTGTCTCAAGCTAAGTATGCTAATGAAGTCATTCATCGTGCTGGTCATACTGATACTAAGGTTTCTGATACACGTATTGAGCTTAATGTGAAGCTTAACTCTATTGATGGTGTCCCTCTAGATGATCCCACTTTATATCGCGAGCTTGTGGGTTGTTTAGTTTATTTGACTGTCACTCGCCCTGATCTTGCTTATGCTGTTCATGTGGTTAGTCAGTTCGTTTCTGCTCCTCGCTCTACCCATTGGGCTGTTTTGGTTCACGTTCTTCGCTATCTCAGGGGTACCATCTTTCAGGGCTTATTGTTGTCCTCTACTTCTTCTTTGGACTTGGTGGCCTATGCTAACTCTGATTGGGCTGGTGATGTTACTGATCGTAAGTCTACGTCTGGTTTCTGTATGTTTCTTGGAGATTCCTTGATCTCTTGGAAAAGCAAGAAACAATCAGTCGTTGCTCGCTCTACTGCCAAAGCTGAGTATCGTGCTATGGCTCATGCCACTATTGAGATTGTTTAGCTTCGTTGTCTCTTGTCAGATTTGGGTGTCTCTCAGTCTTCTCCGACATCTCTCTATTGTGACAACTACAGTGCTATTCAAATTACCCACAATACTGTCTTTCATGAGCGAACGAAACATATTGAGATTGATTGTCACTTTGTTCGCCAGCATCTGCAGTCTACCTCTATCTCGCTTTCTTTCATCCCTTCGGCTTTGCAACTTGCGGACTTCTTCACCAAGACTCACACTACCGCTCAGTTTCAGTTTCTTCTTAGCAAACTCTCAGTGTTTTCTGCTAAAACACCTTGAGTTTGAGCGGAGGTGTGAGAATATAGAATATATTATTGTGTGTTTTGTACAAATTAGAGTCCTATTAGAGGCATGATTGTGTTAGAGTCCTGTTAGAGACATAATTGTATTTGTATTTTCCTTTTTTGGTTTAGGATTTAGGGCTATATAATCTAAGGTCTGATTGTAATCTTAAACACAATTGAATATACAGAAAAGCTTTCAAGAATCTTACAGCTTCGCAATATGCAGTATTGCTAGTATTTCATTGTGTACATTTTGAGAATTCTTTTGTGTTTGTAAATTGAAACCCAACTTCTACCATGTTGGACATGGCAGGCCAATCTGCAGGACAGTATCAGATGTTATTTATGTGCTTGACGCCATCGTGGGTTTTGATCCTTATGATGCTGTAGCAACTAGAAAAGCTTCAAAGTACATCCCACACGGTGGCTACGTGCAATTTCTCAAGGCTGATGGGCTCAGGGGAAAGAGGTTAGGGATAACAAGCCATCGTTTCTTCGGTTTCCCCAACAACTCCGAAAATTATCATGCTTTTGAGTTGCATTTCAACACATTAAGGTAAGCATTACATCATGAGTCTTTATTTGCTGCCATTGTCTAGCTTTGGTTACTCCAAGGACAATTTTAATCCTGAAATTACACCCCAAAATCTTGTGAAACTTTAGGCAAAGAGGTGCAACTTTGGTAGATGGTCTGGACATACCCAACTTCGATGCCATCATCAACTCCGTGTTCAATGATCAAGACATAGTGTTGCTAGCTAAGTTCAAGTTGTCTCTAAATGCTTATCTAAAAGACCTAGTCACTTCTCCGGTGCGATCATTAGCAGATGCAATAGCCTTCAACAAGAAATTTTCGGATTTGGTACGTACTACCATCTCTTTCCAACATTAGCAATTTCGAGCAAATGAATAGGTCCTCTGTACTATGAACACTGTTAATTAGGTTAATTTATGCTAAACTGTGATCGAATAAGAAAGAGATACTGGTATAAGATATTCGCCAGATCAACCAAATACAGATTCCTTTTTCTCTTTCTACCATCTCTTTTCAAGCCTAAGCGTCTAACTTGTGTGAAGTCACTCTTTAACTAAAGATTGTTAAGGAGAAATTGGCATAAGATACTAATTGACTTGACATGTTTCGGTTTTAGTGTATTTGATTTATATTCACTTATTTCTTTCACAAGTAGTGATTAGGTTAGTAGATTAATTTACCACTTACAATTTGCTATAAACAATCCAAATGTTACTTCAACAAGATTAATCATAAACAATTTGGTGGCTCTACAGGAAAAAATTTATGACCGATAGAAATATAAACTCCTTTGTTAGCATGAATTACGTATAGAATTGAGGATCACCATCAGTACAAGATTAATCAAACATGGTTTAGTGGCTCTGCAGGAAAAAATTGGCGAATATGGGCAAGACTTGTTTTTGGAAGCAGAGAAAACAAATGGGATGGGTGAATTGGAAAAGAAAGCGCTGCGAAATTTAACGGAAGCATCCAAAAATGGACTTCAGAAATTGATGAAAGATAATATGTTGGATGCACTGGTGACACCCTTGTCATATGATTTCCTACATGTTTCGGAGTGCTTGCAATTGGGGGCTTCCCAGGAATTAGCGTTCCAGCTGGGTACGATCACGATGGAAGGCCGTTTGGTATTTGTTTTGCAAGATTAAAGGGTTTTGACCCTAAACTCATTGAAATCGCGTATAGTTTTAAGCAGGCTACAAAGATTAGGAAGCCACCTTCATTTGGACCTTGAACTTTAATGTGTGCTAATTAGCTGATATATTATTGATACCAGAAATGGTTTTGGTGAACACCCATTGTTGTACTTACAAGACATGTACAAATGAATGCAGCACAATGTTATTAAGTGCTTTGCCTACAAACAAGAACTGAATAACATAAGATCTGCAGTTTCTATCCTTCAATATAAACTGCCAAACGATATGTTTTATTAGATGTGTGTCTGGTATTCTGCGGACCTATAAAATTTTGTTTTCTTACATGTATTTGGGTTGGGTTTAGAGTCTGAAATCCATCAGAATCCATTCTATATAGGGCTTTATTAATTTTGTGAGACTATTCTATGATTTGCTAGGGTTGGTAGAGATATAGGGAAGATAAAAAAATACAGGAGGCACCTAGTGTGAGTGGGGAAAGCAGGGTTTGGGAGGACGGAAATTGTTTTAGGTTTCGTTTGGTTGAGAGATTTAGGGAAGAATTTGGAAAGAGAAAAAGAAAAAGAAAAAATATATGAAATTAGGTGAAATGTAAGATTATTTTATTTACATTTTACTTATTTTTTCCTTTTTCTTTTTCAAATTTCTTCTCAAATCCTCCAACCAAATCGAGCGGCTCAAGTAGTGATGCTGAATTTTTGGATATTTTTTTGTCTCATGGTTGTACTGTTTTTTGAATATACTGTCGGCTTAATACTACTCAAATCACATTGAGAGGCATAGAAGTGGCTAGTAAGAGAACAGTCGGTAATTTTAATTTGATTTAAGTTGTGTTTGGAGTATAGATTTAGGTAGGAATTTGAAAAGAAAAAATAAAAAAATATGTGAAATATAGATATATTTCATTTATATTTTACTTATATATATGTATATATATTTTCTTTTTATATCCCTACTTAAATCCATCCTTCAAACACAATTTAATCAAAATTTACTACATAACACTTCATCCAACTTCCTTTTCACGTCCTCACTTCATTTTTGGAATCTAAGCGTATTTATAAAATCTAACAACATGAATGAGTCATGCATATGCACCAAGATACTCATGAGTCAGGACCATTCATTTACATACATGAACATCTCACAAGACCCTTTAGTTACATGCATGGGCACCTTACAAGACTCTTTTATGGCATACATCTACATGAATATGAACCACCCCATACCACATTTTATGACATTCCACATTTTATTTAGGGTAAATTACATTCATTTTAAAAAAAATTTAAAAAAAAAAAAAATACAGTTAGCCTTGCACTTATAAAATAATTACACTAATCTTCTTTTACGTATAGTTAAAATAACTCAAACTAATATTAACGGTAGATAGATATTGAAATAAATAAAAATAAATATAAATTTAATAAGAAATATATGATATTATATTTTTTTTAATCATACAATTGTGGGTGTTGATTTCCGACCAAACAACCAAACGGAGAACTCAACTGTGGAGCACCGGTAGAATAAATTTAGCCCAAACACCTGCCAACAAGAATATGAGAATACCGCGGTGGTTCGTCCACCGGGGGGCACTCCGACAATCAAGTCAGTAATCTTATCTCTCATAGATATCAATACAAGTACTTAAACTTCAACAATGAAAGCATAAAAGCATCTCAAATAAAGCATACCTTAGACTCACGAGGGTGCCTTACTTTTATAATGATCAGTGTCCAACTTCCCCTAGAAGTCTTACTTCATGGGACTTTATCCTTTACAAGGATGACATTTATCACAACTCACACTATTCAGATTAAGATGAACTCTCTCAAGAGTCCTATCTCTATCCAAATAGGTAGCTTGATGTCATCTAGAACTCTACTCCTCTATCCAAATATCTCGAATTCCGGTATTATCGCACCATATCTCGGCACCATGGTCCGTCTATGTGGCACCTCGGCTAACAATCTCGGCCACGTGGACTATCTAAAAATATGTCCCCACAACTGCCCCTAGGTTCTATTACCTCGGCAAACTGAGGTGATGGAACCTACACATGTACTTCCCCAACTGAGATCTTGACTCGTTGGCACCAAGAAACAAGGACTCAAATGTCCACTCGTCAAGAATCAAGAATCAAGAACCAAGAACCATGAACCATCATGTTCCATTTCATCTAGGTCCAACATCTCAACAGAGATCGCACTGCTAGCAAAGATCATGACTTGCTAGTTCAAGAACATCAAGATTCTAGTATCAACTCATCAGAAACCAAGAATAAACAAGTTTTGCCCCCATTCAAATTCAACATTTCAACCAAGATCAACATCTCAATTAAAATCATCATGTTAACCAAGATCACCATCTCAACCGAGATCATCATCTTTACCGAGATCAATATCTCAACTGAGATCGCACTTCTCAATCAAGATCATCATGAGATTGGAGTGTACCAATCACGTCCCCATCATGTTGCATCAGTTCTGCCCCTGTCGTCTGACGTCAACACGGGCACGTCAGGACTCGAAATCATAACTTTTTGCCATATTTTTCTAATTCCATCAAAACCATTTCATCTTCCTATTTCGTCTCTATTTGTGCCCCTAGATTCTCTTTCTCTTGGCCTCTACAAACCATCATCGCTGTTCTTGAAGCATTCATTACTATGAAGACGCCCTTTGTGCCCATGGTTCAAACTCTACCAGCTAAACCAGACTAGCAGCCAAGCAATTCATCAACTACTTCACACATCAACCCACCATCTCAATGGCAGTGAAAATAGCGACAATCTTACAGCTAGAACCAGGAACAGGAAACACCGAGATCCTAAGCTCCCAACCTTAGACCTTGATAATTTTCCAATCGCCTTATCTATGAGTAACCATTGCCGTAGCCAATGACGACATGTCTCGCTGAACTCTTGTCGTAGAAGACCTTCTTGTTGACATCCCTAATGTCATAACTGTGCAATCCACTCCATCTCCGTGGAGTCAATCCAACATGCTCATGCCTCCAGCAACTCAATATCTCAAAAGAGAAGCACATGAAGCAAGTGGACCAAGTTACTGCTACTAAAGCCGAGGCCATTGCTAAGGCCGAAAAAACAAGTCAACATGGCCTATAACAAAGGCTACTATCTTGACTGGATGATAGCCCTCAAAAAGATGTCTGTCCCCGAGGACTCACCCCTCCGTGATATGGGTCAGCTCAATGTCCCTTTCCCTCACTCTCTCAATCAATCTGAGGATGAGACCAAGGAAGTAGAAGAGGCCGACGATGAGGAGACCAGAGACAAGGAAGAAGCCGAGGCTGAGGTTGCTGAGAAAGAATCTGAAACTGCTGCTGGGGCCAAGTCCCCAACTCTGAATAAGCAAGTCCTTGACTTGACTCAGGATGAGGAGAATGAGGTTCAAAAGATCACTTCTAAGGCCAAGATCGAGGCTGCCAACAAGAGCCTAGATGACACACTGCGTGAGATCGACGCCGAGGTCCAAGCTGAGAAATCTACCCAGCTGTCTGCTGAGGCTGACACAATGCCAATTGCCAAGGCAGGGCAAACTGTGGAAAATGCATGAACTTTGTTTTTTCCTCCTTTTTGTACTTTTCCTTCTTACTTTTGGATAGCTATAATCTTTTGTTTGAAAAATGTTAGCTTTATATTTGGCCGATGTATCCCTTTTGTCTTTGTAGAAGAACAAGTAATCTCTTATGCCAAGCCGAAGTGCCTTTTTATATCTGAACAAGTTTCTTTTCCGAATGCAAGTCTTATATTTTCTTCCAAGTGTTAAATGTATGCCTTCTTTTCTTCTATGCATGTTTGCTGTTTTCTTTCATGCTTTTCATGCTTCCAAACTTATAATATTTTTGTATTTCTTCAAAATGTACCTTAACTGTATAATAACTCCGGAATACAATATCTCGGATAAACCTTGACTGTTTGCCTCGGCAAACCATTTTCATACCTCGGCTAACACTTAAAAAATAAAAATATTTTTACAAGTGTTATTGCTTTTTTACCTCCATATGCTATCTTCTATTAAAACTTCACCCTTTCCAAGTTTTGACAACCTGATTGGTCACCTCGGATAGCATGTACCTCGGATATTTTATTCATCATTGCATCGGCTAACTCTAACTTGTAAATTTCTCCAAAATTTCAACAAGTGTTAAGCCCATTTCTCAAAATTTCAACAAGTGTCAAACTCTTAAGTTTGTTCATCACTATAACTCCCTGCCCCCTAATGTGAACCTGTTACCCAAAAGACAACCTAAGAGGAGGGGTGAATTAGATTTTTATAATTAAAATTAATAATACCCTAATAAAAATTATGACTAGTACAATAGATAAATATAATTAATGAAATAAAAATAATTAAAACAAGTGTCTTAACAACTATGTCAGTTAATGATTTTAGCACAGTAAAAATGTGAAATATAGCTATGGCAATTTAAAAGAAAATAAAGAGATAAGGGAGAGAGAGGCAAACAAATTTATAGTGGTTCGGCTTCAACTCGACCTACGTCCACTCCTCAAGCTTCACTTGAGATATTCCACTATCTTCTAGCTTCACAGGGGTGCTAGCAACCTCTTTACAAATGGAGCAATCTTCCACGAATTTTACACAGACTTCACAAGTCCAAACCCTTGCAAATCTTAGGTGATTCACAATCACTCTCAAGATTTCAAGAACACAGTGTTTGCAACACTTTTACAAGATGAAATGGTATTTTTTGCTTTCAAAAAAAGCTTACAATAAATATCTCTCAAAGATAGATATATAAAATGAAGTTTTGATTTTTTTGTAAATCTCACACAGGAAAGATGAGCTTAATGCTATAAGGCTCAGTGTATAATTTCTGAGAATAGATGTGAGTGATTATAAATCAAAGAATATTTTTAAGTTTTTTCGTAACTTGTTTACATTAGAGGCTTTGGTATATATAATGAAAATTATAGCCATTTATAGCCGTTGTATTCATTTGAATTTATAGACGTTTATAGCCGTTGTAGTCATATGAATTTATAGCCGTTATACGTCCATCATTACCAATTTGAATATCTTCCACTCCATCATTACAAATTTGAATATCTTCCACTTGAACCTTTTAAACCTTTTGGCCTTTTGAACCTTTATAGCCGTTTATCGCCGTTGTACTCTCATCATTACTAATTTGAATATCTTCCACTTAAACCTTTTAAACCTTTGGCCTGCTGTTGTGCTAGGCTGTTTGAACCTTTGTTTTGGGCTGTTTGAACTCCTAATTTAATCAAATATTAAATACATTCTAACAACATTTAGGATAAAGGTTTAGGTGAGAAATAATGGGACAAAATAAATTTTGATTCTATTTTTCTCTTTCAAATAAATCATCAAAATAAATTTTGATCAAAATATAATTAAATAAATCATCAAAATAAATTTTGGATTCTATTTTTCTCTTTCAAATAAATTAAAACATAATTAAATAAATCATCAAAATAAATAAGTCTAACAGAACCTAAGTTCCACTTAAGTTCACATTAAGAATGTAACTATAGTCTTTTGCCAAAGTCATATTCAAACAAAGGCTTCCCGAGGTGTTTCAACCTTGGTTTCTCTGTTAATAAACTTAGTTCCATTCTGAGTTTGACTCTGCCGATATGGCAAGTCCAGGTTAATTCAACTTAGTTCAACTCCATTATATGCAAGTATAATTCAACTCTGTCATATAATAAGTTTAAGTTATTCATCATGTTTCATTCAGAAACATCACCAACTTAATTCAACTCTATTATATGCAAGTATAATTCGACTTTGCCATATAATAAGTTTAAGTTATTCGTTATGTTTTATTCAGAAATATCGCCAACTTAGTTCATCTCTATTATATACAAGTATAATTCGACTCTGCCATATAATAAGTCTAAGTTATTCGTCATGCTTCATTCAGAAATATCGCCAATTTAGTTCAACTCTATCATATGCAAGTATAATTCGACTCTGCCATATAATAAGTCTAAGTTATTCGTCATGTTTCATTTAGAAACATCGTCAACTTAGTTCAACTCTATCATATGCAACTATAATTCGACTCTGCCATATAATAGTCTAAGTTATTCGTCATGTTTCATTCAGAAATATCACCAACTTAGTTCAACTCTATCATATGCAAGTATAATTCGACTCTGCCATATAAGAAGTCTAAGTTATTCGTCATGTTTCATTAAAAAATATCGCCAACTTAGTTCAACTCTATCATATGCAAGTATAATTCGACTCTACCCTATAATAAGTCTAAATTATTCATCATGTTTCATTCAGAAACATCGCCAACTTAGTTCAACTCTATTATATGCAAGTATAATTCAACTCTGCCATATAATAAGTCTAAGTTATTCGTCATGTTCACTATGGGAACATCGTCATACGATATTTCAATCTTATCGCACAATCATGGATTCCAACAACATTTTTACGTTTTTTTACATAAGCTTCGGCATCCTTTTGCATGTAGGGTCACCAGAATCCCTATAACATAGCTCTGTGGGCAAGGGATTTGCCCCCTGCATGGATCTCGTGTAAAAAGTCTTCAACTTGGGAAGGATGTACGCATCGCAATAGAGGTCCACTAAAAGTCCTTCTGTATAAATGACTTTCTGCCAACAAGAAGAACCTGGCCGACTTCAATCTGATCTTGTGTGCCTTTTGTCTTCTGGGATCTGCTCATTTAGGCTGAGTTCTTATCTTCTCGGAGCTACTCATCTAGACGGAGATCTTGTCTTTTGGGATCCGAGATCTAGAATTCGGAATCTGCTCACTTAGGCTGAGCTCTTATCTTCTCGGACCTAATCATCTAGGCTGAGATCTTGTCTTCTAGGATCTGGGATCCGGGATTTGGGATCTGGAATCCAGGATCCACTCACTTAGGTTGAGTTCTTGTCTTCTCGGACCTACTCATCTAGGCTGAGATCTTGTTTTCTACGATTTGGGATCCAAGATTCGGGATTTGGAATCCGGGATCTGCTCATTTAGGCTGAGCTCTTATCTTCTAGGACCTAATAATCTAGGCCGAGATCTTGTCTTCTAGGATATGGGATTCGGGGTTTGGGATCTGGAATCCGAGATCTACTCACTTAGGCTGAGCTCTTGTCTTCTCGGACCTACTCATCTAGGCCGAGATCTTGTTTTCTAGGATCTGGGATCCAAGATTTAGGATCTGGAATCCGGGATCTGCTCACTTAGGTTGAGCTCTTGTCTTCTCGGATCTAATCATCTAGGCTGAGATCTTGTCTTCAAAGATCTGAGATCCGGGATTTAGAATTCGGGATCTGCTCACTTAGGCTGAGCTCTTGTCTTCTCGGACTTAATCATCTAGGCTGAGATCTTGTCTTCTAGGATCTAGGATCCAGAATCTGGAATCCGGGATCTACTCACTTAGGTTGAGCTTTTGTCTTCTCGGACCTACTCATCTAGGCCGAGATCTTATCTTTTAGGATTTGGGATCTGAGATCTGGAATCCGAGATCTGCTTCACTTAGCTTGATCCTTCTATACTTGAAAGTTATCTCCTTAGGAGCGCTCATGCCCCTTGTCTTTGCATCCCTTCTAAAAGGGTCTACATTCCGTTAATGTCGACACATTCTCCCTCTTCGTTAAACTAGTCGTTGTTGACATGTTGATCTTGCACGATGATGGCCATTTATTCTAACTAAGTTCCCACAGACGACGCCAAATTGTGGGTGTTGATTTCAAACCACACAACCAAACTGGGAACTCAGCTGGAGAGCACCGGCAGAATAGATTTAGCCCAAACACCTGCCAACAAGAATATGAGAATACTGCGGTGGTTCGTCCACTCGGGAGCACTCCGACGATCAAGTCAGTAATCTTATCTCTCACAGATATCAATACAAGTACTTAAACTTCAACAATAAAAGCATAAAAGCATCTCAAATAAAGCATATCTTAGACCCACGAGGGTGCCTTACTTTTATAATGATCAATGTCTAACTTCCCCTAGAAGTCTTACTTCATGGGACTCTATCATTACAAGGATGACATTTATCACAATTCACACTATTCAGATTAAGATGAACTCCCTCAAGAGTCCCATCTCTATCCAAATAGGTAGCTTGATGTCATTTAGAACTCTAGTCCTCTATCCAAATATCTCGAATTACGATATTATCGCACCACATCTCTGCATCATGGTCCGTCCACGTGAATCAAATGTGTCATTGTTGAATTTGTAGCGACAAAGTTTAACATTTAGTGATAAATTACTATCCGTTTATGATCAAAATTTTCCTCTTAAAAATTAAACTTTTTTGGCACCAAATTATTTTGATCTTAAAGGCGCATTTATTAGCAACATTTTCAAAATTGTTGCTAAATTTTTTTTTTTTTTTTTTACACATATTGAGAGGACATTTTAGAGACGACCCTTGCGACAATACTTGTTTTTTTTGTTTCTACCATAATGGGTGATGGAGTGTGAAGATGATTTATTTCTTTTTTTTTTTTTTTGCTTACACAGTGATCAATCAAATCAGACACAATCTTCTTATATTAATGCAGGATTAATCCCATGTGATTATATCTAATTTTGTAATTAAATTTTGTGTCGGTTACGTGGACTACTTAAAAATATGTCCCCACAACAATTAATAAATTATTGATAAAAAATGACCAAGGTTTATGTAAATTAATCTGGCACATTCATATTGATTGATATTGAATCTCATATGAGTTTCATTAATGTTTAATGGTAATAGATGTATCAGATCAAATGTTAAATGAAAAAAATATATGTAAAAACATGATTAATTTAATAGTATTATTAAAGATATCAATCTTGTGACTGGTAGATGGTGGAGTACTTTTTCCCCTTCCAATTGAGTTATGAAATTTTTTCCCATCCTAGAAAGAAACAACACTACCAGCTATAAAAGAAATTAGGTGAGTATAATAATCACATGATTAGTGTACTCTTTGGCCTTGTTTAATACTCTTTGGCCTTGTTTAATTAATAAAATTAATAGTAAAAGGATTAATAATTTCATAAATTAGTATATAATTAGTTATCTAATTAAATTTGTGAGACAATTATTTATTATGTATTCATTTTATTTTTTTTCCTTTCCTATTTGAAATTATAATCCCTAGCTCCTTCAATATTAAAAATTCGTCAATTTCATTAGATTAAATATCCGTCGTACATGTAATTCGGTTAACAAATTTTGCAATTAAATATGGGATTGTGAGTTCATGGACTAACAATCTCAATTCTACACTATAATCTCAAACATAACCTTTATTCCAAGATTTTGGCATAGGTGACCTGTGAGCCTGTTAACTCATATTAGTTGTTCATGAGCTTGGTTCAGCTCGTTATATATGTAAATAAATTCGATTTAAATTTTTAGACTTATTTAATAAACATGTCAAACTTATAAAGCTTTACTCATATTATTTATAATCTTATTATCAAACAAAATAAAATATTTTATATATGCATATTTAATATAGAATAATAATGAGTTGATTGAACTTGATTAGCGAGTTAATTTTTTTCTTATTGAGCTAAAGCATGATTAGAATAAATGAACCGAATCGAACTCAAACTAGGTTAATTTTCAAGGATGAACTAGAGTTTGATTTTCAAGCTCGATAAACAAACGAGCTAAACTCAAATTTTACAAAATTTGACTTAGCTCGACTCTTTTTACAGCAGAGTGAGTTTGACCAATTGATATTGTCCCGTAGAAGACATTCTTTCGCTTATTTTACTTGCCTTGAAGGCCTTTTGATCCTATGCTCCGAGCAGAGTTAATGGAAAGGGTTAAAGTAAAGTTGGAAGTATTGTATTGGTTCACGAAACTTAGAAGCATTTGCAACAATTTAATAACGCCAAGTTTAAAGTAGTTGAGTGCTTAGAATCAAACCAAAGCTTGAGATAGTGGGTTTCTATGTTGGATCACATTCTGGCAAAGAGGTATACCAAATACCAAGACCTTTGTTAGGAAAAGTTGGCATTCATAACAAGTGGGCACACACACCATTCCATGTGGTAGCTTAGAGGTACTCCAACACAACTAAGTGTTTTGTCTAGTAAAAATACACATAAAAATATATATTATATTTAAAAATATTATATATCATAAAAATTTATTCTAAATCTTATTCCGAAAGTGAGGGTGTACTGTAGATTTAAAATTAGTGAAAGATAGATCACACTTATAATAGATGTAAATCATTGATTCTCTTTTTTTGCTTAATTTCCTAGATAAATTTTTCTGAATTTGTAGCATTAGTGTATTATATTTTATTTATTCATTTTCAACATATTTTCAAAATTAATTTGTTGTACTTTTAAAACATTTTACATGTAGCTAATCCAGACAAGACGAGGCAACATATTTACTGTGCTAGCTATTTTGCTGGAGCTTCATTTTATGATGACACAAGACCAATTGCATAAAAATTTAAAGCATCTTTAATTCTTGTCGAAGATGCTTCAAGTAAGTGGTCGGGGGCTTACTCTCGTATGACTTGATTAAGAAGAGATGTCTCTGCGATGACAATTAGGCTTAAATTTCGTTTGACATTGGTTGCTATAATCAATTTTTTTATATTGAGATTTTTTTAGTTTGGTTTTTTTAATCTTGTTTGGTTTGAATTTTTTGAATTTTTTTATTTTAGTGACAAAAAAATGTAATAATTATAAGTTGAATGTGATAGTTTATCTTATTAACTTATTTAGTCTATTTTATTATTTTATACATTTTTAACTCCAAAATAATAGTCAAACCAGAGCATCTCCAAGAGGATAGTTATAAAACGCTTGTTAGGGATTTTAGCCAATGTAACTCTAATTTTGAGCTCTAATGAGCTGGCTATTGGGCTAGCTACTTTACCATCCTACTTTTTTGGTGGCTACAATTGAAGAGCCTCAGAGGCTCTCCAAACAAATATGTATGTATATATCTTAGATTTTTGTATATTTATGTCTTGAATTTACAATTTTATATATTTTATATATGTATATGTGTATGTAACAATTTTATATGTTCTTTCAATTCTGTTTGATGAATTACGGAATAACTTATTTTGTATTTTTTTCTCCTCATTCTACAGGTTGTGTATGTTTGTATGGGCAAATTTATTCTTATTATTACAAATTTATATTAGTAAAATATCAGTAATTAGTATTTTTTGGTTTAAAAATTAATTAAGTTAGTTTGAATGATTAGCTAAAATAAATAGTGTGGTTGAAAAACACAATAATTAAAGTAATTAGATAAAATAAAGAGTGTACTTTTTTCGTACTTTAATTAGTGAAAAGTTGAAAGTGTAGTTGGAGTTTAGGTCGTCATTAGCCCTTTTTCGTTATGCCATTGATGGGACTAAAGCTAAGCTATACTCTCGTGTTTTCTGATCCATCTAGGTCTCTTTTGTACTGATTCCTCAAACTTCTCTATAGTCAAAAGAAAAAGTGAGTCCAATCTCCAAAAGACAACAAATGCATCTACATCATAAATGTACAACCAATGTAAGTAGGTCCCAACTCCCCTTAACCCAGATCCAATCGCAAAATCTCAAGAAGAGGAAGACCATTTGATACGCAACACAAAGAAAATCAAAAGCAAAGAGGTCTCAAAGGCAGAGGAAATGGTTATGGCTGAAATCCCTACTTCATCTTCCTCCCTCTCGCCGGTAGAGAATATTGCTCAAACCTCACAGCTAGAGGGCCAGAAGCAAAAATCGTTTAAAGACGCTTTAGCAGTGCCTAAAAATAATGATTTCTACTTTGATGAGGCCATGGACTCCTTTTCAGCGGATGAGGAAGATGCCGAGGGTGACACCCACATCCATGACGGCAACTCTCAACAGACCCAGTCAGGTGTTCCACAAATATATCTCCCTAAGAGATTGTTGGAACAAATTCGAAAGCCCTGGACCAATACTTTGATAGTCCGTTTGCTAGGTAAAAGTATTGGGTACAAAATGCTCTGCACAAGAGTAAAGAACCTATGGGGCCTGCAAGAAGAATTCAATGCTATCGATTTAGGTAACAATTATTTTTTGTTTAAATTCTCGTCCTTGAATGACTCTGCGCGTGTTTATTTAAGAGGGCTGTGGGTCATCATGGACCATTACCTTACTGTGCGAAATGGGAGCTTGACTTCAAGGCATCAGAAGCCTTTGAAACCACCACAGCCGTTTGGGTCAGGTTTCCAGAGCTTTCGATAGAATACTTCCAAGAGAAGGTCTTATACGCAATTGCTAAACAGATTAGTAAGCCACTGAAGATTGACATGACCATAGCCATGGCTACCAGAGGCCGATTTGCACGAGTTTGCATTGAAGTGGATCTGCGCAAGCCCCTTTGCCCTCGGTTCTTATTAGGTAGGAAAAGTTACAATATAGAGTATGAATCTATCCACTCATTTTGTTCTTTCTGTGGCAGGATCGACCATCGGAAAGAGTTTTGCAAATACCAAGCTGTAAACCCCAAATCTCAAGAGACTCACCGGATCACTCCGCCGCCAGAGGAAAGCTAACTAGCCGTTTCTGGCCACAAAGATCAAGCAACGGCTAATTCTAACAACAACATCAGTAACCTGCAATCAACTGAGCCAGATGATGTTACATACGGCCCTTGGATGATGGTGACCAAACGGACTCGTAAGCCCACAATCCACAGGAAGGCCCAATCTACTGGGCCAAGCTCCAACACCAATAGATTCACCGAATTGGGCAAAGGAACCTAACAAGAGGAGGACAAAGCTCGTGGAAAGAAAACAACACGTTTGGGCTTAGAAAAGGAAGCCCTTAGTCCATCCATTCCAACCCCAATTAGACCAAGCAAGCCCACAGCCCTACCCCCACCTGAATCCATTTACCCCAACTCACCAAGTCCAACATATCAGCTTCCCCTCAGGAAAATACAACTAATGGCGAGGACACTCTGTCCCAGGTTCCTCATAGCCATCAGTCTAGTGACCTGATGCATGCTAATCCCAGTTCATCGGGTACAAACACCAAATCTCCAGAAATCTCCATGGTAGATCTTCATGAGGAAGCACCTTTAAGTCATACATCTAACCCACCACCCCCAGACATTACTTTAGTAAGTAGTGATGGACCCTCAACCACCAAACAGCGAAAACCTCCCGATCCAGGGTCCACGCATGGGGACCGAAGGGACCACAAGGCTAGAGGTTTCATCACACAAGATGGAGAATCACCCGCTGAGCCTGTTATTAGATCCAGGGAAAGAAGTAATTCACCTCGTCGCTACGGTATGGTGGATCGAGCAGATACGACTGAGGATAGAACCAAGCTGGAATCTCAGAGCAGAGTTCTCTAATCATTCAGTCCAGATGGCGTCCATGAGATCCAAGGACCAAGATCGTAGACGGATCCGAAGTATCCTCAAGGACTTGGTTACTGATCCTCTCCCCAACTACCCTACTATGGACTCTCTCACAATGATGTTCTAGAATTGCCGAGGGGCAGGCAATAATGCCTTCAAACGCAACATGCATGAGCTTATCAAATCCCACAAACCAACTATCTTCATTCTTATGGAAACCAAAATCCCCTATAGTTCTATGGGTAACTTCTTCAACAATATGGGGTTTACAGCTGCGACTATTGTGGATCCAATAGGAAGATCGAACGGCATTTGGCTTCTTTAGGACACAACTCAAGTCACCATTCGAGCATCTCACGCTACCAACCAAGTCATCCAAGCTACCATCCACAAAGAGGACCATGAGGAGTGGATATTATCTGCTGTCTACGCCAGCCCTAATGGCTCTCAACGAGAGGAGCTCTGGAATAACCTTGAAGAAACTGCCAACAGCATGGAGAAACCTTGGCTTGTAGCAAGAGACGTCAATGACTTCACCAATAGCTCTGAACAAAGAAGTTACTCCACCAGCTATAACCACAACAGAGCTCAGAAGTTTGCAGAAAGAATTAATAATTACAATCTCATTGACCTTGGTAGTGTCAGCCCCAGACTTACCTAGACTAATAATAGGAGAGGCTTGGCCAACACCATGGAGCGCCTTGACAGAGCCATAAGCAACGACAAATGGAGAGCATTATTCCCAGAAGGCACGGTGAGGACACTACCTAGAACGTATTATGATCATTCTCCCCTCATTGTTCTCACCCAAGGTATGCATCCCTCTAACCCTAAAAATAGGCCTTTTTGGTTTGAAGCTGCTTGGCTCTACCATCCTAGTTTCTCTGATGTTGTGTTACAATCTTGGGCTAATATGAATACTAATCTTGTAGGGGCTATTTTTGAATTCACTCACAATGTTAAAACTTGGAACCAAGAAGTCTTTGGTAATGTTTTTAAAATGAAAAGATCTCTGCTTGCTCGTATAGGGGGCATCCAAAAAGCCCAGACCCAAACCTTTTCTCATAACCTTTTCCTTTTAGAACAAGATCTCATTAAACATTACAACTCAACCCTTTTCCAAGAAGAACTCACTGGTTCCAAAAATCTAGAGTTAAATGGCTCACTTTGGGCGACCTCAACACTAAATTCTTCCACATCACAACCCTCAATAAGCGCCGAAAATTGAAAATCAATTTGCTCAAAGATGATAATGGTAACTGGTTGTGCCATCTGGAGGATATCAAAACTCACATATAACTCCATTTTAGTAATCTATTTAAACAAGAGGAAACTTTTATTTTTTATCATTGGAAGGATATCACCGCTACTTGGTTTACTAGAGATGATAACCAACTTCTGCAAAGTCCTATCACTAATCAAGATATTTGGCATGCCATCAAAAGCATCAAAGCTTTTAAAGCTCCTGGGTCTGATGGTCTACAAGCCATTTTCTACCATCAAAACTGGAATATTGTGGGGTCCTCTGTGTGTGCCTTTGTCCAACAATGTTTTACTACCAAAAACATACCTGAGGAGGTTAATGCAACTCAAGTTGTTCTTATTCCTAAGCTGCCTAACCCTGAAACTATTAAGCACTTTAGGCCCATAAGCCTGTGCAATGTGACCTACAAGATCATTACCGAAAGCATTGTTAACAGGATTAGACCTTTGCTCCCTGATCTTATCAGCCCCAATCAGAGTAGCTTTATTCTTGGTAGAACCACCACTGACAATGTTATTATTACCCAGGAAATTATTCACACCCTTAGAAATAAAAAAGGCAAAACTGGTGGAATGGTCTTTAAAATTGATCTTGAGAAAGCCTATGACCTTATTTCCTGGGATTTTGTGCACCATACCCTCCAGGAATTTAATCTTAACCCTGATTGGATTTCTCTTATCATGAACTGTGTGTCTAATGTTAACTCTTCTATCATTTGGAATAGAGAGAGCCTCCCTAACATTAGTGTTGGGAGAGGTCTCAGACAAGGGGATCCCCTATCCCCTTACTTATTTGTGCTTTGCATGGAAAATCTCTCTAACATGATTAGACTCAAAACCCAGAGTGGAGTTTGGAAAGGCCTCAAAGCTGCCAGACATAGCATTCCTATCTCTCACCTGTTCTTTGCAGATGACCTTATCCTCTTTGCTAAAGCCAACACTAGAAACCGTGATTGCATCATGGAAGTTTTGAATGAATTTTGTGAAATTTCTGGTCAGAAAATTAATCTTCAACAGTCCAAACTATTTGTATCCTCTAACATCCCTAGGAGTGAAGCCCTGTCCCTGAGCTACCAAAGTGGTATAGGCCTTACTCATGACCTTGGTAAATACCTAGGCACTCCTGTTTTGCACAGTAGAATTAGTAGAAATCATGTTAAAGACATCATTGTGAAGATCACCAACAAGCTTTCTAGGTGGACGGCCAATACCCTCTCTCTTGCAGGTCGTATTACCCTAGTGCAATCTGTTACCTCTGCCATTCCTAACCACCTCATGCAAACCATGGAAATTCCTAGGACTGTTTGTGACAAAATTGATAGCTTAAACAGAAATTTCATTTGGGGCAGCACTGACACTGTCAAGAAAGTTCATCTTCTGAACTGGAATCAAGTCTGCAAGAATAAAAAACATAGGGGGTTGGGCATTAGAAAATATAGGGACCAAAACTCTGCCTTAGTCTCTAAATTGGGATAGAAACTTCCTAGTAATGCTGACAACCTCTGGTGTAAAATCCTCCATTCCAAATATCTTCAACACCATTCCATTTCCAATTGGCCCAAACAGAGGTCTGCTTCCCTCACATGGAAAAGTATAATCAATAATAGAAAAGTTCTTGAGGATAATATCAAATGGAAGGTGGGAGATGGGGAGAAAATTTCTTTTATAGGTTGACTGGTGGTGTGGCACTCAGCCATTGTGTAAAAATTATGAAGGGTCCCATATTGATAATACTATGAAAGTTAGCTCCATAATTGATGAAGAAGGTCAATGGGATCTGAATCCTATCCAGCATCTGCTCACTCAACAGGATAAAAATAACATCCTTAGCATTTATAGACCCAGATTTGTGACCTTCATGGACATATCTTCCTGGCAAGGGACTGTTAATGGCAACTTCTCCTCTTCAGCAGCCTATAATGCTATCACTAAACAAGATGAAGATGGGTTAGATTGGCAGTGGATATGGAAAGTTAAAGCCCCTCAAAAGCTCAAATGTTTCCTTTGGATGTCCATGCATGGTAGGTTACTCACAAATCATATGAGACTCACTAGAAATCTCGCAGATTCTGATATCTACCAGAGGTGCCAAGGCCATACAGAAGATATGTCACACCTTCTCAGAGGATGCATCAAAGCTAAATCCATTTGGCTGAATCTGAAAGACCTTAACTGCTGGCAAGAAGAAGATAGGAAGGCACTACCTGATTGGCTAAAATCAAACATGAAAAGCCCAAGTAAGATGGCTAGTTTGCAATGGGCAACAATATTTTTAACTACCATCTGGCACATCTGGAAAGACAGGAACAAAAAGGTGTTTGAACACCACACCCAGCCAGCTTCCATTAGCACAACACAGATTCTCCAGCAAGCAAAGCAGATTCAGGAAGCCTTCCAAAACCCCCTCCATCCTACCTACTCGGAACCAAGACTAACTAACTGGCTTGCTTCCCTTGCAGGTAAACTGAAGCTGAACACTGATGGTTGTTCGAAAGGAGATCCTGGCCAATCTGGATATGGAGGTTTGCTGCGGGATGAAACAGGTACCTGGCTGTGGGGTTACCATGGCTATCTAGGGAACTGCACTAACTTGGAGGCCGAACTTTGGGGTCTCTACAGAGGTCTTACAATCATAATGCAAAAAGGATTGGCCAATATAGACATAGAGACTAATTCTCAAATTGAAATAAAGCTCATCCAGGAAGGAGCTGATAGAACCTCCCAATACAGAGCTCTCATCGAGGATGCTAACTTCATGTTGAGAAGATGTAGCTGTAACCTTCAATTCATCCCAAGACAAGCAAATTCATGTGCTGATGCTCTAGCCAATCTTGGAGTCAACCAAACTGAACATCTGGTGTTCTTTGATGAACCACCCAGCTCTATCTTTTCCTTTCTTATAGCAGACATGGTCTCTGCCAACTCTAAGAGGGTCTGATCCCCTCTATTTAAGTGGTGTATAAATTCTATATTCTCTGTTTACTTTCATTTGAATCAAAAAAAAAAAAAAAAAAAAAGAATGTAGTACCAATTAATCTTGTGACATGTCACGCACATCGAAAACCTTCTCTCTTCTGTTTCTTTTAGTGATCAGTATGCCTGAATTAGTTTATATACATTAATTCACTTTTCAATCTGATTAAAGGCAAGTTATTTACATTAATATTAAAAAATTTACAGGAAATCATTTTCTCGCCGCCTGACTTTAAAAATCAAACTCTGAAGAATTGTATGGGAAGCACAACCACAAATCACTCGGAACAATCTCATAGTTCCATGGAATTGTCTTATTATTTCTGGATAAAAAATATTATGAATCCCAAATAATTTATTAAATTTTTTACTAAACCTCTCACATGAATGTGAAATTCATACAAATCTACACGTGTATGGATCTCCCACCCATCAAAAAGATTTAGTAAAAAATTTAATAAATTATTTAGAATTCTTAACCTCACGCTTTTATATGGTGGTAGTAAAACTACTCTTTTTTTTTCTTTTTTTTTTCTTTTTTTTTTTTTTTTTTGTGAATCTTTTGACATGCTCTCCTATAAAAATACATCTCTCCACTCACCTTCTTGCCTTAAAAAAAAAACCCCAAATATTGAGAGAGAGAGAGAGAGAGAGGGCGACAGATGGGTGTGGTTGTAATGCTCATGATCTCTCTCATTGTAACCATGCCATGGGTTCAAACCCTTCAAGTCGAGCAACAAAATAACCAACCTAGTTGGGCCAAGACACTCAAATCCAAAAAGCAAATCGTAACCAACCTCCAATTCTATTTCCACGACACAGTCAGTGGGAAGACCCCAAGCGCAGTGCGCGTGGCTCAATCTTTCTACACCGAAAACTCGCCGACCCGTTTCGGAGCCGTGATGATGGCCGATGACCCGTTAACCGAGTCACCCGACCCGTCATCGAAGCTGGTGGGCCGAGCCCAGGGACTGTACGGGTCGGCTGGGCAGACAGAGTCGGACTTCGGGTTAATAATGGCTTTGAATTATGGGTTCGTAGATGGGATTTACAATGGAAGCTCTATTAGCATTCTCGGCTTGAACTATATTCTTCATTCGGTCCGAGAAATGGCGGTTGTCGGAGGTACTGGTCTGTTTCGACTGGCTCGTGGGTACGCCGTCGCGAAGACCCACTGGTTCGACCCGATCTCTGGGGATGCCATTGTAGGGTACAATGTTACCATTGTTACTTAATAAAGTGTTTTGGAGAAAGAATCACAAAATTTAATACAATCTTTGAATATTTATTGTGTGAAATTTTGTGATCGGATTTAATGTATTTAGAATTATTTTAATAAAAATGTTATGGT
The DNA here is from genome assembly GCA_036172215.1 of Camellia granthamiana. Classification (NCBI taxonomy): domain Eukaryota; kingdom Viridiplantae; phylum Streptophyta; class Magnoliopsida; order Ericales; family Theaceae; genus Camellia; species Camellia granthamiana. Next base: position 5,968,598 of record CM069904.1, on the reverse strand, counting down.
CCTTTAAAAGTGAGTGAGTGAGTGATATAGATTTAAAATTAATAAGATATGAGTTACAATAACAATGAAAGTAGGCTTTTGATTTATTTTTGTAAATAATGTTTTAAATTCATAGTATTGTTATTCTAATTAGAAGTTAGAAAAAGTAAGGGACTCTGAAGGGGTCATGCTAAGCATATTATATTTTTTCTATCACATTTGATTTATTATCTCTTGCAACGTTGAATAAAAAATTTGATCAAATTTAAGTAAAAATTTGATAAAAATTTCAATTTAATACCGTACTCTAATGCTAAAATAAAATTTTCATCAAATTTTTTTACTTTCCTAGTTGTTCGGGAGGATGTCTAGGCGGATGTCTTGAAGGTTGTACGGAAATGAATAAAAAAGCTATTAAAGTTACTCTTGGGTGGATATCTGGAAAGATGTCCGACTCAACGGTAATAATTTAAATTTGATGAAAGATGAAAGACTCTTTTTATTTGTTAAAATTTTTAGGTTTTTTTTTTTTTTTTAATATGAATATGGTGAAAGGGTTGAAGTGCCAAAATGAAGCACTTTTCATCAAATTCAAATTTAATGAAATATCTCAGGCTGGATTAGATATTCTCTAATGCAAAAATAACATATTACATGGTAAACTAGATATAGTAGGAAAAAGACCTTGGGATTTGACCCAATGGTCTTGTAGTCATATTTTAGTGTGTGGTGAGAAGAAGGTCAGGATTCAAGCTGATGGAGTTTATTAACAAACTAATATCCTATAATCTTGATAAAAAATTTAGTTGTAATGTAACTTTACTAACAAACTAATATTCTACAATCTTGGCAAAAAAATAAAAAATAAAAAGTAGAAAAATGTGATAGGTGTAACATTGCTCAGTCTGAAGTAGCATAGTTTGTTATTTGAAATTTTACTCATAAATGAAGTATATGATATAAATTTAAATTTAGTGTTATGTAAATTATACCTAAAATTAATCTAGTACGTATATTTTATTTTTTAATAAAATTTTAAATAATCTTTTAATGGTTTTAAAACAATTTCATAAGAAAAGGGAGAGGGTGGCATAGAGGAATCAGGATTCTCACTGTTCTTTTTAAAGTTGACGCAAAATTTTGTGTAATTTTATAGTGATTTCATTTCAATTTTAAATTTGGCCATTTGAATTATGTTTTTTCATTGACATGTAACAAGATTGAAACACAAAAGTACAACAAAAACCCTTGGTCTATGACGAGTGGAGTATCTGGGTGGAAGACTCAAAGTACTGATCAACATGTTTTTGTTTGGATTTTTAGGATTTATTTTTTAGAAAATTAAAATTTTTATTTTTCATATTTCTTTATTTTTACTGAATTTTTTAATATTCTAGATAATTTTTTTTTTAAATTTTTAGATATACCTAATATAAATACACTTAAAAAGTATAATATTTGTGAAAAAAATCTTTAGAAAACTCACTAAATACCAAAAATATAAATAAAAAAAAATGAGAATTCAGTACATTTTCGTATTCTTGTGTATTTATATATTTTTTAGAATATTTTTTTATAAATATTTTACATTTAGATATATCCAAGTAAGACGCATCTAAAAAAGTAAAAAAATTACTTAAAATTTTAAAAATAATCACTAAAAACAAAAAACAAAACAAAAATAAAAAATTCAACTTTTAAAAAATTGAATTCAGAAAATTGAAACTAAACACACTAAATCTTGACAAAGAATAATTAACTCACCATTTTGTCTGTTGATTATGTTATTAGATGAATTTCATCATTTTTCCAACAAATGCAATTTTCTCTTTTTCTAAGAATCTAAGAATCTAATTCTACACAGGAAATTAGATCCAACAATACATAGAAATTTAACAACCATCACGAGGCACACAACAACAAAAAAACTCATCATAAGAAAAAATTAATGACTTAATAAAATAAAAGGTGAATTACATTAACGGTTCTTATAGTTTGGAATTTGTGTCACTTTGGTCTCTGATTTTTTAATTGTGATATATTTGATCCTGAATTTTGAATCTTGTTCCAAATAAAGACAATTAACGATAACATTGCTTAATTTCAAGGGCAAAATCGTAAATTTGATAAAATATAAACTAATTTGACAAAAATAAATGTTAAAAATATGTTTTTAAATTTTTAAAAATTATTTCTACCCATTAAAGATAAAATTATGTAAAATTGATAAATCTTTTAAACATATATTTATTTATTTATTACCAAATTAATTTTTATTAAGTGTTTAGTTAATGATCATGTAATGGGTAGTTTTTATTTTCATCAAATTAGTTTCTATTTTTTCAAAAGTCAAATATAGCGACAATTTGATATTATTATTAAACCAATATCCAGTAAATTAAAAAAATCTAAAACCAAAAAACATTTCATATATTAAATATATCGATTAGATATTACAATCCTAACATCTACTCATAATCATCATCTAAACACATAATAAAAATTAATTTGGTAAAAAAAAAATATATATCTAAAAGATTTATCAATTTTATATAATTTTATCTATGGTGGGTAGAAATAATTTTTAAAAATTTAAAAATATTTTTTTGACATTTATTTTTGTCAAATTAATTTATATTTTATCAAATTGATGATTTTGCCCTTGAAATTAAGCAATGGTATCTTCAATTATCCTTATTTGGAATAAGATTCAAAATTCATGGTCAAATGTGTCACAATTGAAAAATCAAAAATCAAAGTGACACGAGTCCCAAATTATAGAGACGGTTAATATAATTCGTCTTATAATAAAAATCCTAATAATGCAAAGAAATTATTACTATTAGGGAAAGCCTACAATGTGCACCTTATAAAAGGGCATATGATATGCACTTATTGTGTGGTCCATATTGTGCCACATCATAAAAAGTGACCTACTAAACCGGTCATGTAACAGGTTACAGAAAGAATCATAACTTTTTTTTCAAATATCATAACAATACTACAATGAATCATAACAATGTCACAATATTCACCTAAGTGTCATAACAAAGACACTATAAATCATAATAATATAATGACAACTCATAACAAATATAGTTATTTGTAATTAATTATCATAATATTTGAATCGTAACATTTTTTATTATGATTCACCATGACAAATCGTAACTTTTGGTAGTACAAATCATAACTTTTACTAATGAATCATAACCACATCTTTTTTCTCCACAATCATCATAAGATTAAAAAAATGTCATAACTTTTACTAACGAATCATAACACTACAAGAATTTTCACTTTTGGCGACTAAATTTTTAGTGGCTAAAAGTTAATTTTTAGTCGCCAAAGGGTTTTAGCGACTAAATTATTTGGTCGCAAAAGTAGTCGTCAAAGAATTATCGGTAAAGGTAATTAGCGACTAAAATTATTTTAGTCGCCAAATGTATACAATTTTCGACTAAAATTTTAGTCACCAAATGGTTGGACATTAAATTAAATTAGACCATTTTGGACGACCAAACTTTTATTCGCCTAAAGTTTCACATTTGTAGCTACAAAAATTTTAGTCGACAAAGAGTTATTCTTTTAGCTACTAAAAATTTGGATGCCTAAGGTTTCACATTTTTGGCTACTAAAATTTTAGTCGGCAAAAGAGTTCTTCTTTTAGCTACTAAATATTTGGTCACCTAAAGTCTCACATTTTTGGCTACTAAATTTTTAGTCGGCAAAGAATTCTTCTTTTGGCTACTAAATATTTGGTAGCCTAAAGTCCCACATTTTTTGCTACTAAAATTTTAGTCGGCAAAAGTGTTTTTATTCTTTAGCTTTTTGTTTTTAGCTATGAAATATTTTAATCGCCAAATGTTTGATTTTCTTTTGGCTACTAAACTTTTAGTCGCCAAATATCTATTTTTTTTTTTTGCTACAAAACTTTTAGTCGCCAAATGTCTTTTTCCAATTTCTTTTTAGCTACTAATTGTCTAGTTGCCAAAAACATGATATTGTGTTTTATTGCAAAATTATAATTTCTGCACAACCTGTCTATATTCCATGCAACCTGTAATACGTATATAAACAAAATGATACATACTATCAATCATTCCACAATCTGCATCTATATACAAAAAATAAATAACTTTAAATGTCAAAGTCCATACAAATCAAATTATTGTCCAAACTAAAATAATAATTCCATAAAAAATATATCATATAGAAATCAAAACCTTCCGTATACAAAAAATACATTTACTACCAAGAGAAATTACTATTTGGCATGGTACAAATTACCATCGTAATCTGTACCACGCAAAAGGTGATATATGTATCATGACAAAAATTTTCTATAGACCATGACAAAAGGTCATATATGTACACCGACAAATGGTACCTTGTCTTTTCTTGTAGACTAATGTTTCCTTTTTTTTTTTTTTTTTTTTTGGTGGACATCATCCCCCTAGTTATTGGTGGTGATTTCAATTGCCATGTAGGAGTAGATAAACTAGGGTATGAGAGGGTGCATGGTGAGTATAGTTTTGGTGATAGAAATGAGGTTGGAGAGAATATTTTAGATTTTGCGTTGGCTTCTGACCTAAAGGTGGCCAATACTATGTATAAGAAGAAAGAGGAGTATTTGATAACTTTCAAGAGTGGGTCAATTAGGAGCCAAATGGACAGGACTGAGATGTGGAAGTCATTGAAGTACCCTCAAGTTTTTGGGATCGAAATCAAAATTTTCAGAACTTCAGATTATTTTTTGCCTTTCCCCTGCTTGGTTTTTATCCATGTATTGCCAAGATTGTTCTGGATGATTAATAAATTAACCAGATGTACTGGAAGTTTTTTGTGAACCATATTACCTTTTGTTATGTAACTCTAATACTAATTGAGGCTTGGGTTTAAAAAAAAGTTTATAACAAAAAAAAAAAAAAGGAAGAAGAAGAAGCACAGTAATGGCTTTTTATTATAACATTTGATTAATAAATTTGTCATCTGAAGAAGGCTTAGTCAAGCAGGGAACTAAAGTTTGATGAGCAGATTTTGAATTTTGTCGACTTTATTAATGTGGGGATCACTTTTTTTGTTTTTCTTCCTGTTTTTAACTCTGCTCCTAACTAGTATGTGGACTTCGGCGTCAATCGAGAGAAGTCTTCTATTTACTTGAAACTCAGTTATCTGTGTGTGGAAAATTCATCCGATTCACACTACCCGAGACCTAGCTATACAAGACCCCCAAAAAAACTTGTACTACAAACCAACAACCGGCTCTTCCACCTCCTGAAAAACACTCCCAGAAAATTTGAAAGTTTGTTGGCATATTTTTTATTTTTATGCGAATAAGCGTGAAGTGTGAAAAACGAAAAAAAAAAAAAATATGCTACAGCCTAAGCATGATGGCAATCAGATCGTGCGATTGATTTTAGGTTGCTGATGGCCTCTCATCAATTATATATTCAATTATATGAGGCTCATCACCTTTGTCACATCATTATAAATATATTTGTGGGTGTAAAATGTGAGTCTCTAGGCATTGTTGTACATACATATACATGCACTAATCTATTTTGTGCCAACAAATTACAACTCATTGAACTTCAGTTTCTAGGTGCATTGCAATAGAAATGGTAGACAAATATACTAAGTACATACATGGGGGAGAGAATTTATTATTACTGTATTCAAACAAACAAACAACCAAACAAGTCAGTTCTCTGCCTATATTACAACCAAGCCATCATACAGCCAATTTCTCATCACCGTAAAAGCCTGTTCCACATCACCATCTTCTTCAGGAGATTGAGGTCGGTGAGCAAACCCATGACCTCTTCCCTTAAAACTCAAAACCCTAGATCCTTTTGTACCAATTCTCTTCTCAATATCTTCCAAGGCACTGACCCGATAACTCGGATCATTGTCACCTACAATGACCAATACAGGCACCTTTATATTAGCAACGACAGATGGGTCAATTCTTGTGCCATAGAATGAAACCCCAAAGCCAAAACAGGCACCCCTGTCCTGGGCAAGCGCATCTATTACTCGGCCATCTCCAAAGCAGAATCCAATGATACCAAGCTTCTTTGAGATTCCTACAGCTACAAACTCATCCATCATCCACTTTTTAGAGGTTGTAATGTCTTTTGCAATCCTTTCCGGGGTTTGTTGTGCAAGCCATTCTTCAAATAAAGCCTTTGGTCTATCCTTTGCCCATGGATCCCCGCGAAACAAGTTCGGTACTAGTACACTAACAATATTTATTTCAAGAAAAACACCGGTAAAAATTATATAAAGGATCATTTTAAGAATCATTAACAATGCTGACAAAGATATGGAAAAACAAGACAACCTGGATATCAATGCACAGACCAGTAGCATTAGATACAGAATGCTCAAGTTTGTTCAGGTACCAAAGGCATAAAACCTTAAATGAAGCTTTTTTTAAAAATTTATTTGAAATATATATTTCTTTTATGTTGAAATGCAAAACAAGATTGTTCAGGTGCTAGAGGCACAAAAAACTTAAATGAAGCATTTTTAAAATTTTATTTGAAATATATTTTTCTTTAATGTTGAAATGCAAAATTACTAATTACATTCAAGTTTAAAACTTTCAATTCCCAAAACAAATTGAAACCAGCAGTATAATATATATATATATATTTTTAAAAATCGAGATTAAGATAGCTCTCCCTACTTTTTTTAATTGGTAGTTTGATCACAAATGGAAAATCTTATTTGCCTAGCACTTGAGCCACTTCTGACTAGATACACGTATGCCCTATTCCCAGTGTATCAAACATCATCTAATACAAGTGTCTTTGGTAGTTGTTGTGTAGTACAAATGTATTTTCACACACATGATGTCTAAAAATCAGGAAACACACTTGTAACCGTTGCAGGCAACACGATATGTGAAATCTGTAGTGGCTGAATCCTCAAATCCAAAGATATCGGACAAGAGCAAAATGCCAGTTCCGTTGTTCTTCTTCACTGCCGTGAAAAGATAAGCAAGGATACTATCATCTCCCTCGCCTATCGAAATCTCAACTCCATTGACTAGCTCACAAGCCTCATCATTAATACCTTCTTCAACTTCCACTGGGTTGCGAGATACTTTACACGCCGTAGATTTTATAAAACATAATGAGGGCAGGTGAGGATTTGAAATTGCAGATTCTTTGGACAATAACTGAAGCCTTTATAGTCAAAATTTCCAATTATGAATAACAACTTTTTAGCACTTCAACATATAAAAGGCAGAGAAGACATGTTTGTTTTAAGTGAAATCCTCTTATGTGCTCTCTTCAAGCATAAAATGCAAATTTCAAAATATACATATTTGACCAGACCAATTATATTAATATATAAATATTCCATTTTACAGCCAAAAAATGACAATGACAAGTAAACAACATATGATTGGCACTCCCATCATTTTCTTCTGTAAATTGTAGAACTAGTTTCCTCTACTTGTTTACAAGTGATCTAGGTATGGCTATAAGAAGAAAAAGTTCACTTGGGTCAAATTAAAATTGATAAATATACTAAACTATCACAACACACAATTTACATGTTGAAGCATCATTTATTTTGCAAGCAACGTGTTACTGGGATGGGATGTGTTGTAGTTACCATTTAAGAAATGCATTTACGGGTCAACCTTGGTCATGGAACTCTCTCTTTATACATCAATTTTTCTCACCATATCATGCCAAGCAAAATATACCCAAATTAAAACCATCAAAGGTCGTATACCAAAACGTGTATGAGGCCCATTGACCCCATATATGAGTATGATGAATAAGAAATGGCAAAGGATTTCAATGGTTAACTGAATGTAAACCGTGGTTGCCTATTTTTACCTAATTAAGTGAAGGTTAAGGTCACAAATCATAATTTTTGTAAGTTTCAAAATCAAGAATAGACCATTTTACATTTCTAAAGATCAACAACATAAAGCATGCATCCAACCAAAAACTCAAATATGGGAGATGGTGGTCTAAAGAGAGAATTTGTTCCCCACAAATCCTTTTGCTTGGAATCCTTGATGTCCATTTTGCAAACGGCTGTTTCGAAGAAGGGGATTTCAGTCTAGGGTTTCATAGAATAGAGATGGAGAAATGGAGAGAAACAAGTTGCAGCGAGAGAGAGAGAGAGAGAGAGAGAGAGAGAGAGAGACATACCTTGAGGCGAAGTCGAGGGCACGTTATGTTCTCGGGATAGTCTTCGACGGCGAAGAAGAGCTTCGAAGTCGTGTCTGAAGAAAGCTCTGGAGTCGTGTCTGAAGAAGGCGAAGAGGAGCTTCGAAGTCGTCTCTGAAGAGGGCGAATATGAGCTTCGGATTGGTCTGAAGAATAAGGGTTTTGGGAAAACAAAGTGAAGAGGGTTTGTGGAACATAGAATCGGTGAACAAAATTGTAACCGGTTGAGAGGGTATTCAATATTTTCAATCAAATTATTTGATGATTGAGATTAATTTATAAATATCTAATGGTTTAAAATAAATGTGTACATGATGTGCACTATTTAATAAGGTGCACATCTTAACAGCTCCCTTATTATTATTATAGGATTAACCTTCTCTCACCTCTGATAGAAAAATATACATAGTGGCAAACTCAACTACACCAGATGGTTGAAAATCAGGGTTCACAAAGACCAATTTTTGCATTTCCCTTTTTCTTTTCTTTTTTTCGTTTTTTGGGTGAATGATTACATTACACTATGATGGAACAACAAAGCATAGCCACATTTTCTCAATGGGTCTAACTTGTTTTTGGTTAGAGGTTAAGATTAGACCCTTAAGTCCGCTCCATAAGCCTATTTTTAAGCTTCATTTCAATAATTCGAACTATTCATATTTTAGGATTTGTCAAATATATTATAACTATAAAAAATTAAGTCGATCGAATAATGGCAATTACGCGTTTGAATCAGTTTTATATGAACCGTTTATTTTTTCACTGTCGATTTTTTTTTTAGACAAAATTAATTCGAACACGTAGTTACCGTTATCCGATCGCCTTGATTTTTTACAAAAATAATATATTCGACGAATTCTAAAATGTGAACAGTTCGAATTATTGAAACGGAATCCAAAAATAGACCCACCGAGTAAACTGAAAGATCCAATCTCGATCTCCAACTAAAGACAACGACAAGCTGGACCTTTCCCAATTCATTTCCCTTGCACATGCAAAAAGCTATAAGGTGTACAGTTTTGGCCACAATTGAGTTCACTTTCTTGAGTTTTGTTTTGTTTTACTACAGTGTGCCAAATAATGTTTTGCATCTTTCGTGTACTAAGAAATGGACAAGCACTAATGGTTGTTTTCATACAAAATGGGATCAACTTTAATCGCCTCTTTTGTAGGCCTAAGCCACCTTGTTAGAGCATTAACTATAACAGTAGTCAAAGTTAAAATATGGTAATTTGAGTTGATTTGGGTTTTTTAGTGGCATGTCATAGCAACTATCAAATTTGATAATTGTCAAAATTTGTGTTAAATTTGACACAAGTTTTGACAAATGTCAAATCTACTAGCTCAGTCAAAATCAATTGATTTTCTTCATTCCTTCCTTCTCTCTCTTCCTTTCTCATCCTTTTAACAAATCAATTTTTTTTTATAAAAAAAAAAAATGAAATTCACCAAACCAAAAAAAAAAAAAAATTAAACAAATTTCACCAAAATTTTGTTAAATAGAATCAAACAACAGCAACAACAATGTATGCACATGCCTATTGCATCAGATATTACATAAAGTGGTCATCCTGCAGATGTCCCAGGGAATGACCTCAATAGTTTAGAGTAGTTGTCCTGAAAAATGTCCTGATCTTGGTTGGGATTATGCCAAAATGGCTTTGCACCATTGAAATTTTAGTACTATAATTTGACAATTTATTACTGTAGCATGTCAAATTATAATTTTGCCAATACTATAATAACAATTACTATTAGAGATGCTATTAGAATGACCTTTTAATGTCATCTTTTACCTTGAAAATGGTTTGTAAGGTACAAATTTTAAATTAATGTAAAATTTGTATATTGTGAGTTATACTTAAATTGAATCTTGTTTACTTATTTAATTATGAATAAAATTATAATTTTTTTTTTCTTTCTCATATGTAGCCCAACTGCTCGGTGGATTATACATCCTAGAAACTAAAAACTTATATGTTTCGCTTCCCTACCCACTTCATTGCGTTGCTCAACGTGAGACTAAATGGTTCTATTTTATCATAATTTTTTTTTTTTTATATAGAATTATCCATCAAAATGAATGGTACTATACTAGTAGTGGTAATTTCAATGATAAGTAATCTTGATGAGATTTTGTTTTGAAGTAATAAACTCACTGGCAAGTCTATTACATCATTTTATATATGGGTAATTCTATTTACACACTATTACTTGTCTTAATACACACCATTTACTCAGTTCACACTATACACAAATTAAAACTTTTAATTTTATCTCAATACATACTAATAATTTTCAGATAATACTAAACTATCCTCATCTTCTCCAACAAACCCTAACCCTAATCATCGAAGGCAACCATCACCTTCAACCGGCACCGTTCCCTTCTCAGCCTCTCTTAACCTCTCATGGTTGTCGCCCCTCCCCAGCCTCTCACCTCCTCCCGCCATTACTTCATCCTCTCCAACCTCCCTTCCTTTCATCGCTGCCCCTTTTTGTCAAGTCCCCCATCATTGTCTCCTTTCGCCACCGCCACTATAGCTCCCTTCCATTCAGTCGCAATCGCTAGATCGTGATCTCTCTTCCACATACGATTTCTCTATCTCTCTTAATTGCAATAACCATCAGTCTTCACCACCCTTATCCCTGACAACCCATCCAGACTTTCATTCCCGATGACAATGCTGCAGCCCCCTACTACCAACAACCCTTTTCAATAACCCTCTGTCGTGATCCACCTTTCATCCAGCTAGGGTTTGAGTAAGAAGAAGGGTTTCGGTTACTAGATCTAGGCTTTGAACAAGAAGAAGAAGAAAAAGAATAAGAAAAGAAGATACGGATTGGGCTACGAGAGATATTGGGGTTGGGAAAGAGAGGGACCGGGCTAGTTGCAGAGGGTGGAGAAGAGTCGAGGACAACAGAGGCGTAGACAACAGAGTTGGGGAGACGCGATCGGATTGGGGAGAGTAGGCTACACTTGTCACGACCCAAACTTGCCCTTATAGGTTTAGTGTCATAACCGGCCAGTAATCCTTGGATTACCGAATGCCTCTTAACAGAATAACATTTAATTGGGGACTGGGGAAGCAAATATACCAAATATGAATAGTCCTTAGAGCCGTGCAAATATACATGGGATAGAAATTTGAAACCTCATATAATATATTCATATATGTGACATCATGATGCATTGTTCTTCATCACATTTGATACAGTTGTAGCCTAAAAAGGAAAATAACTTTTATACACAAAACAAAAGACTTGTTCGTATTACAAACAAAAATATAAGGTCTTTACTTGTAACGCCCTCAAAATAAAGACATTTAATCCCAACAATATAGACACGTTATGATACATAAAAGGTCCACATCTTTCCATTTATCAGAGTTGTATTACAAAAGTATTACATGTTAACAACAAAAGCAAATGCCCTAAGGGCTTACAGCTTTCCAAGTTAACACTTGGTTACACAAAAGTAGAGTACTAACTCATTTACACATTAAGCCCTTGGCTTGAAATTACATGTAATATAACAAAGGAAAGACATCCAAAAAGTCTGTCCGCCACCAGTCTCCCAAGCTAAGTCCTTGGAGGTGGCAAGCTACCTGTACCTGAAAATGATGTTCCCATATAGGGTGAGCCACAGCCCAGTAGAAATATACTAAACCAGTTATGAATAATGACTAAAAGATTAACAATTCAACAGGTGGTCAACACTTTTACACTCTTTCATAACATGATACAAATCCAAGACACTTAAGTCTATGTTTCCTTTCATTTCCATTTCCTTTCCTTTTTACTTGTCATTTCACAATCTTGGCTCAGAACCTGGCCAAACATCTCACATGAAACAAACGTTCATGCCAACACTTCCATTCAACAACGATAAACATAACAGTTATATCAACACTTCCAAAGACAAGCATATACGCTCTGTCAATACACTTCTAGATAAGCATACACGCTCTATCTACGGAGTTCATCCCCTATCTCCTCCCAACAACATCCGGCTTAGAGGTTCATCCCCTATCTTCCCCTAAACCGTGGAGTACATCCCCTATCTTCTCCAACACAACACAATGCATATAAACAACAATTATACACATCACATATCAATACATAAAATCAATGTATTCTTACTATTATCATGCTCAATGAGACAATTCTATTCCAATTTCTCATTCTTCCCAATTAATTATCCAAATTAATTAATCAATGTAATTAGGACATTTTCCATAATTAGCATTACAACCCTTAGGTTCCAATTTCATTAATGTTTCAACATTAATTCCATGTTTATATACCAAACATGCCTCTAGGTTTATCATAGACCAAAACCCCAAACTTTTATAAAATTACACAATGGCCCCAAAGTTTCCCAAAATTACACAACAACTACCAACATGTCAAAATGCTAAAATTCAAAGACACAACTCATAAGAAGGAGTAGGATATCCCTACCTCAAAGATTTAGCTCAAAAGGAGATGATGGCCAACACCCAACTTGCTCCAAAATCAAAGATTTTCCGATTAAAACGAAGCCCTCGATGATCTCTATCTTTTTAACAAAGGCACTTGGCTAGGAAATCACCCTAGATAGATCAAATCTTAGAGAGAATATAATTTTAGAGTGAGAGGCTCTCAAAAAGTGGGTTTGAAGAAGATAGAGTTTGCAAAAAGTGATGTTTAGTTCGGTGCTGTCTTGCTGATATAAACAGGCTCGCTCGAGCGAAGACCCCGTCGCTCGAGCGACCAGTGCAAATTTTCCGATTTGCAATACGAAGCTCGCTCGAGCGAAGGAAAAAGGTTCGCTCGAGCCAACATCCACAACCTTCAGGTCTGTACTGGACGCAGTCTGCGCTCGAGCGAAGCCTTCCTGGCTCGAGCCACCAGACACAAAAACTACCCTCGCTCGAGCGACCAAGTCCTCGCTCGAGCGACCAGCCAAAATTCTGGGCAGCAACACTTGGTTCCCAAACTCAACCAACCTGTAACAAACCTGCCCAACACATCCTATAACTCAAATACAAAGCAAGAAAGGATGTAAACAAGACAATACTCAACTACCAACATCCACGGACACACGTCCGGATCACTGTACAACAAGGGGTAAACCCGGGACCGCTATAACCTCCCCCCCTTAAAGAATTTCGTCCCCGAAATTAAAAACAAGTTTTGAAAAGCAAGTTTTCCCTTCTTTTAAACAATGTTATACCACAACATTCCACAATTCGACCCATTACCGGTCATTCCATCTCTTATCAAGAGGCATTCTACAACATATACATTTCAACATGCATTTTCTTTCCATCTCAACCATCTCCAACATATATGGTTCACAATTCATATCATAAGCAATAATCATGATACAATTCCATTTCTATAATATAGCCAACATACGCAATATTATAATCAACTCCCATAACAAGGCAAGTTCTACAGCATTTACATTAACCAAAACATGCACCATGTTTTACAACTTAAGACAATTTGAATATTCTTAAAGTTCATTACAATTACACAATTGCAATACTTGATTACACATCAACAAACAAGTCCGGATATTTCTCGCGGACTCCCAACTCACGTTCCCAAGTGGCCTCCTCCACTCCGTGATGTTTCCACAAAACCTTAACCAACGGGATGGTCTTGCCACGCAGGACTTGATCCCGCCTATCCAAGACCCGAACCGGTCTCTCCTCATACGAGGCATCCTCATCTACCTCTAAGTCGGTCCAATCCAACACATGTGATGGATCTGGTTCATACTTCCGAAGCATACTCACATGAAACACGTCATGAACTCCGGATAACTGTGGTGGCAAAGCTAAACGATAAGCAACCTCGCCAATCCTCTCAAGAATCTCAAAAGGCCCAATAAACCGAGGGGATAACTTCCCACTCTTCCCAAACCTCAACAAACCCCGTCTAGGTGATATCTTCAGAAAAACATGATCACCTATCTCAAACTCCAACGGTCTCCTCCTACGGTCAGCATAAGATTTCTGCCGACTCTGGGCTGTAACAAGCCTCCTACGGATAAGCTCAACTTTCTCCGTCGTCTCCTTAACCAACTCCGGACCAATCAAAGGGGTATCACCCACCTCGGCCCAACAAACTGGAGACCTACAAGGTCGGCCATACAAGGCCTCAAATGGTGCCATACCAATACTAGACTGAAAACTATTGTTGTAGGCAAACTCCACCAATGGTAAGTGCCTCTCCCACGTCCCACTGAAATCAAGGACACAACCCCGAAGCATATCCTCGAGGATCTGAATAGTACGCTCGGACTGCCCGTCAGTCTGAGGATGATAAGCTGTACTAAAGGTCAACTTAGTACCCAAGGCACTCTGCAAACTCTGCCACAATCTAGCAGTAAAACGAGGATCTCTATCTGAGACAATCGTCACTGGGACCCCGTGCAACCTCACTATGTCCCGAACATACAAGGCGGCAAGATGATCTACTGAATCTCGCACGCGCATAGGAATGAAATGCGCCGACTTAGTCAACCGGTCTACAACCACCCAAATAGCATCACTACCCCGCTGAGTCCTCGGAAGACCTACAACGAAGTCCATAGTGACATGCTCCCACTTCCACTCGGCAATAAACAAGGGTTGTAACAAACCCGCTGGCCTCTGATGCTCGGCCTTCACTTGCTGACAAGTAAGGCACTTAGACACGAAAACTGCCACATCTCTCTTCATACCCCGCCACCAAAACTGGCGACCCAAATCCCGATACATCTTAGTACCTCCCGGATGCACCGCAAGGCGCGAATGGTGAAACTCTCGGAGTACTTCCTCTCGGCAAGACTCCGGTACAAGCAAACGGTCTCGGTATCTCACACTCAAGTCGGGATACACTGTTAAACCCTTCTCAACCTTCCCACTGGAGATCTTCTCTCGGAGGGATTCTACCTCAAGGTCACCTCTCTGTGCCTCTAACACTCTAGTCACAAGTGTAGGCTGCGCAACAACAGAAAACAAGGCCGCAGCCTCAACGGATTCGCCCAAATGCAAATCAAACTCTCCAATGGCCCCTAACATCTCCCACTCCCGGATGGCTATACAAGCTACATCACTAACGGATTTCCTGCTAAGGGCATCGGCCACAACATTGGCCTTTCCCGGGTGATAGTGCAACTCGAAGTCGTAATCCTCAATAAACTCCATCCACCTCCTCTGCCTCAAATTCAAGTCTTTCTGTGAAAACAGATATTTCAGACTCTTATGATCCGAGAACACCTCGAATCTCTCACCATAAAGGTAGTGCCTCCAGATTTTCAAGGCAAAGATCACAGCTGCTAACTCTAGGTCATGTGTAGGGTAATTCTTCTCATGAATTTTCAACTGACGTGAGCCATAAGCTACTACTTTCCCCTCTTGCATCAACACACAACCCAAACCCTCTCGTGAGGCATCACAATAGACTGCATAACCCAACCCTCTCTCCGGAATAATCAAGACCGGAGCGGTGGTCAGTCTAACTTTCAACTCCTGAAACGACTTTTCACACGTCTCACTCCATACAAAGCTGACTCCCCTCCGAGTCAATCTGGTCAACGGTGAAGCTAACCTGGAGAAATCCTTCACAAACCGACGGTAATACCCAGCTAATCCCAGAAAACTGCGGATCTCAAACACATTCCTAGGCTGTGCCCAATCTTGCACTGCCTCAGTCTTGGATGTATCAACAGACACCCCTTCCCCAGAAACCACATGGCCTAAGAACTTAACTTCTCCTAGCCAGAACTCACACTTCCCAAACTTGGCATACAGCCTATGGGCTCTAAGCAACTCAAGCACCACTCTCAAGTGTTCCTCGTGCTCCTCCTCTGAAGGTGAATAGATAAGGATGTCGTCTACGAACACGACTACAAAACGATCCAAGAATTCCCGGAAGATCCGGTTCATCAAGTCCATAAAGACTGCCGGTGCATTGGTAAGCCCAAATGGCATTACCAGAAACTCATAATGGCCATACCGCGTACGGAATGCCGTCTTCGGAATATCCTCCTCCCTGACCCTCAACTGATGGTAGCCCGATCTCAAATCTATCTTAGAGAAACAACGGGAACCCTTCAACTGGTCAAACAAATCATCTATACGGGGCATAGGGTACTTATTCTTAACTGTAGCCCGATTCAACTTCCTGTAATCAATACACAATCTCAAGGCACCATCTTTCTTCTTAGCAAAGAGTGCCGGTGCTCCCCACGGTGAAACACTAGGGCGAATAAAGCCTTTATCTAACAATTCCTGGAGCTGAACTTTCAACTCAACCAACTCTGCTGGAGCAAAACGGTAAGGTGCCATAGAAATCGGCGCCGTGCCGGGCACTAGATCAATAGAGAACTCAATCTCTCGGTGAGGTGGCAAATCAACAAGATCCTCGGGAAAAACATCCGGGTACTCACAAACTACCCTCGGCAGTACAACCTGGGTCTCATCACACTCACCACTCTCAAAACTAGCAAGTAGACCACTAAGCTCATTCCGCCCCCGCGAACCATACCCCGGTGGCACAATACTACCAACCCGGTCTCCCAAGAAATGGAAAAACTCCCCGCTCACGGTACAACAAGTAACCCTCTGGCGGTAGCAATCAATAACAGCTCGGTATGACGATAACCAGTCCATACCCAAAATAACATCAAAGCCCTTCATGGGCATAACTACAAAAGGAAACGGAAGCCTATGATCATCAACCTCTATATCACAACCTCTACATCCGTGTTTCAAAACCATCTCACCCCCAAGAGGTGACACTACACAAATAGGAGATGCCAACACTGCTAACTCCAATTCTAACACAGATGCAAATGCAGCAGATACAAAAGAATGAGACGCACCAGTGTCAATCAATACTCTAGCAACCGAATTGCAAAACAGAAAGGTACCTCTCACTACTGATGGAGCCGGTACAAGGTCCTGCGCGGTAACAGCATACACGCGCCCTGTAGGCCCCTGATCCACCTGCTCGCCTCTCGGAGCATAGGACTGCTGAACTGACTGGGACGACGAAGCCCCGGGATTGGCCCTCGAGGCCTGCACAGACTGGGCCGGCTGAAAACTCTGCGTCTGCCTAGAACCAGACGCCCCTGAAGTGGCACTCAACCGTGGGCAAAACCTCTTCATGTGCCCAGGCTGTCCACACTGAAAACAAGTCAAGGGCTGCCCCCTGCCCGAACTCTGACTCTGCGGTCTAGCTGACGAAGAAGCAGCTCTCTGACCCCCGCCCTTCTGCGGGCAAACTGAAGCCTTGTGACCCGGCTGGCCACACTTGAAACAGGTGAACCCTCCCTGACTGCCCCTCCCGGAGCCTGCACTCGGTACTGGGAAAGTCGACCTGGCCAAACCACCCTGGGACGGCTGAGGGTTATAACCCCTCTGCCTCCTACCATCGCCCTGTCCCTCTTGGCCCCTCTTGGAGCCTCCATGCTTCTCCTCCTCTCCCTCCTGCATCATCAGCTCCATATGAGCTGCAGCATCCACTAAATACCTGTACTCTCGAATGTAAGGTCCACCAACTTGCAACTTGAGGTCTCGCCTCAACTTCCGCTCAAATTCGTAGCAACGGCGCTCCTCTGTCGCCACCAGTTCAGGTGCAAACCTGGACAAGCTAGTAAATGTAGCCTCAAACTCGGCCACAGATAAACCCTCCTGCTTAAGCTGGCTAAACTGATCCCTCAGCCTCTCTCTAGCCACTGCAGATAAAAACCTCTCCTGAAAAGCATCCACAAACGCCTTCCAAGTACCACCCACACGAGCTTTCTCATACTTCCACCACTGACCTGCATCTCCCTTCAGCTGGAAGGATGCCAAGGTCACTTTCAATGTTCCGTCCTCAATGCCTAGCATGTCGAACGTTTTACTCATCTGTTCTAGCCACTCGTCTGCCTTCAGTGGCTCCTTAGGATCCCCGACAAACTCTTCCGGATTTGACCGAAAGAACTCCCTCCTCAAAAAGGAAGGCCCTGCTTCAGCTGCCAGGTTCCCTGCTCTAAGGATGTCCAGAGCCCCTGCTATCCCCTGGGCCAAAGTACTCACGGCCGGCTGACCCGCTGGCTCGGCCACATTGGCCTGACCAACCCCCTCCTGAACCGCCGGAGTCTCCTGAACTACCGGAATCTCCTCCGGTGGGGGCACCTCCTGCCTCCTAGGCCTACCACGCCTACCACCTCTAGCTCGTCCTGACATCCTAATAAAGGTAACACAAACGTTAGCACATTTATAAACGTGCCAAAACTAAACACTCACGTCCTAATGCATGGACAATTGTAATTCATTCCACGTAAGCACATAAACACATAAGCACTTACGAATTTCATTTCCAGATAATGATAGTCCCAAGGCGTTACTAGAGTACCGGTTAGAAACAGCATTGATCAAGTGCCTTTCCAACAAGACTCCTAGAAACCCAAGGATTCAATCAACATCCTAGAAACCAAATCCCATACCCAAATAATCACATAAACATGTTATCATACAAACATATAACAATACACCTAAGTCTCTATCAAGCGAGACAAACCCATTGTGATCCTAATCACTTCCCACGTACCCAAAGTATTCGAACCTGGTACGCTCTGATACCAAGTTGTAACGCCCTCAAAATAAAGACATTTAATCCCAACAATATAGACACGTTATGATACATAAAAGGTCCACATCTTTCCATTTATCAGAGTTGTATTACAAAAGTATTACATGTTAACAACAAAAGCAAATGCCCTAAGGGCTTACAGCTTTCCAAGTTAACACTTGGTTACACAAAAGTAGAGTACTAACTCATTTACACATTAAGCCCTTGGCTTGAAATTACATGTAATATAACAAAGGAAAGACATCCAAAAAGTCTGTCCGCCACCAGTCTCCCAAGCTAAGTCCTTGGAGGTGGCAAGCTACCTGTACCTGAAAATGATGTTCCCATATAGGGTGAGCCACAGCCCAGTAGAAATATACTAAACCAGTTATGAATAATGACTAAAAGATTAACAATTCAACAGGTGGTCAACACTTTTACACTCTTTCATAACATGATACAAATCCAAGACACTTAAGTCTATGTTTCCTTTCATTTCCATTTCCTTTCCTTTTTACTTGTCATTTCACAATCTTGGCTCAGAACCTGGCCAAACATCTCACATGAAACAAACGTTCATGCCAACACTTCCATTCAACAACGATAAACATAACAGTTATATCAACACTTCCAAAGACAAGCATATACGCTCTGTCAATACACTTCTAGATAAGCATACACGCTCTATCTACGGAGTTCATCCCCTATCTCCTCCCAACAACATCCGGCTTAGAGGTTCATCCCCTATCTTCCCCTAAACCGTGGAGTACATCCCCTATCTTCTCCAACACAACACAATGCATATAAACAACAATTATACACATCACATATCAATACATAAAATCAATGTATTCTTACTATTATCATGCTCAATGAGACAATTCTATTCCAATTTCTCATTCTTCCCAATTAATTATCCAAATTAATTAATCAATGTAATTAGGACATTTTCCATAATTAGCATTACAACCCTTAGGTTCCAATTTCATTAATGTTTCAACATTAATTCCATGTTTATATACCAAACATGCCTCTAGGTTTATCATAGACCAAAACCCCAAACTTTTATAAAATTACACAATGGCCCCAAAGTTTCCCAAAATTACACAACAACTACCAACATGTCAAAATGCTAAAATTCAAAGACACAACTCATAAGAAGGAGTAGGATATCCCTACCTCAAAGATTTAGCTCAAAAGGAGATGATGGCCAACACCCAACTTGCTCCAAAATCAAAGATTTTCCGATTAAAACGAAGCCCTCGATGATCTCTATCTTTTTAACAAAGGCACTTGGCTAGGAAATCACCCTAGATAGATCAAATCTTAGAGAGAATATAATTTTAGAGTGAGAGGCTCTCAAAAAGTGGGTTTTGAAGAAGATAGAGTTTGCAAAAAGTGATGTTTAGTTCGGTGCTGTCTTGCTGATATAAACAGGCTCGCTCGAGCGAAGACCCCCGTCGCTCGAGCGACCAGTGCAAATTTTCCGATTTGCAATACGAAGCTCGCTCGAGCGAAGGAAAAAGGTTCGCTCGAGCCAACATCCACAACCTTCAGGTCTGTACTGGACGCAGTCTGCGCTCGAGCGAAGCCTTCCTGGCTCGAGCCACCAGACACAAAAACTACCCTCGCTCGAGCGACCAAGTCCTCGCTCGAGCGACCAGCCAAAATTCTGGGCAGCAACACTTGGTTCCCAAACTCAACCAACCTGTAACAAACCTGCCCAACACATCCTATAACTCAAATACAAAGCAAGAAAGGATGTAAACAAGACAATACTCAACTACCAACATCCACGGACACACGTCCGGATCACTGTACAACAAGGGGTAAACCCGGGACCGCTATATTACTATTGCCACTTAGACTTGACTTGATCACACCAGGGAACCTCTTCGGAGGCACAACGGTTGGCTGACAAAACAGAGATGCCAGATCCTGAACTTTGGGTCTGGTCACCTACATACATAATATAAATAGTGAGCGGAAGCCCAGTGAATAATAACAGAGTAAAGATTTTAATGAATGATGCACAGAACAGATTTCAAATCTCGTAGCAAATTAGAATCATAATCAGGTTTATAGCAGAAACAGAGTCATAGTCTTATTCATATTCAAATCATGTGTGGTACATCCATTAGCATAAACATGTCCCTTTGGTCAAGCATATCAAGTTCCAAAAGGAACATCCAGTACCGGGTAACATATCTCTTATATGAGCCGCGAAATTGTTTCCCCTAGGCAAGGGTCTGTGCCATGGTATTATCTCCCCCGCGCGAGGGCCTCATGACCATAAGCCACAGTATTATGTCCCCTAGGCGAGGGCCTCTGCTAAGGATACCACAATTACTTTTCAAGAAACTTGGACAATCATTCATTCATACAAAACATAGCATTTCAAAAAACTGATCATTTTATATCATCAGAAAATAATTAAAGTCAAACATAACTTTACAAAGTTATTACTCATAGATAACCAGTGGCTCCAAATAGATGAGTAGAATAGGTAATTCACTTAACTTAAGGCGCGTGACCTACATAACATGACAAATACATATATTGAAACACACGCTCGAATTGTACATAACTTATTTCATTGGTCCTTAGTGTGTTTTTAGCCTTTATCCTCATTATAGTGTTTTAATCTTAGCCTAGGAATGCCTAAGATGGAATGAGGATACAAAACAAAATGTACTTGAAAACATTTTTCAAAACTTGTTGAAAACAAGGTCCCCACTCGAGCGTGGCTTTCCTCGCTCGAGCAGACATGCAAAATGAGAGGGTCCGCTCGCGCGTAACTTCCTTCGCCGAGCGGTCTGCAAACTTTAACAAAAGTACTGGTTGCTTGATTTTCAAGCTCGACGGATGCTCGATCCCTGCTCGAGCATAAGACTCAGACCCTCGCTCGAGCGTGAATTTTGTCGCTCAAGCGATCTGCAAAATATATGAACTTCTGGGAGTATGCATTTCACGCTTGAGTGGACTTCTGGTCGCTCGAGCGGAAGTGCAAGATCACAGAGTCGCAGCTCGAGCGTAGAATCTACCGCTCGAGCAGAGAGGCAAAATCTGGGATTTCCAGATTGCTCTCCTTGGGCTCAAACTCGAATTCAACCAAATCAAAACACAGCTCTTGGCCTCAAAACTTGAGAAAACACTTACAAACTTACAAAACATGAAGAATTAAGGATTATTTCGCAAAATCAAGGCCCAAAACTAAGTAAATTGGCCAAAATTCAACTTGAAACTTCAAGGACATGATATGAACTTGTCATGCATATATTGACTTGAGTTCTTAGTTTTCAAAACATGATCAAATGAGGTCTAATGGTGAGAAATGTTATGAATTCTTCAAACCATGCTAGAATTACAACATGCATGTGAGAAAAGCTTTGACAACAACTTTAAAATACTATGAAACATGCATGCATGTATGGAATGACTTAGCTTTCTTCAATTCTAGTTCAATTCCCATATGAGTTCATCTATTTCATTTGTATTCACGTACTAAATGACTCAATCCCAAGGTTGTAAGGTTGAGCTCTTACCTAGGCTACTCAATTGAGCTTCACTTAATCAAAATCTTGAGTAATTCTCCGATCTCGTGGCAATGGCCTTCTCTAATTCAAGTTTGGTCCCAATTTCTTTAGTCTCTCACTTTCTCCCACGTTAAGCTCAAAGATGGGGGAATGAGGATGTCAAAAATGTGTAGGAAGAGGTAGGAGTGGCCTTATATATGCTTGGGCATAAGTGTAATTATTTATTGATCAAGTTAATCAAGTAGACATTAAATTATTTTAATTTAATCGTTTCGAACCAAATTTCAATTAAACCTACCATAAAATTCTAAAAATTCTAATTAACACATAAATCAAGTCAATTTCTCAATCGAATGCCAATAAGGCCTTCAATTTGTAATCTGAAATGGAAACATGAACAGATCTTTCTACATTAAACAGATATAAACACATATAATGCAATGTATAATGCAAAATTTCACTTTAATTTCTTTTTATATACAATCAAACATGGATTAATGTTAACTATGGATCGGGCTTGTTACAAGATTGGGAGAGGAGTTGGTGGTGGCTGCGGCGGCGAGGGTTGGAAATGGGTGATGAAATGGCATTGGTAGAAGGAGAGGAATGCTATGAATGTGGTGATAATCAGAAAGGTGGGAAATGGCTACCACTGGCTGGCAGTGGCAAATGTTAGAGTTGAGTTGAGAGGGAGGGAGGGAGGGAGAAAGGGAGGGGTAGGGGTGTGCGGGGTGCGGATCGGTGCGGTTTAGGAGAAAAATAGAAACCGTATAGCGGGTGGCAGATTGATAAAAATATCATTAGAATTTGCTATTTTTCTTATCAAAAAATAGCGTTTCAGTTGGCAAATAATGGTGGATTTACCTTGGTTGTTCGGGCGGATTGACGGTTTATAAAAAAAATATAATTAAAATTAAATAAGTTGCAAATAAAGTATTGTCAAACGAAATGGCAACATTTACCCAATAGGTTTTTTTTTGGGCTTTTTGGCTTAAAAGTGTTTGCCAAACAAGGCTTTGTAGCAAAAGTCACCGGACTAGACTATGCACAAAATGTTTTACTAACAAGTGTTCTTGAAATATAAGAGAGAGAAAAAAAATTTAAATTGAGTACACTTTTTACAGAAATTTAATCACTATTTAACTTTTTTACTTTCTTTTAAAATATTTTTCACTTCAATTTCAACAATGCCTTTATCTACCTAATGTGTATATAGAACAAAGAGAGAGAGAGAGAGAAAGAAAGAAAAAAGAGCAGAGAGAGAGCAGCGAGAGTATCGATGAGTCGACGACTACGAGAAGAGGCTAACAGTGGTGAGCCGATCGGCAAGGGAAGGAGAAACAAACGGCAGCGGTGAGGATAGGCGAATAGCGGTGAGCCGATCGGCACAACATTGGCAATGAATCTGTGTGTGTGTGAATCGATGCAATGTTGTGCATAGCAGCGGCGATGTATGTGTGTGAATGAGATGAAATTGAAATGTGTGGGTATTAGGTTTAATCGAGGAATTATTGTGTGTGTATGTGTGTGTGTATAACAGGTGAATTTTTTTTTTTTTTTTTTTTTTTTTTTGAAACATAGGTGGGTTGGGTCGGTTAGACCTACGGGTTAGGAAATTTCACCCGCCACTCGCGCCGACCTGCCAGTGCTGATGTCACACCCCAAAATTTGGACAATTGAATATTAAATTAAGACTAAACCCCAATCAATATTCTATCATCCAAATCCTAGGGGTGAAACAAAATCTAAACATTCACGTTTCCAAAGGGTTTAAGTAAATTTCTATCATCAAAAGATTACAAGAGAAAAAAAATAATAATAACTAACAAAATGCCAACCAAACCATCTACCATAATTTCATAACTAACCAATACCTCCAACATTAAAGTAATAATAACTAGTTAAAATAACTTAAATAATGTAAGGTTACAAACAATGCCAAATTATCCAAATACTAAAATCATAAAAATAATAAATACATAAACTAATATCAACCCTAAGCTCAAAAAAACAAAAGAAGTCCAAACGACATGTCCAACAACTATAGTTATTTCACGTCACCACCGTAGCCCCAACTAATCCTGCAAATGAAGCTCGGTTGCTCTCAAACAGAACGCACCTGAGTTGCCAAGAGACAAAATGGGTCAGTATACAGGTATACTGGTATGAGTACAAGATTTAACACTCACGTGTCCACCAGACACAAACAAAAATACATTTAATTCTTGTTACGGGACAAGACAAGTAGTTCTATCCGCGCCGAGATAAATGTGTAGTTTCTTGAGATACGGTGGCATTTAGTTTATTACCCGTACACAACGAAATATAAATTGAGTATGGAATAAACAAAATAGAAATAAAAATATGGTAGGTCAGCCCTGCATAAAATGTTAGAAAGACCCATCATCCTGCAAAAAAATAAAGTTAGTATAATTTAATCATAAATAACTTGCTAAAGAAGTATAAAAATACACCATTTCATACTTAAATAATTCGAATTGACCAAAACTCAAAGAACAAAAGTTGTACAAAATCAAATTTCCTAAAATGCATGGCGAACGAATTTAGTAGAAACTGAGCAAGTTAAGAGAAAAACTTAATAGAAAATCCTAACCAAAATTCGTTCAAAAAATCTGGAATTGAAAACGAAAAGAAACTGCTGTAAGATGAATTTTTTCGGAAAATTTCAAAACACGAAAAGTGTTTATAATAATATTTTACTTCAATTTATGCGAAACCAATAAAAATGAGCTCGTTTTGTAGGTTAAAAGAGCCTCTAAAATCTGCATTGCTAAAATGAATCAAAACTACAATACTCAAGATCATCTGATTATAAGTTCTAATCGATCTTTTTAATAAAAAGTTAAGACATAAAAGTTGTATAGAATCACGTATACACGCCTCTACTCAAATTTCATAATTTATCGAGATCGTTACTATTTTTCAACCTGTACAAATCAATACAATTTACACTATACCAATAAATTCATAATTAAATTCTTTGTACCTTAACTTCACCATTTCGGCCATTTACTTCCGGCCTACACATTTATCTCATGTGCCTCCCGTACACCTAACACCGCTCCGAAGCCAAACTTGCACGAAGATATCGTCCCGAGTTTGACTCACACTCCCCAGATGGTTAGCATATACGTACGCGCATAAATCAAAGCACTCGGCTACTCATGAGAATGAGGCAACAACATATATGTACATAATTTCTCATCCACTCATAAGAACAAACATAATATTGCCAAGCCTAAGGCATTCAAATAAATCTCAGAATCCTTTTTTTTTTTTTTTTTAATACACTCTTTCTCACAAACACTCAAATAAAACAACAATCCATGGAGTTATGGTGGAGTATAAGGAATTTATCTATGGGTTCCGAGTTTATTTTAATTTCATATATCCATGGGTATGATTACAACCATAAAGTAAATCCATATAAAAACCCTAAACCTTACATACACAACTAATCAAAATAATTAAAATTAATCAATCATTTAAAAACCCTAAATCTTACATACACAAGTAATCAAAACAATTAAAATCAATCAATCATCTTCGTGTAAATATAAAATCAAACCAACATCAAATAAATTAAAATAAATAAATAAAAACAACAAATTAAACATAAATCAAGAGAAGTGTGTTTTGCACTCACAATATTTTTTTGAAGATCAAAAAATTATTTAAAAAACTAATGGAATCACCAAAATAAAACCCTAACTTTTTTTTTTTCTTCTTTTCTCTCCTTTCTTTTTTTCTTTCTTCCCCGTTTCTCCTTCTCTCTGGAACTAATCTCCTTTTCTTTCTTTGATTACTCTCTCTCTCTCTCTTACATTCAGCTGCTCTCCCTTTTTGTTTTCTTCTTTTCTTTTGATTTCCTAATCCCTATTCTAACCTAGTTGACTATTATATAACATTATATAAATACATATAAATATAACATATATAAATATAAATATAAGATCAATATATATATAACACCTTTCATGTATATAAAAAAAATATATCAATATATATAAATATTCAAATTAATTATATATAATTAAATAGCACATTAAATTAATTAAATAACATATTAAATTCTCATGTAATCACACAATTAATAAAGTCAAAAATAAAATAAAGTAATAATAATAAATATGACTTACGAAAAATTAGGGTCGCTACAGCTAAACCTCCCACCCGCCCACCAGAGTTGAAATTTTGCGCGGTTTGGAGCGATTTGGTGCAGTCTTGGCGGTATTATGCACAGTCCTAGGGGGGGTGTGTTGGTAATTTGATGAATGATAGAAAGGTAATAAAAATTTTTTGGAGATATGGTGTGAATTGAGAGAAATAGTGGTGTGTAAATAGAATCACCATTTATATATTTTCTAGAGTAAACTACTAATAGGTCCTAATAGTTGGACTTTGTAACGCCCCGCAAATATAACAATAAAACCAACTCACAACATTAATTAAATAACAACATGAGATGAAGTAATTTCCTTTCATTCATATGATTCTATTTTACAAAAGGAATAACACATGCAGTAATACATTCATAAGTCTTAATTCTAAATCTATAACATGTGTCATGAGCAAAAGATATGAAATAAAAGCTAATCAAATAAGGTAATGCCCTGTTAGCTACAACTTTCCAAGACGATACTTGGTTACAACAAAAATGATTTTGAAACTCAATACAAATAAAGCCCTAGGCTTGTATAAAATAAATACAACAAAAACAAAACAAGAAGCCCTCGGCTTTAAGTTCTCCTAAGCTACGGCTTTGGCAAAGGCATATCATCAACACTTGAAAATAGTTTTCCACATAGGGTGAGCCAAAACCCAGTAAAAATACTCTAACACAGTGTAATCTTAACAGAGTTATAAGGTGAATGCATATGCAATGCTCGTGTCCAAACATTTCATATCTCTTTCCAAAACCATGCCATGCCACGTTTATATCACAATTTATGACATCATTTTCATCACAATAGAAAACAGGGCAATGAATACAACATTGAATATCTCTAAGATGCGCCTACAAGTAGGCTAGAAGTACTACCAATTGCCATTTTTACCGGTATTAACCAGAAGGCTTGGCACTTATCCGTACGGTTTCTGAATTTTCACCAAGGAGACACATACTAACTTAATACTACAACTACACTCCCTACCCAGATTATATATATATATATATAAATTTAATAGTATATATTATTAATCGGGTTGCCTAAACAACTATTGATGATTCCAACCAGTTAAATAAATGAGCTTACGCCTTCGTTTGGGAAGTGTTAATTTAGACTGGGTTTTTGATTTTTTGATGAATTAAGCTTGACTAAATTAGTTCTATTTGAAAAAAAAAAAAAAAAAAAATAGTCTTTTTTTTATTTAGATGTGATGCTTGTAAGAGAAAAAATGAAATGATTATGGTTTGGATGAAACATCTTGTCTTATTAGCTAAATTAGATTATTTTATCTTTTTCTTTTTGTTTTTATTTAGGTATTTTAGCTCTTTCCAAACAGCCTAGATATCAATCTAAAAAAAAATTAAGAAACAAAATAAAAGAAGAAAAAAACTACTGCCTTATATCTTATTTTTTGTGGTAAATCTCAGTAGCATAAATAGAATTTTATTAATAATACAAAATCGACAGAGACGTAATAAGTCTTACCTCTCATACAATACAATACAAGAAAATTATATGCGAAAAAATCAACATTAACAAATTCAAATATATGAAGTGCTCAACCTATCTAAAGTCACAAGATCCTTAACCAAAATTAGGGAGCTTTGAAAAAGTAAAAAAATTAAGAATCACCATAATTATAACCTACCGCTTTATCTTACCATATAATGTTGAAGAAATATTATTTTGTTCCCTAAATTTTCACATGTTTTTTAATTTGATTATTAGATTTTAATTAATATTAATTTTAAATCTAAATTTTTGAAATTTTGATTAATTTAACTCATGCCGCCACATTTCGCTTACAATTAGACGAAATGTATTGACATGTCACTAAAACTCATTTAAAATTTTATTTTACCCCCCAAACTATACTTTAAAAAGCAATTTACCCCAAATATAAAAAAAATTAAATTTAAAAATTTAATAAATAATTTTTTATCTCAATAATGAGAAAATTAAATTTTAAATAATATATACTTTGCAAAAAAATTATAAAAATTCTCATTTAGAATTATCTTGTGACTATGAAGCATGTGTACTTTGACAAACATATCGTACCCGTACTGGGTACTTACTGAATTTTGAAAAGAAAAAAAATTCACTCAATTTTGAAATTACTATTAATTGATCAATTCTATTAAAATTGTTTTGAGTAATAAACTAGTTACAATTGCGCGCGCACATACATATAGAGTAGGTAAGAAATTTTCGGCTCAATAAGTTTATTCTAGATCGACTCAAGATAATTTGAGACCTGTTAATCACAGGTACGGATATGATAACTGGTATTGGTACGATAAGGGCACGTCGACACGGTAAAATCCAAAAAAAAAAGTAGGATACGTATACGACTTAATATGTTTATAAAAAAAATATTTGTTTTTAATTTGGAATAATACCAAAATTATTAAATGGTTTACTTGTTAAATCCAACATACAATTGACATTTAATGCTAAAAGTATAGGTATAAGATAAACCAAAATTAAACATTATAATATTAAATAACTTACAAACCATAACTTAATTTTAAAACCATGCTAAGCACAAAATTAAAAATGAAAAAGAAGTCTGGTAAAAGAAATTTTTTCTTCGTAGTAGAAGAAAATATTTTTTGAGTGAAGTACGGTACGGCTTGGGTATATACTAGATATGTTTATGTATGCCACAAATTAAGAAAGAAAAATTTGAATACATGTTTTGTATACCCGGTACGTATGTAGAAATATCATATGTTGGTAATTACCTAGTACTGGTACGACATGTCTGTCGAATTATATATGTTTCATACTTTCGAGATAATTCTAAATGAGAATTTTTATATATTTTTTAATCATTTTTTTGCAAAGTATATATTATTTAAAATTTAATTTTTTCATTATTGCGATAACAATTTATTTATTAAATATTTAAATTTAATTTTTTTATATTTTGGGGGCAAATTGATTTTTAAGGTATAGTTTGGAGGGTAAAACGAAATTCCAAATAAATTTTGGTATCACGTCAGCGCATTCCGTCCAATTGTAAACAGAATGTGACAATAAGGCCTAAATTGATCAAAATTTTGAAAGTTTAGGCGTAAAATTAATATTAATCGAAATCTAAGGGTCAAATAAAAAAATGCATGAAAATTTAGAGGATAAAATGATATTTCCTCTATAATGTTTCAGAATAATTGTCAATATACCTTATATTTTCTTTGTTTTTGGTAAATCTCGGTCACATAAATAGAATCATATATATTATTTAAGGTAGTGTTTTTTTCTATATTTAAGTGACACATTATAAGGGCTTACTTTTTTTTTTTAAGAGAGGCACGTCAGCATGTATTTTCTTAATTACATATAGAGTCCTACACAAACCTAAACCTAATTTAAATTATACTAACTTTACGTATTTTATATGGACTCTATTTGACAAATATTTCTTTTCTATATGTTTTTTTATGATAAATTGAGATAATTCACAAATCCAATACAAATTTTCCATTTCACGTTTTTCTTCTTAATTCTGTCAAGGGTATTTGGATTTTTTTTAATGTTAAATTGTCTTCTTTCTCTTTTTCTCTTTTTTTTTTTTTTTTTTTTTTCCTCGTACATTATCCTATACCAAATACAAATTCTATATTATGGATTTATTGTTTAAATTTTATAGTAATTATATATATGAAATTATACTTCTTTTCCTACATTATTTTATATAATTACAACTCACAGAAAGAAAAACCTGCACAACAATGATATTCTCAAGGAATCTCTAAAGTTTGGACTTGAACAGTAGATGATTAATTATTTCACACACTGAGATGTATCTATCATTCATATGTTTTCATTATTTTTTCTTTTTGGGTTTGGATGTTATTATGTGATTTTTTTTTTGGTTAATCATTGTTGAATTTCTTTTATATAATTGATATTTTAATTTAATTAAGAGTATTTATTTTACAATCTTATAATTGTATAAAATTATTATATGATAATCCAACTACAATATATTTATATTTAATTTTTTTAATAAATTTTATATAAGTCTATTTCTACATATTTTTATTTTTCAAATGAATAAAAAGAAAATCAAATAGTTAGAATTACTTTTAATTTTATATTACTAATTCTTCTTCTAATTTAACTGTTATTTTTAATATCAAAATAAGTATTTATTTTACTATTTTATAATTTGATATATATATTATATAAAATTATTATACATTAATTACACTTTTATAATACGATAGAACTAAAATTATCAAAATACAAAATAATTTAACTAAAATTAATATATATAAGTATTCAAGTAATAATTTTATAGAACGACAAAGCCAATATTATCAAAATAAATAATTAAAGTCATAGTTTAATTTTTTTTAAATTTTAAATTAAATTAAAATTAAAATTATTCATTTATAATACACATTGTATCATCAAATATTTTTTTAAAAAAAAATAACACATACATTATACGAGTTAACTATTAGTTATATTAATAATACAAAATCAAGAGAGACGTAATGAGTCTTACCTCTCATAAAATACAAGAAACATATATGCGAAAAAATCAACATTAACAAATTCAAATATATGAAGGGCTCAATGTATCTAAAGTCACAAGATGCTTAACCAAATGAGGGAGCTTTGAAAAAGTAAAAAAAATAAGAATCAACATAATCACAACCTACCGCCTTAGCTTACCATATACTGTTTTCAGTGTAATTGTCAACACTATATATATTCAAATTATATATGAGGGGTGGAATTTATTATACCAATATCATATTCAGAAAAGATTAAAAAACAATCAAAAATTTTCATATGCTCCCTATGATTTATAAAAATGTTAATTATGATTTGATTATAACTTAGTTATACATACACATTGTGGTATTCACTATAATAAATTAAGGTTTTAAAGACAAAAATTTAGAGACAAAATCACTTTTTAAGAATAAAATATTTTTGTCGTCAAAAGTGTTATTATTTTTTAGTTATGACTTTTATAATATTAAGTTATAACATTTGTGATAATCAAACTTACAAATATCATAACTTGTATGTGATATACCCTTGCATGTGTACCATAACATTACCCAACATAATATGTTATAAAAATATGACAAGTATAATGTTATTAAATTATAAATGTTCATAACTAGCCCGCATGATATATACCTTTTAAATATATATATATATTTTTAATTTTTGTATACACCATTTCAAACACGAGTAGCAATAGAAGTTTGGTCACCCAATACACAATCCCAACTACTCCAATCACATTCAATCTTACTGTCTAGGTTTAACAACAACTATATAAGAATCTAGACATAAACTTCTCAAACCAACCCATATTTTCAGAGAAAGAGAGAGATGAGGAAGGTAGCTATAATCGTAATGCTCTTATGTTCAATAGCCATAGCCATGCCTGTGGTTCATGGCATTGCCCAAGGCCCCAAGGCAGTGGATGATTGGTTCCAAAAGCTCAGTTTCAAAAAGGAGAAGCTCACAAAGCTTAACTTCTACTTACACGACACACTCAGTGGCAAGAACCCAACTGCTATCAAGGTAGCCCAAGCCAACATGACTTTCAAATCTCCAACCCTTTTTGGCCTAATCAACATGATTGATGACCCTTTGACTGTGGGTCCAGAACCCAACTCCACTGAGGTGGGTCGAGCCCAGGGGTTCTATGGCTCAGCCGGGTTGGACAAGTTGGGTCTGATCATGACCATGAACCTTTACTTCACCACTGGAAAATATAATGGTAGCACTTTAAGTGTTGTGGGTCGAAATTCAGTTATGGAGTTGTACCGCGAAATGCCAATTATCGGTGGGTCTGGTGTCTTCCGACTGGCACGTGGAATTGTTACTGCAAAGACATATTTCTTGAATACAACCACGGGTGATGCTGTTGTGGAGTACAATGTTGATGTCCTTCATTATTGAGAATTTTTTTTTTTTTTGTTTTTTTTCCTTACAATAATGCTAGGACCAAGAACTTGGACGCAAAAAATATTTTAAAAAAAACAGTGTGATCCAAATTCGACTCTGTAGATCTCATATTTAGAATGAGTTTATATCGTACGCTGTTTTTCTTGATATTTTTTTTGTATCTAAGTTCTTAATATTGTTATTTTTCTTTTTGATTGTTATTTTTATTTAATCTTAGATATTTTTGTATTATTTGTGAGGATGTGGTATGGCATCTTTTTTTGTTGGATCTGCTGGACATTGTCATTGACATTTATTATTTCTGTCTCTTTTCTCCTCTTTTTGTTTATTAATATCTTAATGTTATACCTTTACATGATGGTTGAAGGTTGTGGAGATCCTTCAAGAAACAGTATGCCCTGGTTGAAGGTTGTGGTATGCCCTGTTTGATTATGGTTGATTAAGAAAAGACAAAATCATGCATTCCTTTATCTCTAGGTTGTAAGTCATGTGTGTTTGGAGGAACATAATATGGGATTTGATTACATGTCTTAAAAAAAAATTATATAGAGTTTGGATGAAAAATTGAGCTCGAAACTAATAGTCTGGTTTAGAGATGGTTACCCTTGAAAATCGGTATGGCCAAGATTTATGTTAACTGATATAGGATCATAACATATCAACCGATATAGGATCATAACATACCAACACTTTCTATTGTCGTGTCCACTCTATTGACACTGACAGTATTCGACACTTTTTTAGATATCTTAATCCAACCTATAGGTCAATCCTTATGCAGTTTGAACCGCAAAGTCACACTCTTCAAATTTCATATCTCACATAGATGCGTTCGATTCCATACTCAACTCGACTTTTAATGCATGTACTAAAACCTGTGTTAACCAATGTGAAATTATAACATTTTCTTGCATTTTATGGACAAAGTTACTCTCCATTACATGAGTAAATGGTTTATCCATCTTCATGTTTAATGCCTCAAATGTCAAAACCAACTTAATCTAATGGTTTGCAATACAGACCTCAATGGTTCATCTACAAATCGATCATTGTACAATAAGGTATTTAGAAATATTCACTTGGAAAAAAGTCAAAAATTTTAGAATGTGTTGATAAAATTCATTGTAAATGTAATTCATACTACAATAATTTTAAATTTATATTAAAATATATTTGAATCAATGGATTCTAAGATTGTCACTATTTCGCGTTTTGCGCTGCTTCAGGGCATTAAGGGAGTCAACCGCTTCATGAGATTCAAACTCATGACTTATGGTTTCTAAGGCCCATTTTTGTGTATTGATATCTTGAGAGTAGTTCCGCCAACACTAACCAAATATAATTTAGATGTATTGAAGATCATTGAAATGGAAGGGCAAACTATTGAATTGTGATATGATGCTTGCGGATTGATGCAGAATCCATATGTGAAATCTGCAGACCCAGGTGGATCAAGCATAGGATCAGCAGTATCAGTAGCAGCAAATATGGTTACAGTATCACTTGGTACAGAGACGGCCGGGTCCATCTTATGTCCATCCAGTTTTAACTCGGTTGTTGGGATCAAACCCACAGTAGGCCTCACCAGCCGGGGAGGGGTCGTCCCAATCTCAACTAGACAAGACACAGTCGGGTATGTGATGCTTCGCAATATGCAGTGTTGCTAGTATTTCATTGTGTACATTTTGAGAATTTTTTCGTGTTTGTAGATTGGAACCTAAATTGTAACTTCTACCATGTTGGACATGGCAGGCCAATCTGCAGGACAGTATCAGATGCTGTTTATGTGCTTGACGCCATCGTGGGTTTCGATCCTTATGATGCTGTGGCAACTAGAAAAGCTTCAAAGTACATCCCACACGGTGGCTATGTGCAATTTCTCAAGGCTGATGGGCTCAGGGGAAAGAGGATAGGGATAACAAGCTATCCCTTCTTCGGTTTCCCCAACGACTCGGAAAATTCCCATGCTTTTGAGCTGCATTTCAACACATTAAGGTAATCATTACACCAAGAGTTTTTATTTGCTGCCATTTTCTAGCTTTGGTTTCTCCAAGGACAATTTTAATCCCGAAACTACACCTCAAAATCTTGTGAAACGTTAGGCAAAGAGGTGCAACTTTGGTACAAGGTCTGGACATACCCAACTTCGATGCCATCATCAACTCCGTGCTCAATGATTGACACATAGTGTTGCGGGCTGAGTTCAATTTGTCTCTAAATGCATATCTCAAAGAGCTACTCACTTCTCCGGTGAGATCATTGGCAGATGCAATAGCCTTCAACAAGAAATTCTCGGATTTGGTAAGTACTACCATCTCTTTCCCACATTAGCAATTTTGAGCAAATGAATTGATCCTTTGTACTATGAACATTGTTAATTAGGTTAATTTATGCTAAACTGTGATCGGATAAGAAAGAGATACTGGTGTAAGATATTAGTCAGATGATCGCCTAAGTGTCTAACTTGTGTGAATTCACTCTTTAACTAAAGATTGTTGAGGAGAAACTGGCATAAGATACTAATTGACTTGACATGTTTTGGGATTTTGTGTATTTGATTTATATTCACATATGGAGAAATTGGCATAAGATACTAATTCCCTTGACATGTTTTGGGTTTTAGTGTATTTGATTTATATTCACTTATTTCTTTTACAAGTGATTAGGTTAGTAGATTAATTTACCACTTACAGTTGGCTATAAACAATCCAATTGTCGCTTCAATAAGACTAATCATACACAATTTGGTGGCTCTGTGGGAAAAAATTTATGGCCAATAGAATTATAAACTCCTTTGTTAGCATGAATTATGTACACAATTGAGGATCACTATCAGTACAAAATTATAATCATATATGGTTTGGTGGCTCTGCAGGAAAAAATTGACGAATATGGGCAAGACTTGTTTTTGAAAGCAGAGAAAACAAATGGGATGGGTGAATTGGAAAAGAAAGCGCTGGGAAATTTAACGGAAGCATCAAAAAATGGACTCCAGAAGTTGATGAAAGATAATATGTTGGATGCACTGGTGACACCCTTGTCATATGATTTCCGACATGTTTCTGGAGTGCTTGCAATTGGGGGCTTCCCAGGAATTAGCGTTCCAGCTGGGTACGATCACGATGGGAAGCCGTTTGGTATTTGTTTTGGAGGATTAAAGGGTTTTGAGCCTAAACTCATTGAAATCGCGTATAGTTTTGAGCAGGCTACAAAGATTAGGAAGCCACCTTCATTTGGACCTTGAACTTTATTGTGTGCTAATTAGCTGATATATTATTGATACCAGAAATGGTTTTGGTGAACACCCATTGTTGTACTTGCAGGACATGTACAAGTGAATGCAGCACAATGTTATTAAGTGCTTTGCCTTCAAACAAGAACTAAATAACATAAGATCTGCAGTTTCTATCCTTCAATATAAACTGCCAAACGATATGTTTTTATTGGATGTGTGTCTGGTATTCTGCGGACCTAAAAAATTTTGTTTTCTTACATGTATTTGGGTTGGGTTTAGAGTCTGAAATCCATCAGAATCCATTCTATATAGGGCTTTATTAATTGTGTGAGACTATTCTATGATTTGCTAGGGTTGGTAGAGATATAGGGAAGATAAAAAAATACAGGAGGCACCTAGTGTGAATGGGGAAAGCAGGGTTTGCTTCAGGTTCAGTTACCTTTGGGAGGACGGAAATTGTTTTAGCCTGCGTTTGGTTGAGAGATTTAGGGAGGGATTTGGAAAGAGAAAAAAAATATATATATGAAATTAGGTGAAATGTAAGGTTATTTTATTTACATTTTACTTACCTTTTCTTTTCTTTTTTTTTCAAATTTCTTCTCAAATCCTCCAACTAAATCGAGCGGCTCAGGTACTGATGCTGAATTTTTGGATATTTTTTTGTCTCATGGTTTTACTCTTTTTTGAATATACTGCAGGCTTAATACTACTCAAGTCACATTGAGAGGCAGAGAAGTGGCTAGTAGGAGGACACTTGGGTAATTTTAATTTGATTTAAGTTGTGTTTGAAGTATAGATTTAGGTAGAAATTTGAAAAGAAAAAATAAAAAAATATTTGAAATATAGATATATTTCATTTATATTTTACTTATATATATGTATATATATTTTCTTTTTAAATCCCTACTCAAATCCATCCTTCAAACACAATTTAATCAAAATTTACTACATAACACTTCATCCAACTTCCTTTTCACGTCCTCACTTCATTTTTGGAATCTAAGCGTATTTATAAGATCTAGCAACATGAATGAGTCATGCACATGCAACAAGATACTCATGAGTCAGTACCATTCATTTATATACATGAACATCTCACAAGACCCTTTAGTTACATGCATGGGCACCTCACAAGACTCTTTTATGACGTACATCTACATGAATATGAACCACCCCATACCACATTTTATGACATTCCACATTTTATTTAGGGTAAATTACATTCATTTTCTTTAAAAAAAAATTTAAAAAAAATACAGTTAGATTTACACTTATAAAATAATTACACTAATCTTCTTTTACGTATAGTTAAAATAACTCAAACTAATATTAATAGTAGATAGATATTGAAATAAATATAAATAAATATAAATTTTAATAAGAAATATATGATATTATATATTTTTTTTAATCATACAATTATGGATGTTGATTTCCAACCACACAATCAAACGGAGAACTCAGCTAGTGAGCACCGGCAGAATAGATTTAGCCCAAACACCTGCCAACAAGAATATGAGAATACCGCGGTGGTTCGTCCACCCGGGAGCACTCGGACGATCAAGTCAGTAATCTTATCTCTCATAGATATCAATATAAGTACTTAAACTTCAACAATGAAAGCATAAAAGCATCTCAAATAAAGCATACCTTAGATCCACGAGGGTGCCTTACTTTTATAATGATCAGTGTCTAACTTCCCCTAGAAGTCTTACTTCATGGGACTCTATCCTTTGCAAGGATGACATTTATCACAACTCACACTATTTAGATTAAGATGAACTCCTTCAAGAGTCCCATCTTTATCCAAATAGGTAGCTTGATGTTATCTAGAACTCTAGTCTTTTATCCAAATATCTCGAATTCCGGTATTATCGCACCATATCTTGGCACCATGGTCCGTCCACGTGGCAGCTTGGCTAACAACCTCGGCCACGTGGACTACCTAAAAATATGTCCCCACAATTGCCCCTATGTTCTATTACATCGGCAAACTGAGGTAATGGAACCTATACATGTACTTTCCTGACCAAGTTCTTGACTCGTTGGCACCAAGAAACAAGGACTCAAATGTCCACTCATCAAGAATCAAGAACCAAGAACCAAGAACCAAGAACCAAGAACCATCATGTTCCATTTCATCTAGGTTCAACATCTCAACAGAGAGCGCACTACTAGCAAAGATCATGACTTGCTAGTTCAAGAACATCAAGATTCTAGTATCAACTCATCAGAAACAAAGAATAAACAAGTTCTGCCCCCATTCAAATTCAACATCTCAACCAAGATCTATATCTCAACTGAAATCATCATGTTAACCAAGATCACCATCTCGACCAAGATCGTCATCTCTACCGAGATCAATATCTCAATTGAGATTGCACTTCTCAATCAAGATCATCATGAGATTGGAGTGTACCAATCACGTCCCCATCATGTCGCATCAGTTCTGCCCCCCGCCGTTTGACGTCAACACGGGCACGTCAGGACTTGAAATCATAACTTTTTGCTATATTTTTCTAATTTCAGCAAAACCATTTCATCTTCTTATTTCGTCTCTATTTGTGCCCCTAGACTCTCTTTCTCTTGGCCTCTACAAACCATCATCGCTGTTCTTGAAGCATTCATTACTATGAAGACTCCCTTTGTGCCCAAGGTTTAAACTCTACTAGCTGAACCAGACTAGCAGCCAAGCAATTCATCAGCTACTTCACACATCAACCCACCATCTCAATGGCAGTGAAAATAACGAAAATCTTGCAGCTAGAACCAGGAACAGGAAACACCGAGGTCCCAGCCTTAGACCTTGATAATTTTCCAATCGCCTTATCTATGAGTAACCATTGCTGTAGCCAATGACAACATGTCTCGCCGAACTCTTGTTGTAGAAGACCTTCTTGTTGACATCCCTGATGTCATAACTATGCAATCCACTCCATCTCCGTAGAGTCAATCCAACATGCTCATGCCTCCAGTAACTCAATATCTCAAAAGAGAAGCACATGAAGCAAGTGGACCAAGTTACTACTACCAAAGCCGAGGCCATTGCTAAGGCCGAAAAAACAAGTCAACATGGCTTGCAACAAAGGCTACTATCTTGACTGGATGACAGCCCTCAAAAAGATGTATGTCCCTGAGGACTCACCCCTCCATGATATGGGCCAGCTCAATGTCCCTTTCCCTCCCTTTCTCGATCAATCTGAGGATGAGACCGAGGAAGTAGAAGAGGCCGACAATGAGGAGACCGGAGACAAGGAAGAGGCCGAGGCTGAGGTTGCCGAAAAAGAATCTGAAGCTGCTGCTGGGGCCAAGTCCCCAACTCTGAATGAGCAAGTCCTTGACTTGACTCAGGATGAAAAGAATGAGGTTCAAAAGATCACTTCTGAGGCCGAGATCGAGATTGCCAACAAGAGCCTAGATGACACACTGCGTGAGATCGACGCCGAGGTCCAAGCTGAAAAATCTGCCCAGCTGTCTGCTGAGGCTGACACAATGCCAATTGCCAAGGCAGGGCAGACTGTAGAAAATGCATGAACTTTAGTTTTTCCTCCTTTTTGTACTTTTCCTTATTACTTTTGGACAGCTGTAATCTTTTGTTTGAAAAATGTTAGCTTTATATTTGGCCGATGTGCCCCTTTTGTCTTTGTAGATGAACAAATAATCTCTTATGTCAAGCCGAAGTGCCTTTTTGTATCTGAACAAGTTTATTTTCTGAATGCAACTCTTATATTTTCTTCCAAGTGTTCAATGTATGTCTTCTTTTCTTCTATGCATGTTTGCTACTTTCTTTCATGCTTTTCATGCTTCCAAACTTAGAATATTTTTGTATTTCTTCAAAGTGTACCTTAACTATATAATAACTCCGGGATATAATGCCTCGAATAAACCTTAACTGTTTGCCTCGGCTAACCATTTTCATATACCTCGGCTAACACTTTAAAAATAAAAATATTTTTACAAGTGTTATTGCTTTTTTACCTCCATACGCTATCTTCTATTAAAACTTCACCCTTTCCAAGTTTTGACAACCTGGTTGGTCACCTCGGGTAGCATGTACCTCGGATACTTTATTCATCATTACATCGGCTAACTCCAACTTGTAAATTTCGCCGAAATTTCAACAAGTGTTAAGTCCATTTCTGAAAATTTCAACCAGTGTCAAACCCTTAAGTTTGTTCATCACTCCAGCTCCCTGCCCCCTAATGTAAAGCTAAGTTCCACTTAAGTTCACATTAAGAATGTAACTATGGTCTTTTGCTGAAGTCATATTCAAACAAAGGCTTCCCGAGGTGTTTCAACCTTGGTTTCTCTGTTAATGAACTTAGTTTCATTCTGAGTTTGACTCTGCCGATATGGCAAGTCCAGGTCAATTCAACTTAGTTCAACTCCATCATATGCAAGTATAATTCAACTCTGCCATATAATAAGTTTAAGTTATTCGTCATGTTTCATTCAGAAACATCGCCAACTTAGTTCAACTCTATTATATGCAAGTATAATTCGACTTTGCCATATAATAAGTTTAAGTTATTCATCATGTTTTATTCAGAAACATCACCAACTTAGTTCAACTCTATTATATGTAAGTATAATTCAACTCTGCCATATAATAAGTCTAAGTTATTCGTCATGCTTCATTCAGAAACATCGCCAACTTAGTTCAACTCTATCATATGCAAGTATAATTTGACTCTGTCATATAATAAGTCTAAGTTATTTGTCATGTTTCATTCAGAAACATCGCCAATTTAGTTCAACTCTATCATATGCAAGTATAATTCGTCATGTTTTATTCAGAAACATCGCCAATTTAGTTCAACTCTATCATATGCAAGTATAATTCGTCATGTTTCATTCAGAAACATCGCCAACTTAGTTCAACTTTATCATATGCAAGTATAATTCGACTCTGCCATATAATAAGTCTAAGTTATTTGCCATGTTTCATTCAGAAACATCGCCAACTTCGTTCAATTCTATCATATGCAAGTATAATTCGACTCTGTCATATAATGAGTCTAAGTTATTCATCATGTTTTATTCAGAAACATCACCAATTTAGTTCAACTCTATTATATGCAAGTATAATTCAACTCTGCCATATAATAAGTCTAAGTTATTCGTCATGTTCACCATGGGAACATCGCCATACGATATTTCGGTCTTATCGCACAATCATGGATTCCAACAACATTTTCACGCTTTTTTACATAAGCTTCGGCATCCTTTTGCATGTAGGGTCACCAGAATCCCTATAACATAGCTCTGTGGGCAAGGGATTTGTCCCCTACATGGATCTCATGTAAAAAGTCTTCAACTTGGGAAGGATGTACACATCGCAATAGAGGTCCACTAAAAGTCCTTCTGTATAGATGGCCTTCTGCCAACAAAAAGAACCTAGCCGACTTCAGTCTGATCTTGTGTGCTTTTTGTCTTTTGGGATCTGAGATCTGCTCATTTAGGCTGAGTTCTTATCTTCTCGGACCTACTCATCTAGGCAGAGATCTTGTCTTCTGGGATCCAAGATCTGGAATTCGGGATCATCTCACTTAGGCTGAGCTCTTATCTTCTTGGACCTAATCATCTAGGCCAAGATCTTGTCTTCTAGGATATGGGATTCGAGATCTGCTCACTTAGGCTGAGCTCTTGTCTTCTCAGACCTACTCATCTAGGCTGAGATCTTGTTTTCTAGGATCTGGGATCCGTTATTCGAGATCTGGAATCTGGGATCTACTCACTTAGGCTGAGCTCTTGTCTTCTCGGACCTAATCATCTAGGCTGAGATCTTGTCTTCCAAGATCTGGGATCCGGGATTTAGAATCTGGGATCTGCTCACTTAGGCTGAGCTCTTCTCTTCTCAGACCTACTCATCTAGGCTGAGATCTTGTCTTTTGGGATCTGGAATCCGGGATCTACTCACTTAGGCTAAGCTCTTGTTTTCTCGGACCTAATCATCTAGGCCGAGATCTTGTCTTCTAGGATCTGGGATCCAAAATCTGGAATCCGGGATCTGCTTACTTAGGATGAGCTTTTGTCTTCTCGGACCTACTCATCTAGGCCAAGATCTTATCTTCTAGGATCTAGGATCCGAGATCTGGAATCCGGGATCTATTTCACTTAGGCTGATCCTTCTATACTTGAAAGTCATCTCCTTGGGAGCACTCATGCCCCCTGTCTTTGCATCCCTTCTGAAAGGGTATTCATTCCATTAATGTCGACACATTTTCCATCTTCGTTAAACTAGTCGTTGTCGACATGTTGATCTTGCACGATGATGGACATCTATTCTAACTAAGTTCCTACAGACGGCGCCAAATTGTGGGTGTTGATTTCTGACCACATAACCAAACGGGGAACTCAGTTGGAGAGCACCGGTAGAATAGATTTAGCCCAAACACCTGCTAGCAAGAATATGAGAATACCGCGGTGGTTCGTCTACCCGAGGGCACTCCGACGATCAAGTCAGTAATCTTATCTCTCACAGATATCAATACAAGTACTTAAACTTCAACAATGAAAGCATAAAAGCATCTCAAATAAAGCATATCTTAGACCTACGAGGGTGCTTACTTTTATAATGATCAGTGTCCAACTTCCCCTAGAAGTCTTACTTCATGGGACTCTATCTTTTACAAAGATGACATTTATCACAACTCACACTATTCAGATTAAGATGAACTCCCTCAAGAGTCTCATCTCTATCCAAATAGGTAGCTTGATGTCATCTAGAACTTTAGTCCTCTATCCAAATATCTCGAATTCCGATATTATCGCACCATATCTCGGCACCATGGTTCGTCTACGTGGCACCTCGGCTACGTGGACTACCTAAAAATATGTCCCCACAACAATTAATAAATTATTGATAAAAAATGACCAAGGTTTATGTAAATTAATTTGGCACATTCATATTCATTGATAGTGAATCTCATATGAGTTTCATTAATGTTTGATGGTAATAGATGTATCAGATCAAATGTTAAATGAAAAATATATATATAAAAACGTGATTAATTTAATAGTATTATTAAAGATATCAATCTTGTGACTGGTAGATGGTGGAGTACTTTTTCCCCTGCCAATTGAGTTATGAAATTTTTTCCCATCCTAGAAAGAAACAACCACTACCAGCTATAAAAGAAATTAGGTGAGTATAATAATCACATGATTAGTGTACTCTTTGGCCTTGTTTAATTAATAAAATTAATAGTAAAAGGATTAATAATTTCATAAATTAGTATATAATTAGTTATCCAATTAAATTAGTGAGACAACTATTTATTATGTATTTATTTCGCTTTTTTTCCTTTCATATTTGAAATTATGATCCCTAGCTCCTTCAATATTAAAAATTCGTCAATTTCATTAGATTAAATGTTCGTCGTACATGTAGTTCGGTTAATAAAATTTACAATTAAATATGGGATTGTGAGTCCATGGACTAACAATCTCAATTCTACACTATAATCTCAAACATAACCTTTATTCCAAGATTTTGGCATAGGTGAGCCGTGAGCCTTTTAACTCATATTAGTTGTTCATGAGCTTGGTTTAGCTTGTTATATATGTAAATAAATTCGATTTAAATTTTTAGACTCATTTAATAAACGTGTCAAACTTATAAACTTGAATTACAAAGCTCGCGTCATATATTATTTATTATCTTATTATCAAACAATATATAATATTTTCTATATGCATATTTAATATAGAATAATAATGAGTTGATTGAACTTGATTAGCGAGTTAATTTTTTTCTTATTGAGTTAAAGCATGATTAGAATAAATGAACATAATCGAGCTCAAACTAGGTTAATTTTCAAGGCTGAACTAGAGTTTGATTTTCAAGCTTGATGAACAAACAAGCTAAACTCAAATTTTACAAAATTTGACGCCCGACTCTTTTTACAGCAGAGTGAGTTTGACCAATTGATATTGTCCCGAAGAAGACATTCCTTCGCTTATTTTACTTGCCTTGAAGGCCTTTTGATCCTATGCTCCGAGCAGAGTTAATGGAAAGGGTTAAAGTAAAGTTGGAAGTATTGTATTGGTTCAAGAAACTTGGAAGCATTTGAAACAATTTAGTAACGCCAAGTTTAAATTAGTTGAGTGCTTAGACTCAAACCAAAGCTTGAGATAGTGGGTTTCTATGTTGGATCACATTCTGGCAAAGAGGTATACCAAATACCAAGACCTTTGTTAGGAAAAGTTGGCATTCATAATACTCTCGTGTTTTCTGATCCGTCTAAGTCTCTTTTGTACTGATTCCTCAAACTTCTCTTTAGTGAAAAGAAAAAGTGAGTCCAATCTCCAAAAGACAACAAATGCACCTACATCGTAAATGTACAACTAATGTAAGTAGGTCCAAAAAAAAAATCAGTCTCATTTGGTAGCTCGAAACCAAGATGGCTCGAGTCCAAAACAATGTTCTTCCCCAAATTCCTCAAACTTCTCTTTTTTTTTTTCTTTTTTTTTTTTTTTTTTTTGAAGATGAAGAACACAGAGAGAAGAGGAAGTTGGGGAAGAACATGTTCGTCAACAGCATCTTCATCAACATCAACAAAAGTATTCATCTTCATCAACAACATCTTCATCAACACATCGCCATCATCAACAACAACATCTTCATCAACATCATCATCATCAACACATCATCATCATCAACAACAACAACATCTTCATCAACATTATC
The DNA here is from genome assembly GCA_036172215.1 of Camellia granthamiana. Classification (NCBI taxonomy): domain Eukaryota; kingdom Viridiplantae; phylum Streptophyta; class Magnoliopsida; order Ericales; family Theaceae; genus Camellia; species Camellia granthamiana. The sequence goes on along the minus strand of CM069904.1, from coordinate 5,924,223 downwards.
ATCACAACATCTTCATCATCATCAACAACAACATCATCATCATCAACATCCATCGATTTTGTGAAATCCATATCCATCGATTTCGATGAAATCGATCGATTTCAAACCCTGAAAAAAGAAGAAGAAGAATAATAAGAAGAAGAAGAAACTGTTTGAGCTCTCTCTCTTCTTTGGTGGAGCTCAAATCGATCGATTTCAGTGTCTCTTCTCTCTCTCTCTCTCTCTCTCTCTCTCTCTCTCTCTTTTCTTCTCTCAGAGATCTAATAAGGAAAAAAAATGCCTAAAACGATGTTGTTTTGGGCAGTCGGGCCATTCGAGCCGAATCATTTTTTGAGCTACGAATCATTTTTCAAAAAAAATGGCACCCTTTGTCCTTTTGAAAAAAATATTTATTACAATATGATATTACCAGACATTGCAACTACATCATAAATGCAGTACCAATTAATGTTGGGACATGTCACACATCGAATACCTTCTCTTTTGTGTTTCTTTTAGTGATCAGGATATCTGAATTAGTTTATGTACATGTCAACTAACTCTCTTTCTAATCCGATCAAAAGCAAATTATCCACATCAAAATTAAAAAATTTACGAGAAATCACTTTCTCGCAGCCTGACTCTAAAAATCAAACTCGAACAATTGTATGGGAAGCACAACCACTAACCACTTGGAACAATCTCATACTTATATGGAATTACCTTCTTATTTCTATATGGAAAATGCTATGGATCCTAAATAATTTATCAAATTTTTTACCAAACATTTCACGTGGGTGTAGGACCCATACAAACTTATATGGGTGTGGATTCCACACCCACACCCATATAAGAGGTTTGATAAAAAATTTAATAAATTATTTGAGATCTCTAACTTCACTCTTTTTAGGCCCCATTTGTTTTCAGAGGTAGAATGGAGGGGATTCATAGTGAGGGGATTGTTAATGAGGGGATTGATAATGAGGGAATTAAGTAAAATTGTGTTTATTTTGATGATAGTTATTAGTGTAGGAATTGTTAAATTATTTTTATATAAAATAATAAAACAAATAAAAAAATATAAAAAATTAAACATTAATATTTTAAAAAAAATTCCCAATATATAAAAAATAAAAAAATTTCTAATCCTCTCACTATTTTTCTAATACCATCACTACCTCCTCCTTCTCAATCCCCCTTCCAAAACCTTTACTAATACCAAGGGATTAGGAGTTCCCTCCCTATCTCTCAAAACAAACACCCCATATAGTAATCCCACCTCACTATCAAACCCAATTCCCTCCCTATAACCCAAACAAACGGGGCCTTATATTGTAGTAAAACTACTCTTTTTTTTTTCTTTTTTTTTTGACATGCTCTCCTATAAAAATACATCTCTCCACTCCCCTATTGCCTAAAAAAAACCCCAAATGTTGAGAGAGAGAGAGAGAGAGAGAGAGAGATAGATAGATAGATAGATAGATAGATGGGCGTGGTTGTAATGCTGATGGTCTCTCTCATTGTAACCGTGCCATGGGTTCAAACCCTTCAAGTCGAGCAACCCAATAACCAACTTAGTTGGGCCAAGACACTCAAATCCAAAAAACAAATCGTAACCAACCTCCAATTCTATTTCCACGACACAGTCAGTGGGAAGACCCCAAGCGCAGTGCGGGTGGCTCAATCTTTCTACACCGAAAACTCGCCCACCCGTTTCGGAGCCGTGATGATGGCCGATGACCCGTTGACCGAGTCGCCCGACCCGTCATCGAAGCTGGTGGGCCGAGCCCAGGGATTGTATGGGTCGGCTGGGCAGACAGAGTCGGACTTCGGGTTAATAATGGCTTTGAATTATGGGTTCGTAGATGGGATTTACAATGGAAGCTCTATTAGCATTGTCGGCTTGAACTGTGTTCTTCATTCGGTCCGAGAAATGGCGGTTGTCGGAGGTACTGGGCTGTTTCGACTGGCTCGCGGGTACGCCGTCGCGAAGACCCACTGGTTCGACCCGATCACTGGGGATGCCATTGTAGGGTACAATGTTACCATTGTTACTTAATAAAGTTGTTTTGGAGGAAGAATCACAAAATTTAATACAATCTTTGAATATTTATGGTGTGAGATTTGGATTTAATGTATTTAGAATTATGCTAACAAAAATGTTATGGACTTTCAAAAGTAAGTGTGTGGTATAAATTTAAAATTAATGGGATATGAATTATGATAACAATGAAGGTAGACTTTTGATTTATTTTTGTAAATAATTTTCTAAATTTATAGTATTGTTATTCTAATTAGAATTTAGAAAAAGTAAGGGACTCTGAAGGGGGTAATGCTAAGCATATTATATTTTTTATATCACATTTAATTTATTAGGTCTGGTAAGACTATCTCCAATGTTGAATAAAAAATTTGATCAAATTTAAGTTAAAATTTGATGAAAAAATTGATTTAATACCGTTTACTTTAATGCTAAAATAAAATTTTCATCAAATTTTTTTACATCCTTGGTTGTCTGCGAGGATGTCCAGGCGGATGTCTTGAAAGTCGTACAGAAATGAATAAAAAAACTGTCAAAGTTGCTCTTGGGTGGACATCTGAGAAGATGTCTGACCCAATGGTAACAATTTAAATTTGATAAAAGATGAAAGATTCCTTTTATTTGATGAAAGTTTTAGTTTTTTCTCTATTTGATATGAATATGATGAAATGGTTGAAGTGCCAAAACGAGTCGTTTTTTATCAAATTCAAATTTGATGAAATATTTAATACTGGATTGGAGATGCTCTAATGCAAAAATAACATATTACATGATAAACTAGATATAGTAGGAAAAAGATCTTGAGGTTTAATCCAGTGGTCTTGTATTCATATCTTAGTGTGTGGTGAGGAGAATGTCAAGAATTCGAGTTGATGGAACAGCGGCGACGCCGTTAGTTGTAATATAACTTTATTAACAAATTAATATCCTATAATCTTGACAAAAAAATTACTTCTAATATAATTTTACTAACAAACTAATATTCTACAATCTTGGCCCAAAAAAAAAAAAAAGAGAGAGAGTAGAAAAATGTGATAGGTGTAACATTACTCAGTGGTATTTTGGGAAGATGGTAAAAAGCAGCTTTTTTGTTTTTAACCAAGTTTTTGGGAAGTTGATAAAAAGTTGCTTTTTTTTTTTGGATTAATATTTGTTTATGGTGTCACATCACACAATAATGACTAAAATACCCTCACCCAACTTTAAAAAATTATATTTTACCCAAACCCACAAGATGTAAACATTAAGGGTACTTATGTAATTTTCAAACCTACTTTTTGGCACTTCCCAAATGAGCAAAAACGCAACTTGGTGTTTTGCTCAGCCACAAAACGTGGCATTTTTCTCCGGTTCCCAAAAGAGCCCTCAGTTTGAAATAGCATAGTTTGTTATTTAAAAATTTACTCATAAATGAAGTGTATGATATAAATTTAAATTTAGTGTTATGTAGATAATACCTAAAATTAATCTAGTACGTATATTTTTATTTTTTAATAAATTTTTAAATAATATTTTAATGGCTTTAAAACAATTTCATAAGAAAAGGGAAAAGGGTGGCACAGAGGAATCAGGATCCTCACCTGTTCTTTTTAGAGTTGATGCAAAATTTTGTGTAATTTTATAGTGATTTTATTTCAATTTTAAATTTGGCCATTTGAATTATGTTTTTTCATTGACATGTAATGTTAAGGTAAAGATCGTAACAAGATTGAAACACAAAAGTACAACAAAAACCCTTGGTCTATGACAAGTGGAGTATCTGTGTGGAAGACTCGAAGTACATGTCAACTTGTTTTGTTTGGATTTTCAGGATTTATTTTTTAGAAAATTAAAATTTTTTATTTTTAGTTTTTTAAATTTTTACTAAATTTTTTAATATTCTATGTAATTTTTTTTAATTTTTAGATACACCTAATATAAATATAGTTAAAAAATATAATATTTGTGAAAAAAAATCTTTAGAAAACTCACTAAATGCCAAAATTTTTTTTTTTTTAAATACGAGAATTTATTACATTTTTCGTATTCTTGTGTATTTATTGATTTTTTAAAATATTTTTTTATAAATATTTTATTTTTTAGATACATCTAATTAAGGTGCATCTAAAAAAATTGTTTAAAATTTTAAAAATATTCACTAAAAAAAAGAACAAAAAACAAAAAAACTCAATTTCTAAAAAATTGAATTTAGAAAATTGAAACCAAACACACTAACTTGTTTGACAACATCACTTTTTAGCCTAAAAGTAAAAAAGTTACTAAAAAAACTAAAAACAAACAATCTATACCAAAAAGTCAAAGATCTCATTTTTCTCTCTACTTTTTGCACATATTTTCGTAAAAAATCCAAAAGTCATCTCAAACATACTAATTTTTTTTTACATCATATTTTAACTAAAAAGTCAAAAAATTACTAAAAAAACCTAATTAACTTACCATTTTGTTTGTTGATTGTGTTATTAGATGAATTTCATCATTTTTCCAACAAATGCAATTTTACTCTCTTTTTCTAAGAACCTAAGGTAGTGTTTGATAGAGTCTTAGAATTATGATTTGAGAATAGAGTTGTACTTTGAGTTTATGAGTTTTGGAATTATGTTTTAAAAAGAGAAAATTTGTTTGATTATGAGTTTTGAATTTTTGATATGATATATGAAATGAAAAAAGTTGTTTGGTTATAAGTTTTGAAAAGAGTTTCAAAACTTAATTGAAAAACTTATAACTCATAAATAAACACACAATTCAAAACTCTATTGAAAATTCTATTCAAAACTTATAACCAAACTCTTTTTAAAATTCAATTCAAAAAAATAATGTCATTTTGGTTTAAAAAATAATTTTTATATTTAAAAAAATATCAAAAACAAATATAATTTTTTTTTCCCCCAAATAAAAGGTGGCAATTGGCAATTGCGCGCGCGCGCACACACACACACACAAAAAGTGTACTGTTCCGGTCAACCGGCTAGACATCAAGGACGATATTCGGGCAAACAACCGAGTAGACCAAAAATTCAAATATTGTCTATTTTACCAAACATGTTGTCAAAATATATTTTGAAATTGATTTGAAATCATCATTTGAAAATCCAAACCAAACATAGCATTAGAATGTATGGGTGGAATTAATTTTACAAAGCTCTACCAAACGTTTCATAATTCTACACAGGAAATTAGATCCAACAATACATAATTTAACAACCACCACCAAAAAAAAAAAAAAAAAACCCCCTCATAATAAGAAAAAATTAATGACTTAATACAATAAAAGACGAACTCCACTAACTATTCTTATAGTTTGGAGTTTGTGTCACTTTGGTTTCTGATTTTTTAATTGTGACATATTTGACTTTAAATTTTGAATCTTATTTCAAATAAGAACAATTAAAGATACCAATGTTTAATTTCAAGGGGCAAAATCGTCAATTTGATAAAATATAAACTAATTTGACAAAAATAAATGTTAAAAATATGTTTTTGAATTTTTAAAATTTATTTCTACCCATTAAAGATAAAATTATGTAAAATTGATAAATCTTTTAGACATTTATTTATTTATTTATTTATTTTACCAAATAAATTTTATTATTTATTTAGATGATGATCATGTAATGGGTAGTTGTTTTTATTTTCATTAAATTAGTTTCTATTTTTTCAAAAGTCAAATATGGCGACAATTTTGATATCATTATTAAATCAGTATCCATTAAATCAAAAAATCTAAAACTAAAAACATTTCATATATTAAATATATCGATTACACATTAAAATCCTAACAACTACCCATTATATAATCATCATCCAAATACATAATAAAAATTAATTTGGTAAAAATAAATAAATAAATATCTAAAAGATTTATCAATTTTACATAATTTTATTTTTGGTTGGTAGAAATAATTTTTAAAATTTTAAAAATATTTTTTTTTGACATTTATTTTTGTCAAATTAATTAATATTTTATCAAATTGACGATTTTGCTCTTGAAATTAAATAATTGTATCTTTAATCGTCCTTATTTGAAACAAAATTTAAAATTTAGAGTCAAATATGTTATAATTAAAAATTCAAGAATCAAAATAACACGAACCCTAAACTATAAAAATTGTTAGTATAATTCGTCCTAAATAAAAATCCTAACAATGCAAAAGAAATTATACTTGTTTCCACTTTTCAAAAAACACTTTTCAGAAAATTCTACTTTCTTATTTTCCGTTTTTTTTTGTTTTTACTGAATTTTTTTAATATTTTAAGAAATTTTTTTACTTTTTAGACACACCTAACAAACCTATTAATCCATTCAGATAATAAACCTAAGATTACCAAACCTATTATTAGTTTATCCAAAACTTTGGAAAAATTTAAAAATAAAACTAAAGAAATTACACTTCAAGATTTACAATCTGAAATCAATCAAATTAAACAAACTATCCGTGATCTTCATAATAAAGATAAAAAATTAGAAGATGAAATTATTACTTTAAAACTTAATCAAAGTTTAACTCATTTCCAACCTAATCCACATACATCATCTCAAGAATCTGAACATAATTCTGACCCAGATTCTGATCATACTAATCCAGCCAAACTTATATTTGATAATCGCCCTCAACCTACTAACATTGAAGACAAACGATTAAACTTACTCAATAAAATCTATATGCAAAAATGGTATTCAAAAATTAAAATTGTTGTCGAAGATTTTGAATTAGAGTTAGTTGCTTTAATTGATACTGGTGCTGATTTAAATTGTATTCAAGAAGGATTACTTCCTACTAAATATTATGAAAAATGTCAAGAGAAATTAACCTCTGCTAATGGTAGTAAAATGCATATTAAGTATAAATTACCCAAAGTCCATGTTTGCCAAAATAATGTTTGTTTTAAAACCACATTTGTTTTGGTCAAAAATATGACGGATAGAATCATTTTAGGCACACCATTTATATCTTTGTTATATCCATTTACTACTTCTAGTGAAGGCATAACTACCCATGTTTTAGGACAACCTGTTACATTTAAATTTTTATTTCCTCCTGAAATGCTAGAATTAAATCAATTACAAGATTGTTCTATTTCTCACACAATTCATAGATTAACCAGACATTTGAATTTTCTTAAAGAAGAAATTAATTATAAACGAATTGATCAACAATTAACCGATCCAATTCTTATTTCTCAAATTAATGAATTTTAATTAAAACTTGAATCAACTGTTTGTTCATCTTTACCTACTGCATTTTGGCATAGGAAAAAGCATGTAGTTACTTTACCATATATTAAGGATTTTAATGAAAAACAAATTCCCACTAAATCTAGACCTATTCAAATGAATCATGACTTGTTAGAAATGTGTAAAAAAGAAATTAATGAATTGTTAAAAAACAGGATTATTAGCCCTAGTAAATCACCCTGGTCTTGTCCTGCTTTTTATGTTAATAAAAATGCTGAATTAGAAAGAGGTGTCCCTCGCTTAGTTATAAACTACAAACCATTAAATGCTGTTTTAGAATGGATTCGATATCCTATTCCTAATAAAAAGGATTTAATTAAATGACTTAACCAAGCTGTTATTTTTAGTAAATTTGATTTAAAAAGTGGATTTTGGCAAATTCAAATTCATCCAAAAGATCGATACAAAACTGCTTTTAATACGCCTTTTGGTCAGTATGAATGGAATGTCATGCCATTTGGTTTAAAAAATGCCCCTAGCGAATTTCAACATATCATGAATGACATATTCAACCCCTTTAGTCATTTCTCTATTGTTTACATTGATGACATATTGATTTTCTCCAAATCCATCAGTGAACATTGGAAACATTTAACTGCATTCTTTTACACTATTAAGAGTCATGGTTTAGTTATATCAGCTCCTAAAATTAAATTGTTTCAAACTAAAGTTAGGTTTTTAGGGTATGATATTCACCAAAATACTATTCTCCCAATTAGTCGATCTATTGAATTTGCTTCCAAATTTCCTGATGAAATTCTTGATAAAACCCAATTACAAAGGTTCTTAGGTTCCCTTAATTACATTGCTGACTTCTATAAAGACCTTCGGAAAGTCTGTCAACCCCTGTTTGATAGGTTAAAGGATCATCCTCCTCCTTGGTCTCCTGCTCACACTGCCATTGTTCAACAAGTTAAACAATATGTTAAGTCTCTTCCTTGTCTTGGTATTCCTACTGAAAATTCATTCAAAATTATCCAAACTAATGCTTCTGATATTGGTTATGGTGGCATTCTTCTTCAGAAAGTCACTCCTCAATCATCTGAACAAATTGTTCGATATCATTCTGGTGTCTGGAATAAAGCACAATTAAATTATAGTACTATTAAAAAAGAAATTTTGTCTACTGTTTTATGTATTCAAAAATTTCAAGATGATATTTTAAATCAAAAATTTTTACTTCGTGTTGATTGCAAATCCGCTAAATATGTTTTGGAAAAAGATGTTCAAAATCTTGCTAGTAAACAAATTTTTGCTCGTTGGCAATCTATTTTAAGTATTTTTGATTTTGATATTACCTATATACCTGGTTGTCAAAATTCCCTTCCTGATTTTCTCACCCGGGAATTTTTACAGGGGGGTAAGGGATGAGTGCAGCTCCATATATTCCATGTTTAAAAACCCAAATTACCCATTACCAAACCTTGATTAAACAAGTCAACCACCGAATTAATCGCCTTAAATCAACCAAACCCACTACCAAGAGAGCCCAGTACATCATTCACCAACAGATTCAAGCCCGTCGTATTTTACGACATGATTATTACAACCATTTACATTATTTCCAAAATTATCTAGATCTCCTTTCTGGTTGTTAATCTTTGCTACTAATTATTGTTTCTTATTTCAACAGATGTCTCGTCCAAGGCCTCCTTCCAAGGCTTTGGTCCCATCTTCTACTAAACCTAATCAACTCATTGTTCCACCTCCTTTAGAGTCAATCACCCCGTCCCATTCTCTTGAAATGATTAATCGTTACCAAGTTCTTGGTAATATTTACCGACCTAATTACTCATCTGCATTGGCTTCTGATCCTTTTGCTTCTAGCCAATCAGTTTCAGTTACTCCATTCCCAATTAATCCAGTTAGACCATCTCGAACCGAGTACACCAAATCACATGTTTCTAACCTGTTCTACAAAGAACCCAGTCACCCAAAGAATCAAACCATTAATGAAATTGCTAAATACCTATTTTTGATGAAAACGTTGGATGTTGTCACCCTGATGGTATTAATGCATTAATTTATACTATTGTTCGACACTTTATTGGTACTCCTACCAATATTTATTCTCGCATACATGATCAACTTAGTAATCTTACTTGTCCAACCTTAAGTGATTTTCGATGGTATCAAGATGTATTTACCTCTCGAGTTATGTTAAGAGAAGACTGCACTAAATCATTTTGGAAAGAAAAATTTATTAATGGATTACCTAGCTTATTTGCTCACAAAATTAGAGATGTTCTTAGTCAACCTACTGGTGTTATTGAATATGAAAAAAATTGTAAAAAAAATCTTTTAAAAATTCACTAAATATCAAAAATACAAAAAAATACAAGAATTCAGTACATTTTTTATATTTTTATGTATTTATTAATTTTTTAAAATATTTTTTCACAAATTTTTTACTTTTTAGATATATCTAAGTAAGGTGTATCTAAAAAAGTAAAAAAATGTTTAAAATTTAAAAAATATTCACTAAAAAAAAAAAAAAAAACGAAAAAAAAAAAATCAATTTTCAAAAAACTTAATCTAAAAAACTCAAACTAAACACACTTATTATTATTATTATAAGATTAACCTTCTCTCACCTCCCATATAAAAATATACTAGTGGCAAACTCAACCACATCAGATGGTTGAAAATCAGTGTTCACAAAGACTATTCATTGCATTTTTCTTTTTCTTTTTTTCTTTTTTTCGTTTTTGGGAGAATGATTACATTACACTATGATGGAACAACGAAGCATTGCCACATTTTCTGAATGGTTTCGCTTCTCTTCAGTTGGAGATCAAGATTCTACCTTTTAGTTTATTTCATGAGCCTATTTTTAGATTTCATTTCAATAATTTAAACCATTTACATTTTAAGATTTGTCGAGTATATTATTCCTGTAAAATATTAAGTTGATCGGATAACGACAATTACTTATTCGAATCAGTTTTATATGAACTGTTTATTTTTTCAATGTTTATTTTTTTAATATAAAATTGATTCGAACACATAGTTACTGTTATCCAATCGATTTGGTTTTTTACAGAAATAAAATATTCGACGAATCTTAAAATATGAACGATTCGAATTATCGAAACAAAATCCAAAAATAAGCCCACGGAATGGACTGAAAGATCCAGTATTGATTTCTAACTAAAGAGAGACAAGCTGGACCTTTCCCAATTCATTCCCTTCCAGATGCAAAAAGCTATAAGGTGTACGGTTTTGACCACAATTGAGTTCTCACTTTCTTGAGTTTTGCTTTGTTTTACTACAGTGTACCAATTAATGTTTTGCATCTTTTGTGTTCTAAGAAATGGACAAGCACTCATGGTATGTTTTTGTGTGAGTGATTTTCTGATCACACTGCCCTTCTTAGTAAATCAGCTGTAGAACACAGGCAGACTAGATGGCGCCTCGCTGTCCTGCACAAAAAAGAAAGGTTCCGGCGGTGGTTCTTCCACCCGGGGGCACTCCAACGATCAAGTCAGTATATTTCTTAAAGATAATCAAGTATTCAACTCGCAAGCTTGAGTATTTAGAACATACCTTAGACCCATGGGGGTGCCTTTCTTTTATAGCCAATACAATCCTAGTCCCAATAGGAGCCTAACTCCAATGGACTCAGGATTACTGCTAATTTGGAACTTCCAGTGGGATTAGGATAAACCCTCTAAGAGTTTCATCTTTACCCAAACTGAAGTCTTCTACCAATCTAGGACTCTTGTCTCTTATCTGCTTATCTCGGATTTCGATATCTTCGGAGATAACCTCGGCAACTCCGAGATTACCTCGGCATAACTACCACGACACGTGGCACCTCGGCTGACACGTCGGCATCACCACGCCACGTGTTGGTACTCAGAAATATATTCCCACAACTGCCCCCTAGGTTCTATTACCTCGGCATTCTGAGGTGATGGAATCTACACCGTTAATTCCTTTCAGTACGTTGGTTCGATAACTCTTTAGCCGAGATTATTCTTTTTAGGCCGACATGTCTTCTTTCAAGAACAAGAGTTCAAACAAACTCTCCCACATGCATGAGCTGTCATGCATTACTCCTCAACTGTTTTACTTACGCGTTTTACCCTTATTGGTGCGTGCCTGCGACGCGTCTGTAAGCTGCCTTTCCTCTGTCTGCGCCGTCTGACGCCTGCGTTACTCCAGGCGCAATAAATGCTTTTGTTTGCCGCCATTTCAAGTTTTTGACAAAACTTTTTCCCTCTTCCGTTTTCCTTCACTTTTGTACATAAATTTCTCTTGCTTTCTCTTTCTCTAAATTCTTTCCTTCAAATCCGCCATTGTTCAAGTTAGAGGCTCTGCCACTGATCTCTCTTTTCTTTTTCACTTCTGTGAAGCTTTTGAGACTGCTATAACCGTCGTCTGTCCTCGGCGAATTTTGTTTCGGCCTCACTTTGTCTGGTAAGCAATTGGCCCTTCCTTTCTCAGTTCTTGATCGTTTCTTGAATCTCTTGCTATTACTGCTCTGCTCAAGCATTTAATTTATGAGTCATTCATCTGAATGTGTCTTATTTCATGATTTTGCACATGTCATGAACACCTACACTGTTTCACCACTGTTCTTGGTCTTCCACCCTTTGTGTTTCTTGAATCTGAAACTTCATTCTTGTTTTTCTGCTCTTTTGTATCTTTTCCAGATCCATGCCTTTGATCTTCGTCTTCATAGTTTTTAGATTTGGGATTTGTTCGTAGAACCTTCAGTTCTTAGGAAATACTGAAACAATCCTTACCCAGTATACCTAGGTTTAGGCTGAGGTGCCAGTAACCCTTTTAAGAGCACTCTGCTTCTGTAGTCAAGTATCTTTATACCAAAATCATGGGTATGTGGCATCATAGGGTAAACACCCCAACCAAACTTGAATTCTTTAGGCAAGAGTTCTCTATTCCTGATGATGTTCACCTTAGGCTAGCTGGGGATAATGATTCCATCATGCCTACAGACAATACGATGCCTTTCCCTATTGTAGCTTTTGTTGAATGTGGACTTCGGCTTCCACTTAATCCTCTCTTTCGTGAAGTTCTTTACTATTACAAATTGAACCCCATGCAACTTACCATCAACTCTTATAGAGTGATTAATGGTATCATAGCCTTGGCTAGGCAGGAGAATGTTAGGATTACCCTTGCCGATATCCAATTTTGTTATACCATGTGCGCCCTGGATTTAAAAGAAAAAGGCTTCGTCTATTACCTCAAGCCGAGGTCCACCGAATTCAAAATTATAGCCGACCTCCCAGACTCCAACAAGGGGGCTGGAGACGACTACCTTATTGCCTCTGGAAATTGGGAATTTAGCCCAGATGAAGAAGTCCGTCTCTACCCTCTTCCTCGAACGGTTAAAGAGGGCAAGGGTAAGAGCCCAGTGTCAATCATTTAGTTGTTCTTTTCATAGCCTCAAGATTTTATCTGTCTCTAATGTCGTGTTCTTCTTTGCAGACGTTCGCAAGCCACCAAAGGACTTTCGCCAGTCCTATTTTCTGGGCAAGGATTTGAAGAAGTTACTAGATCTGCTAATTGACAAACGAAAAGCTCCACTGGTACTGAATTTCATTCCGACATACAAATCCACTCTGCCCGACATCCCAAGAAAGAAGAAAAAGAGCGCCTCTCCACCTACTGCCACGACTCAAACCATATCCACATCACGAACCGATCAAGAGTCCACAACTGACCCAACCAATCAGCCTTCCACCTCGGCACCATACTTGGTACCAGTTTCTGAAAGAAAACGCCGGCGACGTCTTGTGAAAACTGCCGAAATGGTTCGCCAAAGGCCTGTCGCCCAAGATCTCCTAGCCAACCTCCCAGACGACATGGATTCTGTTCCAACCCAAACCATGCCACCACCAAAACCACAAAGAACCAAGAAAGCCCAGCCAAAGTCCAAGCCTATTGAGGCTGAGGCTGAAGATGCTCTGCCCATCTCTCAATTGGCCGAGGGTAAGAAGACCGCTTCTACCTCGGTCAAAAGGTCTGCTGAAACTCAACCATCAGAACCCCAAAAATTAAAGAAGCCGAGGTCTTCTTCTGTGACGACTTCAAACTCCAAGGTACCCAATGTCCCCTGGACACCTGAGATTACCCTGGAGGACAAGCCTATTCTTCCAAGTGACAGTGCCGACGATATCAACGTCGGTGTTGCACTTAGTACTGCCTTACTTCTCCCAGGAGATCTAGAGAAGAACGCCAAGTTCAGTGAGTATGAAAATTATGCTCTGATGCTTCAACATTGCGTTCAAGTAAGTGTCTTCACTTGGTAACTTGTTTTATCCTCATCTCTCCATATTTGTAAAATTCTGTAATAACTTTTTGCTTTGTGTTTTTTTCAGGCTGTCCAGCATGCACATTCCTTCTCCATGCAATCCTTTAAGACCAGGGAGAAGTTGAATGACTTAAAGAAGGAGTATTCTGCCCTTCAGAAGATCAATAAGGGTTTTCAAGCAAAAATGAAGAAATTGGAAGATCAAGCCGAGGCTGCTACTAAAGCCCAAACCCTGGCTGAAGAAAAAACTGAATCTGCCGAGGCCATTAAGAATGTCGCCGAAGCTCAAAAGAAGGAGGCCGAGGAAAAAGAAGCCCAAGCCGAGAAGGAACTCCAGGAGGCTTTGGCTACAAAAGATGCTGAGATCAAGGATGCTGATGAAAAGGCATATGCCCAGGGCGTAGCTGACGTCACTGAGGACTACAAGCTTCAGGTAAGGCAGGCATGCAATAGGGGATTCTCCCTTGGTTGGATGTCCCTTGCAAAAAAGCTTAATGTCCCAGATGACTCGCCCTTGCGCAAGGCTGATGCTATTCCTCTGCCATTCCCTCCTCCTCCTCCTCCTCCTCCAAGTCAAACTGAAGAAGAGCCTGAGTCCGAATCCGAAGATGAGGACAAGAATGATGATGAGGCTTTAGCCCAAAGACGTTAATGAGACCAAGTCTCCTCCTCAGGGTGATCAAGTCCTGGATCTGACCCAAGAGGAGGATGAGGAGGTTGAGAAGGTGCCCACTGAAACTGACTCAGTTCACTTATCATCCGACCTTCTCTTAGCTAAAAGAAGCGTTGACAGAACACTTGCAGAGATTGATGCTGAGGTTGCGGCGGAGAAGGCTGCTGAAGTAGTTTCTCAAGAGTCTGCCGAGGTAGTTCTTCAAGAATCTGCCGAGGTCCAGACTCAAATTGCGCCTGATGTTGAAGAATCACAACCTTGATGTCTTTTGTACCTTTTTTCTTTTTTGTACTTTTGTTTTCTGAACAATGTAAGCTTCCTCTTTGTGGCCGATGCGCCTTTCTTTGTCACTTGTGAACAATTAACTTTTGCTAGGCCATAGTGCCTTCATTTTATACAACTGCAATTGTTTTTCTCTGAATGCTTTAGTCTCTAATTTCTCTTCATTGCTTCTGTATGACTTTATACTTAGAATATTTTGCATGATTTACTTAATTCTTCCTTTGCACAATCTTCTCGGGGTTACACACCTCGGGTATAATAACTGCAAGTTTTACTTCGGCAACACATTGACCTGTAATCTTTTCATAAATTTCAACAAGTATAAAACATATACTATTTAATGTTGACTTTGCAAACTTTTCTCAGGTTTCAACGAGTGTTTAAACAGTAATCTCAATCTGTCCTGCTACAAATTTCAGCAAGGATTAACATGTACAATAAACAATGATCTACTTGTAAATTGCTGCAAATTTCAACAAGGGTTTAAACAATATACTTATCTTTTACCTCAACCTGTAAATTGTTGCAAATTTCAACAGATGATCATATGTCGGCTTAACTTTAACTTGTAAATTGCTACAAATTTCAACAAGTGTTAAACATCTTCCTTGGTTTATCCAACCAGTGGATTGCTATAAGTCTGTAAGCAATAACCTCGGCTTCACTTCGACTTGTAAATTGCTACAAATTTCAACAAGCGAAGAGAGACATATACCTCGGCTTAACTTCAACTTGTAAATTGTTACAAATTTCAACAAGTGAAGTTAAGGAGCCATCTTGGCTTACCTTTAACTTGTAAATTGCTACAAATTTCAACAAGTGGTAAACTTTGTATCGGTCTGACCAACTTGTAAATTGCTACAAATTTCAACAAGTGGTAGACTTTGTATCGGTCTGACCAACTTGTAAATTGCTACAAATTTCAACAAGTGGTAGACTTTGTATTCTTTCTGCCCCCAATGTGAACCTAAGTTCCACTTGGGTTCTCATTTTTTATGTCTTCCAGAAACAATGTTAAGTATCTTAATCAATCATATGTGCTTGAGGAATTCTGAAAAGATTTTATTGATGACATCGGCCAAAAATAGTGAACATCTAATGATAGAAAATTTTCAAATTACAAGTGTTCCAAGGTCTTGGTAAAGCTTTGCCTTCATTGTCTTCAAGCCGATAAGCTCCATTGCCTAATACCGAAGTAATTCTGTAGGGTCCTTCCCAGTTTGGGCCAAGCTTGCCTTCTCTGGGATCCTTCTTGTTGCCGACGACTTTCCTCAAGACTAAGTCGCCGACTTGAAAATCTCTTGGATTGACCTTTTTGTTGTAGGTTCTGGCAAGCTGTTGCTGGTATACTGCAAGCTGAATTGCAGCCTTCTCTCTTCGTTCTTCCAAAAGATCCAGATCTCGGGCTAAGAGTATATCATTAGTCCCATTCTCAACTCCCTGGGTTCGGATCCCTGGGATGCCGACTTCCAGTGGAATGACTGCTTCTGTGCCATAAGCCATGGCAAAGGGGGACTCCCCTGTTGATCTTCTCGGCGTAGTCTGATATGCCCAAAGTACGTTGGGCAATTCGTCTACCCACTTTCCTTTTGTTGCCTGCAGTCTCTTCTTTATTCCATCCAAAATTACTTTGTTGGATGCTTCTGCTTGCCCATTACTTTGGGGAAAACTTGGTGTTGAAAAGTAATTCTTGATCTTGAATTTTGCACAGAAGTTTTTGATGATTTTGCTGTCAAACTGCGTTCCGTTGTGTCACGACCCCAACCCGCCCCTAGTAGGATGGTGCCGTGATGGCCAGTAATCCGTAATTACCGAAGGCCAACTTACTAAGATCAAAGACAATCAGAGTATAATGTAAGGGGCTTACAAATGCGGAAGCAATAAATCAATTACAAATGGTCCATAAGAGCTTGTGCGTAGATCAAATGACATACACATACACATGACTTACATCCAGTTCAAATTAACAAAATACAAGTTTACAACTTGATCAAAAGGCTTCTCAGCCGACAAGAATAAAATACAGCAATTACAAGCGAAGAAGCATGATTTTCAAGTGCTGCCGACGTAAGTACAAAAACGCCGACATAAATGCAAAACAGCCGAAGTGAGCACAAAACTGCCGACGTAAAACAATGCAGCCGACATGTCAAGAGTCCAAAACAAGCTTTGCAAAATAGACTAGGCGTCGCCGCCGTCCTGCTCATCACCTACATATATATAGAGAGGGTGAGTTTGACAACTCAGTGAATGGTACGAATAATAAAGGTTTTTGCATGAATAGCCGAGGTCCTTCGAAGCAAAACAAAACTTTCTAAATCATACGAATATTAACCGAAGTCCTTCTGAAGCAGAATTCATCAAACTTTACCAAATCAAGGGATGAACCATGTTCATCTATCAAGTCTTACCATATATCAAGGGATGCTTACCAACATCGGCGTAACACAATTAAAACTGTCAATCAAGTGATGAACCGTATTCATCTAACAAATCTTACTATATTTCAAGGGATGCTTACCAACATCGGCGTAACACAATCAAAACTATCAAATCGAGTGATGAACCGTATTCATCTAACAATTCTTACCATATTCCAAAGGATGCTTACCAACATCGGCATAACACAATCGAAACTTATCAAATCAAGTGATGAACCGTATTCATCTAACAATTCTTACAATATTTCAAGGATGCTTACCAACATCGGCATAACACAATCGAAACTTATCAAATCAAGTGATGAACCGTATTCATCTAACAATTCTTACAATATTCCAAAGGATGCTTACCAACATCGGCATAACACAATCAAAGCTGTCAATCAAGTGATGAACCGTATTCATCTAACAAATCTTACCATATTGCAAACTTGTGTGACTTAGGCCCGTAGCCCTTTTTCACCTTATTGTGTGACTTAGGCCCGTAGCCCTTTTTCACCTTATACTTGTGTGACTTAGGCCCGTAGCCCCTTTTTCACCTTATTGTGTGACTTAGGCCCGTAGCCCTTTTTCACCTTATACTTGTGTGACTTAGGCCCGTAGCCCCTTTCTCACCTTATTGTGTGACTTAGGCCCGTAGCCCTTTTTCACCTTATACTTGTGTGACTTAGGCCCGTAGCCCTTTTTCACCACGTTGGCTTTTCCAAGAAAGGACCGTATCCTTTTTAACACAAGAACTAATGTCACTTAGGCCCGTAGCCCTTTTTGACAAGGTGGTGCTGCGAAAGTTTATAGTCCTCCAGCTAAGGGACTTTCCCACTTAATATCAAACCAGGCTCATACTTATTACGAAGATATCGTCACAACGAAGCTCATACTTAACCTTTTATACTTAGTGCTGCAAAAGTTTAGAGTCCTCCAGCACGAGGGACTTTCAAGAACATCATCAAACAAGGCTTATACTCTTCACATCAAAATAGGCTAATCATTCATGCTTATCAAAATGCTTTCATCAAGACGAAGTAAAACAAAGTTTATCAAAACCGTATAACATAGCTTTATTAAAAGCACCACTCACCTCGGTCTTCCTGGGTGAAGGCTCAAAGCAAAGATCAAAGTCCTGGCAATGACAAGGCAAATTACATCCTCAAAACAAGCTTCACATGCACATAATGATCTCGGCACTCTCACCGAATCCAAGTCAAAAGTAAAGCAAGTATGTCAAGGGTCAAAACCCTGTTTCCCATCTCATGGAAACACACTGGGTAATACTCAGGTCTAGCCGAGGTCCCACACCTTCTTGCCGAGGTGTGAACCTGATGGCCACACACAAAACGAAATCGGGAAAACCTGGGTTTCCCTTTTGAAGAATGCAAAGGACCTAACAATCAAGAACATCAAGAACATGCATGCTGGAGTTCATAACTAGTACATTCAAAATCTGAGATCCCATGCAAAGAGCTCAAAACATGGACCTGGGTATTTGTACAAGGAAAACATGCAAGCACAAACACAAAAACATGGTTCTTGTTCCAAACTTTCGGATCAAAACGAGACTTTACTCAAGAACACATGAACATCAACTTTCTCTTTCAAAACCGACTTCAAATCGTTGCATGGCATGCCAAACAAACACAATCATGCAATGCAGCTTGATAACCAATAAGAGCAATCAAAGTAGAGCAAGAATCTAACCTCAAAACTCAGATCCAACGGTTCGATCTTCAAAGATCAAGCTCGGATCACCACTTCTCTCTCTAAACTCTTTCTTCTCCTTCTTGAGAGCTTCTCTCTCTAGAAACCAAGATTTGAGACAAAATGATTTGTCTCCAAGTCTGCCGGCTGTCTATACACACAGCTCGGACACGTGGCTCAACCGGGTTGGTGCAGCTCAAAAGGTGACTGATTGATAAGACAAGTCACTGACAAAGCGTACTCAACAAGCTTGACAGCAGACACATCGGCGAGTAATGACGTCGGCCAAAGTCAAACTTCGGCAACGAGACAACAAGAACGTCGGCTGGGGAGGACGACACTTACTAAGTCGTGCCACACCTGCCTGGATCAACACACCAAGTGCAAAGGCACCTCGGCCTGGAAGGTACACTTCTCGGCCTTGGTTCTGAACATCTCGGCAATCATGCCGGAGTGAAGATGGAGGTCACAGATGGCTCCAGAATAGTTCTAAGTGCAGAGATTCAAAAGTGGACTATACTGAGCTGACCTCGGCCACACACACCAAGCGAGGAACAAGATCAAGCACACATGACAAAGCAAGCTGAACGAGATTAATAAGATTGTAGCACATCAAGACGAGGTCTTACATGAATGTATGCAAGTATAGCTAAGTCAAGAATGAGGGTTGTTACATCCTACCCCCCTTAAAGAAGTTTGGTCCCCAAACTTAAGTTACCTTGTTCCGAAAACAGTTCTGGATGTCGAATCCTCATCTCTTCTTCCATTTCCCACGTGGCATCCTTGCCGTAATGCTCTTTCCATTCAACCTTTACCATTGGTATCGATTTGTTTCTCAACTGCCGAACTTGTTTGTCGATAATACACATCGGCCTCTCTTTATAGCCCAAATTCTCATTAACTTCAATCCCAGAATAATCAATCACATGGAGTGGGTCTCGAATATACTTCCTCAACATTGAAACATGAAACACATTGTGGACTTGGCTTAACTCTGGTGGTAAGGCAAGCCTGTATGCAACGGGGTTAACTTTGTCAAGAATTTCAAATGGTCCAATGTAACGAGGCGCTAATTTTCCTTTCTTCCCAAACCTGGAAACTCCTTTCATCGGCGAAACTTTCAGGAATACATGATCCCCAACTTCGAATTCTAACTCATTCCTTCTCTGGTCGGCGTAGCTCTTCTGCCGGCTTTGGGCAGTTTTAATCCTCTGCTGGATAAGTTTAACCTTCTCTGTTGTTACTTGAATCAATTCGGGACCAAGCAGAGCTTTGTCTCCCACTTCGGTCCAACATATCGGTGACCTGCATTTCCTCCCATACAAAGCCTCATACGGCGCCATACCAATGCTAGCTTGATAACTGTTGTTGTACGCGAATTCCACTAAAGCCAAATGCATTTCCCAACTTCCCTGGAAGTCCAATACACAAAGTCGAAGCATGTCTTCAAGTGTCTGAATCGTTCTCTCTGTTTGCCCATCCGTCTGTGGGTGGAAAGCTGTGCTGAACCTCAACTCGGCTCCAAAAGTTTTTTGTAGACTCTGCCAAAATCTGGAAACGAACTTCGGATCTCGGTCTGACACGATTGACATCGGTACTCCATGAAGTTTAACAATTTCGTTCACATATAGCAAGGCAAGTTGGTCGGCGTTGAAAGTAGTCTTAACTGGCAAGAAGTGTGCTGACTTAGTCAATCTGTCAACAACAACCCAAATCGAATCCATACCTCTCTGTGTCCTCGGCAACCCAATTACAAAATCCATGGAGATGTGTTCCCATTTCCACTCAGGAATCGGCAAAGGTTGGAGAAGTCCTGCTGGTCTCTGGTGTTCTGCTTTCACTTGCTGACAATGTAAACATTGGGACACGAATTCGGCGATCTCTCTCTTCATGTTCGGCCACCAATAGGTATTTTTCACATCTTGGTACATCTTGGTGTTCCCTGGATGAACAGCAAACTTGGAATTATGAGCTTCCGACAAAATTTTCCTTTTTAGCTCTGGAACATCGGCCACACACAATCTTCCTTCAAACTTGAGTACTTGGTTCTCAAAAGTGTACCCTGGTCTCGGCTTTGTGACAATTTCCTCGGCTATCTTCCTGAAGAATTCATCCCCCATTTGTCTTGTCTTTACTTCATCCACAATAGTCGGCTCCACTGCTATCACAGTCAAACATGCTAAACTTCCAACTGACTTCCTACTCAGAGCGTCGGCTACGCTATTAGCCTTCCCCGGGTGGTATTGAATCTGCATATCATAGTCCTTCAGCAACTCAAGCCATCTTCTTTGCCTCAAATTTAATTCCTTTTGAGTGAATAGGTACTTCAAGCTCTTGTGATCTGTAAAAACTTGACAAGAAGCTCCATACAAGTAATGACGCCAAATTTTCAAAGCAAAAACAACAGCTGCTAACTCCAAATCGTGGGTAGGATAGTTCTTTTCATGTGGCTTCAACTGACGAGATGCATATGCTATAACTTTACCCTTTTGCATTAATACGCAACCCAAGCCCTTATGAGATGCATCACTGTAGATATGAAACTCTTCATTACCTGATGGAAGTACAAGCACTGGTGCTGTAACTAACCTTGTCTTCAGTTCTTGGAAAGCTGACTCCCGATCTTCGGTCCATTCATACGGCGCTCCCTTCTTAGTCAATTGCGTCAATGGAACTGCGATCCTTGAAAAATCTTTCACAAATTTCCTGTAGTAACCTGCCAAACCCAGAAAACTACGAACCTCGGACACATTAGTCGGCCTCGGCCAATTCACTACGGCTTCCACTTTGCTAGGATCAACCGAGATACCCTCTTCATTAATCACATGACCCAGAAATGAGATAGTAGAAAGCCAAAACTCACACTTGTTAAGTTTAGCATACAGCTTCCGGTCTCTCAAGGTCTGCAAGGCAAGTCTTAGATGATTCTCATGTTCAGCTTTACTCTTGGAATAGATTAATATATCATCAATGAAAACAACTACAAACTCATCTAAGTATGGCTTGAAAACTCTGTTCATTAAGTCCATAAATGCGGCAGGGGCATTGGTTACTCCAAAAGGCATCACTAAAAACTCATAGTGGCCATATCTTGTCCGAAAAGCAGTCTTCTCAACATCCTCGGCCTTAACTTTAAGCTGATGGTAGCCCGACCTCAGATCAATCTTAGAAAAGACTCTCGCTCCTTGCAACTGGTCAAGCAAATCATCAATCCTAGGCAATGGGTACTTGTTCTTAATGGTGACCTTATTGAGTTCTCTGTAGTCAACACAAAGACGGAGGGTGCCATCCTTCTTTTTAACAAATAAAACGGGTGCTCCCCATGGTGAAGTGCTCGGCCTAATAAATCCCTTATCCAGCAAGTCTTGTAACTGCAGTTTCAACTCCCTAAGTTCAGCTGGGGCCATTCTATACGGTGTTTTCGAGATCGGCTGTGTTCCCGAGGTGACATCGACAATAAACTCTATTCCTCTATCAATTAGGTGGCCAGGCAGCTCGTTTGGAAAAACGTCGGGAAATTCACTAACGACTGGAATGTCGGCTAAGTCAACACTCCCATCCGGATTACTCAGTATACTACACAGATAACCCTTACACCCTTTTTGGATCAGCTTATAGGCTTTCATGGATGAGATCAAGTAAGGTGGCGGCACTACCCTTTTACCCTGAAAAGTAACCTCGGCTAGGTTTGGGGGTTTCAGTGTGACACTCTTCAAAACACAATTAATAGATGCGCGGTTTGCTACTAACCAATCCATTCCCAGTATAACATCAAAATGAGCTATGTCCAATGGCATTAAGTCAACTAACAGTTCAACATTCTCAATCACAATAATACATGCTTTATAGATGGATGCAACAATCATGGATTTCCCAGACGGAGTAGACACAAATAATGTATAACCAAGAGGTTCTAGTTTCCTATTAATCTTCTCGGCAAATATAGCAGATACAAAGGAATGTGTAGAACCCGAATCAATCAAAACGTAAGCATCTTGAGAGCAAATAGAGAGTATACCTGACACCACTGCCTCAGCATTCTGAGTGTCTCCTGGTACTAGCGCAAACACTCTGCCCTGCCTCATCTGAGCTTTCCCCGTATTACCCTTCTGAACGGTACCCGAGGTGCTTTCACCCTTCTTACCGTTATCAGTCTTTGTCTTAGGGCAATCTTTCGCATAATGACCCATCTCTCCACACTCATAGCAAGCTCCAGACGTCCGACGACAGACCCCGAAATGTTGCTTCCCACAATCAGAACACGTCGGCCTAGTATTACCTTCCCGCTTCGGATAACTAGTACTTCCCTTGTTGGTCTTCTTCCTAGCGTCCAACGGTGCTCGACGACTGTCATAGTTCTGCCTCTTTCGCTGATTCTCTCCCGTGCTCTGGTACCTGTTCAAGTTAGCTTCGGCCAGAATGGCCTTGTCCAACACTTGGGCGTAGGTCGGCAGATCGTGCAAGTTAACTCGGTCTTGAATGGGTCCGCGAAGCCCGCTCTCGAATTTTCTAGCTTTCATGTATTCGTCATTGGCCATGTGGGGTACAAACCTTACCAATTCAGTAAAAGTGCGGTCATATTCTGCCACTGTCCGGTTACCCTGCGTCAAGGTCTGGAATTCGGTAGCCTTGCGGTTTCGAACACTAAGGGGAAAGTGTTTGTTGTAGAATAACTCCAAAAATCTGGTCCAGGTTACGTCTGGATGGTTTCCTCGGATCACCATCCACCATCTGCGAGCATCATCATCTAATGTGAACGTTGCCAATGTTACCTTCTGGGTATCAGTACTAGGGAAGATCTCAAACAACTTTTCCATTTCCAAAACCCATGCCTCGGCCTTCATCGGTTCTATACCCCCAGAGAATCTCGGCGGTTTCATTTTCTTGAATTCCCTGATCAAAGCAATGGTGCCATCCCCATACAGAGCTGGTTGTGGAGGAGCTTGTGGTACTGGAGGAGGTGGAGGCGGTACTACATTTCGGCCGTTTGTCTGCTCGGCCTGAGTCGAAGTGGCACTAGCGAACTGCTGTCTTGTTTGCCTCAATTCACGGGCCAAACCCTCAACTAATCTTTCCAATCTGTCCATTCGGTCTTCGGACTGATCTCGGCCCAGTGGAGGTCTACCTCTCCTCATGATTCTATGAGGATGCAAAGTGTGACTTTTAAGCAAACAACTAAATAACCACATAGATAAGTAGCAAGTAGACATAATAACAATGCACACCTTGTTCAAATAGCAAGCATAATGATGCAATCCTAGCATCTCCCTAAAAGGAACCCTATGCTCTTTAGGACTCAAAGTGTGTGAATAACGTATACTAAGGAACTTGTGCTCTGATACCACTCTGTCACGACCCCAACCCGCCCCTAGTAGGATGGTGCCGTGATGGCCAGTAATCCGTAATTACCGAAGGCCAACTTACTAAGATCAAAGACAATCAGAGTATAATGTAAGGGGCTTACAAATGCGGAAGCAATAAATCAATTACAAATGGTCCATAAGAGCTTGTGCGTAGATCAAATGACATACACATACACATGACTTACATCCAGTTCAAATTAACAAAATACAAGTTTACAACTTGATCAAAAGGCTTCTCAGCCGACAAGAATAAAATACAGCAATTACAAGCGAAGAAGCATGATTTTCAAGTGCTGCCGACGTAAGTACAAAAACGCCGACATAAATGCAAAACAGCCGAAGTGAGCACAAAACTGCCGACGTAAAACAATGCAGCCGACATGTCAAGAGTCCAAAACAAGCTTTGCAAAATAGACTAGGCGTCGCCGCCGTCCTGCTCATCACCTACATATATATAGAGAGGGTGAGTTTGACAACTCAGTGAATGGTACGAATAATAAAGGTTTTTGCATGAATAGCCGAGGTCCTTCGAAGCAAAACAAAACTTTCTAAATCATACGAATATTAACCGAAGTCCTTCTGAAGCAGAATTCATCAAACTTTACCAAATCAAGGGATGAACCATGTTCATCTATCAAGTCTTACCATATATCAAGGGATGCTTACCAACATCGGCGTAACACAATTAAAACTATCAAATCGAGTGATGAACCGTATTCATCTAACAATTCTTACCATATTCCAAAGGATGCTTACCAACATCAGCATAACACAATCGAAACTTATCAAATCAAGTGATGAACCGTATTCATCTAACAATTCTTACAATATTTCAAGGATGCTTACCAACATCGGCATAACACAATCGAAACTTATCAAATCAAGTGATGAACCGTATTCATCTAACAATTCTTACAATATTCCAAAGGATGCTTACCAACATCGGCATAACACAATCAAAGCTGTCAATCAAGTGATGAACCGTATTCATCTAACAAATCTTACCATATTGCAAACTTGTGTGACTTAGGCCCGTAGCCCTTTTTCACCTTATTGTGTGACTTAGGCCCGTAGCCCTTTTTCACCTTATACTTGTGTGACTTAGGCCCGTAGCCCCTTTTTCACCTTATTGTGTGACTTAGGCCCGTAGCCCTTTTTCACCTTATACTTGTGTGACTTAGGCCCCGTAGCCCCTTTCTCACCTTATTGTGTGACTTAGGCCCGTAGCCCTTTTTCACCTTATACTTGTGTGACTTAGGCCCGTAGCCCTTTTTCACCACGTTGGCTTTCCAAGAAAGGACCGTATCCTTTTTAACACAAGAACTAATGTCACTTAGGCCCGTAGCCCTTTTTGACAAGGTGGTGCTGCGAAAGTTTATAGTCCTCCAGCTAAGGGACTTTCCCACTTAATATCAAACCAGGCTCATACTTATTACGAAGATATCGTCACAACGAAGCTCATACTTAACCTTTTATACTTAGTGCTGCAAAAGTTTAGAGTCCTCCAGCACGAGGGACTTTCAAGAACATCATCAAACAAGGCTTATACTCTTCACATCAAAATAGGCTAATCATTCATGCTTATCAAAATGCTTTCATCAAGACGAAGTAAAACAAAGTTTATCAAAACCGTATAACATAGCTTTATTAAAAGCACCACTCACCTCGGTCTTCCTGGGTGAAGGCTCAAAGCAAAGATCAAAGTCCTGGCAATGACAAGGCAAATTACATCCTCAAAACAAGCTTCACATGCACATAATGATCTCGGCACTCTCACCGAATCCAAGTCAAAAGTAAAGCAAGTATGTCAAGGGTCAAAACCCTGTTTCCCATCTCATGGAAACACACTGGGTAATACTCAGGTCTAGCCGAGGTCCCACACCTTCTTGCCGAGGTGTGAACCTGATGGCCACACACAAAACGAAATCGGGAAAACCTGGGTTTCCCTTTGAAGAATGCAAAGGACCTAACAATCAAGAACATCAAGAACATGCATGCTGGAGTTCATAACTAGTACATTCAAAATCTGAGATCCCATGCAAAGAGCTCAAAACATGGACCTGGGTATTTGTACAAGGAAAACATGCAAGCACAAACACAAAAACATGGTTCTTGTTCCAAACTTTCGGATCAAAACGAGACTTTACTCAAGAACACATGAACATCAACTTTCTCTTTCAAAACCGACTTCAAATCGTTGCATGGCATGCCAAACAAACACAATCATGCAATGCAGCTTGATAACCAATAAGAGCAATCAAAGTAGAGCAAGAATCTAACCTCAAAACTCAGATCCAACGGTTCGATCTTCAAAGATCAAGCTCGGATCACCACTTCTCTCTCTAAACTCTTTCTTCTCCTTCTTGAGAGCTTCTCTCTCTAGAAACCAAGATTTGAGACAAAATGATTTGTCTCCAAGTCTGCCGGCTGTCTATACACACAGCTCGGACACGTGGCTCAACCGGGTTGGTGCAGCTCAAAAGGTGACTGATTGATAAGACAAGTCACTGACAAAGCGTACTCAACAAGCTTGACAGCAGACACATCGGCGAGTAATGACGTCGGCCAAAGTCAAACTTCGGCAACGAGACAACAAGAACGTCGGCTGGGGAGGACGACACTTACTAAGTCGTGCCACACCTGCCTGGATCAACACACCAAGTGCAAAGGCACCTCGGCCTGGAAGGTACACTTCTCGGCCTTGGTTCTGAACATCTCGGCAATCATGCCGGAGTGAAGATGGAGGTCACAGATGGCTCCAGAATAGTTCTAAGTGCAGAGATTCAAAAGTGGACTATACTGAGCTGACCTCGGCCACACACACCAAGCGAGGAACAAGATCAAGCACACATGACAAAGCAAGCCGAACGAGATTAATAAGATTGTAGCACATCAAGACGAGGTCTTACATGAATGTATGCAAGTATAGCTAAGTCAAGAATGAGGGTTGTTACACGTTGTCGGCAACGATGGCTCTTGGAATGCCAAATCTGGTGATAATGTTTTTCCATATGAAGTTCTTGACGTCCACATCTCGGATTTTGGCAAGGGTTCTGCCTCTATCCACTTTGTGAAGTAATCTGTTGCTACCAGCAAGTATTTCCTCTGCCCAGTTGCTTGGGGAAGTTGTCTAACCAGATCCATGCCCCATTGGGCAAACGGCCAGGGGCTGGATACTGGATTCAGGTCAGCAGCTGGCTGATGAATTAAGGGTGCAAACCTTTGGCATTGTTCGCACTTCTTCACGTATGCTTCTGCATCTTTTTGCATGTAGGGCCACCAATACCCCTGGGTAATGGCCCTATGGGCTAGTGATCTGCCCCCAGCATGGCTTCCACAAATTCCTTCATGAATTTCATATAAAAAATCTTCAACCTGAAAAGGGTGTACGTACCTTAAAAGGGGTCCAGTGAAGGACCTTCTGTAGAGATGTCCGTCCTTGGTCAGGATGAATCTTGCCGACTTCAATCTGACTTTGTGTGCCTCTTTACGGTCATCTGGCAGCTTTCCTTCCTTTAGATATGCAACAATTGCATCCATCCAGCTTGGCCCCATGTCCACACACATTGCTTCCTGCTTTGTGTTCTGTGGTGCTATGCTCGGGCCCAACATATAGTCAATCATAATTGTTCTTGTTTTTCTAGTCTGCATTGAACTTGCCAGGTTGGCCAACGCGTCGGCGTGGCTGTTATCATCCCGGCTCACTTGAAGAAGTCGGCAGTTCTGAAATAGTTCAGCCAATCTGATGACCTCTTTTGCATATGCCGACATCCTCTCGTCTCTGGCTGCAAATTCTCCTGTTGACTGGTTAACAATTAACTGTGAATCACAAAAAACTATTACCTCATCTGCTTCTGCTGCTGCTGCCAGCTTTAGTCCTGCAATTAATGCTTCGTATTCTGCTTCATTGTTTGAGGCCTTGAACCCCAAACGGATGGACTGTTCTATTATTTCTCCATCTGGAGATATCAACAGTACTCCTGCCCCCGCTCCTTGCCGGTTTGAACTTCCATCGACGAACAGTCTGAATGAGTCGCCGATGTAGATGCTGCAAGGTCTGAGCTTTTTCCTTCCTTTGTTCCTTTGCTCTTCCCTGGGATTCTCTTTGCTTGCTAGGACCTCGTTCATCCTGGCTCAACGGAGCCCGATGTTCGAAGCATTCAAGCGTGAATTCTGCCACGAAGTCGGCCAAAACCTGGCCCTTGATTGCTGTTCTGGGCCTGAATTCCAAGTCATACTAGCCCAAGGCCACTGCCCACCTTGCAATTCTTTCTGTTAAGTCTCCTTGTTGCAATAAGGACTTCAATGGGTGCTCTGTTAGCACTACAATTTTGTGTGCTTGGAAGTAGTGGTTCAACTTCTTTGAGGCCATTACCAAGGCCAGCATTAACTTCTCCAGTGGTAAGTACCTTGTTTCAGCGTTTGCCAAGGTTTTACTTACGTAATAGACAGCCTTCTATTCTCCCTGTTCTTCTCTAATTAGCACTGCACTTACTGCGTGTTCGGACACGGCTAAGTACAAAACAACTCCTCCCCAGGTTTAGGTGTGGAGAGAACTGGGGCCGTGGTCAGATACTTCTTTAGGTCGGCCAAAGCGGCCTCACATTCTTCAGTCCATAGGAAGTCTGCGGTCTTTTTTACCAGGTTGAAGAAGGGTTTACACTTGTCTGAACTTCGGCTTATGAACCTGTTTAGAGCTGCGGCCCTTCCAGTGAGCATTTGAACTTGTTTTGCCGATGTTGGACTCTGTAGATCTAGGATGGCCTTGATCTAATCTGGGCTGGCTTCTATTCCCCTTCTTGTCACCAGGTAACCTAGGAACTTACCAGATCCAACTCCAAACGCGCATTTAGATGCGTTGAGTCGGAGCCGATATGTTTTGAGTATTTCGAATACCTTTTTCAGGTCAGCAAGATGACTCTTAGGCTCCTTGGTCTTCACGACCATGTCATCGATGTAGACTTCCACTGTTTGGCCTATCAGGTGCTTGAACATTTTGGTTACCAGCCTTTGGTAGGTTGCTCCTGCGTTCTTCAGCCCAAAAGGCATCACCCTGTAACAGTACAGGCCTTTTAGGGTGATGAACGCTGTCTTCTCTTCGTCTGGGGGGTACATGGCTATCTGGTGGTACCCCCTATAAGCATCCAGGAAGCTCATCCTTCCATGTCCTGATGTGGCATCCACCAGCTGGTCAATCTTTGGAAGAGGGAAGCTATCTTTGGGGCAGGTTTTATTTAGGCTTGTAAAATCTACGCAAACCCTCCATTTACCGTTTTTCTTCTTTACCACCACAGTGTTTGATAGCCACATTGGATAATTGACTTCTCTGATGGCTTTAGCTTCCAGAAGTCTGTCTACTTCTTCCTCCACAGCTTCGACGTGCATCAACGTCGGTCTTCTAGCTCGTTGGATTACAGGTTTTGCCGACCTGTCGACGTTCAGTCTGTGGCATGTGACCTCGGGGTCAATGCCAGGCATTTCATAAGGTGTCCAGGCGAACACCTCTATGTTTGTTCTTAAAAAAGCTTCCAGTTCTCTCTCTTCTTCTTTGGCTAAGCCTGAGCCGATAAGAAAAAAGCGCTCTTCGTCGCCCTCCTGGACGAGGATTTTCTTTAGTGATTCCTCACTCTTCTCGGCCGGCTCCTTGCCGACATCATCTAGGACCTCCATGTCCTCATCTTCAATCTCTGCCTTTGCTGGTTCTCGAACATTGCAGGTAGTCTTCATTGCTGCCATGGAGCAATTTTTGCCTGCAGTTGATCTCCTCTGACTTCTTCAATCCCATGTTCTGTTGGGAAGCGCAGTAGTTGGTGCAATATTGAGGGAACTGCCCCCATTGCATGCAACCATGGCCTTCCCAATATGATGTTATAAGGAGAAGGCGTATGAATCACGATGAATTCCGTCCGGATTTTCTTAGTGCCGGCCTGTACTTCTAAGTTTGTAGCGCCCAGTGGCCACGTCGGCATTCCATTGAAGCCGACCATCGGGCCATTCGATTGCTCCATGTCGTCTGGGTGAAGGCCTAGCTCCTTGTAACATCTAACATACATGATGTCACAAGAGCTGCCTTGATCTATTAGGATGCGTTTTACTTGATACTCCCCAACCTGGAGGGATACTACCAAGGCATCATTATGTGGGTGCTGTACCGTCTCTAGGTCAGCTTCGGTGAAGGCTATCATCGGTCCTTGGTACTCTGCTGGTCGATGTCTTTTTTCCCCGACTTGGTAGACATGTTGCAGATGCCTTACCCTTTGAGTCTCTCATCTGACTTCATTCTCGTTAACCTTCGAGTGGATCACATTAACTATCCGAGGTCCTTCTGCCCGAGGTTGCGGAGGTGGTGGGGCTGCTGGAGCCTGAGGCAGTCTTGCCTGTTCTTCTCTTGTTCTGGTTTCATCGATAAGGTCTCTCAGGTGGCCTTGCCTTACCAGATCTTCCAAGTGTGCTTTTAGGGCTCTACAGCCTTGTGTGGTATGTCCGTTTTTATTGTGATAAGCACAATGTCTGTCCATGTTTCTTCCCATAAATTCTCCCGGTTCCCTTGCTGGTGTTCTGAAATAGGGCTGGTTCCGAATTTTTCCTAGGACTTTTTGAATCGGAATTCGGAATACGGTGGTCACTGCCTGTTTGGCCTTTAACTCTATCTCTATTTTGCTGAATCCGTTGTTATTTTGACCTCGCTTCGGCGAGCCGTTCCCTTTTTCCTGTTTGACTTCCTTGTGGGCCGATGTATCCTCCTCGGCTCGGGCATACTTTTCGATCCTTGCCATGAGTTCTTCCATGCTCTTTGGTAATGTCTTTGCCAAAGATTTTCGCAGCGAACAGTTTTCTTTCAGGCCGTTCTTGAAGGATACAACCGCCACTTCCTGGTTGCACTCGAGTATTCGATTGAACACCTCATAGTATCTTTTTGCATAAGCCCTAAGGCCTTCATCCTGGCTGATCTTTAGAGCCATTAGTGCATCCACCCTTAATGGCTGTAGTTTGTTTGTTACGAATCTGGCCACAAACATCTCGGCTAGGCCTTCCATGTCTTTACGCTCCCTTTTGGTAGTTTATGGAACCAATCTGATGCAATTTCCCAAAGGACGAGGGGAACACTTTGCAAAAGTAATGGCTCGTTTCCGCTGTATAATGCCATTGAGTTCAAAAATAATCCAACGTGGAAGTTAGGGTCCAACTTACCATCGTATATTTGAAACCTCGGCATACTGAATCTTTTTGGTGCTTCAAATTTGTCTAGTTCTACCGAGAAAGGCATCCTCGGCTTCACCGGTGAGGTTACCTCGGCTTCAGCGTTCTGTTCCTTCCTCTTGAGGTAATTTCTCAAGTCTTCTTTACTCCTCCCTGGAGCCGGCTATCTATGGACTTCAGTCTCTTCGGTATACTACTCTCGGCCTCGTGATGGGCCCGTTTTGATCTTTCTCCGTGGGTTGTGTCAAAGCAGAGCACCTGCCCTTGAATACGCCGATGTTCTTTATGTTCCTCTGATCCTTTATATGATGCGTCCTCTGGGACCTCTCTTTTCTCGGCTCTTTCCGTCCGACCTCTCTGGAGGTCTGGTGGGAGTGTCTTCCACTCCTGGCGTGCCGAGGTTCTAAAGGGATCTGTCCCTCCTTCTGGGTGTTGGCTGCTGGGACTGGTATGTCATACAGTGGGAAGGGTGGCTGCATGACATTGTTTTGCATCATGAAGTTGACGACCGACTGTAGGTCTGCCAACTTGTCCGCCAGTTCTTTCACTTCCTCATCCCTCCGTAGGCACCTATCCTTCCATACCTGGAGGTTATCCTCGTTGTAGTATCTGTCCTGGTCTGGTTTCTTTGAAGTGTTGCCCTCTTGGCCGATGCTTTTTCCTCCGAGCCCCTGGTCGCGGGCTTCTCTGTTGTGGTTGTCTCCTTCAATGTCAAGGTCGATAGGCCTGCCACTCCCAGCGGGAGCGTCGTCCCTAACCTTTTCTTTCTGTGTGTTACTGGCCATCTAATCGTCTTTCGTTCCCACAGACGGCGCCAAATTGTGTGAGTGATTTTCCGATCACACTGCCCTTCTTAGTAAATCAGCTGTAGAACACAGGCAGACTAGATGGCGCCTCGCTGTCCTGCACAAAAAAGAAAGGTTCCGGCGGTGGTTCTTCCACCCGGGGGCACTCCGACGATCAAGTCAGTATATTTTTTAAAGATAATCAAGTATTCAACTCGCAAGCTTGAGTATTTAGAACATACCTTAGACCCATGGGGGTGCCTTTCTTTTATAGCCAATATAATCCTAGTCCCAATAGGAGCCTAACTCCAATGGACTCAGGATTACTGCTAATCTGGAACTCCCAGTGGGATTAGGATAAACCCTCTAAGAGTTTCATCTTTACCCAAACTGAAGTCTTCTACCAATCTAGGACTCTTGTCTCTTATCTGCTTATCTCGGTTTCCGATATCTTCGGAGATAACCTCAGCAACTCTGAGATAACCTCGGTATAACTACCACGACACGTGGCACCTCGGCTGACACATCGGCATCATCACGCCACGTGTTGGTACTCAGAAATATATTCCCACAGTTTTCATACAAATGGGAACAACTTTAATGGCCTCTTTTGTAGGCCTAAGCCACCTTGTTAGACCATCTTTAATGTTAATTATAACAGTAGTCAATGTTAAAATATGGTAATTTGAGTTGATTTGGGTTTTCTAGCAGCATGTTATAGCGACTGTCAAATTTGATAATTGTCAAAATTTATATTAAATTTGGCACAAGTTTTGACAAATGTGAAATCTGTTAGCTCAATCAAAATCAACTGATTTCATTCATTCCTTCCTTCTCTTCCTCCCTTTCTCAAATAAAATTTTTTTTTTTTTAAAATGAAATTCGCCAACAAAAAATAAATAAAATTAAACAAAATTCACCACTAAACCCTTAAAAAAAAAAATTTAAACCAAATTTCACCAAAAAATTGTTAAATAGAATCAAACAACAACAATGTATGCACATGCCGATTGCATAAGATATTACATAAAGTGGTCATCCTACGAATGTCCTAGAGGATGACCTCAATATTTTAGAGTAGTTGTCCTGGAAAATGTCCATATCTTGGTTGAGATTGTGCCAAAATGGCTTTGCACCATTGAAACTGTATTGCTATAATTTGACAATTTATTACTGTAGCATGTCAAATTATAATTTTGCCAATGCTATAATAACAATTCACATTAGAGATGCTCTTAGAATGACCTTTTAATGTCATCTTTTACCTTGAAAATGATTTGCAAGGTACAAATTTTAAATTAATGTAAATTTTGAATATTGTGAGTTATATTAAATTGAATCTTCTTTACTTATTTAATTATTGAAGGGGGCACAATTACTCAAGCCTATTTATATGGAACCTAGTTGGGCTGGACGAAGATCTCCACTCCGAAGTGGGCCCTCTCTCCCACACTAAGATAGGTCGAGCTAAGGGATCAATCTTGGCTCATTCCCTACTTCGAACGACAGAATCGCTCGCGAACGACGGAATGACGGAATCACTCAGCCAACACCATGCAAGTAAAGGGCACGTGGTGCCCGACGAAATCACTCAACAGAATCTTTGCTCTCCTCTATTAAGGGGCGTATTAGCATCACGGCTGGGTGTCAGGCGGCGAATGAAGACGACTGAGTACCAGGCAGTGAATGAGGAAGCTTGATAAACAAGTCATACGATCCTTATAAAAGGTAACCTTACTCTCTTTGAGAAGGGGCAATCTCTAGACTCTAGAGACACACTTGTACTCTCTATCTTTTCCCTACCAAACTCTGATGCTGACTCGACCGTCAGAGAGGTTTCCAACCAACCCTCGGTCGGGCAGCCTAACCGTTTGTTCCTTGCGCAGGCCTCTACCCATCGGTGCACTAGGGTTCATCTACAAAGTTCCATCTTACTCTATTGCAGAAACAAGTTCGCATATTTGGCACTGTCTATGGGAATCGTTCTCTGATTGCTTTGTAACGAACTCCGGCAATGGGTATTGAAGAAACCCCGCAACCTGGGATTGGATAGAAAACTCCAAGAACGGAGAGAGCCAAAGACAACGGTCTGGCCTTCCCTACTGGGAACGACGACCTGATGGACCACGATAGTCTGACCATTGATACGGCAGAGTGACGTCATGTCGCCGTATATCAATCATCTCAATGACTGTTTGTTAAGAAGGACCACCGTGAACGCATCATCGACTCGATGAGTCTGGAGATTGAGGAGCTACGTGCACAATTGAGGAAGCAGATGGTGCCTCAAGGTGAACCAATGAAGTCTGAAGGGAGACCGTCGCAGCAACGAAGGCACACTCCACCCCCACGACGGGAACGGTCCTACTACAGTCCTGTTCGTGGTGAGCGTAGTTGACCAATTCCAATACGCAGTGAAGAGGCCAGCAGTAAGACGGAGAATCTCTGAGAGGACTCTCGTAAGAGACAGAAGACCGTCAATCATTATTCAATAATTTATCCTCCTTCGTGCCATCGTGACGAGCGACCACATAACTTGAGGACATCCTTGAACGACAACCGAGGGGATGACCGACGGTTGAACAAGGTAGCGGAACGGCGACTAGAAAGGGAGAAAGAGCATCTAGATCGATCTGTTCATCATGTAGAGCTTCGTGCTCTAGACCGACTAGGCTCTTCCCTCCTTTGTCTTGAGATTGAGGCGGTGGAAGCTCCTCATAAGTATAGTCCACCAAAATTCATCCTCTATGATGGGAAGTCAGACCCCCTGACTCACATCAGCCACTACCACCAAATGATGTCACTTTGGAATCAGAACGATGTGTTCATGTACAAGGTTTTCGCCTCTAGCCTTGGTGAGCACGGCCTCTAGTGGTATGACAAGCTTCCTCTTCAATCAATCTATGATTGGGCTTAGCTCTCCGAAGCTTTTCTTGCATGGTTTGTTTCTAATAGCCGAATCCCGAAGGGATTTGACACCTTGTTCAATACTTGGAAGGATAAAAATGAGTCTTTGCACGAATACGCTCGGCAGTATTGGGAGGCGTATGGCGATTTAGAAGAAGATGTTTGTAGTGAGCCATTAGCAGCTCTATACTTCAAACAAGGTCTCCCTCCTTTACACAAGCTTAGACAATCGTTGACGAAACGACCCGCTTCTAACTTGAAAGAGTTGAGGGCCTGGATAGAGGAGCGAGCTTGTGTGGAAGATGATGCTGCCTTTGTACAAGTGTCAGTTGCAAATGATACAGTTCAGGCCTCCTGGCAACAAAGGGCCTAAACAGCCTAGGAAGGAGGATCAGCGAAGGAGGTATGGCCAAAATAAGTAACTCACAGTAGAACCCAAAGAAGAAAGAAGTAGATCTTATGAAGCCATAACCACAGTGTTCATGGAGCCGATCTACAGGCTCTTAAAAAAGATCAAGAGAGAACCCTACATCGTTTGGCCCTCTAAGATGATGGGGGACCCTGCTCGGCGTAATCAATAGTGGCGATGCTCCTATCATTGTAAGAAATGACATAAGACGCAGAACTACAGAGACCTTATGAGGCATCTTAAAGACTTGGACACTGTCGGCCACCTCCAGCAATGGATCGATGTGGAGAAGACAAGGGCAAAACAAGGGCAACCCCCAGCCCCTCCACCAAAGGACCAAGTCCCAAGGCTAGTGATCAACGTCATCCATGGGGTAACCGACCCCCAAAGGGAGAATGCCTTTTGTGGTGAGATTCAGAGAGCCACGCACTTGCAACAAGTCATGTCAATAGGACCATTGCTCAAGAAGTCCAAAACGGAAGCAAAACCCTCTCAGTTCGACATTGTGTTCTCCAAGAAAGATCTGAAAGGGATCCAACATCGTTACACTGATGCACTGATAGTCACCGTCGGTGTGGTGAACAAATTTGATGTGAAACGGGTCCTAATTGATCAAGGGAGCGCCGCTGACATTATGTATTATAACATTTTCAAAAAGTTGGGTCTTGATGAGCAACACTTAATCCCCACAATCTCCCTTTTGGTTGACTTCAATGGACAGACAGAGTGGCTTCTCGGCCAGATCACCTTGTCCATTACAGCAAAGTCTAAAGTGATCTCCCTATCGACTTCTTGGTGATCAACACTTCATCTCCTTATAATGCAATCCTCGGTCGACCTTGGATTCATACAATAGAGGCGGTGCCATCCACTTACCACCAGGTAGTCCGTTTCCCAACAAAGAATGGGATAAAAGAGATCAGGGGTGACCAAGTAGCAGCGAAACATTGCTTCATCGCCGCCATGAAGTCTAAACAAACATGTAAGGAAGTCCAAATGGTCGAATTGCCTAATTAGCTTGTACTTGAAGACGTTGGTAGAGTACCAACAGAAAAGATGGTGGAGGACCTGGAAACGATCTTGGTGGATGAAGGAGGTCCAAACAAGTTCTTTTTGCTTAGCACTTCGCTTCTCGCCGGAGAGAAGAAACAATTGTTACCTCTCCTCCGCAAGAATATCCAAGTATTTTCCTGGTCTGCTTACAAGACTCCTGGGTTGGACCCAACCTTTGCATGTCACCAACTCAATGTCCAACCAACAGCTCGACCCGTAGTCCAAAAGAGCAAATGATCGTTCATAGAACACACAGAAGCGGTCAACCATGAGGTAAACAAGCCTCTAGCGGCAAGGGTCATACGGGAGGTACAATATCCGAAATGGTTGTCTAACATCATTGTGGTGAAGAAAAAGAACAACAAATGGAGGGTGTGTGTAACAACCCAAATTTTCAATTATTCTGTAAAATTTATACTAATATTATTTAATCACTGTTAGGAAAATATACGATTTATTTTGTATTATTATGTGTAATTTTGTAAAATAAAATAATTAGTTTAAGAATTGAGAAAGGTTTAAAATAAAAAAATAAAATAAAATAAAAAGAACAAACCGAAGCAACACGTAGCCTAGATGATAATTAGGCATGCATAGGTGTAGACTAGTGAGTCACCTTTGGGATAAGCTTGAATTGAGGGAGGAGAATTTGGAGGAGCCAAGTGTGTAAGTTGTGCTTGGGTTGCCTCCTATAAATAGGGAGGAGGTGATCAACTATGTGGAAAGAAAAGGTAAAAAAAAAAAAGAGGGGGAGAGGCACGTAAGTTGTTGGTAGTAGGAATTTATAGTAGGAAGGTTATGATAGTGGAGTAAGGCTAAGGGTCAATATTAAGGTGTGTTATATTATACCTTGAGTTACCATAATATATTTTATGTATGTTTTGACTTACCATAATTTATTTTATACATGTTATATTTTATTAGTTATATTAATACAAGTTATGTTTTATTAACATTTTAATTACGTGGATTAATTTCTAAACTCTGTTTGTGTGACACCCACCTCCTTAATTAAGTGATTAATTAAGTTAATTATCTGCTTATTATTAATTCTGTGATTATGTGTTATGAGAATTATGTGCCATGTGATATATATATATATATATATATTCTGTTGATGGGTATTGTAGTGTTATTGTGAGCAGATACGTAGAAGAATGAATTTAACCTGTCTGATTCGCTATTTTTAATAAATTATAATTAAGAGGTTGGATAGGAAATTAGGGCCTAATTCACCTTGGCATAATTCAATTTAGTGCAATTAAGCTTAGATGATGATGAGATTAATTAAATTTAAATTACTTGACTATAATTTAATTTAAGAAATAAATTACAATTATTATTATTATTATTGTAGAAAATTCCACTCATCTTTTAATTAAATTGGAAATATGTTCTTCTTTATCCATTTATTATTATTATTGAAGAGAACTAGTGGGCCTTGGTAACTCAGCCTTATACACGTAGAGAGAGAAAGGGGGTGAAGTGCTCTAAGTGTAGAACTCACAAGGAGGAAGGAATGAAGGGAGAACTAGGAGGAAGTTGTGAACTTGACTGAATTTTCTTCAATTATCAACAATAGGTAAGCTTTTCTTTCCAATTTTTTGAAGCTAAAGCTCTTTTACTTATCACCTTCTAGAATATAAGTGTAATTGAGGAGGATTTACAAGGAATTAGAGACCTTAATACATGCAAGCCAAGATAGAGAAGAATAGAGGGAAGTAGGTCCTAATTTCAACATGCATGTCATGATTTCACCAAAGCTTTCTCCATTCATCTAGTTCCTTGCATGAGGTTAGGATGTGTAGGAGGCAAACTCACTGAAAACTTAAGGATTGGGACCCAATTTGCATGGTTTTTGAAGTTGCATTGGAATTTAAGGATTTAAGCTTTTTGTATGGTTTTGGGCCTCAATTTGGGGACATGAATTTAGTTTCAAGTCTTCTTTGTTATGTGTAATATTTTCTTAAGTGTTTTGAGACTTGAATTACTTGGAATTGAAGTTGAATTGCTTGGAAATGCACTGCCCAACAGAGCAGTTTTCGAGCTCTATTTCAGCCCAGACCGCTCGAGCAGATTGGGCCTCCGCACGAGCAGCTCATCTCCACTGGCCCAAGAATGCACACTATTTTCTGCCGCTCGTGCGGCCAAGCCACTGCACGAGCGGCCAAGGCAACCGCACGTGCGGCTAACATGGCAGTTCCAGTTTTGTTCTTTGCTTCAGTTTTTCCTTTTCCGGGCCTCCGTTTACATAGTTTTTAAAGGTTTTCATGGTCGTTTACATCTCATGTGTGCATTAGAATGCATGAATGAAGTTAGAATCAAACGAGTGAACAATGAATAGAAATTAATGGAATAATAACCATGCGAATAGAAATAGAAGTGATTGAATCCGAAATTGGTGAAATTGAACTGTTGTGCTTAATTTTGTTTGTTAGGTTGGACGCCATAGCTTAGTGCTGTATCGTTTGCGTATTGAGGAGCCCACTGTGAGTAACAATGTTGTAAAGATATGTTCAATCGTATTTATTTTCAGATTGATAAATTATATTACTTTCTTAAATGATACTTTTATCAATTGAATGATGATCCTATTTTGAACTGTATTCGTGGCATCCATAGCGTATTGTGATTGTTATTGTTATTGACATTGTTATTGTTACAGAGATCTCTGTCAATTCCAAATCTTGGAACTATTGTTATTGTATGATGGCTATCAATTGATTGTTCGGTCTTTTAAGACCTAGTGTATTGTTGCTTGGATGTACCACGTATGACCTATATGAACATGACGAATCGAAATGATAGAATGAAATGATTGATTGACGAATGATATTGATTGAAAATGTTCTAAATGCTAATCAATTGTTCCAAAAATTGAAGGACATCATTCTAAACCTCTTTACACATTCGTTATTCACTGGGCTATAGTTCACGGTTTGTTATATATATGTAGGTGGCCAAGCACCGGACCAAAGCTAGAGGTGCCGACCCAAGCTCATGTTTTGTCAAGCCAGCCATCATGCCTTATATCGAGGTTTCGAACCTGCACGACTCAAGGCTTTTTGGGTGATACTATCCACCCTTTTGCTAAGTGTTAAGAATGTCTAAGATTTTTGTTTGTACAGTTTTTGATGATGGGATTATGTCCATATTTTGTATTTGCATTTTCTGTTATAAGTGGTTGTGAATATGGTTATATGCATGAAAGTTTATTTCTATTCAGGTCTTCACAGCTAATTGGGCGATGTATATTATTATTGATTGGCTTCCGACAGCCCTTTTATATTGCATTATTGCCACTATTGTTATGCAGGCCTTCGGTAATCACGGATTACTGGCCAGTTGTAGACACCCCATTTTTGACCGACCTTAAGACTCAGATGTCACTGATTGAACGCTTGGTGATGTTACATATTGTGCTCATTCTGAGGTTGCAGAGTCCCGGCTGCGAGCCTTGCCTCCGGACTTCCGGACTCTTTTGTGCTTTGCCTCGGTTTGCGAACCAGGCCCTGTTTTCTCTGTTTTCTCTTCCCGAAGGGAGGGAGAGGTCTCGTAGACCATCTCTCAGTGGCCGTAGGCTACGTTTCGTGGTCGTAGGCCATTTTTCCCATTTCGAAGCCCGGTTCCCGGTTTTCGGAGTCGTTGGCCGTGTGCCTCGGTTCGGGACTGCTTAACCATCTCCGTTTGCTCCGGTTTTTGGCACATATCTTATTTACTCCCTTTTGAGGGAAACTGTGGTCTGAGAGGCCCACTTCGTGGTCGAACACCACTCCCGGTGCCTAACAGTCAATTTTTGGGGCCTCGGACTGCGCATTTCGGCCCCCGAACCTTCATTTTGCATCGATTTGTGTTCATTTTTTTGCAGGGACCTCTGTTTCATCACCAGGAAGGTCATAGAAGGGTGGGAGGCCAGTAATTGTTCCAGCAACCAGTTATATTTCCTCATCGCCCTCCGTCGCCAGTTTTTCCTCACTTAAAAGCCAATGTTGACCACCCTAAGTCCACTTTTTCCAGCTCCAAACCACATATTTGTGTTGTACACACATGGGAGGCCACCAATATCATATGGTCGGCTAGTAATTGTGATTGACCCTTTTGAACCCCTCCTAAAAGTGGCCTATTCTCTCTCCTGGTTCACTGTTGCCAATTTTTGACCACAGGGTTGTGTTGAGAACACCTGGGAGGCCACCAATTTGTGGTGGTCGACTAGTAATTTCACTTGGCCCTTTTGACCCCTAGCCGGCCGGCCATGGGGAGAGCCGGCCGACCACCTGCAATCTCAAAAGCTGGCCGGCCTTGCTCCTCTCAGTGAGTACAGTCCAAATATACACTTTTCCCCCCCCCCCCAAGATTTTGCATCTAGGGGGCCAAAATTTTGGGGGGAAACTTGAATTCATTTCCCCCCCATTTTTTCCCCTCTTTCTCCCCCTCTTTTGCCTATATAAACCAGCCTCCAGCTCTGGTTTAGGAGTTAGAAAATTTTGCTTTGAGCCTCTTGTATTGAAGCTCTCTCTCTCTACACTTTAACTCTCCAAACCTCTCAAGTCCTACACCCTTTTCTACACCACCACCTAGCACCACACCACCACCTCCATTCCAGCCACTTGGAGCTGCTTTCCAGAGGTTAAAAGCATCCAAACTTGGTCCAAAGGTTGCTAAAGGCTTGGTCTACAAGGGTAAGTTCTATTTCCCTCTTTTTGGTTCATATTTTGCATGCTTTTTAAGCCATACATGCTTGCACATTTGGGCTCTGACCCTAACTGAAACTAGTATTTTTTTTAGCTCTCCTTCATGTTTGTTTAAGGGTATTTACCTGTTTGAGGCTTCCCTTTGGTACTTGCCTCTTTACCCCTCTTGTATCCCCCTTTCTTGCATAGCATTTTTGGCCTATATGTAAACTGTTTTGGGCTCTGTTGTAAACTGTAATGTAGATTATTTTGAGCCCTTCTTCAACATTGTTGAAGGGCTCATCACTGTTTGGAACTCCCATGTGTCACTTGTCTTTGTGTCCATCTCATGGCCCTATTTTTTGCATGATTTGTTAGCCTTGTATGCTTCTGTTTTTGGACTCTGGTCCGAACTGAAAGTGGCCTTATTTTGACCCTATATTCATGTTTCATTAAGGGTATTTTACTGTTTGAGGCATCCTTTTTATACTTTGTGTTTATACCCTCTTTTGGCCTTATTTTGCATAGTATTTTGAGTATGCTTGTGCACTGTTTTGGGTCTGGCCATCAACTGTAAAATGCCATATTTTGGGCCCCTCTTCAACATTGTTGAAGGGCCCTCTTGTGTTTGAAGTCAGAAGCTGCCACTTGTTTAATTACCCCTCCTTTTGCCCATTTTTGCATGCTAATTTAGGCCTATTTGTGCTCACTGTTTGGAATTGATTAAAACTGTAAATGTGCTTATTTTGGGATTTCCTTGATTCTGTATTTAGGTCTCATGTTCAAATAATGCATGCTTTGTATAGCTG
This sequence comes from Camellia granthamiana, assembly GCA_036172215.1. Lineage (NCBI taxonomy): Eukaryota > Viridiplantae > Streptophyta > Magnoliopsida > Ericales > Theaceae > Camellia > Camellia granthamiana. The sequence continues at coordinate 5,882,400 of CM069904.1, read as the reverse complement.
TAAGCCATTCCATGTACCTAGTTTTGCATTTCGGGACCATTCCATGCATCGGGTGCCATGTTTCCATGATTCGGGGCTGTTTTGCATCATGTTTTGCTACTGAAATTTGTATGTTCATATGCCATATTCCATGCCTTGCCATGCCTTGTTAGAGTGGCATTTGTGCCTTAGGGTCGGTCCTCGGTTTGCGTGCACGCATCTCGAGTGTCTCATTTTCATCTAATGGCCTCTTATACGAGTGTGGCTGAGGTCCACTTGTGTTGGTGTAAGTCCATTATGCATTGTGTATGCCACACCATTTCATAGCATTGTGTATGCTAGGTTGTATGTTAGCGCATTGTGTATGCCATGTTACCTCGCGCATTGTGTATGCCATTTCATAGCATTGTGCATGTTAGGTTGTATTTTAGATTGCATTCATGCATATCATGCATATTGCATTGTGTTTGGGATAGGAGTTAGCCCGGGCACGGGAAACGAGGTGCGCTTTGTACTCCAAGTGACGGAACGTGTCTCAATTCCCCAGTCACCGACACTCCGGATTGTCTATGATGGAGTTAGGTCTTAGTTGTATTTTCATGTGCATTCATTCCATATTGAGTTGTGCAATTCGACTCCTCGGCCATCATGCATCAAGATGCGTGATTGGTGGCACGAAGATCGAGGCATGCATACATTTGTGAAAATACATTGCCATGCCCCTTTCCTGCTCTCTGTTGCAGCAAATCAAGAATCAGCAGTCTTCCGGGGCTTGGCGCGCTTTCCAAAAATTATTGCAAAACAGAGGCTAATTGGGGCATCACAGTGGATTTCCGCGCAAAGACAACCCGGATATGCATCATTCATCATCTGAAGAAGAGTCAAGGCAGTCCCTGGCTTGCATGCCAGTTTATAGTTTTCCTAGTTAATTTTGTTAATTAATTAGGAATTTGTACATATTTGGACTGTATTATTTATTTGGACTGTACTATTCATTCGGGACTGTATTATTTATTTGGACCCTCTGTGCGAGGGCATAATTGTAATAAGCGTGCGTGTGTGTGATGTATGTCTTCCAACCCCACGTCTTTCTTCCCTTTTATTTACCCGCTTATGATGGTTAGATTAGGGCATGTTTCAATTAGCATACAGTATGATAGCATGTTGCATTCATTCATTCTGTTTTACATGCACCGGGCTCGGCGCATCATACTAACTGCATTTGTATTTCAATTCCAAGTTGAATACATGTTAGCTGTAGCATTCCATATGCCATGTTTAGGATAGTCGAGCCTGCTATAGTTACATTTTGCATGTGTTGCATTAGGCATTTCTGTATACTTAGGATCATGCATTGATTTCTAATTAGCTTCTTTCTTTGGCTTGGAGTACTCGGTAAGTGCTTATGCTTTAGCATCCTTGCATGTGTGTGAGTGACTGCCATGATAGCATGCTTACCATGAGGCTATGTGCTTATGTGATATATCTGCCTGAATGCCTGTGGGTGAAGGTTGGGTTATTTGGATTGGAACAAATCATTAACTGTGAGTCTTAAGCCCACTAGATAGCGGCAAAACCATGTTTTCTAAGCCCACCTGAGGGTGGCAAAATCTGCATTTTAAGCCTACTTGCGAGTAGCAAACCATCTTTCAAAAAACAAACATGAAATGTTTTGTTCCAATGCAGGCGATCCAGTCTATACTTGTATGCTGTGCGCATCACATAGTAAATCTAGGCTAATAACCGGAATAAGAACGCACAATGTTTTCAAAACTAGATATCATGGTTAGTAGAGGCCGATCTTTGATCGGGCGAGCGGGGGTGCTCACGAAGTGACCTTCCCCAATCGTACCCAAGTTCCCGAGCCGAGACAACTTTGGTGATGACGGACACGTGGCCTTTGGCACCGAGTCAGGGTTTCCTAAATTTCCCCAAAATAAAATATTTAGGTGGCGACTCTGTATCTGGCAAAGCAGTCCATGTTTGGCACTTCTTTCTAAAAATCTATTTTCTCAAAACGATTTGCCGGATTTGGACTCTTTGGTTCAAGATTAAGAACCGTGACTTGAATCGAGTCCGAGCTGTAGCGAGGTCCCCCGCGGCCCTATCTACACCAGTTACGACGCTAAACCTATGGGGGCGGGTTTAGGTCGTGACAATTTGTTAAAATGAAAACCCATGGATATGTTTGTTTAAATTTTAAAGAATATTTGACTATGACCTTATAAACAATTATGTTTTGTAAGTATCACCAGGGAGTTCCATGCCTTGGGAGACTTAAATAACCATTAGTCTCTGTTTGGTCACTTTGTGGGCCTCTATTGTCATGAATCTATTAACATCTGTTCTGTGCGGAGCAAAGTGCTGTGCGGAGATAAGTGCTACACTAAGGTGGGAGCCACCTCTATAATCCGTACGAGCCACCTATTGAATCCGTACCTCTATTCTGACTGTCACACCTGTGACCTCTGTTCTATTCTGTTCGATAGCGTGGTTATGGTTATTTATTTACATAATCTCAGTTTTGTTACTTAAATGATTATTTGTTCACACTAAGTTATCGTAAATATTTTAATTACATAAATATCCATGATTATTTTGTGTTCCTTATACTATGGGCATAATATTTCTCACTCTGACATGTGCTTATAGCTGTTTACCAATTTTTAGGAAACAATGCAATTCAAAAATAACTTTTGAAAAGTCTTAGACGCGGGATTGCGAAATAGACACACACAGCACTTTTATGATATTTTTATATGTAAATATCGGCATTTTTTGTCAATAAATTTTGTAATAAAAATAGAAGCTCCGATAATTATTTTGGTACCCTCACTTAAATATTATTTCCGCTCGCGTTTATTAATTTGTTCAAAAATTGGCCGGAGGTAACTTCAGCTACTGGCCATTATGATACTTAACCATTGGGTACGGGGAGCGGGTCGTGACAAATGGTATCAGAGCAATGGTTTATATAAATAAAAAAAATCATCATTGAAGCATAGGACACACGCACATTTAAGAAGTAAGATAGCGGGTAATTAGTACCTAAATATTATGCTTTGCTAGTGATTTAATTATATTATAATTTTATAGATATATATTAAATTTTTTTTTGTGTGCATAATTTGTGAAGAATATTAGATATAATTTATATTTGTTATAGCAAAAGAAAGAAAAGAAAGAAAGGGTGTCATGCTTAAGCACCCACCAAAATTATAACATAATTAAATATATATAATTTCTAGCTTAGTATTCAGAAAAAAAAAAAATCATTTCGACTTTTTAAAAGTGGGTTCAAATTATAAAGATTCTAATTTTGAAACTATTTTCCATCAGTAGTTCACGGATAAAAGAAATGGAAGCTCATCTCAAATTCGTTCAACTCTTGCATGTGATTTTGTCATTTCATTTCCAGTTGCTTGTTTAATTATGTTCTCATTTTTTTCTTTTTCAGAAATAAAACCAATGAAAAGTTTTTAAAGCCACCGCTTGTTTCTCATTTTTGCCCAAAACAATTTTTGACAACTAGATAGTGAGTTGTTTTTGGTAAAGTTTTTTTGTGGTAATATTTTCTACCAGATTAATCATCTAATATGTATTTATCGGAGTGCGCAGCGGATAGCTTACATATATGACAAATTCGAGGACGAAATTTTAAAAGGAGAGAAGATTGTAACAACCCAAATTTTTAATTATTCTGTAAAATTTATACTAATATTATTTAATCACAGTTGGGAAAATATACGAATTATTTTGTATTATTATGTGTAATTCTGTAAAATAATATAATTAGTTTAAGAATTAAGCAAGGTTTAAAATAATAAAATAAAAAGAACAAACCGAAGCAACACGTAGCCTAGATGATAATTAGGCATGCATAACTGTATAATAACTTTGGGATACAATACCTCGGATAAATCTTGACTATTTGCCTCGGCTAACCATTTTCATACCTCAGCTAACACTTTAAAAATAAAAATATTTTTACAAGTGTTATTGTTTTTATACCTCCATAAGCTATCTTCTATTAAAACTTCACCCTTTCCAAGTTTTGACAACCTGGTTGGTCACCTCGGGTAGCATGTACCTCGGATACTTTATTCATCACTGCATCAGCTAACTTCAACTTGTAAATTTCTCCGAAATTTCAACGAGTGTTAAGCCCATTTCTGAAAATTTCAACAAGTGTCAAACTCTTAAGTTCGTTCATCACTTCAGCTCCCTGCCTCCTAATGTGAACCTAAGTTCCACTTAAGTTCACATTAAGAATGTAACTATGGTCTTTTACCAAAGTCATATTCAAACAAAGGCTTCCCGAGGTGTTTCAACCTTGGTTTCTCTGTTAATGAACTTAGTTCCATTCTAAGTTTGACTCTGCCGATATGGCAAGTCTAGGTTAATTCAACTAAGTTCAACTCCATTATATGCGAGTATAATTCAACTATGCCATAAGTTTAAGTTATTCGTCATATTTCATTCAGAAACATCGCCAACTTAGTTCAACTCTATTATATGCAAGTGTAATTCGACTTTGCCATATAATAAGTTTAAGTTATTCATCATGTTTTATTCAAAAACATCACCAACTTAGTTCAACTCTATTATATGCAAGTACAATTCAACTCTGCCATATAATAAGTCTAAGTTATTCGTCATGCTTCATTCAAAAACATCGCCAACTTAGTTCAACTCTATCATATGCAAGTATAATTTGACTCTGCCATATAATAAGTCTAAGTTATTCGTCATGTTTCATTCAGAAATATCGTCAACTTAGTTCAACTCTATCATATGCAAGTATAATTCGACTCTGCCATATAATAAGTCTAAGTTATTCGTCATGTTTCATTCAGAAACATCGCAAACTTAGTTCAACTCTATCATATGTAAGTATAATTCGACTCTGCCATATAATAAGTCTAAGTCTAAGTTATTCATCATGTTTTATTCAGAAACATCGCCAACTTAGTTCAACTCTATTATATGCAAGTATAATTCAACTCTGCCATATAATAAGTCTAAGTTATTCGTCATGTTCACCATGGGAACATCGCCATACGATATTTCGGTCTTATTGCACAATCATGGATTCTAACAACATTTTCACGCTTTTTTACATAAGTTTCGGCATCCTTTTGTATGTAGGGTCACCAGAATCCCTATAACATAGCTCTGTGGGCAAGGGATTTGCCCCCTACATGGATTTCGTGTAAAAAGTCTTCAACTTGGGAAGGATGTACACATTGCAATAGAGATCCACTAAAAGTCCTTCTGTATAGATGGCCTTCTGCCAACAAGAAGAACCTGGCTGACTTCAGTCTGATCTTGTGTGCCTTTTGTCTTCTGGGATCTGGGATCTACTCATTTAGGCTGAGTTCTTATCTTCTCGGACCTACTCATCTGGGCGGAGATCTTGTCTTCTGGAATCCGAGATCTAGAATCCGGGATCTGTTCACTTAGGCTGAGCTCTTGTCTTCTCGGACCTAATCATCTAGGCCGAGATCTTGTCTTCTAGGATCTGGGATCCAGGATTCGGGGCTTGGAATCCGGGATCTGCTCACTTAGGCTGAGCTCTTGTCTTCTCGGACCTACTCATCTAGGCCGAGATCTTATCTTCTAGGATCTGGGATCCGAGATCTAGAATACAGGATTTGCTTCACTTAGGCTGATCCTTTTATACTTGAAAGTCATCTCCATGGGAGCGCTCATACCCTCTGTCTTTGCATCCCTTCTGAAAGGGTCTTCATTCCGTTAATGTCAACACATTCTCCATCTTCGTTAAACTAGTCATTGCCGACATGTTGATCTTGCACGATGATGGCCATCTATTCTAACTAAGTTCCCACAGACGGTGCAAAATTGTGGGTGTTGATTTCCGACCACACAACCAAACAGGGAACTCAGCTAGAAAGCACCGGCATAATAGATTTAGCCCAAACACCTGCCAACAAGAATATGAGAATACCGCGGTGGTTCGTCTACCCAGGGGCACTCCAACGATGAAGTCAGTAATCTTATCTCTCACAGACATCAATACAAGTACTTAAATTTCAACAATGAAAGCATAAAAGCATCTCAAATAAAGCATACCTTAGACCCACGAGGGTGCCTTACTTTTATAATGATCAGTGTCCAACTTCCCTTAGAAATCTTACTTCATGGGACTCTATCCTTTACAAGGATGACATTTATTACAACTAACACTATTCAGATTAAGATGAACTCCCTCAAGAGTCCCATCTCTATCCAAATAGGTAGCTTGATGTCATCTAGAACACTAGTCCTCTATCCAAATATCTCGAAATTCTGGTATTATCGCACCATATCTTGGTACCATGGTCCATCCACGTGGCACCTCGGCTAACAACCTCGGCTACGTAGACAACCTAAAAATATGTCCCCACAACAATTAATAAATTATTGATAAAAAAATGACCAAGGTTTATGTAAATTAATCTGGCACATTCATATTCATTGATAGTGAATCTCATATGAGTTTCATTAATGTTTGATGGTAATAGATGTATCAGATCAAATGTTAAATGAAAAAAATATATATAAAAACATGATTAATTTAATAGTATTATTAAAGTTATCAATCTTGTGACTGGTAGATGGTGGAGTACTTTTTCCCCTGCCAATTGAGTTATGAAATTTTTTCCCATCCTAGAAAGAAACAACCACTACCAGCTATAAAAGAAATTAGGTGAGTATAATAATCACATGATTAGTGTACTCTTTGGCCTTGTTTAATACTCTTTGGCCTTGTTTAATTAATAAAATTAATAGTAAAAAGATTAATAATTTCATAAATTAGTATATAATTAGTTATCTAATTAAATTAGTGAGACAACTATTTATTATGTATTCATTTTATTTTTTTTCCTTTCATATTTGAAATTATGATCCCTAGCTCCTTCAATATTAAAAATTCGTCAATTTCCTAAGATTAAATGTCCGTCATACATGTAATTCGGTTACCAAAATTTGCAATTAAATATGGGATTGTGAGTCCATGGACTAACAATCTCAATTCTACACTATAATCTCAAACATAACCTTTATTCCAAGATTTTGGCATAGGTGACCCGTCAGCCTTTTAACTCATATTAGTTGTTTATGAGCTTGGTTCAACTCGTTATATATGTAAATAAATTCAATTAAAATTTTTAGACTCATTTAATAAACGTGTCAAACTTATAAACTTGACTTATAAAGCTTGACTCATATTATTTATAATCTTACTATCAAACAAAATAAAATATTTTATATATGCATATTTAATATAGAATAATAATGAGTTGATTGAACTTGATTAGCGAGTTAATTTTTTCCTTATTGAGCTAAAGCATGATTAGAATAAATGAACCGAATCGAACTCAAACTAGGTTAATTTTCAAGGCTGAACTAGAGTTTGATTTTCAAGCTCGATGAACAAACGAGCTAAACTCAAATTTTACAAAATTTAACTTAGCTCGACTCTTTTTACAGCAGAGTGAGTTTGACCAATTGATATTGTCCCATAGAAGACATTCCTTCGCTTATTTTACTTGCCTTGAAGGCCTTTTGATCCTATGCTCCGAGCAGAGTTAATGGAAAGGGTTAAAGTAAAGTTGGAAGTATTGTATTGGTTCTCGAAACTTAGAAGCATTTGAAACAATTTAATAACGCCAAGTTTAAAGTAGTTGAGTCCTTAGAATCAAACCAAAGCTTGAGATAGTGGGTTTCTATGTTGGATCACATTCTGGCAAAGAGGTATACCAACTACCAAGACCTTTGTTAGGAAAAGTTGGCATTCATAACAAGTGGGCACACACACCATTCCATGTGGTAGCTTAGAGGTACTCCAACACAACTAAGTGTTTTGTCTAGTAAAAATACACATAAAAATATATATTATATTTAAAAATTATATATCATAAAAATTTATTCTAAATCTTATTCCGAAAGTGAGGGTGTACTGTAGATTTAAAATTAGTGAAAGATAGATCACACTTATAATAGATGTAAATCATTGATTCTCTTTTTTTGCTTAATTTCCTAGATAAATTTTTCTGAATTTGTAGCATTAGTGTATTATATTTGATTTATTCATTTTCAACATATTTTCAAAATTAATTTGTTGTACTTTTAAAACATTTTACATGTAGCTAATCCAGACAAGACGAGGCAACATATTTACTGTGCTAGCTATTTTGCTGGAGCTTCATTTTATGATGACGCAAGACCAATTGCATAAAAATTTAAAGCATCTTTAATTCTTGTCGAAGATGCTTCAAGTAAGTGGTCGGGGGCTTACTCTCGTATGACTTGATTAAGAAGAGTTGTCTCTGCGATGACAATTAGGCTTAAATTTCGTTTGACATTGGTTGCTATAATCAATTTTTTTATATTGAGATTTTTTTAGTTTGGTTTTTTTAATCTTGTTTGGTTTGAATTTTTTGATTTTTTTTATTTTAGTGAAAAAAAAATGTAATAATTATAAGTTGAATGTAATAGTTTATCTTATTAACTTATTTAGTCTATTTCATTATTTTATACATTTTTAACTCCAAAATAATAGTCAAACCAGAGCATCTCCAAGAGGATAGTTATAAAACGCTTGTTAGGAATTTTAGCCAATGTAACTCTAATTTTGAGCTCCAATGAGTTGGCTATTGGGCTAGCTACTTTACCATCCTACTTTTTTGGTGGCTACAATTGAAGAGCCTCAGAGGCTCTCCAAACAAATATGTATGTATATATCTTAGATTTTTGTATATTTATGTCTTGAATTTTGAATTTTATATATTTTATATATGTATATGTATATGTAACAATTTTATATGTTCTTTCAATTCTGTTTGATGAATTACGGAATAACTTATTTTGTATTTTTTTCTCCTCATTCTACAGGTTGTGTATGTTTGTATGGGCAAATTTATTATTATTACAAATTTATATTAGTAAAATATCAGTAATTAGTATTTTTTGGTTTAAAAATTAATTAAGTTAGTTTGAATGATTAGCTAAAATAAATAGTGTGGTTGAAAAACACAATAATTAAAGTAATTAGATAAAATAAAGAGTGTACTTTTTTCGTATTTTAATTAGTGAAAAATTGAAAGTGTAGTTGGAGTTTAGGTCGTCATTAGCTCTTTTTCGTTATGCCATTGATGGGACTAAAGCTAAGCTATACTCTCGTGTTTTCTGATCCGTCTAGGTCTCTTTTGTACTGATTCCTCAAACTTCTCTATAGTCAAAAGAAAAAGTGAGTCCAATCTCCAAAAGACAACAAATGCATCTACATCATAAATGTACAACCAATGTATATGTAGGTCCCAACTCCCCTCAACCCAGATCCAATCACAAAATCTCAAGAAGAGGAAGACCATTTGATACGCAACACAAAGAAAATCAAAAGCAAAGAGGTCTCAAAGGCGGAGGAAATGGTTATGGCCGAAATCCCTACTTCATCTTCCTCCCTCTCGCCGGTAGAGAATGTTGCTCAAACCTCACAGCTAGAGGGCCAGAAGCAAAAATCGTTTAAAGACGCTTTAGCAGCGCCTAAAAATAATGATTTCTACTTTGATGAGGCCATGAACTCCTTTTCAGCGGATGAGGAAGATGCCGAGGGTGACACCCACATCCATGACGGCAACTCTCAACAGACCCAGTCAGGTGTTCCACAAATATATCTCCCTAAGAGATTGTTGGAACAAATTCGAAAGCCCTGGACCAATACTTTGATAGTCCGTTTGCTAGGTAAAAGTATTGGGTACAAAATGCTCTGCACAAGAGTAAAGAACCTATGGGGCCTGCAAGAAGAATTCAATGCTATCGATTTAGGTAACAATTATTTTTTGTTTAAATTCTCATCCTTGAATGACTGTACGCGTGTTTATTTAAGAGGGCTGTGGGTCATCATGGACCATTACCTTACTGTGCGAAATGGGAGCCTGACTTCAAGGCATCGGAAGCCTTTGAAACCACCACAGCTGTTTGGGTCAGGTTTCCGGAGCTTTCGATAGAATACTTCCAAGAGAAGGTCTTATACGCAATTGCTAAACAGATTGGTAAGCCACTGAAGATTGACATGACCATAGCCATGGCTACCAGAGGCCGATTTGCACGAGTTTGCATTGAAGTGGATCTGCGCAAGCCCCTTTGCCCTCGGTTCTTATTAGGTAGGAAAAGTTACAATATAGAGTATGAATCTATCCACTCATTTTGCTCTTTCTGTGGCAGGATCGACCACCGGAAAGAGTTTTGCAAATACCAAGCTGCAAACCCCAAATCTCAAGAGACTCACCGGATCACTCCGCCGCCAGAGGAAAGCTAACTAGCCGTTTCTGGCCACAAAGATCAAGCAACGGCTAATTCTAACAACAACATCAGTAACCTGCAATCAACTGAGCCAGATGATGTTACATACGGCCCTTGGATGATAGTGACCAAACGGACTCGTAAGCCCACAATCCACAGGAAGGCCCAATCTACTGGGCCAAGCTCCAACACCAATAGATTCACCGAATTGGGCAAAGGTACCCAACAAGAGGAGGACAAAGCTCGTGGAAAGAAAACAACACGTTTGGGCTTAGAAAAAGAAGCCCTTAGTCCGTCCATTCCAACCCCAGTTAGACCAAGCAAGCCCACAGCCCTACCCCCACCTGAATCCATTTACCCCAACTCACCAAGTCCAACATATCAGCTTCCCCCTCAGGAAAATACAGCTAATGGCGAGGACACTCTGTCCCAGGTTCCTCATAGCCATCAGTCTAGTGACCTGATGCATGCTAATCCCAGTTCATCGGGTACAGACACCAAATCTCCAGAAATCTCCATGGTAGATCTTCATGAGGAAGCACCTTTAAGTCATACATCTAACCCACCACCCCCAGACATTACTTTAGTAAGTAGTGATGGACCCTCAACCACCAAACAGCGAAAACCTCCCGATCCAGGGTCCACGCATGGGGACCGAAAGGACCACAAGGCTAGAGGTTTCATCACACAAGATGGAGAATCACCCGTTGAGCCTGTTATTAGATCCAGGGAAAGAAGTAATTCACCTCGTCACTACGGTATGGTGGATCGAGCAGATACGGCTGAGGATAGAACCAAGCTGGAATCTCAGAGCAGAGTTCTCTAATCACTCAGTCCAGATGGCGTCCACGAGATCCAGGGACCAAGATCATAGACGGATCCGAAGTATCCTCAAGGACTTGGTTACTGATCCTCTCCCCAACTACCCTACCATGGACTCTTCACAATGATGTTCTAGAATTGCCGAGGGGCAGGCAATAATGCCTTCAAACGCAACATGCATGAGCTTATCAAATCCCACAAACCAACTATCTTCATTCTTATGGAAACCAAAATCCCCTATAGTTCTATGGGTAACTTCTTCAACAATATGGGGTTTACAGCTGCGACTATTGTGGATCCAATAGGAAGATCGAGCGGCATTTGGCTTCTTTGGGACACAACTCAAGTCACCATTCGAGCATCTCACGCTACCAACCAAGTCATCCAAGCTACCATCCACAAAGAGGACTATGAGGAGTGGATATTATCTGCTGTCTACGCCAGCCCCAATGCCTCTCAACGAGAGGAGCTCTGGAATAACCTTGAAGAAACTACCAACAACATAGAGAAACCTTGGCTTGTAGCAAGAGACGTCAATGACTTCACCAATAGCTCTGAACGAAGAAGTTACTCCACCAGCTATAACCACAACAGAGCTCAGAAGTTTGCAGAAAGAATTAATAATTACAATCTCATTGACCTTGGTAGTGTCGACCCCAGACTTACCTAGACTAATAATAGGAGAGGCTTGGCCAACACCATGGAGCGCCTTAACAGAGCCATGAGCAACGACAAATGGAGAGCATTATTCCCAGAAGGCACAGTGAGGACATTACCTAGAACGTATTATGATCATTCTCCCCTCATTGTTCTCACCCAAGGTATGCATCCCTCTAACCCTAAAAATAGGCCTTTTTGGTTTGAAGCTGCTTGGCTCTGCCATCCTAGTTTCTCTGATGTTGTGTTACAATCTTAGGCTAATATGAATACTAATCTTGTAGGGGCTATTTCTGAATTCACTCACAATGTTAAAACTTGGAACCAAGAAGTCTTTGGTAATGTTTTTAAAATGAAAAGATCTCTGCTTGCTCGTATAGAGGGCATCTAAAAAGCCCAGACCCAAACCTTTCTCATAACCTTTTCCTTTTAGAACAAGCTCTCATTAAACATTACAACTCAACCCTTTTCCAAGAAGAACTCATTGGTTCCAAAAATCTAGAGTTAAATGGCTCACTTTGGGCGACCTCAACACTAAATTCTTCCACATCACAACCCTCAATAAGCGCCGAAAATTGAAAATCAATTTGCTTAAAGATGATAATGGTAACTGGTTGTCCCATCTGGAGGATATCAAAACTCACATATAACTCCATTTTAGTAATCTATTTAAACAGGAGGAAACTTTTATTTTTTATCATTAGAAGGATATCACCACTACTTGGTTTACTAGAGATGATAACCAGCTTCTGCAAAGTCCTATCACTAATCAAGATATTTGGCATGCCATCAAAAGCATCAAAGCTTTTAAAGCTCCTGGGTCTGATGGTCTACAAGCCATTTTCTACCATCAAAACTGGAATATTGTGGGGTCCTCTGTGTGTGCCTTTGTCCAACAATGTTTTACTACCAAAAACATACCTGAGGAGGTTAATGCAACTCAAGTTGTTCTTATTCCTAAGCTGCCTAACCCTGAAACTATTAAGCACTTTAGGCCCATAAGCCTGTGCAATGTGACCTACAAGATCATTACCAAAATCATTGTTAACAGGATTAGACCTTTGCTCCCTGATCTTATCAGCCACAATCAGAGTAGCTTTATTCTTGGTAGAACCACCACTGACAATGTTATTATTACCCAGGAAATTATTCACACCCTTAGAAATAAAAAAGGCAAAACTGGTGGAATGGTCTTTAAAATTGATCTTGAGAAAGCCTATGACCTTATTTCCTGGGATTTTGTGCACCATACCCTCCAGGAATTTAATCTTAACCCTGATTGGATTTCTCTTATCATGAACTGTGTGTCTAATGTTAACTCTTCTATCATTTGGAATGGACAGAGCCTCCCTAACATTAGTGTTGGGAGAGGTCTCAGACAAGGGGATCCCCTATCCCCTTACTTATTTGTGCTTTGCATGGAAAATCTCTCTAACATGATTAGACTCAAAACCCAGAGTGGAGTTTGGAAAGGCCTCAAAGCTGCCAGACATAGCATTCCTATCTCTCACCTGTTCTTTGCAGATGACCTTATCCTCTTTGCTAAAGCCAACACTAGAAACTGTGATTGCATCATGGAAGTTTTGAATGAATTTTGTGAAATTTCTGGTCAGAAAATTAATCTTCAATAGTCCAAACTATTTGTATCCTCTAACATCCCTAGGAGTGAAGCCCTGTCCCTGAGCTACCAAAGTGGTATAGGCCTTACTCATGACCTTGGTAAATACCTAGGCACTCCTGTTTTGCACAGTAGAATTAGTAGAAATCATGTTAAAGACATCATTGTGAAGATCACCAACAAGCTTTCTGGGTGGAAGGCCAATACCCTCTCTCTTGCAGGTCGTATTACCCTAGTGCAATCTGTTACCTCTGCCATTCCTAACCACCTCATGCAAACCATGGAAATTCCTAGGACTGTTTGTGACAAAATTGATAGCTTAAACAGAAATTTCATCTGGGGCAGCACTGACACTGTCAAGAAAGTTCATCTTCTGAACTGGAATCAAGTTTGTAAGAATAAAAAACATAGGGGGTTGGGCATTAGAAAATATAGGGACCAAAACTCTGCCTTAGTCTCTAAATGGGATAGAAACTTCCTAGTAATGCTGACAACCTCTGGTGCAAAATCCTCCATTCCAAATATCTTCAACACCATTCCATTTCCAATTGGCCCAAACAGAGGTCTACTTCCCTCACATGGAAAAGTATAATCAATAATAGAAAAGTTCTTGAGGATAATATCAAATGGAATGTGGGAGATGGGAAGAAAATTTCTCTATAGGTTGACTGGTGGTGTGGCACTCAACCATTGTGTAAAAATTATGAAAGGTCCCATATTGATAATACTATGAAAGTTAGCTCCATAATTGATGAAGAAGGTCAATGGGATCTAAATCCTATCCAGCATCTGCTCACTCAACAGGATAAAAATAACGTCCTTAGCATTTATAGACCCAGATTTGTGAGCTTCATGGACATATCTTCCTGGCAAGGGACTGTTAATGGCAACTTCTCCTTATCAGCAGCCTATAATGCTATCACTAAACAAGATGAAGATGGGTTAGATTGGCAGTGGATATGGAAAGTTAAAGCCCCTCAAAAGCTCAAATGTTTCCTTTGGCTGTCCATGCATGGTAGGTTACTCACAAATCATATGAGACTCACTAGAAATCTCACAGATTCTGATATCTACCAGAGGTGCCAAGGCCATACAGAAGATATGTCACACCTTCTCAGAGGATGCATCAAAGCTAAATCCATTTGGCTGAATCTGAAAGACCTTAACTGGTGGCAAGAAGAAGATAGGAAGGCACTACCTGATTGGCTAAAATCAAACATGAAAAGCCCAAGTAAGATGGCTAGTTTGCAATGGGCAACAATATTTTTAACTACCATCTGGCACATCTGGAAAGACAGGAACAAAAAGGTGTTTGAACACCACACCCAGCCAGCTTCCATTAGCACAACACAGATTCTCCAGCAAGCAAAGCAGATTCAGGAAGCCTTCCAAAACCCCCTCCATCCTACCTACTCGGAACCAAGACTAACTAACTGGCTTGCTTCCCTTGCAGGTAAACTGAAGCTGAACACTGATGGTTGTTCGAAAGGAGATCCTGGCCAATTCGGATATGGAGGTTTGCTGCAGGATGAAACAGGTACCTGGCTGTGGGGTTACCATGGCTATCTAGGGAACTGCACCAGCTTGGAGGCCGAACTTTGGGGTCTCTACAGAGGTCTTACAATCATAATGCAAAAAGGATTGGCCAATATAGACATAGAGACTAATTCTCAAATTGCAATGAAGCTCATCCAGGAAGGAGCTGATAGAACCTCCCAATACAGAGCTCTCATCGAGGATGCTAACTTCAGCTGAGAAGATGTAGCTGTAACCTTCAATTCATCCCAAGACAAGCAAATTCATGTGCTGATGCTCTAGCCAATCTTGGAGTCAACCAAACTGAACATCTGGTGTTCTTTGATGAACCACCCAACTCTATCTTTTCCTTTCTTATAGCAGACATGGTCTTTGCCAACTCTAAGAGGGTCTGATCCCCTCTATTTAAGTGGTGTATAAATTCTATATTCTCTGTTTACTTTCATTTGAATCAAAAAAAAAAAAAGGAAAAAGAATGTACTACCAATTAATCTTGTGACATGTCACACACATCGAAAACCTTCTCTCTTCTGTTTCTTTTAGTGATCAGTATGCCTGAATTAGTTGATATACATTAATTCACTTTTCAATATGATTAAAGGCAAGTTATTTACATTAATATTAAAAAATTTACGAGAGATCATTTTCTCGCCGCCTGACTTTAAAAATCAAACTCTGAAGAATTGTATGGGAAGCACAACCACAAATCACTCGGAACAATCTCATAGTAACATGGAATTGTCTTATTATTTCTGGATAAAAAATATTATGAATCCCAAATAATTTATTAAATGTTTTACTAAACCTCTCACATGAATGTGAAATTCATACAAATCTACACGTGTATTGATCTCCCACCCATCAAAAAGATTTAGTAAAAAATTTAATAAATTATTTAGAATTCTTAACCCAACAATGATTCATCCCCCCTTTTCCCATCACCCCCTTTGACCCCCTCTCTCTCTCTCATTGGTTGCTTTTTCTTTTTCTTTTTCTTTTTTTTCCTGCTCCTCCAATCACTCCCTGACACATGGCAAAAAGGGTGAGGGGGTGACCCCCAAAAGGGGGTCTCAAGTATTATTCTTCTTAACCTCACACTTTTATATGGTAGTAAAACTACTTCCCTTTTTTTTTTTTTTTTTTTTTTTTTTTTACATGCTCTCCTATAAAAATACATCTCTCCACTCACCTTCTTGCCTTTAAAAAAAAACCCCAAATATTGAGAGAGAGAGAGAGAGAGAGATGGGTGTGGTTGTAATGCTCATGATCTCTCTCATTGTAACCATGCCATGGGTTCAAACCCTTCAAGTCGAGCAACAAAATAACCAACCTAGTTGGGCCAAGACACTCAAATCCAAAAAGCAAATCGTAACCAACCTCCAATTCTATTTCCACGACACAGTCAGTGGGAAGACCCCAAGCGCAGTGCGCGTGGCTCAATCTTTCTACACCGAAAACTCGCCCACCCGTTTCGGAGCCGTGATGATGGCCGATGACCCGTTAACCGAGTCACCCGACCCGTCATCGAAGCTGGTGGGCCGAGCCCAGGGACTGTACGGGTCGGCTGGGCAGACAGAGTCGGACTTCGGGTTAATAATGGCTTTGAATTATGGGTTCGTAGATGGGATTTACAATGGAAGCTCTATTAGCATTCTCGGCTTGAACTATATTCTTCATTCGGTCCGAGAAATGGCGGTTGTCGGAGGTACTGGTCTGTTTCGACTGGCTCGTGGGTACGCCGTCGCGAAGACCCACTGGTTCGACCCGATCTCTGGGGATGCCATTGTATGGTACAATGTTACCATTGTTACTTAATAAAGTGTTTTGGAGAAAGAATCACAAAATTTAATACAATCTTTGAATATTTATTGTGTGAAATTTTGTGATCGGATTTAATGTATTTAGAATTATTTTAATAAAAATGTTATGGTCCTTTAAAAGTGAGTGAGTGAGTGATATAGATTTAAAATTAATAAGATATGAGTTACAATAACAATGAAAGTAGGCTTTTGATTTATTTTTGTAAATAATGTTTTAAATTCATAGTATTGTTATTCTAATTAGAAGTTAGAAAAAGTAAGGGACTCTGAAGGGGTCATGCTAAGCATATTATATTTTTTCTATCACATTTGATTTATTATCTCTTGCAACGTTGAATAAAAAATTTGATCAAATTTAAGTAAAAATTTGATAAAAATTTCAATTTAATACCGTACTCTAATGCTAAAATAAAATTTTCATCAAATTTTTTTACTTTCCTAGTTGTTCGGGAGGATGTCTAGGCGGATGTCTTGAAGGTTGTACGGAAATGAATAAAAAAGCTATTAAAGTTACTCTTGGGTGGATATCTGGAAAGATGTCCGACTCAACGGTAATAATTTAAATTTGATGAAAGATGAAAGACTCTTTTTATTTGTTAAAATTTTTAGGTTTTTTTTTTTTTTTTAATATGAATATGGTGAAAGGGTTGAAGTGCCAAAATGAAGCACTTTTCATCAAATTCAAATTTAATGAAATATCTCAGGCTGGATTAGATATTCTCTAATGCAAAAATAACATATTACATGGTAAACTAGATATAGTAGGAAAAAGACCTTGGGATTTGACCCAATGGTCTTGTAGTCATATTTTAGTGTGTGGTGAGAAGAAGGTCAGGATTCAAGCTGATGGAGTTTATTAACAAACTAATATCCTATAATCTTGATAAAAAATTTAGTTGTAATGTAACTTTACTAACAAATTAATATTCTACAATCTTGGCAAAAAAATAAAAAATAAAAAGTAGAAAAATGTGATAGGTGTAACATTGCTCAGTCTGAAGTAGCATAGTTTGTTATTTGAAATTTTACTCATAAATGAAGTATATGATATAAATTTAAATTTAGTGTTATGTAAATTATACCTAAAATTAATCTAGTACGTATATTTTATTTTTTAATAAAATTTTAAATAATCTTTTAATGGTTTTAAAACAATTTCATAAGAAAAGGGAGAGGGTGGCATAGAGGAATCAGGATTCTCACTGTTCTTTTTAAAGTTGACGCAAAATTTTGTGTAATTTTATAGTGATTTCATTTCAATTTTAAATTTGGCCATTTGAATTATGTTTTTTCATTGACATGTAACAAGATTGAAACACAAAAGTACAACAAAAACCCTTGGTCTATGACGAGTGGAGTATCTGGGTGGAAGACTCAAAGTACTGATCAACATGTTTTTGTTTGGATTTTTAGGATTTATTTTTTAGAAAATTAAAATTTTTATTTTTCATATTTCTTTATTTTTACTGAATTTTTTAATATTCTAGATAATTTTTTTTTTAAATTTTTAGATATACCTAATATAAATACACTTAAAAAGTATAATATTTGTGAAAAAAATCTTTAGAAAACTCACTAAATACCAAAAATATAAATAAAAAAAAATGAGAATTCAGTACATTTTCGTATTCTTGTGTATTTATATATTTTTTAGAATATTTTTTTATAAATATTTTACATTTAGATATATCCAAGTAAGACGCATCTAAAAAAGTAAAAAAATTACTTAAAATTTTAAAAATAATCACTAAAAACAAAAAACAAAACAAAAATAAAAAATTCAACTTTTAAAAAATTGAATTCAGAAAATTGAAACTAAACACACTAAATCTTGACAAAGAAT
The DNA here is from genome assembly GCA_036172215.1 of Camellia granthamiana. Classification (NCBI taxonomy): domain Eukaryota; kingdom Viridiplantae; phylum Streptophyta; class Magnoliopsida; order Ericales; family Theaceae; genus Camellia; species Camellia granthamiana. Next base: position 5,863,817 of record CM069904.1, on the reverse strand, counting down.
AATTAACTCACCATTTTGTCTGTTGATTATGTTATTAGATGAATTTCATCATTTTTCCAACAAATGCAATTTTCTCTTTTTCTAAGAATCTAAGAATCTAATTCTACACAGGAAATTAGATCCAACAATACATAGAAATTTAACAACCATCACGAGGCACACAACAACAAAAAAACTCATCATAAGAAAAAATTAATGACTTAATAAAATAAAAGGTGAATTACATTAACGGTTCTTATAGTTTGGAATTTGTGTCACTTTGGTCTCTGATTTTTTAATTGTGATATATTTGATCCTGAATTTTGAATCTTGTTCCAAATAAAGACAATTAACGATAACATTGCTTAATTTCAAGGGCAAAATCGTAAATTTGATAAAATATAAACTAATTTGACAAAAATAAATGTTAAAAATATGTTTTTAAATTTTTAAAAATTATTTCTACCCATTAAAGATAAAATTATGTAAAATTGATAAATCTTTTAAACATATATTTATTTATTTATTACCAAATTAATTTTTATTAAGTGTTTAGTTAATGATCATGTAATGGGTAGTTTTTATTTTCATCAAATTAGTTTCTATTTTTTCAAAAGTCAAATATAGCGACAATTTGATATTATTATTAAACCAATATCCAGTAAATTAAAAAAATCTAAAACCAAAAAACATTTCATATATTAAATATATCGATTAGATATTACAATCCTAACATCTACTCATAATCATCATCTAAACACATAATAAAAATTAATTTGGTAAAAAAAAAATATATATCTAAAAGATTTATCAATTTTATATAATTTTATCTATGGTGGGTAGAAATAATTTTTAAAAATTTAAAAATATTTTTTTGACATTTATTTTTGTCAAATTAATTTATATTTTATCAAATTGATGATTTTGCCCTTGAAATTAAGCAATGGTATCTTCAATTATCCTTATTTGGAATAAGATTCAAAATTCATGGTCAAATGTGTCACAATTGAAAAATCAAAAATCAAAGTGACACGAGTCCCAAATTATAGAGACGGTTAATATAATTCGTCTTATAATAAAAATCCTAATAATGCAAAGAAATTATTACTATTAGGGAAAGCCTACAATGTGCACCTTATAAAAGGGCATATGATATGCACTTATTGTGTGGTCCATATTGTGCCACATCATAAAAAGTGACCTACTAAACCGGTCATGTAACAGGTTACAGAAAGAATCATAACTTTTTTTTCAAATATCATAACAATACTACAATGAATCATAACAATGTCACAATATTCACCTAAGTGTCATAACAAAGACACTATAAATCATAATAATATAATGACAACTCATAACAAATATAGTTATTTGTAATTAATTATCATAATATTTGAATCGTAACATTTTTTATTATGATTCACCATGACAAATCGTAACTTTTGGTAGTACAAATCATAACTTTTACTAATGAATCATAACCACATCTTTTTTCTCCACAATCATCATAAGATTAAAAAAATGTCATAACTTTTACTAACGAATCATAACACTACAAGAATTTTCACTTTTGGCGACTAAATTTTTAGTGGCCAAAAGTTAATTTTTAGTCGCCAAAGGGTTTTAGCGACTAAATTATTTGGTCGCAAAAGTAGTCGTCAAAGAATTATCGGTAAAGGTAATTAGCGACTAAAATTATTTTAGTCGCCAAATGTATACAATTTTCAACTAAAATTTTAGTCACCAAATGGTTGGACATTAAATTAAATTAGACCATTTTGGACGACCAAACTTTTATTCGCCTAAAGTTCCACATTTGTAGCTACAAAAATTTTAGTCGACAAAGAGTTATTCTTTTAGCTACTAAAAATTTGGATGCCTAAGGTTTCACATTTTTGGCTACTAAAATTTTAGTCGGCAAAAGAGTTCTTCTTTTAGCTACTAAATATTTGGTCACCTAAAGTCTCACATTTTTGGCTACTAAATTTTTAGTCGGCAAAGAATTCTTCTTTTGGCTACTAAATATTTGGTAGCCTAAAGTCCCACATTTTTTGCTACTAAAATTTTAGTCGGCAAAAGTGTTTTTATTCTTTAGCTTTTTGTTTTTAGCTATGAAATATTTTAATCGCCAAATGTTTGATTTTCTTTTGGCTACTAAACTTTTAGTCGCCAAATATCTATTTTTTTTTTTGCTACAAAACTTTTAGTCGCCAAATGTCTTTTTCCAATTTCTTTTTAGCTACTAATTGTCTAGTTGCCAAAAACATGATATTGTGTTTTATTGCAAAATTATAATTTCTGCACAACCTGTCTATATTCCATGCAACCTGTAATACGTATATAAACAAAATGATACATACTATCAATCATTCCACAATCTGCATCTATATACAAAAAATAAATAACTTTAAATGTCAAAGTCCATACAAATCAAATTATTGTCCAAACTAAAATAATAATTCCATAAAAAATATATCATATAGAAATCAAAACCTTCCGTATACAAAAAATACATTTACTACCAAGAGAAATTACTATTTGGCATGGTACAAATTACCATCGTAATCTGTACCACGCAAAAGGTGATATATGTATCATGACAAAAATTTTCTATAGACCATGACAAAAGGTCATATATGTACACCGACAAATGGTACCTTGTCTTTTCTTGTAGACTAATGTTTCCTTTTTTTTTTTTTGGTGGACATCATCCCCCTAGTTATTGGTGGTGATTTCAATTGCCATGTAGGAGTAGATAAACTAGGGTATGAGAGGGTGCATGGTGAGTATAGTTTTGGTGATAGAAATGAGGTTGGAGAGAATATTTTAGATTTTGCGTTGGCTTCTGACCTAAAGGTGGCCAATACTATGTATAAGAAGAAAGAGGAGTATTTGATAACTTTCAAGAGTGGGTCAATTAGGAGCCAAATGGACAGGACTGAGATGTGGAAGTCATTGAAGTACCCTCAAGTTTTTGGGATCGAAATCAAAATTTTCAGAACTTCAGATTATTTTTTGCCTTTCCCCTGCTTGGTTTTTATCCATGTATTGCCAAGATTGTTCTGGATGATTAATAAATTAACCAGATGTACTGGAAGTTTTTTGTGAACCATATTACCTTTTGTTATGTAACTCTAATACTAATTGAGGCTTGGGTTTAAAAAAAAGTTTATAACAAAAAAAAAAAAAAGGAAGAAGAAGAAGCACAGTAATGGCTTTTTATTATAACATTTGATTAATAAATTTGTCATCTGAAGAAGGCTTAGTCAAGCAGGGAACTAAAGTTTGATGAGCAGATTTTGAATTTTGTCGACTTTATTAATGTGGGGATCACTTTTTTTGTTTTTCTTCCTGTTTTTAACTCTGCTCCTAACTAGTATGTGGACTTCGGCGTCAATCGAGAGAAGTCTTCTATTTACTTGAAACTCAGTTATCTGTGTGTGGAAAATTCATCCGATTCACACTACCCGAGACCTAGCTATACAAGACCCCCAAAAAAACTTGTACTACAAACCAACAACCGGCTCTTCCACCTCCTGAAAAACACTCCCAGAAAATTTGAAAGTTTGTTGGCATATTTTTTATTTTTATGCGAATAAGCGTGAAGTGTGAAAAACGAAAAAAAAAAAAATATGCTACAGCCTAAGCATGATGGCAATCAGATCGTGCGATTGATTTTAGGTTGCTGATGGCCTCTCATCAATTATATATTCAATTATATGAGGCTCATCACCTTTGTCACATCATTATAAATATATTTGTGGGTGTAAAATGTGAGTCTCTAGGCATTGTTGTACATACATATACATGCACTAATCTATTTTGTGCCAACAAATTACAACTCATTGAACTTCAGTTTCTAGGTGCATTGCAATAGAAATGGTAGACAAATATACTAAGTACATACATGGGGGAGAGAATTTATTATTACTGTATTCAAACAAACAAACAACCAAACAAGTCAGTTCTCTGCCTATATTACAACCAAGCCATCATACAGCCAATTTCTCATCACCGTAAAAGCCTGTTCCACATCACCATCTTCTTCAGGAGATTGAGGTCGGTGAGCAAACCCATGACCTCTTCCCTTAAAACTCAAAACCCTAGATCCTTTTGTACCAATTCTCTTCTCAATATCTTCCAAGGCACTGACCCGATAACTCGGATCATTGTCACCTACAATGACCAATACAGGCACCTTTATATTAGCAACGACAGATGGGTCAATTCTTGTGCCATAGAATGAAACCCCAAAGCCAAAACAGGCACCCCTGTCCTGGGCAAGCGCATCTATTACTCGGCCATCTCCAAAGCAGAATCCAATGATACCAAGCTTCTTTGAGATTCCTACAGCTACAAACTCATCCATCATCCACTTTTTAGAGGCTGTAATGTCTTTTGCAATCCTTTCCGGGGTTTGTTGTGCAAGCCATTCTTCAAATAAAGCCTTTGGTCTATCCTTTGCCCATGGATCCCCGCGAAACAAGTTCGGTACTAGTACACTAACAATATTTATTTCAAGAAAAACACCGGTAAAAATTATATAAAGGATCATTTTAAGAATCATTAACAATGCTGACAAAGATATGGAAAAACAAGACAACCTGGATATCAATGCACAGACCAGTAGCATTAGATACAGAATGCTCAAGTTTGTTCAGGTACCAAAGGCATAAAACCTTAAATGAAGCTTTTTTTAAAAATTTATTTGAAATATATATTTCTTTTATGTTGAAATGCAAAACAAGATTGTTCAGGTGCTAGAGGCACAAAAAACTTAAATGAAGCATTTTTAAAATTTTATTTGAAATATATTTTTCTTTAATGTTGAAATGCAAAATTACTAATTACATTCAAGTTTAAAACTTTCAATTCCCAAAACAAATTGAAACCAGCAGTATAATATATATATATATTTTTAAAAATCGAGATTAAGATAGCTCTCCCTACTTTTTTTAATTGGTAGTTTGATCACAAATGGAAAATCTTATTTGCCTAGCACTTGAGCCACTTCTGACTAGATACACGTATGCCCTATTCCCAGTGTATCAAACATCATCTAATACAAGTGTCTTTGGTAGTTGTTGTGTAGTACAAATGTATTTTCACACACATGATGTCTAAAAATCAGGAAACACACTTGTAACCGTTGCAGGCAACACGATATGTGAAATCTGTAGTGGCTGAATCCTCAAATCCAAAGATATCGGACAAGAGCAAAATGCCAGTTCCGTTGTTCTTCTTCACTGCCGTGAAAAGATAAGCAAGGATACTATCATCTCCCTCGCCTATCGAAATCTCAACTCCATTGACTAGCTCACAAGCCTCATCATTAATACCTTCTTCAACTTCCACTGGGTTGCGAGATACTTTACACGCCGTAGATTTTATAAAACATAATGAGGGCAGGTGAGGATTTGAAATTGCAGATTCTTTGGACAATAACTGAAGCCTTTATAGTCAAAATTTCCAATTATGAATAACAACTTTTTAGCACTTCAACATATAAAAGGCAGAGAAGACATGTTTGTTTTAAGTGAAATCCTCTTATGTGCTCTCTTCAAGCATAAAATGCAAATTTCAAAATATACATATTTGACCAGACCAATTATATTAATATATAAATATTCCATTTTACAGCCAAAAAATGACAATGACAAGTAAACAACATATGATTGGCACTCCCATCATTTTCTTCTGTAAATTGTAGAACTAGTTTCCTCTACTTGTTTACAAGTGATCTAGGTATGGCTATAAGAAGAAAAAGTTCACTTGGGTCAAATTAAAATTGATAAATATACCAAACTATCACAACACACAATTTACATGTTGAAGCATCATTTATTTTGCAAGCAACGTGTTACTGGGATGGGATGTGTTGTAGTTACCATTTAAGAAATGCATTTACGGGTCAACCTTGGTCATGGAACTCTCTCTTTATACATCAATTTTTCTCACCATATCATGCCAAGCAAAATATACCCAAATTAAAACCATCAAAGGTCGTATACCAAAACGTGTATGAGGCCCATTGACCCCATATATGAGTATGATGAATAAGAAATGGCAAAGGATTTCAATGGTTAACTGAATGTAAACCGTGGTTGCCTATTTTTACCTAATTAAGTGAAGGTTAAGGTCACAAATCATAATTTTTGTAAGTTTCAAAATCAAGAATAGACCATTTTACATTTCTAAAGATCAACAACATAAAGCATGCATCCAACCAAAAACTCAAATATGGGAGATGGTGGTCTAAAGAGAGAATTTGTTCCCCACAAATCCTTTTGCTTGGAATCCTTGATGTCCATTTTGCAAACGGCTGTTTCGAAGAAGGGGATTTCAGTCTAGGGTTTCATAGAATAGAGATGGAGAAATGGAGAGAAACAAGTTGCAGCGAGAGAGAGAGAGAGAGAGAGAGACATACCTTGAGGCGAAGTCGAGGGCACGTTATGTTCTCGGGATAGTCTTCGACGGCGAAGAAGAGCTTCGAAGTCGTGTCTGAAGAAAGCTCTGGAGTCGTGTCTGAAGAAGGCGAAGAGGAGCTTCGAAGTCGTCTCTGAAGAGGGCGAATATGAGCTTCGGATTGGTCTGAAGAATAAGGGTTTTGGGAAAACAAAGTGAAGAGGGTTTGTGGAACATAGAATCGGTGAACAAAATTGTAACCGGTTGAGAGGGTATTCAATATTTTCAATCAAATTATTTGATGATTGAGATTAATTTATAAATATCTAATGGTTTAAAATAAATGTGTACATGATGTGCACTATTTAATAAGGTGCACATCTTAACAGCTCCCTTATTATTATTATAGGATTAACCTTCTCTCACCTCTGATAGAAAAATATACATAGTGGCAAACTCAACTACACCAGATGGTTGAAAATCAGGGTTCACAAAGACCAATTTTTGCATTTCCCTTTTTCTTTTCTTTTTTTCGTTTTTTGGGTGAATGATTACATTACACTATGATGGAACAACAAAGCATAGCCACATTTTCTCAATGGGTCTAACTTGTTTTTGGTTAGAGGTTAAGATTAGACCCTTAAGTCCACTCCATAAGCCTATTTTTAAGCTTCATTTCAATAATTCGAACTATTCATATTTTAGGATTTGTCAAATATATTATAACTATAAAAAATTAAGTCGATCGAATAATGGCAATTACGCGTTTGAATCAGTTTTATATGAACCGTTTATTTTTTCACTGTCGATTTTTTTTTTAGACAAAATTAATTCGAACACGTAGTTACCGTTATCCGATCGCCTTGATTTTTTACAAAAATAATATATTCGACGAATTCTAAAATGTGAACAGTTCGAATTATTGAAACGGAATCCAAAAATAGACCCACCGAGTAAACTGAAAGATCCAATCTCGATCTCCAACTAAAGACAACGACAAGCTGGACCTTTCCCAATTCATTTCCCTTGCACATGCAAAAAGCTATAAGGTGTACAGTTTTGGCCACAATTGAGTTCACTTTCTTGAGTTTTGTTTTGTTTTACTACAGTGTGCCAAATAATGTTTTGCATCTTTCGTGTACTAAGAAATGGACAAGCACTAATGGTTGTTTTCATACAAAATGGGATCAACTTTAATCGCCTCTTTTGTAGGCCTAAGCCACCTTGTTAGAGCATTAACTATAACAGTAGTCAAAGTTAAAATATGGTAATTTGAGTTGATTTGGGTTTTTTAGTGGCATGTCATAGCAACTATCAAATTTGATAATTGTCAAAATTTGTGTTAAATTTGACACAAGTTTTGACAAATGTCAAATCTACTAGCTCAGTCAAAATCAATTGATTTTCTTCATTCCTTCCTTCTCTCTCTTCCTTTCTCATCCTTTTAACAAATCAATTTTTTTTTATAAAAAAAAAAAATGAAATTCACCAAACCAAAAAAAAAAAAAAATTAAACAAATTTCACCAAAATTTTGTTAAATAGAATCAAACAACAGCAACAACAATGTATGCACATGCCTATTGCATCAGATATTACATAAAGTGGTCATCCTGCAGATGTCCCAGGGAATGACCTCAATAGTTTAGAGTAGTTGTCCTGAAAAATGTCCTGATCTTGGTTGGGATTATGCCAAAATGGCTTTGCACCATTGAAATTTTAGTACTATAATTTGACAATTTATTACTGTAGCATGTCAAATTATAATTTTGCCAATACTATAATAACAATTACTATTAGAGATGCTATTAGAATGACCTTTTAATGTCATCTTTTACCTTGAAAATGGTTTGTAAGGTACAAATTTTAAATTAATGTAAAATTTGTATATTGTGAGTTATACTTAAATTGAATCTTGTTTACTTATTTAATTATGAATAAAATTATAATTTTTTTTTTCTTTCTCATATGTAGCCCAACTGCTCGGTGGATTATACATCCTAGAAACTAAAAACTTATATGTTTCGCTTCCCTACCCACTTCATTGCGTTGCTCAACGTGAGACTAAATGGTTCTATTTTATCATAATTTTTTTTTTTTTTATATAGAATTATCCATCAAAATGAATGGTACTATACTAGTAGTGGTAATTTCAATGATAAGTAATCTTGATGAGATTTTGTTTTGAAGTAATAAACTCACTGGCAAGTCTATTACATCATTTTATATATGGGTAATTCTATTTACACACTATTACTTGTCTTAATACACACCATTTACTCAGTTCACACTATACACAAATTAAAACTTTTAATTTTATCTCAATACATACTAATAATTTTCAGATAATACTAAACTATCCTCATCTTCTCCAACAAACCCTAACCCTAATCATCGAAGGCAACCATCACCTTCAACCGGCACCGTTCCCTTCTCAGCCTCTCTTAACCTCTCATGGTTGTCGCCCCTCCCCAGCCTCTCACCTCCTCCCGCCATTACTTCATCCTCTCCAACCTCCCTTCCTTTCATCGCTGCCCCTTTTTGTCAAGTCCCCCATCATTGTCTCCTTTCGCCACCGCCACTATAGCTCCCTTCCATTCAGTCGCAATCGCTAGATCGTGATCTCTCTTCCACATACGATTTCTCTATCTCTCTTAATTGCAATAACCATCAGTCTTCACCACCCTTATCCCTGACAACCCATCCAGACTTTCATTCCCGATGACAATGCTGCAGCCCCCTACTACCAACAACCCTTTTCAATAACCCTCTGTCGTGATCCACCTTTCATCCAGCTAGGGTTTGAGTAAGAAGAAGGGTTTCGGTTACTAGATCTAGGCTTTGAACAAGAAGAAGAAGAAAAAGAATAAGAAAAGAAGATACGGATTGGGCTACGAGAGATATTGGGGTTGGGAAAGAGAGGGACCGGGCTAGTTGCAGAGGGTGGAGAAGAGTCGAGGACAACAGAGGCGTAGACAACAGAGTTGGGGAGACGCGATCGGATTGGGGAGAGTAGGCTAGACTTGTCACGACCCAAACTTGCCCTTATAGGTTTAGTGTCATAACCGGCCAGTAATCCTTGGATTACCGAATGCCTCTTAACAGAATAACATTTAATTGGGGACTGGGGAAGCAAATATACCAAATATGAATAGTCCTTAGAGCCGTGCAAATATACATGGGACAGAAATTTGAAACCTCATATAATATATTCATATATGTGACATCATGATGCATTGTTCTTCATCACATTTGATACAGTTGTAGCCTAAAAAGGAAAATAACTTTTATACACAAAACAAAAGACTTGTTCGTATTACAAACAAAAATATAAGGTCTTTACTATTGCCACTTAGACTTGACTTGATCACACCAGGGAACCTCTTCGGAGGCACAACGGTTGGCTGACAAAACAGAGATGCCAGATCCTGAACTTTGGGTCTGGTCACCTACATACATAATATAAATAGTGAGCGGAAGCCCAGTGAATAATAACAGAGTAAAGATTTTAATGAATGATGCACAGAACAGATTTCAAATCTCGTAGCAAATTAGAATCATAATCAGGTTTATAGCAGAAACAGAGTCATAGTCTTATTCATATTCAAATCATGTGTGGTACATCCATTAGCATAAACATGTCCCTTTGGTCAAGCATATCAAGTTCCAAAAGGAACATCCAGTACCGGGTAACATATCTCTTATATGAGCCGCGAAATTGTTTCCCCTAGGCAAGGGTCTGTGCCATGGTATTATCTCCCCCGCGCGAGGGCCTCATGACCATAAGCCACAGTATTATGTCCCCTAGGCGAGGGCCTCTGCTAAGGATACCACAATTACTTTTCAAGAAACTTGGACAATCATTCATTCATACAAAACATAGCATTTCAAAAAACTGATCATTTTATATCATCAGAAAATAATTAAAGTCAAACATAACTTTACAAAGTTATTACTCATAGATAACCAGTGGCTCCAAATAGATGAGTAGAATAGGTAATTCACTTAACTTAAGGCGCGTGACCTACATAACATGACAAATACATATATTGAAACACACGCTCGAATTGTACATAACTTATTTCATTGGTCCTTAGTGTGTTTTTAGCCTTTATCCTCATTATAGTGTTTTAATCTTAGCCTAGGAATGCCTAAGATGGAATGAGGATGCAAAAAAAATGTACTTGAAAACATTTTTCAAAACTTGTTGAAAACAAGGTCCCCACTCGAGCGTGGCTTTCCTCGCTCGAGCGGACATGCAAAATGAGAGGGTCCGCTCGCGCGTAACTTCCTTCGCCGAGCGGTCTACAAACTTTAACAAAAGTACTGGTTGCTTGATTTTCAAGCTCGACGGATGCTCGATCCCTGCTCGAGCATAAGACTCAGACCCTCGCTCGAGCGTGAATTTTGTCGCTCAAGCGATTTGCAAAATATATGAACTTCTGGGAGTATGCATTTCACGCTTGAGTGGACTTCTGGTCGCTCGAGCGGAAGTGCAAGATCACAGAGTCGCAGCTCGAGCGTAGAATCTACCGCTCGAGCAGAGAGGCAAAATCTGGGATTTCCAGATTGCTCTCCTTGGGCTCAAACTCGAATTCAACCAAATCAAAACACAGCTCTTGGCCTCAAAACTTGAGAAAACACTTACAAACTTACAAAACATGAAGAATTAAGGATTATTTCGCAAAATCAAGGCCCAAAACTAAGTAAATTGGCCAAAATTCAACTTGAAACTTCAAGGACATGATATGAACTTGTCATGCATATATTGACTTGAGTTCTTAGTTTTCAAAACATGATCAAATGAGGTCTAATGGTGAGAAATGTTATGAATTCTTCAAACCATGCTAGAATTACAACATGCATGTGAGAAAAGCTTTGACAACAACTTTAAAATACTATGAAACATGCATGCATGTATGGAATGACTTAGCTTTCTTCAATTCTAGTTCAATTCCCATATGAGTTCATCTATTTCATTTGTATTCACGTACTAAATGACTCAATCCCAAGGTTGTAAGGTTGAGCTCTTACCTAGGCTACTCAATTGAGCTTCACTTAATCAAAATCTTGAGTAATTCTCCGATCTCGTGGCAATGGCCTTCTCTAATTCAAGTTTGGTCCCAATTTCTTTAGTCTCTCACTTTCTCCCACGTTAAGCTCAAAGATGGGGGAATGAGGATGTCAAAAATGTGTAGGAAGAGGTAGGAGTGGCCTTATATATGCTTGGGCATAAGTGTAATTATTTATTGATCAAGTTAATCAAGTAGACATTAAATTATTTTAATTTAATCGTTTCGAACCAAATTTCAATTAAACCTACCATAAAATTCTAAAAATTCTAATTAACACATAAATCAAGTCAATTTCTCAATCGAATGCCAATAAGGCCTTCAATTTGTAATCTGAAATGGAAACATGAACAGATCTTTCTACATTAAACAGATATAAACACATATAATGCAATGTATAATGCAAAATTTCACTTTAATTTCTTTTTATATACAATCAAACATGGATTAATGTTAACTATGGATCGGGCTTGTTACAAGATTGGGAGAGGAGTTGGTGGTGGCTGCGGCGGCGAGGGTTGGAAATGGGTGATGAAATGGCATTGGTAGAAGGAGAGGAATGCTATGAATGTGGTGATAATCAGAAAGGTGGGAAATGGCTACCACTGGCTGGCAGTGGCAAATGTTAGAGTTGAGTTGAGAGGGAGGGAGGGAGGGAGAAAGGGAGGGGTAGGGGTGTGCGGGGTGCGGATCGGTGCGGTTTAGGAGAAAAATAGAAACCGTATAGCGGGTGGCAGATTGATAAAAATATCATTAGAATTTGCTATTTTTCTTATCAAAAAATAGCGTTTCAGTTGGCAAATAATGGTGGATTTACCTTGGTTGTTCGGGCGGATTGACGGTTTATAAAAAAAATATAATTAAAATTAAATAAGTTGCAAATAAAGTATTGTCAAACGAAATGGCAACATTTACCCAATAGGTTTTTTTTTGGGCTTTTTGGCTTAAAAGTGTTTGCCAAACAAGGCTTTGTAGCAAAAGTCACCGGACTAGACTATGCACAAAATGTTTTACTAACAAGTGTTCTTGAAATATAAGAGAGAGAAAAAAAATTTAAATTGAGTACACTTTTTACAGAAATTTAATCACTATTTAACTTTTTTACTTTCTTTTAAAATATTTTTCACTTCAATTTCAACAATGCCTTTATCTACCTAATGTGTATATAGAACAAAGAGAGAGAGAGAGAGAAAGAAAGAAAAAAGAGCAGAGAGAGAGCAGCGAGAGTATCGATGAGTCGACGACTACGAGAAGAGGCTAACAGTGGTGAGCCGATCGGCAAGGGAAGGAGAAACCAACGGCAGCGGTGAGGATAGGCGAATAGCGGTGAGCCGATCGGCACAACATTGGCAATGAATCTGTGTGTGTGTGAATCGATGCAATGTTGTGCATAGCAGCGGCGATGTATGTGTGTGAATGAGATGAAATTGAAATGTGTGGGTATTAGGTTTAATCGAGGAATTATTGTGTGTGTATGTGTGTGTGTATAACAGGTGAATTTTTTTTTTTTTTTTTTTTTTTTTTTTGAAACATAGGTGGGTTGGGTCGGTTAGACCTACGGGTTAGGAAATTTCACCCGCCACTCGCGCCGACCTGCCAGTGCTGATGTCACACCCCAAAATTTGGACAATTGAATATTAAATTAAGACTAAACCCCAATCAATATTCTATCATCCAAATCCTAGGGGTGAAACAAAATCTAAACATTCACGTTTCCAAAGGGTTTAAGTAAATTTCTATCATCAAAAGATTACAAGAGAAAAAAAATAATAATAACTAACAAAATGCCAACCAAACCATCTACCATAATTTCATAACTAACCAATACCTCCAACATTAAAGTAATAATAACTAGTTAAAATAACTTAAATAATGTAAGGTTACAAACAATGCCAAATTATCCAAATACTAAAATCATAAAAATAATAAATACATAAACTAATATCAACCCTAAGCTCAAAAAAACAAAAGAAGTCCAAACGACATGTCCAACAACTATAGTTATTTCACGTCACCACCGTAGCCCCAACTAATCCTGCAAATGAAGCTCGGTTGCTCTCAAACAGAACGCACCTGAGTTGCCAAGAGACAAAATGGGTCAGTATACAGGTATACTGGTATGAGTACAAGATTTAACACTCACGTGTCCACCAGACACAAACAAAAATACATTTAATTCTTGTTACGGGACAAGACAAGTAGTTCTATCCGCGCCGAGATAAATGTGTAGTTTCTTGAGATACGGTGGCATTTAGTTTATTACCCGTACACAACGAAATATAAATTGAGTATGGAATAAACAAAATAGAAATAAAAATATGGTGGGTCAGCCCTGCATAAAATGTTAGAAAGACCCATCATCCTGCAAAAAAATAAAGTTAGTATAATTTAATCATAAATAACTTGCTAAAGAAGTATAAAAATACACCATTTCATACTTAAATAATTCGAATTGACCAAAACTCAAAGAACAAAAGTTGTACAAAATCAAATTTCCTAAAATGCATGGCGAACGAATTTAGTAGAAACTGAGCAAGTTAAGAGAAAAACTTAATAGAAAATCCTAACCAAAATTCGTTCAAAAAATCTGGAATTGAAAACGAAAAGAAACTGCTGTAAGATGAATTTTTTCGGAAAATTTCAAAACACGAAAAGTGTTTATAATAATATTTTACTTCAATTTATGCGAAACCAATAAAAATGAGCTCGTTTTGTAGGTTAAAAGAGCCTCTAAAATCTGCATTGCTAAAATGAATCAAAACTACAATACTCAAGATCATCTGATTATAAGTTCTAATCGATCTTTTTAATAAAAAGTTAAGACATAAAAGTTGTATAGAATCACGTATACACGCCTCTACTCAAATTTCATAATTTATCGAGATCGTTACTATTTTTCAACCTGTACAAATCAATACAATTTACACTATACCAATAAATTCATAATTAAATTCTTTGTACCTTAACTTCACCATTTCGGCCATTTACTTCCGGCCTACACATTTATCTCATGTGCCTCCCGTACACCTAACACCGCTCCGAAGCCAAACTTGCACGAAGATATCGTCCCGAGTTTGACTCACACTCCCCAGATGGTTAGCATATACGTACGCGCATAAATCAAAGCACTCGGCTACTCATGAGAATGAGGCAACAACATATATGTACATAATTTCTCATCCACTCATAAGAACAAACATAATATTGCCAAGCCTAAGGCATTCAAATAAATCTCAGAATCCTTTTTTTTTTTTTTTTTTAATACACTCTTTCTCACAAACACTCAAATAAAACAACAATCCATGGAGTTATGGTGGAGTATAAGGAATTTATCTATGGGTTCCGAGTTTATTTTAATTTCATATATCCATGGGTATGATTACAACCATAAAGTAAATCCATATAAAAACCCTAAACCTTACATACACAACTAATCAAAATAATTAAAATTAATCAATCATTTAAAAACCCTAAATCTTACATACACAAGTAATCAAAACAATTAAAATCAATCAATCATCTTCGTGTAAATATAAAATCAAACCAACATCAAATAAATTAAAATAAATAAATAAAAACAACAAATTAAACATAAATCAAGAGAAGTGTGTTTTGCACTCACAATATTTTTTTGAAGATCAAAAAATTATTTAAAAAACTAATGGAACCACCAAAATAAAACCCTAACTTTTTTTTTTTCTTCTTTTCTCTCCTTTCTTTTTTTCTTTCTTCCCCGTTTCTCCTTCTCTCTGGAACTAATCTCCTTTTCTTTCTTTGATTACTCTCTCTCTCTCTCTTACATTCAGCTGCTCTCCCTTTTTGTTTTCTTCTTTTCTTTTGATTTCCTAATCCCTATTCTAACCTAGTTGACTATTATATAACATTATATAAATACATATAAATATAACATATATAAATATAAATATAAGATCAATATATATATAACACCTTTCATGTATATAAAAAAAATATATCAATATATATAAATATTCAAATTAATTATATATAATTAAATAGCACATTAAATTAATTAAATAACATATTAAATTCTCATGTAATCACACAATTAATAAAGTCAAAAATAAAATAAAGTAATAATAATAAATATGACTTACGAAAAATTAGGGTCGCTGCAGCTAAACCTCCCACCCGCCCACCAGAGTTGAAATTTTGCGCGGTTTGGAGCGATTTGGTGCAGTCTTGGCGGTATTATGCACAGTCCTAGGGGGGGTGTGTTGGTAATTTGATGAATGATAGAAAGGTAATAAAAAATTTTTGGAGATATGGTGTGAATTGAGAGAAATAGTGGTGTGTAAATAGAATCACCATTTATATATTTTCTAGAGTAAACTACTAATAGGTCCTAATAGTTGGACTTTGTAACGCCCCGCAAATATAACAATAAAACCAACTCACAACATTAATTAAATAACAACATGAGATGAAGTAATTTCCTTTCATTCATATGATTCTATTTTACAAAAGGAATAACACATGCAGTAATACATTCATAAGTCTTAATTCTAAATCTATAACATGTGTCATGAGCAAAAGATATGAAATAAAAGCTAATCAAATAAGGTAATGCCCTGTTAGCTACAACTTTCCAAGACGATACTTGGTTACAACAAAAATGATTTTGAAACTCAATACAAATAAAGCCCTAGGCTTGTATAAAATAAATACAACAAAAACAAAACAAGAAGCCCTCGGCTTTAAGTTCTCCTAAGCTACGGCTTTGGCAAAGGCATATCATCAACACTTGAAAATAGTTTTCCACATAGGGTGAGCCAAAACCCAGTAAAAATACTCTAACACAGTGTAATCTTAACAGAGTTATAAGGTGAATGCATATGCAATGCTCGTGTCCAAACATTTCATATCTCTTTCCAAAACCATGCCATGCCACGTTTATATCACAATTTATGACATCATTTTCATCACAATAGAAAACAGGGCAATGAATACAACATTGAATATCTCTAAGATGCGCCTACAAGTAGGCTAGAAGTACTACCAATTGCCATTTTTACCGGTATTAACCAGAAGGCTTGGCACTTATCCGTACGGTTTCTGAATTTTCACCAAGGAGACACATACTAACTTAATACTACAACTACACTCCCTACCCAGATTATATATATATATATATAAATTTAATAGTATATATTATTAATCGGGTTGCCTAAACAACTATTGATGATTCCAACCAGTTAAATAAATGAGCTTACGCCTTCGTTTGGGAAGGGTTAATTTAGACTGGGTTTTTGATTTTTTGATGAATTAAGCTTGACTAAATTAGTTCTATTTGAAAAAAAAAAAAAAAAAATAGTCTTTTTTTTATTTAGATGTGATGCTTGTAAGAGAAAAAATGAAATGATTATGGTTTGGATGAAACATCTTGTCTTATTAGCTAAATTAGATTATTTTATCTTTTTCTTTTTGTTTTTATTTAGGTATTTTAGCTCTTTCCAAACAGCCTAGATATCAATCTAAAAAAAAATTAAGAAACAAAATAAAAGAAGAAAAAAACTACTGCCTTATATCTTATTTTTTGTGGTAAATCTCAGTAGCATAAATAGAATTTTATTAATAATACAAAATCGACAGAGACGTAATAAGTCTTACCTCTCATACAATACAATACAAGAAAATTATATGCGAAAAAATCAACATTAACAAATTCAAATATATGAAGTGCTCAACCTATCTAAAGTCACAAGATCCTTAACCAAAATTAGGGAGCTTTGAAAAAGTAAAAAAATTAAGAATCACCATAATTATAACCTACCGCTTTATCTTACCATATAATGTTGAAGAAATATTATTTTGTTCCCTAAATTTTCACGTGTTTTTTAATTTGATTATTAGATTTTAATTAATATTAATTTTAAATCTAAATTTTTGAAATTTTGATTAATTTAACTCATGCCGCCACATTTCGCTTACAATTAGACGAAATGTATTGACATGTCACTAAAACTCATTTAAAATTTTATTTTACCCCCCAAACTATACTTTAAAAAGCAATTTACCCCAAATATAAAAAAAATTAAATTTAAAAATTTAATAAATAATTTTTTATCTCAATAATGAGAAAATTAAATTTTAAATAATATATACTTTGCAAAAAAATTATAAAAATTCTCATTTAGAATTATCTTGTGACTATGAAGCATGTGTACTTTGACAAACATATCGTACCCGTACTGGGTACTTACTGAATTTTGAAAAGAAAAAAAATTCACTCAATTTTGAAATTACTATTAATTGATCAATTCTATTAAAATTGTTTTGAGTAATAAACTAGTTACAATTGCGCGCGCACATACATATAGAGTAGGTAAGAAATTTTCGGCTCAATAAGTTTATTCTAGATCGACTCAAGATAATTTGAGACCTGTTAATCACAGGTACGGATATGATAACTGGTATTGGTACGATAAGGGCACGTCGACACGGTAAAATCCAAAAAAAAAAGTAGGATACGTATACGACTTAATATGTTTATAAAAAAATATTTGTTTTTAATTTGGAATAATACCAAAATTATTAAATGGTTTACTTGTTAAATCCAACATACAATTGACATTTAATGCTAAAAGTATAGGTATAAGATAAACCAAAATTAAACATTATAATATTAAATAACTTACAAACCATAACTTAATTTTAAAACCATGCTAAGCACAAAATTAAAAATGAAAAAGAAGTCTGGTAAAAGAAATTTTTTCTTCGTAGTAGAAGAAAATATTTTTTGAGTGAAGTACGGTACGGCTTGGGTATATACTAGATATGTTTATGTATGCCACAAATTAAGAAAGAAAAATTTGAATACATGTTTTGTATACCCGGTACGTATGTAGAAATATCATATGTTGGTAATTACCTAGTACTGGTACGACATGTCTGTCGAATTATATATGTTTCATACTTTCGAGATAATTCTAAATGAGAATTTTTATATATTTTTTAATCATTTTTTTGCAAAGTATATATTATTTAAAATTTAATTTTTTCATTATTGCGATAACAATTTATTTATTAAATATTTAAATTTAATTTTTTTATATTTTGGGGGCAAATTGATTTTTAAGGTATAGTTTGGAGGGTAAAACGAAATTCCAAATAAATTTTGGTATCACGTCAGCGCATTCCGTCCAATTGTAAACAGAATGTGACAATAAGGCCTAAATTGATCAAAATTTTGAAAGTTTAGGCGTAAAATTAATATTAATCGAAATCTAAGGGTCAAATAAAAAAATGCATGAAAATTTAGAGGATAAAATGATATTTCCTCTATAATGTTTCAGAATAATTGTCAATATACCTTATATTTTCTTTGTTTTTGGTAAATCTCGGTCACATAAATAGAATCATATATATTATTTAAGGTAGTGTTTTTTTCTATATTTAAGTGACACATTATAAGGGCTTACTTTTTTTTTTTAAGAGAGGCACGTCAGCATGTATTTTCTTAATTACATATAGAGTCCTACACAAACCTAAACCTAATTTAAATTATACTAACTTTACGTATTTTATATGGACTCTATTTGACAAATATTTCTTTTCTATATGTTTTTTTATGATAAATTGAGATAATTCACAAATCCAATACAAATTTTCCATTTCACGTTTTTCTTCTTAATTCTGTCAAGGGTATTTGGATTTTTTTTAATGTTAAATTGTCTTCTTTCTCTTTTTCTCTTTTTTTTTTTTTTTTTTTTTTCCTCGTACATTATCCTATACCAAATACAAATTCTATATTATGGATTTATTGTTTAAATTTTATAGTAATTATATATATGAAATTATACTTCTTTTCCTACATTATTTTATATAATTACAACTCACAGAAAGAAAAACCTGCACAACAATGATATTCTCAAGGAATCTCTAAAGTTTGGACTTGAACAGTAGATGATTAATTATTTCACACACTGAGATGTATCTATCATTCATATGTTTTCATTATTTTTTCTTTTTGGGTTTGGATGTTATTATGTGATTTTTTTTTTGGTTAATCATTGTTGAATTTCTTTTATATAATTGATATTTTAATTTAATTAAGAGTATTTATTTTACAATCTTATAATTGTATAAAATTATTATATGATAATCCAACTACAATATATTTATATTTAATTTTTTTAATAAATTTTATATAAGTCTATTTCTACATATTTTTATTTTTCAAATGAATAAAAAGAAAATCAAATAGTTAGAATTACTTTTAATTTTATATTACTAATTCTTCTTCTAATTTAACTGTTATTTTTAATATCAAAATAAGTATTTATTTTACTATTTTATAATTTGATATATATATTATATAAAATTATTATACATTAATTACACTTTTATAATACGATAGAACTAAAATTATCAAAATACAAAATAATTTAACTAAAATTAATATATATAAGTATTCAAGTAATAATTTTATAGAACGACAAAGCCAATATTATCAAAATAAATAATTAAAGTCATAGTTTAATTTTTTTTAAATTTTAAATTAAATTAAAATTAAAATTATTCATTTATAATACACATTGTATCATCAAATATTTTTTTAAAAAAAAATAACACATACATTATACGAGTTAACTATTAGTTATATTAATAATACAAAATCAAGAGAGACGTAATGAGTCTTACCTCTCATAAAATACAAGAAACATATATGCGAAAAAATCAACATTAACAAATTCAAATATATGAAGGGCTCAATGTATCTAAAGTCACAAGATGCTTAACCAAATGAGGGAGCTTTGAAAAAGTAAAAAAAATAAGAATCAACATAATCACAACCTACCGCCTTAGCTTACCATATACTGTTTTCAGTGTAATTGTCAACACTATATATATTCAAATTATATATGAGGGGTGGAATTTATTATACCAATATCATATTCAGAAAAGATTAAAAAACAATCAAAAATTTTCATATGCTCCCTATGATTTATAAAAATGTTAATTATGATTTGATTATAACTTAGTTATACATACACATTGTGGTATTCACTATAATAAATTAAGGTTTTAAAGACAAAAATTTAGAGACAAAATCACTTTTTAAGAATAAAATATTTTTGTCGTCAAAAGTGTTATTATTTTTTAGTTATGACTTTTATAATATTAAGTTATAACATTTGTGATAATCAAACTTACAAATATCATAACTTGTATGTGATATACCCTTGCATGTGTACCATAACATTACCCAACATAATATGTTATAAAAATATGACAAGTATAATGTTATTAAATTATAAATGTTCATAACTAGCCCGCATGATATATACCTTTTAAATATATATATATATTTTTAATTTTTGTATACACCATTTCAAACACGAGTAGCAATAGAAGTTTGGTCACCCAATACACAATCCCAACTACTCCAATCACATTCAATCTTACTGTCTAGGTTTAACAACAACTATATAAGAATCTAGACATAAACTTCTCAAACCAACCCATATTTTCAGAGAAAGAGAGAGATGAGGAAGGTAGCTATAATCGTAATGCTCTTATGTTCAATAGCCATAGCCATGCCTGTGGTTCATGGCATTGCCCAAGGCCCCAAGGCAGTGGATGATTGGTTCCAAAAGCTCAGTTTCAAAAAGGAGAAGCTCACAAAGCTTAACTTCTACTTACACGACACACTCAGTGGCAAGAACCCAACTGCTATCAAGGTAGCCCAAGCCAACATGACTTTCAAATCTCCAACCCTTTTTGGCCTAATCAACATGATTGATGACCCTTTGACTGTGGGTCCAGAACCCAACTCCACTGAGGTGGGTCGAGCCCAGGGGTTCTATGGCTCAGCCGGGTTGGACAAGTTGGGTCTGATCATGACCATGAACCTTTACTTCACCACTGGAAAATATAATGGTAGCACTTTAAGTGTTGTGGGTCGAAATTCAGTTATGGAGTTGTACCGCGAAATGCCAATTATCGGTGGGTCTGGTGTCTTCCGACTGGCACGTGGAATTGTTACTGCAAAGACATATTTCTTGAATACAACCACGGGTGATGCTGTTGTGGAGTACAATGTTGATGTCCTTCATTATTGAGAATTTATTTTTTTTTTTTTCCTTACAATACTGCTAGGACCAAGAACTTGGACGCAAAAAATATTTAAAAAAAAAAACAGTGTGATCCAAATTCGACTCTGTAGATCTCATATTTAGAATGAGTTTATATCGTACGCTGTTTTTCTTGATATTTTTTTTGTATCTAAGTTCTTAATATTATTATTTTTCTTTTTGATTGTTATTTTTATTTAATCTTAGATATTTTTGTATTATTTGTGAGGATGTGGTATGGCATCTTTTTTTGTTGGATCTGCTGGACATTGTCATTGACATTTATTATTTCTGTCTCTTTTCTCCTCTTTTTGTTTATTAATATCTTAATTTTACCTTTATATGATGGTTGAAGGTTGTGGAGATCCTTCAAGAAACAGTATGCCCTGGTTGAAGGTTGTGGCATGCCCTGTTTGATTATGGTTGATTAAGAAAAGACAAAATCATGCATTCCTTTATCTCTAGGTTGTAAGTCATGTGTGTTTGGAGGAACATAATATGGGATTGGATTACATGTCTTATAAAAAAAATTATATAGAGTTTGGATGAAAAATTGAGCTCGAAACTAATAGTCTGGTTTAGAGATGGATGAAAACAATGGATTAAAATGGACCTCATTTATCTTTTATATTTATACTATGAAATCTATGTATAATGATTTTAAACAAATATGAGATACGATAGAATTGTAATAATTCTTCCTCTTGATTCAGGAATATTTCAAATGTGAAATAAGATACATAATCTTGAGAAATTAATATTTTCAAAACTATATTCTACCGTACTTTATTTATGGTTATATGGGTTTGTTTTCTAATACGAATCCTTTGGGTATAACTTACCCTTGAAAATCGGTATGGCCAAGATTTATGTTAACCGATATAGGATCATAACATACCAACCGATATAGGATCATAACATACCAACACTTTCTATTGTCGTGTCCACTCTATTGACACTGACAGTATTCGACACTTTTTTAGATATCTTAATCCAACCTATAGGTCAATCCTTATGCAGTTTGAACCGCAAAGTCACACTCTTCAAATTTCATATCTCACATAGATGCCTTCGATTCCATACTCAACTCGACTTTTAATGCATGCAGTAAAACCTGTGTTAACCAATGTGAAATTATAACATTTTCTTGCATTTTATGGACAAAGTTACTCTCCATTACATGAGTAAATGGTTTATCCATCTTCATGTTTAATGCCTCAAATGTCAAAACCAACTTAATCTAATGGTTTGCAATACAGACCTCAATGGTTCATCTACAAATCGATCATTGTACAATAAGGTATTCAGAAATATTCACTTGAAAAAAAGTCAAAAATTTTAGAATGTGTTAATAAAATTCATTGTAAATGTAATTCATACGACAATAATTTTAAATTTATATTAAAATATATTTGAATCAATGGATTCTAAGATTGTCACTATTTCGCGTTTTGCGCTGCTTCAGGGCATTAAGGGAGTCAAACGCTTCGTGCGCTCCTGGTTTTCATTCGTGCGCTCCTTTCGGGTGAGAGTTTGAGGGGTGAAAGAAGAACTTGGGTCTTGGTTTCGGCAGTGGGTCTTGGAGTCGCAGCGGGTGTGAGAAAGAAGAACTTGGTTCTTGGTATCTGCAGTGGGCCTTGGAGTTGCAGCGGGTGTGAGTAAGATGATGTAGAACTTGGGGGTGTGAAAGAAGAAGAGGCGTAGGTGGAGGGTGTGAACTTGGGTTTTGGGGAGAAAGAAGAAGAATTTCGGTCTTGGTTCTGCAATGGGTCTTGGAGTTGCAGCGGGTGTAAGTAAGAAGAAGAACTTGGGGGTGTGTAAGAAGATGAAGCGGCGTAGGTGGAGGGTGTGAACTTCAGCAGGAGTGGGTCTTCGTGCTGCATTGTCAACTTCAGCAGGTGTGGGTCTTCTTGGTACTGCTGGCCGGTGTTGGCTTGGAGCTTCAGTCGGTCGGAGAGTTTTCTCGGCATGGCGTGGTGTGGGCAGCAGAGGCGTAGGTGGTGTAGGTTGCAGCAGCAGAGGCGTGGGTGGTGTAGACTGCAGCAGAGGCGTAGGTAGTGTGGCTGCAACAGAGGTGGCGTGTGTATAGGGTGTTAGCATAGCAGTGGGTCTTGTGGGGTTGTAATCAGGTGCAGGTGTGAGGCATGGGGTTCTGGCAGTGAAGTGCAGCAGTGACGTGGTATTGGCAGAGGCGTGGTTGCTTTCGGGCTGCTTGGGTGGCTTTAGTTTAGTTTAGTTTTTAGTTTGTTTGGGTTGTTTTTGTGGGTTAGTACGTGGGGATTCATGTATTTTAATTATTTAGTTAAGTTCTTCTTAACTTTTATTTAAAAAATTGAGAGGCATAGGGGTTGGTTGTATGGATGCGAGTAGCAGTAGTAGGGGTATTTTTATACTTCCGAATCTCTCTCGATGCATCTCATCTTCTTGTACTTTTAATTTCATGCTGTTAAATGAAATTTTTCTTTGCTGATCAAAAAAAAAAAGGGAGTCAAACGCTTCATGAGATTCAAACTCATGACTTATGGTTTCTAAGGCCCATTTTTGTGTATTGATATCTTGAGAGTAGTTCCGCCAACACTAACCAACTATAATTTAGATGTATTGAAGATCATTGAAATGGAAGGGCAAACTATTGAATTGTGATATGATGCTTGCGGATTGATGCAGAATCCATATGTGAAATCTGCAGACCCAGGTGGATCAAGCATAGGATCAGCAGTATCAGTAGCAGCAAATATGGTTACAGTATCACTTGGTACAGAGACGGCCGGGTCCATCTTATGTCCATCCGTTTTAACTCGGTTGTTGGGATCAAAGCCACAGTAGGCCTCACCAGCCGGGGAGGGGTCGTCCCAATCTCAACTAGACAAGACACAGTCGGGTATGTGATGCTTCGCAATATGCAGTGTTGCTAGTATTTCATTGTGTCAAGGCCGGCCTTGACTTATTAAGGGCTTAAGGCGAATGTTTTAAATTGGACCCTTCATATATCATTATCTAAAAAAAAAAAAATTTCTTTGGATAAAACAAAAAAGATAAAAATTTATTTCTATTACATTACAATTTAACAAAATTTAGATAACAAATATATATATATACATAATAGTTGAATTTCAATTAGTTGAATCGAATCTTTATTTTTTAGCTTACCAATGTTATAAGAACTAAAATTAATTGGGAATAAGGATGAGAATTTTTGACACAACTCAAGCAATATATAAAATTAGCAAGTTAAGGTTGACTATTTTTCAACATGAATCCAAATATGACATGACTCAATAACATGAATTATTAGTTATATATTTGAATGTTCACTGAGGGATATCATGACATTTTTTAATCTTTTATTTAACTCCATCTAACTAAATAAAAAAATATGTAAAATAATAACTAAGGCTAATATCTTTTTTTCATTTAAGATATATATTTTTTTGTTATCTATTTTAGAGTCAATCTAATAAAAAATATACAGTAAGAAGGTACAATTTTTTTAATTAGAAAAATGCAATTGAATTAAAATCAAACATTTTATGAATAATTTCATTTAGTTGAAATAAATTTTGTAAAATTCAACTTATGAGAAAAAAATTTAATCTCTCGATACACTTGCTAAATTATTTTTAACTAAAAGTGAAAGTTTTCACATTAAACATCAATCGAACACGAAACAAAATAACACCATACGACAACATAAAAATAAATAAATTAAGCTAATATTGAAATAATTATGAAATAACACGACATGATACACTCCCCTAATTGGGGGTCCTAAATTTTGTTCAAAATTGGAGGCCTGAGGCGACCGCCTTAGTCGCCTCACCCCAGGGCCGGCCCTGCATTGTGTACATTTTGAGAATTTTTTCGTGTTTGTAGATTGGAACCTAAATTGTAACTTCTACCATGTTGGACATGGCAGGCCAATCTGCAGGACAGTATCAGATGCTGTTTATGTGCTTGACGCCATCGTGGGTTTCGATCCTTATGATGCTGTGGCAACTAGAAAAGCTTCAAAGTACATCCCACACGGTGGCTATGTGCAATTTCTCAAGGCTGATGGGCTCAGGGGAAAGAGGTTAGGGATAACAAGCTATCTCTTCTTCGGTTTCCCCAACGACTCGGAAAATTCCCATGCTTTTGAGCTGCATTTCAACACATTAAGGTAATCATTACACCAGGAGTTTTTATTTGCTGCCATTTTCTAGCTTTGGTTTCTCCAAGGACAATTTTAATCCCGAAACTACACCTCAAAATCTTGTGAAACGTTAGGCAAAGAGGTGCAACTTTGGTATAAGGTCTGGACATACCCAACTTCGATGCCATCATCAACTCCGTGTTCAATGATTGACACATAGGCCCCGTTTGGTAGAACTGTAGAAAAGTGATTATAGATTATAACTTAACAAATTATGACTTATGGCTGTGAACATAAGCTGTTAACCTGTTTGGTGCAGCTGTGAGATTATGGATTTAAGCAGCAGAGTAGTGCTTGGTTAATAAGCTGTAAAATAGCTTTTTACTGTATAATTGTCCTTTCTGCCCTTATATGATATAAAAATGATTATTTCGTCATTTTTTTCAGTTTTAATTTTACAAAAAAAAATTCATTAATAAAAGTTAATATAAGTAGTATTAATTAGTATCAATTAATATAAAAATTGATACATTTGCTAAAAATGTAATGGAAGTATTATTGTCACAATTATTTTCCATTACAAATTAATTAGTATCAATTAATACTAAAATTATTAATTTGTATCAATTAATGGCTTAATTAGTCTCAATTAATATTAAAATTATTAATTAGTATAAATTAATATTAATATTTAATTTTTATTAGTGTCAATTAATATTAATAATCAACAATTGTTATTAATTAGTATCAATTAATAATTAATTCATTACAAAAGTATACAATATTAATTTATTAATAATTAATACCAATTAATATTGATTTTTTTAATTAATATTGATTTTTTTCTTTTTCTTAAAAAATATGCAATTTTTTATTTTTTAATTAATATAAAAATATACAATATAAATTTATTAATAATTAATACCAATTAATATTGATTTTTTTCTTTTTTTTCAGAAATATACAATTTTTTATTTTTTAATTAATATTGATATTAATTAATATTAATATTTGGGTATTGACGAGGGCATTTAAGTAATTTTTGCCCCCCACACCAACTATGTGCTTAAGTCAAAAATTTAAGCACCCCTTGACCAGCTTTTGAGATAAGCTGAGAAATAGCTTGATTTAAGCTATAAGTTAGTTAACTTAAACTGCACCAAACACAATATTTTAACTTAAATTAAGCTAAAAGCTGAAATAAACAACTTATAAACTCTACCAAACGGGCCTATAGTGTTGCGGGCTGAGTTCAAGTTGTCTCTAAATGCATATCACAAAGAGCTACTCACTTCCCTGGTGAGATCATTGGCAGATGCAATAGCCTTCAACAAGAAATTCTTGGATTTGGTAAGTACTACCATCTCTTTCCATCATTAGCAATTTTGAGCAAATGAATTGATCCTTTGTACTATGAACATTGTTAATTAGGTTAATTTATGCTAAACTGTGATCGGATAAGAAAGAGATACTGGTGTAAGATATTAGTCAGATGATCGCCTAAGTGTCTAACTTGTGTGAATTCACTCTTTAACTAAAGATTGTTGAGGAGAAACTGGCATAAGATACTAATTGACTTGACATGTTTTGGGATTTTGTGTATTTGATTTATATTCACATATGGAGAAATTGGCAGAAGATACTAATTCCCTTGACATGTTTTGGGTTTTAGTGTATTTGATTTATATTCACTTATTTCTTTTACAAGTGATTAGGTTAGTAGATTAATTTACCACTTACTATTTGCTATAAACAATCCAAATGTCGCTTCAATAAGACTAATCATACACAATTTGGTGGCTCTGCGGGAAAAAATTTATGGCCGATAGAAATATAACTCCTTTGTTAGCATGGATTATGTACACAATTAAGGATCACTATCAGTACAAGATTATAATCATATATGGTTTGGTGGCTCTGCAGGAAAAAATTGACGAATATGGGCAAGACTTGTCTTTGAAAGCAGAGAAAACAAATGGGATGGGTGAATTGGAAAAGAAAGCGCTGGGAAATTTAACGGAAGCATCAAAAAATGGACTCCAGAAGTTGATGAAAGATAATATGTTGGATGCACTGGTGACACCCTTGTCATATAATTTCCGACATGTTTCTGGAGTGCTTGCAATTGGGGGCTTCCCAGGAATTAGCGTTCCAGCTGGGTACGATCACGATGGGAGGGCGTTTGGTATTTGTTTTGGAGGATTAAAGGGTTTTGAGCCTAAACTCATTGAAATCACGTATAGTTTTGAGCAGGCTACAAAGATTAGGAAGCCGCCTTCATTTGGACCTTGAACTTTAATGTGTGCTAATTAGTTGATATATTATTGATACCAGAAATGGTTTTGGTGAACACCCATTGTTGTACTTGCAGGACATGTACAAGTAAATGCAGCACAATGTTATTAAGTGCTTTGCCTACAAACAAGAATTGAATAACATAAGATCTGCAGTTTCTATCCTTCAATATATACTGCCAAAACGTTATGTTTTTATTGGATGCGTGTCTGGTGTTCTGCGGACCTATAAAATTATTGTTTTCTTACATGTATTTGGGTTGGGTTAGAGTCTGAAATCCATCAGAATCCATTCTATGTAGGGCTTTATTAATTGTGTGAGACTATTCTATGATTTGCTAGGGTTGGTAGAGTATAGGGAAGATAGAAAAATACAGGAGGCACCGAGTGTGAGTGGGGGAAAGCACGGTTTGCTTCAGGTTCAGTTACCTTTGGGAGGACGGAAATTGTTTTAGCCTGTGTTTGGTTGAGAGATTTAAGGAGAGATTTTGATGTAGGACAAGATTTTAAGAATTTTTATATTTTTAGTTTTGACATATTATTAGGATTTTAGTATAAATATTTTAGGATTATTAGGTTTCTTAATTTTATTATTTTGGAATTAGATTTTGACTAGGATTTTAAATAGTTTAGAATTTTAGTTTCCTATTCTCTTAGGTTTTCTAATTTGTATTGATTTAAGTTTCTAGTTTATTTTAGAATTACTTTTCCTATAAGTATTAGGTTTAGTTTATTATAAATAGCTATGTAAGTCTCATGGCAAAGACAATTTTTATACAACTTTTATTCATTCAATCAATAATATTAAGATATTTTCTCTTCCTTGTGGATTCAATGTTCTATTTTTCTCGTGGATTCGAGAGCCCCTTTCGTCTACTAGAGCGATATCTAGTCCCTGTGTATTCTGCTGCGTCAAGTGGTATCAGAGCAAGGTTTCTCCTGGCTCGATGTCATTCATCGAAAGAGGAAGCACAAGCTCTATTGATGATGATTGTAGAGAAAGATCTAATAGGATTTGAGTCAAGGGACTTGCCCAAGGCCAACCTGTTAGTCACAACATTAATAGGAACCGCGCTATGGGATTTGCCCAAGGCCAGCCTATTAATCACAACGTCTTAAGACGATCTTCTCGTTATCAATATGATAGTGAGGACGAATCTGAAGATGAGTTATTCGAAGATTATAGTGGTGAGTATCAGTCGGTAAGGCGACAACGAAGATTCAGTGATCTGTTCAATAGCAATAATTACATCAATCATGACTTTTCAAATTATCAAGGACCACTAGAAATTCCCTATTTTAATGCTTCTTGTCATGCCGAGGATTTTATTTATTAGTTTCGCAAAGTTGACAAATTCCTTGTGTGTATGGAAATCTCTGAAGAAAAGCAAGCCAAATATGTCGCACGTAAGTTACAAGGTTATGTTTCTATATGGTGGAAACAATTGCAGTATGATCGAAGGCGACAATAGAAACAACCTATTAGGACGTGGCATAAGATGAAGAAGTTGATGAGTTCTAGATTCCTTCAAACAAATCATGGGCAAATATTATATCTACAATATCAAAGAAAGCTTGAATCAAAACAGTTGTTCTAAGGTAATTTTGATTCACAATATTCTTCGCAATTCAATAATTATTATGGAATTGTGGATACAGACTATTCGAGGAACATGACTATGGTTCTGCCAAGTTTGGGTCAATCAAGTCTTGTAGGTCAACAAGTTTGTCACGCTCAACCACACATTGAAGAAGAAAAGATTTTGAGTACCTCAATGTTTCAAAATTTTGAAGACCCAAATAGATATTCAATTGAAATAGAAAATCAAGTTGATTTCAACAATGGTGAGAATGTTGAAATTGATGAAAGAGAGGTCACTGGAATTACTTTGATCAAGAAGTCTGAAGAAGACGATGAAGAGGTGAAGCAAGAGGAAAAGGTTGAAGTTAGCCAAGAGTTTCTAATGACGGAACTATCATCTCTTGATTATTATGATAGTTATGAGATCGCAAAAGAAGAAGATCTAGTTGAACTCAATGAAAAAGAAGAAATAAAAGATGAGGTAATAAAGTTGACATGTGCACCAGAGAAGTTGATTGAGGATGCAATTGATGTTCGAAAGATGATAATTGAATGTCCAACTGAATCTAAGACAGAGCGAAGTCTAGAGAGTATCCAACATCAACATAAAATACCCTTCATTGATTTTCTTGGTGTTGAGAAATTTAATTTGATTTTCAATGCTTGTCTAATTAATCTTGTCAACCAGTTGAAGCATATAGAGAAGAACCTTCAGAAAGAAAACTTTCCTATATACAACTTTTGAAAGAGGGGCAAGAAACTGAAAAATTCAAAATATCTCTTTATTTGGCATGAAAGATGGCAGATCTCTAATATGAACTCGAGGACGAGTTCTTTCAAAGAAGAGGAGTCTGATGTAGGACAAGATTTTCAGGACAAGATTTTAAGAATTTTTATATTTTTAGTTTTGACATATTATTAGGATTCTTGTAATTTAGTATAAATATTTTAGGATTATTAGGTTTCTTAATTTTATTATTTTGGAATTAGATTTTAACTAGGATTTTAAATAGTTTAGAATTCTAGTTTCCTATTCTCTTAGGTTTTCTAATTTGTATTGATTTAAGTTTCTAGTTTATTTTAGAATTACTTTTCTTACAAGTATTAGGTTTAGTTTATTATAAATAGCTATGTAAGCCTCATGGCAAAGACAACTTTTATACAACTTTTATATACAACTTTTATTCATTCAATCAATAATATTAAGATATTTTCTCTTCCTTGTGGATTCAAGGTTCTATTTTTCTCATGGATTCGAGAGCCCCTTTCGTCTACTAGAAGGATATCTAGTCCTCGTGTATTCCGCTGCATCAGATTTGAAAAGGGAAAAGAAAAAAATGTATGAAATTAGGTCAAATGTAAGGTTATTTTATTTACATTTTACTTATCTTTTCTTTTTTCTTTTTCAAATTTTTTCTCAAATCCTCCAATCAAACCCTACGGCTCAGGTACTGATGCTGAATTTTTGGATATTTTTTGTCTCATGGTTGTACTCTTTATTGAATATACTGCAAGCTTAATACTACTCAAATCACAATGAGAGATAGAGAAGTGGCTAGTAGGACACATTTGATTTAAGTTTGGTTTGGAGTATAGATTTAGGTAGAAATTTGAAAAGAAAAAATAAAAAATAAAAAAGTATTTAAAATATAAATAAAATATATCCTTATATATATATATATATTTTCCCTTTTAAATCCCTACTCAAATTCATCCTTCAAACACAATTTAATCATAATTTACTACATAACACTTCATCCAACTTCCTTTTCACCTCCTTACTTCATTTTTGGAATCTAAGCGTATTTATAAGATCTAACAATATGAATAAGTCATGCACATGCACCAAGATACTGATGAGTCAGGACCATTCACTTACATACATGAACATCTCACAAGAATCTTTAGGCCATGTTTGTTTGGGTGGACATAAATTTGAAATTGGATTAATAGTCTAATAAAATTATTAATCTGATATTTGGTTAAACAATTAAAGTATAGACTAACAATTCATCTGGATATGATATCCCACATATAATGGTATAATATAAATTGAAGAATTAAGCCAAAGTTTAGACTATTAGTCCCTCCTTATAATCCTAACTCAATCCAAACATAGAATAGGATACACAATCCAAAGGGATTCGTAGTCTTATGACTATTAGTTATGAAAATACTAATCCAACCTAATCCAGTCTAACCAAACAAACATGGCCTTAGTTACATGCATGCGCACCTCACAAGACTCTTTTATGACATACATCTACATGAATATGAACCACCCCATACCACATTTTATGACATTCCACGTTTTATTTAGGGTAAATTACATTCATTTTTTTTTTTAAATTAAAAAAAAAAAATACAGTTAGCCTTACACTTATAAAATAATTACACTAATCTTCTTTTACGTATAGTTAAAATAATTGAAACTAATATTAATGGTAGATACATATTGAAATAAATAAAAATAAATATAAATTTTAATAAGAAATATATGATATTATATTTTTTTTAATCATACAATTAATAAATTATTAATAAATGTAAATTAATCTGGCACATTCATATTCATTGATAGTGAATCTCTTATGAGCTTCATTAATGTTTAATGGTAATAGATGTATCAGATCAAATGTTAAATGAAAAATATATATATAAAAACATGATAAATTTAACAGTATTAGTGGAGTACTTTTTCCCCTGCCAATTGAGTTATGAAATTTTTTCCCATCCTAGAAAGAAACAACCACTACCAGCTATAAAAGAAATTAGGTGAGTATAATAATCACATGATTAGTGTACTCTTTGGCCTTGTTTAATTAATAAAATTAATAGTAAAAAGATTAATAATTTCATAAATTAGTATATAATTAGTTATTTAATTAAATTAGTGAGAACTATTTATTATGTATTCATTTTGTTTTTTTCCTTTCATACTTGAAATTTTGATCCTTAGCCCCTTTCAATATTAAAAATTTGTCAATTTTATTAGATTAAATGTCCGTTGTACATGTAATCCGGTTAATAAAATTTGCAATCAAATATGGGATTGAGTCCATGGACTAACAATCTCAATTCTACACTACAATCCTACTAATCAAACATAACCTTTATTCCAAGATTTTGGCATAGGTGACCCGTGAGCCTTTTAACCACTACAACAAATTACACTTTTAGCGACTAAATTTTTAGTGGCCAAAATTCAATTTTTTAGTCGCCAAAGATTTTTACCGACTAAAATTTTTGGTCACCTGTTTGGTTGTTGACTAATTGTCGGCAAAAGAATTGGTGACTAATTTTTTTTTAGTCTCCCAAAAGAACATATTTAGTCGTCAAAAAGAAAATATTTTTCATATTTAGTTTTTTAGCTACCAATTTTTTAGTCGCTGAAAACATGTCACTCCTTTTTTACTACTAATTTTTTAGTTGCTAAAATTATGGTACTCCTTTTTAGCTACTAATTTTTTAGTCGCCAAAAACTTTCATTCTTTTTTGCTGCCAACTGTTTAGTAGCCAACAAGTTCCCTTTTTATTTTTTGGCTACTAAATGTTTAGTTACCAAAAGCTCTATTTATTAATTTTTTTTAAATGCACAAATTGAATATTTTTCATTAATTTCTAAATTATATGCATTGCATTATTAATGCAACCTGTAACCTGTACATATACAGAATAGTACATCTATCAATTATAATCTAAACCCATTTCATTATCAACTATCCAAAAACTTTAACTTGTAACATCATATTTGAAATATCATACAAATCCATACCAACCAAGTATAATCTATCTAAATTAAATATTACATACAAAAATAATGAATTTCCAAAACAGAGAATTGAACAAAAATAAATGTCTTCCATACACAGAACAAATGCTCTTCCAAGGATTTGAAATTATTTTGCTGTAAGTACGCCCAGGCCAAGTTCCCCAATAACCTGTTCTTCCAAAAATAGTCTTCACTTTAATGTAGAAGCATTTCAATCTGTTCCTCAATCCTACCAGATCTCTGCAATAACATGAAAATGTATACTCAAAGATTTGTTTTGATCACCAAGTAATTAAAGAGAGTATTCAGCATGTCAAACTATAACTATTAGGCTAAATGGGAAAGAGAAAACAGGGGGAAAAAAAAAGTTTTTTTATTAAGATCAATGTAGAACTAAAACCCCTTACCGTGAAGATTTAAGAAACTACTAAAACATTATTTTAAGTTCATCATGACAAAAGTTGCATTTCCAAATGCTATGAAAATCACACGAGTCATCCATACACAAAAGTTGGATTTCCAATTTCTCCTAATTGTTACTAACAAAATTCACATCTGATCAACAGCTATATCTATGGTGATAGAGAAGGTCAGATTTGAAGAAATGTGCGTACCTTGTAGAGTTCAACTAGCACGTTGTCCAGAGATTCCTGAGATTCAAGGGAGCATAGATAGCGGAAAGATAGAAAATTGAGCTTTCATTTATCATTTTCAGAAAATATGCATAAAATTCAAACAATATCAATGCCCAGATCTTTAACCCACAATACTAATCAAGGTTTGGCTTAAAGCCATTCTCCTATAAAACTGATCTTTAACCCACCATTTATTGATTTATCATATAAAATTAACCAAATTTATATTGTTTTAGAATGGAAAGAATTTATTAATCCACCCATGCCATGGAAAGTATGGGAAGAATTTATTAATCCACCCATGCTATCATCAAGACAATGGATTGAAGTGAGAGAAACAAGTAGATATTAGCAAATATCAACAATCAATCTAATCTATTAATAGTTCCTCTCCTTCTTCCAAAATCCTATGAGCTTGTTTTCTAAATTTTTGATTTGATTATAAGAATAGCTGATGGCATTTATGAAGTACCATCAGCAATGCAATATTTTCTAAAGGGGTTTCAAAACCTCTTCACTACAACAAGGATTGCCATGTCCAATTTTAGCAATCCGTCACTAGCATTTGAACCCTTGAACTGAGGTGCATGGGGGGGTTATACTTAAGAGCAACAGGCTCAAGGAGGGCTAGTATGGATTAGTATGTCCAAACTGCAATAAATAGGATTGTTCATTCAAATAGGAGTGTTGCTACCTACAGCCAATAAACCACCTACAAGCAAAATAAATAATAAGCCATTATCAACAAAAAAATTATAGACAGATTTTTTAGTAGAGTACCAATTATTTTACACAAAATAACTATTAATATTGATTCTTTAAATTCCTTCACACTCTAGAAACCAATTTCCCAACAAGAAAAGAGATAAAAAAGAAGGAAAAGAGAAGAAAAACTGGTGTTAAGTTTTTCAGTATTTACACCACAGGAGCATTTTTACTTTTCTTGTTAATTATTACCATGTGCAGTGATAAATGCTGGTTCAATTTTTAACCAATGTATAGTACTGCAATTTTCCAGTTTTCAACTAACTATGATTCTTGCAGACAAGAAGTTATTGTGACTTCGTCTGTTTGGCATGTGTGATAATAAAGGTTTTCTCCTTCATCTTTTGTTTTGCACTCCATCTTTGTTTTTGATCTGATGTACATTGAAGGAAATATATTTTTCATGTGCTTACAGGTTATTTTTGCTCTTATACTCATTGTAAGAGATGGTGGTTTGAGGAGACTATTCAAGGAGTGGACTTTAGTTGGTTCATTGATTACATCAGGATTGCGAACAGCTATTTATGCGCTGCAAATCAGTCTGCTGCAGATTTCATACAAAAATCTTGATTCCCTCACATTCTCAATGCTGAACCAAACAAAACTCTTTTTCACTACTCTGTTTACATATATAATACTGAGGTATGTTTTTCTAGATCTTCAACTTGAAGGCAAGTGGGTTAGTCTATTGGCTAAGATTTTTGCTATGTCAATAAATAATAATTTTTTTGTTGATAATGGCTTATCAATTTGAAAACCTGTCTGAAAAAATAATATGAGTAGCAACACTCCTATCAACAAAAATTATAGACAACTTTTTTAGTAGATTGTTACCTTCATCTGCCACAGGTTCAACATGGTTTTCATTATCAATCATTGTAAATGAGACATTCCCCAACCACAAAACTACAGTGAGCATTTTAAATACACTTTCTTGATCCTCTTTGCTAACATGAACAATGTCCAGAGCTTTTTGAAGAGTAAAAAAAGACACAATGACGTTCATATATTGTTAGAAATGGGCGCCCATATGGCATGACCCTTTGAATCTTTTGAACTTTATCCAAATGGGTTTTGAATTCAAATTCAAACCTATTTGGATAACCACTCAGGATATATATATATATATATATATCATATAATTGATATGGATAGATGATATATCTTATATTATCTCATATAACTTATATGGATAAATGAGATAAACATATTATATATCTGATGATATGGGATATGGGTGATTAAGAGAAAAACAACGTATGTTTGAGCTTTTTCCCATATACTGACTCTCTCCCAAAAACCAACGATCAAAGCCATTTGCACTGTGATTTGTGTGGGTGATATTCACTATTGTAATATCAGTCCATTGCTGGGTTGACTGATCAGATTCAGGAAGCACGTGATTTACCCACGAGATCCTTCAATTCAGACTCTGTTCTAAAGGTATGACCATAGTTTTTATTCCGCTACGTTATACTTTGTTTTACATTGGTATCAGAGCATGAATGGGTATTTTCGTGTTTTCTTTAATCATGCATATATTTTTATATGTATATGTATACATTATATACATGAATGTTTATAAAGGAGGAAAAATGTCAACTTTCATTAGATTAAGAGCATAAATACCTATTTTTATGTTCATTAATGTCTTTTTTAATACCATAAATGGTTTTATTTTAAAAAAAGAAGTCTGGCAATACAATAATTAGACCGGAAAACACCCTGGAAGGCGGCGCGTGGGCCTCACGCCCCACCTGATGTCGTGAGCCGCTCCCACGCGCTGACACGCGCCTCCACGCACCAGACGCCCTGTCGACGCGCCTGCACGAGCCATCACGCGCGCGTCAGCGGCGCTGTCCACTCGCTCGCCGTCTGCGCCACGCACGCGCACCGCGTGCTGAGCCGCGCGCTGAGCCACACCGTTTTCCTCCGCCGACTTGGCTGGCTTGGCTGCTAATGCATAAGGCACTGTTTGTTTGTTTTTTTTTTAATTCTAAATCGCGTTAAATGGTCATAATTAATTCATTATAGATTTGTTTTATGCGTGGTTAGTACTGTTAGACTCAGAATTAAATTTTCTATATTTTGTAAAATTTTGAAAATTTTATGAAAATAAAAAGTATTTTTCCTGTGATTATAATTCATTATTTATGCTTTAAAATGCTTCTCGTATTGCATAAATTATTTTCTGGGGTTGAAATTTTTATTGTAGACTTCTGAAATGTTTTACTATTTACTCGAATAATTTTTTCAGTTTATCAGATTCTAGAATTTTTTATTTCTAATTTAATGTGTGTTTATTAGTTATTTAGAATTCCAAAAAATTTCAGAAAAATTCCAGAAAATTTCAGAATGATGTACTTTTTATTATGGCATGATCTGAATATTAAATACAGTATATTTTTTAGGGTTTATAATATGTTGCAATTAAAGAAGCATGATTAGTTATTTATTTATTTATTTGAATTCCATTATTAAATGAATATAGCATGAGTTATTTGTATATTTACATTGAGATGCTATTGTATGGAATTTATCATGCTTTGTATTTGCCATAAGTAGTGGGAGATTGATTGTTTTTTGCACATGGAATTAAATTAAATTTTGATAATTATCACTAGAGGCGCAAGAGATGATTACAAGCATAGCAAATTTTCGATCTTGAGACATGTGTAAAATTATCATTATTTAATTTAGATTCTTTTCTGCAAAATAATTTTTTGTGTTGCCATCATTAATATCCCCTGCACATTTGTTCACTCTGTATGTAGAAATGGCTACTAAGACAGTGGTGGCAGACTTAACTAAGGGAGAAAAATTGGATGGCGACAATTATGATATATGGCGTCGTAAGATCCAATACCTCCTCAATGAGCAAGACGTGTTGACCACACTTGAACAAGTGATAGTTGAGCCAGAGCAGGGCAATACAGCTCAACATCGTCGTGATCTTCAAGCCTTTCAGACTTGGCGTAACAAAGATCGGTGTGCGCGCTTTACTATGTTGAGCAGCATGCACAACGACTTGATTAGTGAGTTTGAGCATTGCCCGACTGCATTTGAGATGTGGGAAGCTCTCAAGCAAAAGTTTGGTATTACCTCTTTGGCAAAGCTACGTGGGCTGACTATGAAGTTTGACTCATATTAGAAAAGGGGGCATCACTCGATGAAGCAGCATTTGAGGGTCATGTCAGCCATGATACGTGAGCTTGTGGCTGCTGGGCACAATTTGACTCAAGAGCAGCAAGTACAAGCTGTGATTCACTCTCTACCAAATTCTTGGGAGCAGATGAAGCAGAACATGATGCATAATGAGAGTGTGAAAACATTCGAAGACATATCGCGTCATTTGGAGCTAGAGGCTGAGCGCCTTGAGGCGGCTAAGTCTGATGGTTCTGCTATGGTGGTTGAGTCAAGTTCACGTAGGACTTCTCAGTTCAAACGTGGAAAAGCAAAAGGTGCCCCTAAGAAGCAAGCAGCAGCTGCGCTTAAGCCCAATGGCGCTAGAAATTTCAAGCGTAGGGGCAAGAGAGGTGGTAAGAAGGCAAAGGCTAAATTAACATGCTTTAACTATAACAAAGAAGGACACTTCGCTCGGGATTGCCCTGAGCAGAAGAAGGTACTCCCTTACTTAATTTCTCGCATTCAATGCTTGGTGTCTAGTTAAGCATTAATTGCTCATTCTCCTCATTTTTGGGTTGTAGACTCCGGAGCAACAGACCACATCGTGAGGGACAGAGTAGGGTTCGTTGAGTATCGCCGAGTACCTGCTGGGAGCAGAAAAGTTTACATGGGGAACGAGTCCAATGTGAAGGTGCTTGGCATTGGCACATTCAAGCTGGAAATGCGACGAGGGCGCACCTTGTATCTTCATGATGTTCTTTATGCTCCAGATATTCGGCGAAACTTAGTTTCAGTTATTAGCATGATGAGCCTTGGTTTTAGCTTTTGTTTTGAGAATAATGGTGTTAGCATTTATTTGGGAACAATTTTTTATGGCTTTGGTTATCTTTCAGATGGTTTTTTAGTTTTGGATGTGGATGATTCTAGTCTTAATAAAAATGCCAATGGCTCTGTTTCTAATATTGCATCTTTTTGTGATAATGATTCTATGAAATGGCATGCTAGATTAGGCCACATAGGGCAAGACAGGATGACTAGATTGGCTAGAGAAGGTCTTTTAGGCCCACTCACTAAAGTCACTTTGCTTACTTCTGAGCACTGTCTTGCTGGAAAGGCAACAAAGAAACCATTTGGGAAAGCCATAAGGGCATCTATCCCATTGCAACTTATTCATTCTGATATATGTGGACCAATGAATGTGAGGGCAAGGCATGGAGCCCCTTATTTCATCACATGTATAGATGATTGCACGTATTTTGGTCATGTCTATTTGATTTCTCACAAGTCAGAAGCATTGGATTGCTTTAGACGGTATGTTAATGAGGTTGAGAATCAATTAGACAAGAGCATTAAGGCTCTAAGGACTGACCGAGGACGTGAGTATCTATCTGAGCAATTTAAAGTGCTCAGTGAGGAAAAAGGAGTTATCAGGCAATTGACAATTCCTAAGACTATGCAACAAAACGGTGTAGCGGAGAGAAGGAATCACACATTGCTTGACATGGTTAGATCAATGATGGCACAAGCTAATCTTCCCATTTCTTATTGGGGAGATGCTTTGTTGACTGCTGCCTACGTCCTTAACCGTGTGCCCTCCAAATCAGTTCTTTCCACCCTATATGAGATGTGGACTGGCAAAAAACCTGATTTGGGCAATTTGCGGCCTTGGGGTTCGGCAGCTTACATACACAATGTTTCTCATAAGTTTGGGAAGTTGGGCCCTAGAGGAAAGAAGTGTATCGTCATTCGCTATAGTGAGCATTCTAAGGGCTATGTGTTTGTTGGGGAGCATCCGGATGGAAGTGTAACTGAAATTGAGTCACGAGATGTGGATTTCCTAGAGGAGGATTTCCCTAGCAGAGGTGAGGTAACTAGAGAAGTAGAACTCTATGAGATGGAGGATCTACTTGAAAGCGCACCTAGTAGCCTAGTAGAGAATGAGGAGATAATTCCTCAAGCTCCTAGGGACAGTGGGAGCGATCTACCTACCCATGGATTAGATCCAATGGATAAGGATTCTCAGGATTCTTAACTACGTAGAAGCAAACGTGGAGCTATACCCCATCGTCGTTTTGAGATTGAAGGGAAAGCATTCATGATTGCTCCGAGTGATGAGATGGAGCCCAAGAATCTCAAAGAGGCTCTCTCATCCCCTGCTAGTAAAGAATGGAGTACTGCAATGGAAGAAGAAATAGAGTCTATGAAGAAAAATCATGTCTGGAACTTGGTTGATTTGCCACTAGGGCACAAGACTATTGGGAACAAATGGGTTCTCAAAATCAAGCGCAAGGCGGATGGTTCCATAGAAAGGTATAAGGCTCGCCTAGTGGCGAAAGGTTACACCCAACGAGAGGGTATGGACTATGAGGAAACTTTTTCACCAGTTGTAAGGTTTGCCTCTATTCGCCTAATCCTGGCCATAGTAGCTCAGTTGGACTTAGAGCTATATCAGATGGACGTTAAGACTGCATTTCTCAATGGAGAATTGGATGAAGAGATCTATATGGATCAACCAGAAGGCTTTGTGGCAGTAGGTCAGGAGCGCAAAGTTTGCAAGCTTCAACGATCTATTTATGGCTTAAAGCAATCATCTAGATAGTGGAATCTGAGATTTCATCGAGCCATTGTTTCTAATGGGTTTACGATGATTGATGAAGATCACTGTGTGTACGTCAAGCAGTCCAAGGACATTTTTCTGATATTGTCATTATATGTAGATGACATATTATTGGCTGGAAATGACAAGGAGATGATTGTCGCCACGAAAATGTGGTTGTTCTCTACATTTGAGATGAAGGACATGGGTGAGGCGAGCTATGTGCTCGGTGTTAAGATTCTTAGGGATCGCTCTAGGAGACTTCTTGGTTTGTCTCAAGAGACTTACATTAAGACTATTCTAGAGCGATTCCAGATGCAGAGCTGCAAATCCATTGACACTCCTGTTGCAAAAGGCGAGAGCCTAAGCCTTGATATGGGTCCTAAGACTCAAGAAGAAAATGAAAAGATGGCCCATGTTCCCTATGCAAATGCTGTTGGAAGCTTGATGTATGCTATGATGTGTACGCGTCCTGACATTTGTTATGTAGTCGGATTGGTGAGTCGTTACCAATCCAACCCAGGACCAGCTCATTGGAAAGCAGTTAAGAGGATATTACGATATCTTAGAGGGACTGCAGATTACACACTTTGCTACCAGAGTTCAGATCTACATCTAGTTGGCTATTGTGATGCTGACTGGAGAGGAGACCTAGATGAGGTAAGTCTACCTCAGGATATGCTTTCATGCTTAGCAATGGTGTTATTTCTTGGAGCAGTAAGAAGCAATCCTGTATCGCCTTATCGACTATGGAAGCTGAGTTTGTGGCTTGTTCATCTGCCGTTTAGGAAGCCGTGTGGTTGAGGAGATTCCTTCAGTATTTGGATGTTGTCACACACACTTCAGACCCTGTGACTATCCATTGTGACAGCATGGCTGCACTCGCTTACGCTAAGGATCCTAAATACCCCGGCAGAACCAAACACATTGATGTGAGGTTCAACTTTATCAGAGACATTTTGGCGCAGAAAGAAGTGATCCTGGAGCACATCCCTACGAGTCGCATGGTTGCGGACCCTTTGACTGAGCTCATTGCTAGAGATGTTTATCTTACTCATGTTAGGGCTTTAGGACTACGTAGGTGGTGATATATTTATGTGTATTCAGTTGAACTCATATTTTTGGGATATTTATGCCATTACTATTCATATTTGTTTCTATTACATATTTATGTTTACTACCTTTTGCAATGGTTTGTGAATTAGCATACACAAAATAATTAAATTGATGTTAGCAAGCAAGATTGGCTCACTCACACGAGCAATCGCCCTTAGCGCTAGGTAGCGAATAAGGATGAGACTAGTGGCTTATTGTATTTGGAGCAAATAGAAAAGCCAAAATTATCCACTAGCTATGTCGCCTTGGTTGGAGCCAAGATGAGGTCTTGTTAGAGACCGACCATGGATATGAGAGTACCCACTTTTCCATGATGTGCCTATTATGGATAGCCAGATGCGAGATCTCATTTGATGCCTGAGAGGCAAGCAAATAGAGAATTCGAGTTAGACGCTAGTGTCACGACCCAAACCCGCCCCTATGGGTTTAGCACCGTAACTGGCCAGTAATCTGAGATTACCGAAGGCCTGCTTAACAGTAAGACAGTAAAACAGAGTACAGGGGCTGGCGGAAGCCAATACAGTAAGTAAACAATGTCCAATGAGCTATGACAGTCTGTATGCAAAAAGACTTCTCATACATATATACAGTCAGTGACAAAACAGTATGTACATAATATACAATCATCCAGAGCAGGGACTTAATCCCTATTAAACAGTACAGTACAGTACAGTTTATCAGTCTAAGCGGTTATTACAAAAAACATATACAGAGACAGACGGGGGAAATTAAAACACCCCTAAGCCAAAACTTGACAGGCTCGGAACCTCGCAGTGAGGCACGGTGGTTGGCTTGACAAAAAGGGAAATCTACCCCACGCTCCTAGCTCCGGTCTAGTGCTTGTTCACCTACATATATATATGAGCAGTGAGCTAAAGCCCAGTGAATAACATAATGCGTAAAGGGGTTAAGAATGAATGTCCTTACAGTAATGAAAACAATTCATTGATTCAGTATATCAGTCATTCAATCATATATGGTACATCCATTAGCATAGCAGTACAGTAAACAGTAGGTCTTAAAAGACCGGACAGTAAATGATGGCCATCAATCAGTAAACAGTAGTGGTTCCAACAAGGGAACCGACAGAGATCTCTGTAACAGTAACAGTCAGTAACAGTAGTTGCTAAGGATGCCACAATACAGTTCAGAATATAGGACATACATTCATTCAATTAACAGTTTCAGTTCAGAAAGCAGTTCAGTTAAACAGTCAGAAATATTCACAGTTGAACATATCTTTACACAATTGTTACTCACAGAGTTCTGGGCTACGATAAGCTAGAGCGTCTCTTCGGAAAGCCAACCCTACACAGTTTACAGATTGAACACACACTAAGCTACACAGTTGGGAAAGATAATAACTTAATCCCTAATTTGCCTCAGTGTGTACTACATCTATATCCTCATTAAGATGCTTTAAACTAGGCCTAAGAATGCCTAGGATGGGATGAGGATGCAAAGATGCACTTTTACAAGCATTTTCAGAATTTTCAGAAAAACAGAGTTCCGCTCGAGTGTAGGTTACTCCACTCGAGCGGACTGGAAAACAAAGGTCCTCGCTCGAGCGTTAACCTACCCGCTCGAGCGGACCAAAAAGTACTGGATAGGTGAAATTCACGCTCGATGCCCGCTCGACGCCTGCTCGAGCGTGTCACCCAATCCTCCGCTCGAGCGTACATTCCTTCGCTCGAGCGGACTGATGAACAGTGCAAAGAACTGGGAGCTCGAATTTCCCGCTCAAGCGTCGTTCTCCCCGCTTGAGCGGAAGACCAAAATCTGGAAAATCCAGATTTGAGCTCCAAGTTCAAAATCATGTTTTCAAACACCAAATTCGATCCTCTTGGGCCCATTTTCTGGAAAAACACTTGTAAACACATGATATATTATATTTCAAAGGTCAATTTGTAAAAAGCCAAGGCCCAAGGGTGTTTAATTAAACTCATCCTCAAACCAAATTTCATGAACGATATTCAAACATGACATGCATGACTTCAAACCAATTTAAAGCTTTAATACATGCTCTAATGAGCTCATTCTTTTCAAAATAAGATGAAATCATGGACTTAAACATGAATATGAGCATGCATGTAACCTTTTGCCATGAAAAACAACTCATACTCTTCAATATACACACATGCATGCATGGAATGAGCTTCAATTCAACATGCTAGAACTAAATCATGCCTTAGCTCTACAATTTGACATGAATCATGCAAGAATCAACTTAAAGACAACAATGAGAGGCTGAATTCCTTACCTAGGTCCTCAAATACAAGTCTAGAGGCTCAAGAAGGCAAATCTCCTACAATTTCTTCAAGTCTTTCAAGCCAATTCAAGATGAAGCAAGATGAACTCACTCTCTCACTTCCTCTCTCTCTATGGTCGGTTATGCTCTCAAAATGAGCTGAGGAAATGTTTG
The DNA here is from genome assembly GCA_036172215.1 of Camellia granthamiana. Taxonomy (NCBI): domain Eukaryota; kingdom Viridiplantae; phylum Streptophyta; class Magnoliopsida; order Ericales; family Theaceae; genus Camellia; species Camellia granthamiana. The sequence goes on along the minus strand of CM069904.1, from coordinate 5,819,829 downwards.
CTAAGTGTATAACAAAGCTTCAAAAAGGTTTAGATAGTGGGCCACTAAGTGGCAAAATAGTAATTAAATCTAATTTGTGCATTTTATCAATATTTAATCTAATTTAGTCATACCAAATCAATTTTCAATTAAATACACCATAAAATCATATAAATCCTAATGAACACAGAACATCAATCAATTTCAGATTCGGCCGCCGATATGGCCTTCAATTTATAGTTTAAACACAAAGACATGAACAGATAATCAAACGATCAACAGATAGAATGCACTTAAACAGATACAGTCAATCAGTCAGTTCAGTATTTCGATTCCTTTAGTTATCAATCATAATCCGTCTCGGTTTAACAATAATCGGCAATTAATCAGTGATCAGTGATGAGGGTTGTTACAGTCTCCCCTCCTTAAAAAGAGTTTAGTCCTCTAAACTCGAGTTACCTTCATTCTGGAAGAAAACAGGATTCAGTGGAAACAGTTCAGGATATCTCTTGGCCATGTCGTCTTCCCTTTCCCAAGTGGCATACACGCCACCATGGTTTTGCCAGTCAACTTTCACTAACGGGATCTCTTTGTTTCTCAACTTTTTGATCCGTCTGTTCACAATCTGAATAGGCCGCTCCTCGTAAGTGTAGTCATCACTTAGCACTACACGGGTCAGCTCAATCACATGGAAAGGATCCCGGAGGTAATCCCTTAACATAGAAATGTGGAAGACGTTGTGCATATGCTCCATTTCAGGAGGAAGCGCAACTTGATACGCCACCGAATTGATTTTCTCAATAATTTCATACGGTCCGACATACCTCGGCGCTAACTTGCCTTTGACTTCAAAACGAGTCTGGCCTTTCATCAGTGTCACTTTGACAAATACGTGATCACCCACTTCATATTATCTATCTCGTCTTCTGACATCAGCATTACTTTTCTGTCTACTCTGTGCAGTTTTCAGTCTCTGTTGTATCAGTTTTACTTTCTCAGTCGTTTCGTACACAATCTCGGGCCCAAGCAAAGGCCCATCTCCAACTTCTGCCCAGTAAATCGAAGATCTACATTTTCTGCCATACAATGCCTCGAAAGGCGCCATACCAATACTCGAATGATAGCTGTTGTTGTAGGCGAATTCAGCCAATGGCAAATGGCTTTCCCAGTTTCCCTAAAAATCAAGGACACACATTCTCAATAAATCCTCCAGGGTTTGGATGGTCCTTTCTGACTGGCCATCTGTCTGAGGATGATAGGCACCACTCAGTCTCAGTTCAGTACCCAATGCAGTCTGTTAGCTTTGCCAAAATCTTGATGTAAACTTCGAATCCCTGTCAGAAACAATGGACACAGGCACTCCATGCAGTCTAACAATTTCATCAATATAGAGTATAACCAATTTGTCCGCATTATAAATTGTCTTAATAGGTAGGAAGTGAGCAGATTTAGTCAGTCTATCAACAATAACCCAAATTGAGTCCATACCTTTACTGGAGCGAGGCAATCCGACGATAAAATCCATAGTGATATGTTCTCATTTCCACTCCGGTATTGGTAAGGGCTGCAATAAGCCTACGGGTCGTTGATGTTCGGCGTTGACTTGTTGGCAATGAAGACATTTTGATACAAAATCAGCAATTTCTTTCTTCATCCCCGGCCACTAGAAATTTAATTTCAAATCTTGGTACATTTTCGTATTCCCTGGATGGATAGACAGTTTTGAATTGTGGCCCTCTTGCAGAACTCTTCTTTTCAATTCAGAATCATTCGGTACACACAGTCTTTCTTGAAATTTCAGTACATTATTCTCAAATTTGAAACCCGGTCTCGGTTTAGATTCTCGTTCATCGATGATCTTCTTCAAGAACTCATCCTGTTGCTGTTTCTCTTTAATCTCTTCAATCAATGCCGATTAAGCAGAAATAGTGGCTAAGGTTCCACCTTGTTCCCGTAACACAATTTCAATTTCAGATTTTTCAAGGTCACCAAGCAACTCTTTCTGTCCGGTGAGTAAACAGGCTAAGTTTCCAATCGATTTCCGGCTCAGTGCATCAGCAACGGTGTTGGCTTTTCCCGAATGGTACAAAATCTGTAGGTCATAGTCTTTAATCAATTCTAGCCATCTCCGCTGTCTCATGTTCAGTTCTTTCTGAGTGAAGAAGTATTTCAGGCTCTTGTGGTCGGTGTATACTTCACATGTTGCCCCATATAGGTAGTGACGCCAGATTTTCAAGGCAAATACTACTGCAGCAAGTTCTAGATCATGGGTCGGGTAGTTCTTTTCATGCAGTCTCAGTTGTCGGGAAGCATAAGCAATCACTCTCCCATTCTACATTAAAACACACCCCAAACCCTTATGAGAAGCATCACTAAATACAGTATAACCATCCGTACCTAAAGGTAAGGTAAGAACTGGTGCAGTCACAAGTCGAGTTTTCAACTCTTGGAATGCTGCTTCCCTTTGGTCAGTCCAGTCAAATGATATCCCTTTCTGAGTTAATTGCGTCAATGGTAAGGCAATTTTGGAGAAATCTTTGACAAATCTTCTGTAACATCCAGCCAATCCCAAAAAGCTTCGGACTTCTGTAACATTTGTTGGTCTAGGCCAGTTCACTACAGCTTCGATTTTCTGCAGATCAACAGAAACTCCATCTTTGCTAACAACATGACCCAAAAACATAACATGATCAAGCCAAAACTCACACTTAGACAGTTTAGCATAAAGTTTCTGTTCTCTTAGGGTCTGTAGGGCAAGTCTCAGATGATGTTCATGTTCTTCTATACTTTTGGAATAAATCAGTATGTCATCAATGAATACAACTATAAAGTCATCGAGGAATGGTTTAAAGATTCTGTTCATGAGGTCCATAAATGCAGCAGGTGCATTGGTAACTCCGAAAGGCATAACTAAAAATTCATAATGTCCATACCTCGTTCAAAAAGCAGTTTTATCAATGTCTTCTGGTTTAACTTTCAGTTGATGGTAACCTGATCTGAGATCAATCTTAGAGAAAACTTGAGCACCCTGTAACTGATTAAACAAGTCATCAATACGAGGCAATGGGTATTTATTTTTCACGGTTACCTTATTCAGTTCACGGTAGTCAATACACAGTCTCAGTGGGCCGTCTTTCTTTTTCACAAATAAGACAGGTGCGCCCCATGGTGAAGTACTAGGCCTGATAAACTTTTTGTCTAACAGTTCTTGCAGTTGCACTTTCAATTCTTTCAATTCAGTCGGAGCCATTCGGTAAGGAGCTTTAGATACTGGCTGCGTTCCCGGAATCGCATCAACGGTGAATTCAATCTCCCTGTCAATCAAATCCCCTGGCAGATTATCTGGAAAAACATCTGGGAACTCTCTAACTATAGGGATACTATTCACATTAGCATTATCATCAGTAGATACAGTCAATACAAAACACAAATATCCTTTACAACCCTTTCTAATCAATTTAACAACTTTCACAAATGAAATCAAATACGGAGGAGGTACTACTCCACTCCCATTAAACACAAATTCAGGCAAACCCGGTGGACGGAAAACTACTTGTTTCGTTACACAGTCTATGGTGGCATGATATTTCGTTAACCAGTCCATCCCCAATATTACATCAAAATGATCAATGTTCAGAGGCAATAAGTCAATAAACAAATGTGCATCTCCAATAATAATTTCACAAGCAGGGTACATGTATGCACAAGTCATGGATCCCCCAACAGGTGATGATACAGCTAACAGATAATTCATGGGTTCTAAGGATCTATTCAATTTTCGCGAAAAAGCATGCGACACATATGAATGTGTAGACCCCGAATCAATCAGTACATATGCATTTTGAGTATAAATAGAGAGAATACCTGACACTACGGTCTCAGTGTTTTGTACGTCTCCCGGTAATAAGGCGAACACTCGGCCCTGCCTCATAGGCTCTTTCCCGGTAGCTTTAGGGTTCGGTTTTGGTACAACAGTTGATGCTGCGGTGCTACCTGCAACTTTACTATTGCCCGGAGCAGTGGAAGGGCAATCTTTAACCATGTGGCCTACCTTGCCACACCTGTAACAAGCACCAGAAATTTTATAACAAACTCCCTTGTGATTCTTACCACATTCGGAACAGGGCGGAAAAGAACGGTTCCCTTGACTAGAAGTAGTCGTTGACCCTGTATTCTGTTTCTTGTTCAACGGGTTGTTCTTGCCTCTCTTGAACTTAAAACCCTACCTCTTACCATGCCATTCAGATGCTGGTGTTTCAGTTTTCAGTGCCTCGATGTTTGATTCAGCCATCAAAGCTCGGTCAAGGACATTTACATAGTTCGGTAACTTCAAAACATTGATTCTATCCAGTATTGCCACATTAAGGCCGCCTTCAAACTTTTTGGCCTTCTTGTAATCAGTGTCCACCATATGCGGTGCATATCTAGCAAGCTCGGTGAACTTTGTTTCATATTCAGCAACGGACATTGTGCCCTGTCTTAGTTGTTCAAATTCAGTTACTTTTCTGTCCCTAACACATTGGGGAAAATACTTTTCAAAGAAGGCTCCTTTGAATTGAGCCCAAGTCATTACAGTGTTAGTGTCACGGACTAGCATCCACCACCTTCTAGCCTCCTCTTGCAAGGTGAAGGTAGCTAACAGTACTTTATGTGCCTCCGAGCACAGAAACACTTCAAACAATTTTTCAGTCTCCAAAACCCATGCTTCAGCTTTTAGTTTCATTTTGCTGAACTTCTGGGTAAGGGCAATTATGTCCTCATCGTTAACATTCACATTCTGTTCCGGCTGTACCGGAGGAGGAGGTGGGGGCTGTTGGTTCTGTTGTTGATCTAGTCTTTCGGTTATTCGTTCCATCATTCTTTCCAATCTGGCCATTCTTGCCTCAGAGGATGAGGATGAGGATGAGGATTCATTTGCAGTTCTTGTATTATCCATTTCACTATAGGCAGTTATAACAATTATCAACAAAAGTAGTTGCATACTTAAACAGTTAATCTCATTAGCACATATTCAGTCATGTTATAACCACACACTTATCATGCTCATGTAATACCCTATCACTTTTCTAGGACATCCTATAGCTCATTTGGACATGTGTGTGCGGTATAACTCGTGATAAGTATCGCTCTGATACCACTCTGTCACGACCCAAACCTGCCCCTATGGGTTTAGCACCGTAACCGGCCAGTAATCCGAGATTACCGAAGGCCTGCTTAACAGTAAGACAGTAAAACAGAGTACAGGGACTGGCGAAAGCCAATACAGTAAGTAAACAATGTCCAATAAGCTGTGACAGTCTGTATGCAAAAAGACTTCTCATACATATATACAGTCAGTGACAAAACAGTATGTACATAATATACAATCATCCAGAGCAGGGACTTAATCCTTATTAAACAGTACAGTACAGTTTATCAGTCTAAGCGGTTATTACAAAAAACATATACAGAGACAGACGGGGGAAATTAAAACACCCCTAAGCCAAAGCTTGACAGGCTCGGAACCTCGCAGTGAGGCACGGTGGTTGGCTTGACAAAAAAGGAAATCTACCCCACGCTCCTAGCTCCGGTCTGGTGCCTGTTCACCTACATATATATATGAGCAGTGAGCTAAAGCCCAGTGAATAACATAATACGTAAAGGGGTTAAGAATGAATGTCCTTACAGTAATGAAAACAGTTCATTGATTCAGTATATCAGTCATTCAATCATATGTGGTACATCCATTAGCATAGCAGTACAGTAAACAGTAGGTCTTAAAAGACCGGACAGTAAATGATGGCCATCAATCAATAAACGGTAGTGGTTCCAACAAGGGAACCGACAGAGATCTCTGTAACAGTAACAGTCAGTAACAGTAGTTGCTAAGGATGCCACAATACAGTTCAGAATATAGGACATACATTCATTCAATTAACAGTTTCAGTTCAGAAAGCAGTTCAGTTAAACAGTCAGAAATATTCACAGTTGAAAATATCTTTACACAATTGTTACTCACAGAGTTCTGGGCTACGATAAACTAGAGCGTCTCCTCGGAAAGCCAACCCTACACAGTTTACAGATTGAACACACACTAAGCTACACAGTTGGGAAAGATAATAACTTAATCCCTAATTTGCCTCGGTGTGTGCTACATCTATATCCTCATTAAGATGCTTTAAACTAGGCCTAAGAATGCCTAGGATGGGATGAGGATGCAAAGATGCACTTTTAAAAGCATTTTCAGAATTTTCAGAAAAACAGAGTTCCGCTCGAGCGTAGGTTACTCCGCTCGAGCGGACTGGAAAACAAAGGTCCCCACTCGAGCGTCAACCTACCCGCTCGAGCGGACCAAAAAGTACTGGATAGGTGAAATTCACGCTCGACGCCCGCTCGAGCGTGTCACCCAATCCTCCGCTCGAGCGTACATTCCTTCGCTCGAGCGGACTGATGAACAGTGCAAAGAACTGGGAGCTCGAATTTCCCGCTCGAGCGCTGTTCTCCTCGCTCGAGCGGAAGCCCAAAATCTGGAAAATCCAGATTTGAGCTCCAAGTTCAAAATCATGTTTTCAAACACCAAATTCGATCCTCTTGGGCCCATTTTCTGGAAAAACACTTGTAAACACATGATATATTATATTTCAAAGGTCAATTTGTAAAAAGCCAAGGCCCAAGGGTGTTTAATTAAACTCATCCTCAAACCAAATTTCATGAACGATATTCAAACATGGCATGCATGATTTCAAACCAATTTAAAGCTTTAATACATGCTCTAATGAGCTCATTCTTTTCAAAATAAGATGAAATCATGGACTTAAACATGAATATGAGCATGCATGTAACCTTTTGCCATGAAAAACAACTCAAACTCTTCAATATACACACAGACATGCATGGAATGAGCTTCAATTCAACATGCTAGAACTAAATCATGCCTTAGCTCTACAATTTGACATGAATCATGCAAGAATCAACTTAAAGACAACAATGAGAGGCTGAATTCCTTACCTAGGTCCCCAAATACAAGTCTAGAGGCTCAAGAAGGCAAATCTCCTACAATTTCTTCAAGTCTTTCAAGCCAATTCAAGATTAAGCAAGATGAACTCACTCTCTCACTTCCTCTCTCTCTATGGTCGACTATGCTCTCAAAATGAGCTGAGGAAATGTTTGCTAAGTGTATAACAAAGCTTCAAAAAGGTTTAGATAGTGGGCCACTAAGTGGCAAAATAGTAATTAAGTCTAATTTGTGCATTTTATCAATATTTAATCTAATTTAGTCATACCAAATCAATTTTCAATTAAATACACCATAAAATCATATAAATCCTAATGAACACAGAACATCAATCAATTTCAGATTCGGCCGCCGATAAGGCCTTCAATTTGCAGTTTAAACACAAAGACATGAACAGATAATCAAACGATCAATAGATAGAATGCACTTAAACAGATATAGTCAATCAATCAGTTCAGTATTTCGATTCCTTTAGTTATCAATCATAATCCGTCTCGGTTTAACACTAATCGGCAATTAATCAGTGATCAGTGATGAGGGTTGTTACAGCTAGGAAGCAACTTGTGCGCTTAAGAGCGACTAGACTGAGATCTGTATGGTGTGTGAGTTTAACATCACTCTTTGGAAGAGTTACTCCACTATAACATGCATTCGTACCGCATGTGCTTATCGACCCGTTAGCGAGGTGAAAGAATGGATCCCTACTTCTTTACCGTGTGAGTCCTGAAAGTCATTTTTCCCTAAATGACTTCACTTTGTGCCTTTTGTGACCTTTGACTATGTCATAAGATGAGGAGTTGATGTTCAGCTACTTTGGTATGTTGCCTGCGATCATGTATGATTCGGCTTTAAGGGCCATTACTGGGAAAGCGGTCAATTTCAAATTGAATGATATGAAGGTGAAAGGAAGATCATCTAGTTCTACATCTCTGTTCTATATTCACTATCGACAACTCACATCGCTCTTTCTAGGATGCTGATTGGGTGTGAATATAATGCGGGACCTAGGAGAGTCAAACATGCTCTTTGAGGGATTAGAGATGTTTTTGGACTGATGTAGCTAGATGGGTCTGGGTACATGAGACACTATTTCTGTTCTTTTTGGGTTGATGTCTCTATACTGACTCATATTGAGTTTCTAGTATAGAGCTCCCATATGCAGGTGTTCTCAGCGGTCGCACGGTGCATTGGCTAGTATGAGATTGTTCATTTTTGGGGAGATTGAGATAGAGATGTGGCAGTGTCATGCCAACTCATGTGCGAGTGGGAGATGTTAGAAATGGGCACCCATGTGGCATGATCCTTTGAATCTTTTGAACCTTATCCAAATGGGTTTTGAATTCAAATTCAAACCTATTTGGATAACCACTCAGGATATATATATATATATCATATAATTGATATGGATAGATAATATATCTTATATTATCTCATATAACTGATATGGATAAATGAGATAAACATATTATATATCTGATGATATGGGATATGGGTGATTAAGAAAAAAACAACGTATGTTTGAGCTTTTTCCTATATACTGACTCTCTCCCAAAAACCAACAATCAAAGCCATATGCACTGTGATTTGTGTGGTTGATATTCACTATTGTAATATCACTCCATTGCTGGGTTGACTGATCAGATTCAGGAAGCACGTGATTTACCCACGAGATCCTTCAATTCAGACTCTGTTCTAAAGGTATGACCATAATTTTTATTCCGCTGCGTTATACTTTGTTTTACATATATAAATCAACCCCTATTTCTAAACTTGAAGGGGAAAGGAAAAAATAAGACTCTAAAAGCATTGATGGTTATTACTGTGCTCATAATAATAAGAACAAGGACAAGAAGAAAATACCATTACAATGCGAAACTGTCAAGCATCATCGACCCCAAAAATTGAATAGCAATTGCTTTGCCTCAAGTATTTATATTCATTTGCAATTTTCAAATTCAATTTCTCTGTGTTACAAAGCAACAAAAAAGCATAATAAATACATAAAAAACAAAAAAGGGGAAAAGGTGTAACATAGAGTATAATATAGAGGTTGAAAAACTAGGCTAGCATGTGACCTTGTTATGCACATATGCACAAATCTGGCACAAATCTGACACAAACTAGGATATATCAGAGATTACAAATGCACAAAACTGCATTCGTAACATGTTGGAAAATTGGTTTTTATAGGCTTATTTTAGGCTAATTTTGAGCCAAATTTTGAGTAGGGTCCACGCATCTTTTGAGGTGGGTCCAAAAAGGTGATATGTTCCTTGTTGCACGGCAAGTCACACGGTGAAAACGGTTCGTCAAAACCATTATGAGTGAATTGGAACTTGACGTCGTTTTCGGATTCGTGAAATGGACATTTAAAGAATTAAATGTGGGTTTCCTTGTAAGGCTAGTCCCACATTGGAAACTTAAGAGAACTTATGTGTGTATATAAGTTCTAAGTGGCAACACTTGGGTTGGACCCCGAGTTTGTAGCAAGGAGGAGTTATGGACAAAGTGAACATTGGCTCAAACCACCACATACACACGCACGCCGCCGCTGCCGTCTGTCGGGCCGGCCAGCTGAGCCGAGCCGTGCCGAGGGCGGCTTGTGGGTCGGATCGGTTCTAACATTAATTTTTTGGACAAAATTTATTTGAATTTTTCCAAATTCTTCTAGGAAATTATTTGAATTTCAAATTGAAATTAATTCATATTTTTTGTCCAATTTTTGTGCCTCTTCCGAATTCCACAACAGATTCAATTTTTTGGACAGATTCAAACTACCAGACAGATTCAAAATGTCCCAGACAGGTTTTTAACTGCCGTAGTTTCCAACAGATTTAACTGTCCAGCAGTTATCTGTTCGAAACAGTGTTGTATCTGTTTAGTTTAATTTTGCATCTGTTCATTCAAATAACTCAACTGTTCGGGTCTGTCAAAATTTGTCTATAAATACTAGCCATTTCCAGCAGTCTTAGAGATCCAAAAACATCCTGCAAAACTCCAGAAAAAATTGGTTCCCTCTTGGTTTTGCTCCTTTGCATAAATTCTCTTCATATTAGTTTTTGTTTTAGAATAAAATTCAAAGAGTTAAGAACACAGGTTTTGTTCGTCGTACAAATTGTTTGGAGTGCTACTACAATTTGGGAAGATCATTGTATCCTGGGAGATAGACGCCTTATATCCGTAAGCACCGTAGCGAGGCGAATCTGTCTTAAGGACAAATTGTTACACACTCGACTTGATTTTTTAAAGTTTTGTTCGGTTCGGTAAAATAAATTCTGTAAGTGATTTATTTTTATTTATTCAATTTGGTTTCAAATTATTTATCTTACACAGGAGATTGTTCTAACAATCTTAAGACAGATTCGAATTATTCTGTTTACAGAAATTTTCATTTGTTTCCTTTTCTCTTTCTTCTTCTTACAGAAATTATTTTTTGTAGTTTTACAAAATAATATTCTGATTGGAAAAACAAATAGTTGTAATATACTGTTTGGAAGATAGTAGTAATATATTGTCTATTTTCTTTGACAATTAGTAGTAATATACTGGTGTCATTAACAATTCAGAATATTTATTTGTAAAATTTGTTCAAAAATAATTTCTAAGTATTCATTAATTAAAATTCTATTTTTTGTATTTTAATTATTGTAGTGTTACAAAAATTTAATTTTCTGTGTAGAATTAATTTGTTTAAATAAAATTTTATTTTATTTTCAAATTAATTGGAAATAAAAGTTACATTTTGTCATGACCCAACCCCAAGGGCTTAGGGTTGGAATCGCAATTTACTAACTTATTCTATTCGAAGCAAATTAAACTGTGCAAGCAGAAATAAAAATAATCAAACAGGAAATTACTCAATTTTACTATTTTAATAAGAGAAAATACATCTAGATGGCTTTTATTATTTTATTATTCAGTGATTGGCCCCGAGTAGAAACAAAAGGGAGCAAAAAATATTTTAAAAAGGAAAAGAAAAGAATAATGGTTCAACATCAATCCTCGTACGGGTTCCATTACGCGAGGTTATGGGTTTTTCTTACATCTCGTCACCTGAAAGGGTAACAGCTATAAGCACACAGCAGAGTGAGAAATATTATGCCAAGAGTATAGGGAATACAAAATAACCATGGATAGTTAGTTAGGCCAAAACATTTACATAATTCAATTTGGTGAATAAATCATTTAAGTGGCAAAAACTAAAATACAGAAATTATATAAATAAATAACCATAACCACGGTACAGAACAGAACAGAGGTCACAGAAGTGACAGTCAGAACAGAAGTCAATGGATCCATGACAAATAGAGGACTACAAAGTGGCCAAACAGAGGCCAATGGTTATTTAAGTCCCCCAAGATATGGGACTCCCGTGGTGGTACTTACAAAACATAATTGTTTATAAGGTTATAGTCAAATATTCTTTAAAATTTTAAAAAATATATCCATGGGTTTCATTTTAAACAAATAAAGTTCAAAAAATAATCCACGTAATTGAAATATTTATAAAACATAACTTGTATTAATATAACTAATAAAATACAACTTGTATAAAATAAATTATGGTAAGTCAAAACATACGTAAAATATATTATGGTAACTCAAGGTATAGTATAACTCACCTTAATATTGACCGTTAGCCTTACTCCACTATCACAACCTTCCTATTATAAGTTCCTACATCCAGCAACTTATGTGCCTCTCCCTCGCTTTTTTTTTTTTCCCTTTTCTTTCCACAGAGTTTGATCAACTCCTCCCTATAAATAGGGAGGTGAAAGCCTCCTGAGTCCAATACGTGGCAGCTCAAATCCCTTCCCAAATTTGATCAAAAATCACGTGGATTTACACTTATCTTAATAAATATTTAAGATAATTACAATTTGGCATAGTTTTCTAATATAACTATATAAATAAATTAATCCCTAATTAAATTACACTCTATCGTATACTAACAGAAAATTAATTATTTATTTTACTATCACACCCATTATTATTATTATTATTGTTGTTGTTGTTGTTGTTGTTGTTATCAATATTATTATTTATTTACTCTTACTTTTATATTTATTTATTTACTATCTTTAACTTTAATTTGGCCCAACTAGTATTATAATTCCATATTTCTGTTAATTTGGCCCCAAATAATAATCCCTAATTAATCCCATATTTGATAATCCAATGTCAAATTAGATTCTGTTATTATTATTATTATTTATTTAATAATATATTATCACATACCCTCACAATTATATATAATTATAAATATTTATGTAATATTTAATTAAACGTTCAAGATGTCACACATTTCTTGTTTCTTTTATTTTTATAGAATTTAATTATGTGATTTTGGTTTAATTTTTTGTGTAGTATAAAAATTCTAATTCTAATTTTATTTTATAATTTAGAATTCATGGCTACAGAAACTGGTCAAACTAATGTTCAAACCAGTATTGGTATTGTGGCTGCAATTGCGCCAACCCCTCCTTATGTTGGGACTATGCCAATGAATCATGGTAAAAAGTTAGAGAAGTTCTTAGGAACTGATTTTTGCAAAGGCAAAGGAAGATCAAGCAAGAAGATTGCTCAAGCCAATAAGACCGAAGTAGATAAAATTTCCAATGGTATAGATGTCATAAATCTTTCTGCAGTTGTTTCTGAGGCAAACCTTGTCGGAAATCCTAAAGAATGGTAGGTGGATACTGGTGCTACTCGCCATATCTGTGCCAACAAAAAGATGTTCACATATTATTCTATAGTGGACAATGGTGAACAACTTTTTATGGGCAACTCCTCGACTTCTAAAGTTGAAGGATAAGGAAAGATTATTTTGAAAATGACATCTGGAAAGGAACTCACTCTCAACAATGTGCTGCATGTACCGGACATTCGCAAGAACCTTGTTTCCAGATCTTTGTTGAGTAAAAATGGGTTTAGGCTAGTTTTTCAAAGTGACAAGTTTGTACTTACCAAAAACGGAATGTATGTAGGAAAAGGTTACATGTTTGATGGCCTTTTCAAAATGAATGTAATGACTGTTGTACCCTTTGTTATTAATAAAAATACATCTTCTTCTTACTTGCTTGAGTCTTCAAATTTATGATATTGTAAACTTGGACATGTTAATTATGGATCTTTGCGTAGATTAATTAATATGGAATGTTTACCTAAATTTGACATTGATTTAAATCATAAATGTGAAAATTGTGTTGAGGCAAAATTATCCAAAACTCCTTTTCATACAATTGAAAGAAGTATGGAACCACTTGAATTAATTCATAGTGACATTTGTGATTTTAAATCAATTCAAACTAGAGGTGGAAAAAAATATTTTATCACTTTTATAGATGACTATACTAGATATAGTTATGTTTATTTAATTCGAACCAAGGATTAAGCTTTGGAAACTTTCATTCAACATAAGAATGAAGTTGAAAATCAACTTGGTAAGAAAATTAAGAAACTTAGAAGTGATAGAATATGAATCACCTTTTGGTGATTTTTGTAAAGTACATGGAATAATTTATCAAACCATTGCTCCTTACTCACCTCAGCAAAATGGAATTGCTGAAAGGAAAAATAGGATTTTAAAAGAAATGTTGAATGCCATGTTAATAAGTTCTGAATTACCTCAGAACTTATGGGGGGAAGCAATGCTTTTTGCTAATTATGTACTTAATAAAGTACCCCAAAAGAAAGTGAATCAAACACCTTATAAAATGTGGCATGGGAGAGTACAATCCTAATACTTAAAAGTGTGGGGGTGTTTGGCAAAAGTGGCTATTCCTAGTCTTAAAAAGACTAAGATAGGACCTAAAACTATTGATTGCATTTTTATTGGTTATGCCATGAATAGTAGTGTATATCGATTTTTGATTCATAAGTTACAACATTCTGAAATGCATGTAAATACTATTATTGAATTTCGGAATGCATCTTTCTTTGAACATGTGTTTCCAAATAAAACTGGACGAGAGACTAGTACTAATAAAAGATCTTATGATGCTATTACTAGTCATGATAAAGAACAAGATAAAGAACAAGACCAAGAGATAGATCAAAATGAGGAAGAGGAACCTAGGTATAGCAAACGTGCTAGAACCTCAAAATCTTTTGGTCCAGATTTTTTAATATTTTTGTTAGAAAATGTGCCCTTAAATTTTAAAGAGGCTATGTCCAGTCCTGAGGCTCCTTTATGGAAAGAAGCTGTAAATAGCGAAGTTGAATCCATCCTGCAAAATCACACTTGGGAATTGGTGAATTTGCCACCAGGTTGTAAATCTCTTGGGTACAAGTGGATTTTCAAAATAAAAATGAAAGTGGATGAATCAATTGACAAATACAAGGCAAGACTTTTGGTCAAAGGTTTTAGACAAAAAAAATGTCTTGATTACTTTGACATATACTCACCAGTTACTAGAATAACATCCATTAGAATGCTAATTGCTATTGCATCTTTGTACAATCTAGAAATTCATCAAATGAATGTGAAAATCGCTTTCTTAAATGGTGAGTTAGATGAAGAAATTTACATGGAACAACTAGAAGGATTTTTTGTTCCAAAAAAAGAAAAGAAAGTGTGTAAATTGGTTAAATCATCTTATGGTTTAAAACAGGCGCCAAAGCAATCGGATGAGAAATTTGACAAGACAATGATGTCAAATGGATTTAAAATTAATGAGTGTGACAAATGTGTTTATATTAAAAAGACAGACAAAGGTTATGTCATTGTATGTCTTTATGTAGATGATATGCTCATCATAGGTAGTAATAATGATATGATTAAAACTACTAAGAAAATGTTGAATAAACATTTTGACATGAAGGATATGGGAATTGCTGATGTAATACTTGGTATGAAAATTACCAAAATATCATAAGGTTATGCTTTGTCACAATCACATTACATTGAGAAAATACTTCACAAATTTAGCAAAGATGATGATCATCTTGCTAGAACACCTGTGGATGTTAATTTGTTTCTTTTTAAGAATGTATAGGAAAGTATTTCTTAATTAGAGTATGCCCAAATAATTGGAAGCTTAATGTACTTGATGAACTGCACTTGTCCAGATATAGCCTATGCAGTAAGTAAATTAAGTAGATATACGAGTAATCCAAAAGTAGAACACTGGAAAACAATTATAAGGGTTCTAAGATATCTCCGATTTACTCGTAACATTGGGCTTAATTATACTAGATATCTAGCGGTACTTGAAGATACTATGATGCAAATTGGATATCAGATACTAGAGACTCAAAGTCCACCAGTGGGTATGTCTTTACTCTTGGTGAGGCAGAAGTATCTTGGAAATCTTCCAAACAGACTTGCATTGCTAGGTCTACTATGGAATCAGAATTCATAGCTTTAGATAAAGCTGAGGAATAAGCAGAATGGCTTCGCCACTTCCTTGAAGATATTCCAATATGGCCAAAACCGGTGCTGCTATATGCATACAATATGATAGTCAATCAGCAATTGGTAGAGCATAGAGTCATATGTATAACGGTAAGTCACGACATAATCACCATCGACATAACACCGTAAGACAACTACTCTCTAATGGAATTATTTCCATTGAATATGTGAAGTCTAACGACAACATAACGGATCCACTAAACAAAGGGTTAGCAAGAGAGTTAGTTGAAAATTCATCGAGGGGAATAGGAGTTAAGCCTATTAAATAAGAGTTACCACAACGGCAACCCAACCTAGTTGACTGGAGATCTCAAGATCTAGGTTCAAAGGGACAACCGAGCTGTGTATGACTCAGAATGATCACTAGGGAGTCAAACTCTTACCCATTTCTGTGATGAAATAATGATGTTTGCAGCGTTTTAGGTTAAGTAATACTTTTAATGATTCTTATAACTAGGTATACGTAGTGGAGTATGGCAGGATACTTTTCATAAGATTCACCTATATGAGTGTGGATTAGGTCAGTTCTATGAGATTTGTGAAGGGCTACAAGTCTTTAGAGCACTCATGAAACACCAAGTTGTTCAGGGCCAAAATGAACACAATAGTGAGAACTAAATTGTGTCTGGGAATATATTGTGTGAGTTCTATTGTCTTAGTTTACACAAATGGCTAAACAGTTAAAGAGATCATGTTCAATGATTAGCTAGTAAATCCGATAGTGTCTCACAAGGGTAGGTTCAAAGCTAAAAGCTACCTATTCTTTGCAGAATATTTTTAATTTATGTATTCTCTGTAATTAGATCATGTTGTTGCATTTTCGCTCCGTCAAATTCCATTCATGTGGGGGCTTGTTGGAAAATTGGTTTTTATAGGCTTATTTTAGGCCAACTTTGAGCCTAAATTTGAGTGGGGTCCACACATCTTTTGAGGTGGGTCTAAAGAGGTGACGTATTCCTAACCGCATGGCAAGTCACACGGTGAAGACGTTTCGTCAAAACCATTTATGAGTGAATTGGAACTTGGAATGGACATTTAAATAATTAAATATGGGTTTCCTTGTAAGGCTAGTCCCACATTGGAAACTTAAGAGAACTTATGTCTGTATATAAGTTCTAGGTGGCAACACTTGGGTTAGGCCCTAACCTTGACTCAAACCACCACACACGCGCACGCGCCACCGTCCATCTGGCCGGCCGAGCCGTGCTAGGCGCAGTTGTGGATCAGGTCGGTTCTAACATTAATTTTTTGGACAAAATTTATTTTAATTTTTCCAAATTCTTCTAGGAAATTATTTGAATTTCAAATTGAAATTAATTCATATTTTTTTTGCCTAATATTTGTGCCTCTTCCGAATTCCACAACAGATTCAATTTTTCAAACAGATTCAAAACATCCCAGACAGATTTTTAACTGCTACAGTTTCCAACAGATTTAACTACCCAGCAATTATCTGTTTGAAACAGTGTTGTATCTGTTTAGTTTAATTTTGCATCTGTTCATTCAAATAACTCTCCTGTTCAGGTCTGTCAAAATTTGTCTATAAATACTAGCCATTTCCAGCAGTCTTAGAGATCCGAAAACATCCTGCAAAACTCCAGAAAAAATAGGTTCCCTCCCGATTTTGCTTCTTTGCATAAATTCTCTTCATATTAGTTTTTGTTTTAGAATAAAATTCAGAGAGTTAAGAACACAGGTTTTGTTTGCCGTACAAATTGTTTGGAGTGCTACTACAATTTGTGAAGTTCATTGTATCTTGGGAGATAGACGCCTTATATCCGTAAGCACCATAGCGAGGCAAATCTGTGTTAAAGACAGAGTGTCACACACTCGACTTGATCTTTTAAAGTTTTGTTTAGTTCGGTAAAATAAATTCTGTAAGTGATTTATTTTTATTTATTTTATTTGGTTTCAAATTATTTATCTTACACAGAAGATTGTTCCAACATTACATGCATGTTCCAAACATGTATCAAAAGGCTCAAAGCATAACACAGATATATTAGAGATTACAAATGCAACACCCTCTATGCCACAACAACCAAACCCATTTCAAACCATCGTGTTGTTACGAATCAATCAGTCTTCTTTTGGGGTGTACCTTCTATTTTTCTTTCTTCATGATATGATTAATAGATAAAATAAACAACATTGAATTATTTGGTGAAATGGGAACTACTGAATTCGTAATGGAATGTAATTCCTGATTTGTCCATATATATATGTACCCCTCCCTCATTCTCAATCCTAATTTCTAACTA
Organism: Camellia granthamiana; assembly: GCA_036172215.1. NCBI lineage: Eukaryota > Viridiplantae > Streptophyta > Magnoliopsida > Ericales > Theaceae > Camellia > Camellia granthamiana. Next base: position 5,802,179 of record CM069904.1, on the reverse strand, counting down.
TTCTGTCATCATATAGTGCTTGTTCAACTGCAATAATAAGGAGATATTTATGATCGTACAACTTTTATGATCCAATCACAATCACATGCACACTCAACTCTACTCACATATGCTAACTGAGATCATATGATAGATTAATATGTATATATGTATTATGGATGGGAATGTGTAAAATAATTATTAAAAAAAACAAAAAAACAACCACCGAGGAATAAAAACCAGATATAATAGCACCCTCTCATATAGGATGGCTTTCATAGTGTGTGAGCTAACACCCATATGATTTTTTTTTTCTTTTTTAACGGATTCTAAGACTCCCTCATTTATAAATAAATTGATGATTAGGTATACAACTCTTTCAAGAAGGGTAAATAGTCTACTGATTGGGTATACTCTCCCATCTCTTCTCCCTCTACACCACACAACAAGGATATATTAGAGATTACAAATGCAACACCCTCTAGGCCACAACAACTGAACCCATTTCAAACCATCACGTTATTACGAATCATAACAAAGCCCTAAGAAATCAAACCACAATAACCGAACCCATTTCACAAATCAACACGAAATTAAACTAAATCAAGCATATAAAACCCTAGAGCAACAGTCAGAAAGGGAAAAATAGAGAGAGAGAGAGAGAGAGAGAGAGAGAGGCAAATAGACAGACAGACCGTGAGCGAGAGCAAGAGAGCAAGAGAGAGGGAGAGAGAGAGAGAACCTGTGATTTGCAGTGGTGGTGGTGTGCGACGTACGGTGAGCGACTGTGGTCTACGGTGAAAAGAGGTGGGTGATGTTTGGTTATGAATAAGCATCTATGTGAGAGAGAACAATCTATTTTGTCTAAAATTTGCACACCTTTGGCGACCAAATTGGTTTTTTTGTCAGCAAATGTTCTTTAATTTTATAAATCCCTCCAAAATTTGAAATATCTCCCTCCAAATATTTTAGTTCTTTGGCGACCAAAATAATTTTAGTCATTGAAAATAAATTTTTGGCGACCAAATTTTTACTCGCCAAAGATAAAAAGTAATTTTTTGTTTTTCATTCAGCGACTAAATAATTTTAGTAGCGAAAACTAACTATTTGGCAACTAAAACATTTTTTAGTCACTGAAAATATATTTTTGGGGCCCAAACTTTTAGTTGCCAAAGATAAAAAATAATTTTTTATTTTACATTCGGCGACTAAATGATTTTAGTAGCCAAAACTCAATATACGGCGAATAAAATAATTTTTTGTAGCTAAAAATATGCTTTTGGCGACCAAATTTTTGGTCACCAAAGATAAAAAATAATTTTTTATTTTACATTCAGCGACTAAAATAATTTTTTTGTCGCCGATTCTGGTATTTTTAGCGACTAAATTTTTGTTAGTCTCCAATAATCAATATATCCCGACTTAAAAAAATTGGTAGCTAAATATTGTACTTTTGCTGATTAAAAAAATTTTTGGTCGCGAATTCCACAACTTTTGGCGACTAAATTTTTTTTATCGCCAAAGGTGCATTTTGTTGTGGTGAACTCATATTAGTTGTTCATGAGCTAGGTTCAATTCGTTATATATGTAAATAAATTTGATTTATATTTTTAGACTCGTTTAATAAACTTGTCAAGCTTATAAACTTGAATTATAAAACTCGACTCATATATTATTTATTATCTTATTATCAAACAATATAAAATTTTTGTATATGCATATTTAATATAGAATAATAATGAGTGGATTGAACTTCATTAGCGAGTTAATTTTTTTCTTATTGAGCTAAAGCATGATTAGAATAAATGCACAAAATCGAGCTCAAACTAGGTTAATTATCAAGGCTGAACTAGAGTTTGATTTTCAAGCTCGATGAACAAACGAGCTGAACTCAAATTTTACAAAATTTGACGCCCAACTCTTTCTACAGTAGAGTGAGTTTGACCAATTGATATTGTCCCATAGAAGACATTCCTTCGCTTATTTTACTCGCCTTGAAGGCCTTTTGATCCTATGCTCCGAGCAGAGTTAATGGAAAGGGTTAAAGTAAAGTTGGAAGTATTGTATTGGTTCAAGAAACTTGGAAGCATTTGAAACAATTTAATAACGCCAAGTTTAAATTAGTTGAGTGCTTAGACACAAACCAAAGCTTGAGACAGTGGGTTTCTATGTTGGATCACATTCTGGCAAAAAGGTATACCAAATACCAAGACCTTTGTTAGGAAAAGTTGGCATTCATAACAAGTGGGCACACACCATTCCATGTGGTAGCTTAGAGGTACTCCAACACAACTAAGTGTTTTGTCTAGTAAAAATACACATGAAAATATATATTATATTTAAAAATATTATATATCATAAAAATTTATTCTAAATCTTATTTCGAAAGTGAGGGTATACTGTATATTTAAAATTAGTGAAATATAGATCACACTTATAATAGATGTAAATCATTGATTCTCTTTTTTTGCTTAATTTCCTAGATAATTTTTTTTGAATTTGTAGCATTAGTGTATTATATTTTATTTATTCATTTTCAACATATTTTCAAAATTAATTTGTTGTACTTTTAAATCTTTTTACATGTAGCTAATCAAGACAAGATGAGGCAACATATTTGTGTTAGCTATTATGCTGGAGCTTCATTTTACACAAGACCAAGTGCATAAAAATTAAGTATCTTTCTTGTTGCAGATGCTTCAAGTAAGTGGTTGGGGGCTTAGGCCAAGTTTGGCAAGTTAAAAAAAAGTCAAAAAGTCAAAAAGTTATTCAAAAAGTTAAAAAGTTATCACTATTCACCAAAAGTAAAAAATTACGGCTGCACAACTCCCAATACTAATTTTTCCCTACACACTAATTTATATAATTTTTTAATACACATTTTTTCATAAAAAGTCAAAAAGTTAACCCAAATATCCATATTTTTTTCCTCCCCAAACAACCCCTTACTCTCCTATGACTTGATTAAGAAGAGATGTCTCTAAGATGACAATTAGGCTTAAACTTCATTTGGCATTGGCTAATATAGTCAATATTTTTGTGTTGAGACTTTTTTAGCCTGACTTTTTTAATTTCGTTTGATTTGGATTTTTTTAACTTTTTTGATGTTTGTGAGATAAAAATTTAATGATTATGAATTGGATATGATATTTTATCTTATTAACTTATTTAATTTATTTCATCGTTTTATGCTTTTTTTAATTCCAAAATAATAGTGAAACCAGGACTTAGGTCTTCATTAGCTCTTTTTCGTTATGCCCTTGATGGGACTAAAGCTAAGTTATAATTCAAGTTTTAAGGAGGCGCTTCCACATAGCATCACTGTGTGTATAATACTCTCGTGTTTTTTGATCCGTCTAAGTCTCTTTTGTACTAATTCCTCAAACTTCTCTTTAGTGAAAAGAAAAAGTGAGTCCAATCTGCAAAAGACGGCAAATGCATCTACATCGTAAATGTGCAACTAATGTAAGTAGGTCCAAAAAAAAAATCAGTCTCATTTGGTAGTTCGAAACCAAGATGGCTCGAATGGCCCGAGTCCAAAACGATGTTCTTCCTCAAATTCCTCAAACTTCTCTCTTTTTTTCTTTTTCTTTTTCTTTTTTTTTTCTTTTTTTTTTTTTTTTCTTTGAAGATGAAGAACACAGAGAGAAGAGGAAGTTGGGGAAGAACATGTTCGTTAACAACATCTTCGTCAACATCAACAAAAGTCTTCATCTTCATCAATAACATCTTCATCAACACATCTTCATCATCAACAACATCTTCATCAACATCATCAACATCAACACCAACATCAACACCAACATCATCATCATCATCATCATCATCAACAACAACATCTCCATCAACATCATCATCACAACATCTTCATCAACATCATCATCACCATCATCATCATCAACATCATCATCATCAACATCCATCGATTTCGATGAAATCGATCGATTTCAAACCCTGAAAAAAGAAGAAGAAGAACAAGAACAAGAAGAACAAGAAATTGGTTGAGCTCTCTCTCTTCTCTGGTGGAGCTTAAATCAATCGATTTCAGTGTCTCTTCTCTCTCTCTCTCTTCTCTTTTCCTCTCTCTCTCTCTCTCTCTCTCTCTCTCTCTCTTAGAGATCTTATAGGAAAAAAAAATGCCCAAAACGATGTCGTTTTGGGCAGTTGGGCCATTCGAGCAGAATCATTTTTTGAGCTACGAATCATTTTTCAAAAAAAATAGCACCCTTCGTCCTTTTGAAAAAAATATTTATTACAATGTGATATTACCAGACATTGCAACTACATCATGAATGCAGTACCAATTAATGTTGGGACATGTCACACTCATCGAATACCTTCTCTCTTGTGTTTCTTTTAGTGATTAGGATATCCGAATTAGTTTAGGTACATTTCAACTAATTCTCTTTCTAATCCGATCAAAAGCAAATTATCCACATCAAAATTAAAAAATTTACGAGAAATCACTTTATCGCAGCCTGACTCTAAAAATCAAACTCGAATAATTGTATGGGAAACACAACCACTAATCACTCGGAACAATCTCATACTTACATAGAATTACCTTCTTATTTCTATATGGAAAATGCTATGGACCCTAAATAATTTATTAAATGTTTTACCAAACATTTCTCGTGAGTGTGAGACCCACACAAACTTATATGGGTGTGGATCCCACACCCATATAAGAAGTTTGATAAAAATTTAATAAATTATTTGAGATCCCTAACTTCTCTCTTTTTATATTGTAATAAAACTACTTTGTTTTCTTCTTTCTTTCTTCTTCTTCTTCTTCTTTTTTTTTTTTTTTTTTTTTTTTGACATGCTCTCCTACAAAAATGCATCTCTCCACTCACCTATTGCCTAAAAAAAAAACCCCAAATATTGAGAGAGAGAGAGAGAGAGAGAGAGGGATAGATGGGTGTGGTTGTAATGCTCATGATCTCTCTCATTGTAACCGTGCCATGGGTTCAAACCCTTCAAGTCGAGCAACCCAATAACCAACTTAGTTGGGCCAAGACACTCAAATCCAAAAAACAAATCGTAACCAACCTCCAATTCTATTTCCACGACACAGTCAGTGGGAAGACCCCAAGCGCAGTGAGCGTGGCTCAATCCGTCTACACCGAAAACTCGCCGACCCGTTTCGGAGCCGTGATGATGGCCGATGACCCGTTGACCGAGTCGCCCGACCCGTCATCGAAGCTGGTGGGCCGAGCCCAGGGATTGTATGGGTCGGCTGGGCAGACAGAGTCGGACTTCGGGTTAATAATGGCTTTGAATTATGGGTTCGTAGATGGGATTTACAATGGAAGCTCTATTAGCATTGTCGGCTTGAACTGTGTTCTTCATTCGGTCCGAGAAATGGCGGTTGTCGGAGGTACTGGGCTGTTTCGACTGGCTCGCGGGTACGCCGTCGCGAAGACCCACTGGTTCGACCCGATCTCTGGGGATGCCATTGTAGGGTACAATGTTACCATTGTTACTTGGAGGAAGAATCACAAAATTTAATACAATCTTTGAATATTTATCGTGTGAGATTTGGATTTAATGTATTTAGAATTATGCCAACAAAAATGTTATGGACTTTCAAAAGTGAGCGTGTGGTATAAATTTAAAGTTAATGAGATATGAGTTATGATAGCAATGAAGGTAGACTTTTGATTTATTTTCGTAAATAATTTTCTAAATTTATAGTGTTGTTATTCTAATTAGAATTTAGAAAAAGTAAGGGACTCTCAAGGGGGTAATGCTAAGCATATTATATTTTTTCTATCACGTTTGATTTATTAGGTCTGGTAAGACTATCTCCAATGTTGAATAAAAAATTTGATCAAATTTAAGTTAAAATTTGACGAAAAAATTTGATTTAATACCGTCTACTTTAATGCTAAAATAAAATTTTCATAAATTTTTTTACATCCCCAGTTGTCTGTGAGGGTGTCCAGGCAGAAGTCCTAAAAGTCGTATGGAAATAAATGAAAAAACTATCAAAGTTGCTCTTGGGTGGACATCTGAGAAGATGTCTAACCCAACGGTAACAATTTAAATTTAATAAAAGATTAAAGACTCCCTTTATTTGATGAAAGTTTTAGTCTTTTCTCTATTTGATATGAATATAATGAAATGGTTGAAGTGCCAAAATGAGGCGTTTTTTTTAATTAAATTCAAATTTGATGAAATATTTCATACTGGATTGGAGATGCTTTAATGCAAAAATAACATATTACATGATAAACTAGATATAGGCCCTGTTTGGTAGGGCTTATTTTCAGCTTATTTCAGCTTTTAGCTTAATTTAAGCTATTTTGATGTGTTTGGTTCAGCTTAACAATACAGCTTATAACTTTTTGTAAGTAAAAAATCAACTTATTCTTTGAGTGAGAGAGGAGAAGCTTAATTTATAAGTCAAAAAATAGCTTATGTTCACAGCTATAAGTTATTAGTTGTTAGGCTATAAGTTATAATCACTTTCCCACAGCTCTACCAAACGGGGCCATAGTAGGAAAAAGACCTTGGGTTTAATCCAGTGGTCTTGTATTCGTATCTTAGTGTGTGGTGAGAAGAATGTCAAGAATTCGAGTTGATGGAGCAGCAGCGACGCCTTTAGTTGTAATATAACTTTATTAACAAATTAATATCCTATAATCTTGACAAAAAAAATTACTTATAATATAATTTTACTAACAAACTAATATTCTACAATCTTGGCCCAAAAAAAAAAAAAAAGAAAGGTAGAAAAATGTGATGGGTGTAACATTACTCAGTCTGAAGTAGCATAGTTTGTTATTTAAAAATTTACTCATAAATAAAGTGTGTGATATAAATTTAAATTTAGTGTTATGTAAATTATACCTAAAATTAATCTAGTACGTATATTTTTATTTTTTAATAAATTTTTAAATAATCTTTTAATGGTTTTAAAACAATTTCATAAGAAAAGGGAAAGGGTGGCACAGAGGAATCAGGATCCTCACCTGTTCTTTTTAAAGTTGATGCAAAATTTTGTGTAATTTTATAGTGATTTTATTTCAATTTTAAATTTGGCCATTTGAATTATGTTTTTTCATTGACATGTAATGTTAAGGTAAAGATCATAACAAGATTGAAACACAAAAGTACAACAAAAACCCTTGGTCTATGACGAGTGGAGTATCTGGGTGGAAGACTCGAAGTACTGATCAACTTGTTTTGTTTAGATTTTCAGGACTTATTTTTTAGAAAATTAAAATTTTTTATTTTTAGTTTTTTAAATTTTTACTAAATTTTTTAATATTCTAAGTAATTTTTTTTTTTAATTTTTAGATACACCTAATATAAATATATTTAAAAAATATAATATTTGTAAAAAAAAATCCTTTAGAAAACTCACTAAATGCCAATTTTATTTTTCTTTTATTTTAAAAATACGAGAATTTAGTACATTTTTCGTATTCTTGTGTATTTATTGATTTTTTAAAATATTTTTTATAAATATTTTATTTTTTAGATACATCTAAGTAAAGGTGCATCTAAAAAAATATAAAAAATTATTTAAAATTTTAAAAATATGCACTAAAAAAAAAAGAACAAAAAACAAAAAACTCAATTTCTAAAAAATTGAATTTAAAAAATTGAAACCAAACACACTACCTCGTTTGGTAACATCACTTTTTAGTCTAAAAGTCAAAAAGTTATTAAAAAAATAAAAAACAAACAATCTATACCAAAAAGTCAAAGATTTCATTTTTCTCTCTATTTTTTGCATATATTTTCGTAAAAAATCAAAAAGTCATCTCAAACATACTATTTTTTTTTTACATCATATTTTAATTAAAAAGTCAAAAAATTACTAAAGAAGCCTAATTAACTTACGATTTTGTTTATTGATTGTGTCATTAGATGAATTTCATCATTTTTCCAACAAATGCAATTTTACTCTGTTTTTCTAAGAATCTAATTCGACACAGGAAATTAGGTCCAACAATACATAGAAATTTAACAACCACCACAAGAAGGGGGAAAAAAAAAAAAAAAAAGCCCCTCATAATAAGAAAAAATTAATGACTTAATATAATAAAAGGCGAATTACACTAACTATTCTTATAATTTGGAGTTTGTGTCACTTTAGTTTCTAATTTTTTAATTATGACACATTTGACTCTGAATTTTGAATCTTATTTCAAATAAGAACAATTAAAGATACCATTATTTAATTTTAAGGACAAAATCGTTAATTTGATAAAATATAAATTTATTTGACAAAAATAAATGTTAAAAATATGTTTTTGAATTTTTAAAATTTATTTCTACCCATTAAAGATAAAATTACATAAAAATGATAAATCGTTTAGACATTTATTTATTTATTTATTTATTTATTTTACCAAATTAATTTTTATTATGTATTTAGATGATGATCATGCAATGGGTAGTTGTTTTTATTTTCATTAAATTAGTTTCTATTTTTCCAAAAGTCAAATATGATGACAATTTTGATATCATTATTAAATCAATATCCATTAAATTAAAAAATATAAAACTAAAAACATTTCATATATTAAATATATCGATTACACATTAAAATCCTAACAACTACCCATTACATAATCATCATCTAAACACGCAATAAAAATTAATTTGGTAAAAATAAATAAATAAATATCTAAAAGATTTATCAATTTTACATAATTTTATTTTTGGTGGGTAGAAATAATTTTTAAAAATTTTAAAATATTTTTTTTGACATTTATTTTTGTCAAATTAATTTATATTTTATCAAATTGGCGATTTTACTCTTGAAATCAAACAATGGTATCTTTAATTGTCTTTATTTAAAACAAGATTCAAAATTTAAAGTCAAATATGTTACAATTAAACATTCAAGAATCAGAGTAATACGAATCCTACCCTATAAAAATTGTTAGTATAATTCTTCCTAAATAAAAATCCTAACAATGCAAAAGAAATTATTATTATTATTATTATTATAAGATTAACCTTCTCTCACCTCCCATATAAAAATATACTAGTGGCAAACTCAACTACATCAGATGGTTGAAAATCAGTGTTCACAAAGACTACTCATTGCATTTTCCTTTTTCTTTTTTTCTTTTTTGGGTGAATGATTACATTACACTATGATGGAACAACGAAGCTGTGGGGATATATTTTATGAGTACCAACACGTGGTTAAGGTGACGCCGATGTGTCAGCCGAGGTGCCATGTGTCCTGGTCATGACGCCGAGGTGATCTCGGGAAGGCCGAGGCTATCTCCGAAGATATCGAAATCCGAGATAAGCGGATAAGGGCAAGAGTCCTGGAATAAGGAAGAACTTCAGGATGGATAAGGATAATACTCTTAGGGAGTCTATCCTTATCTCTTGAAGAGTCCAAAGTAAGCACTGAACAGGAATCCATTGAAGCTAGGCTTCTGTTGGGACAAGGATTGAGTTAACTATAAAAGAAAGGCACCCCCGATGGGTCTAAGGTACGCAATTTACTTTCTGAACAGTGAGTTTAGCACTATTGATTATCTTTGAGAGATATACTGACTTGATCGTCGGAGTGCCCCCGAGTGGACGAACCACCGCCGGAATCTTCTCTTTCTGTTGCAGGTTAGCCAGGTGTCATCTATTCTGCCAATTCTCTCCAGCTGATTACTGAGTTGGCAGTGTGATCAGAAAATCACTCACACAATTTGGCGCTGTCTGTTGGAAAGATAGGAGAATAGATGGCCAGCAACAGACAGAAGGAAAAGATTGGGGACGACACTCTTGTTGGGAGTGGCAGACCTATCTACCTTGACGTCGAAGGAGACAACCGTAACACATAAACTTGTGACCAAAATCACAGCAACAAAGACGTCGGCCAGGATGGCGACGCACCAAAGAAGCCAGATCGAAATGGGTACTACAAAAAGGACGACCTCCAAGTATGGAAGGATAGATGCTTGTGGAGTGACGAAGAGGTTAAAGAGATGGCGAACAAGTTGGCGGACCTTCAATCGGTCGTCAATTTCATGATGCAAAACAATGTCATGCAGCCACCATTTCCACTGCATGACACGTCGATTCTAGCAGCCAATGCCCAGAAGGCAGGACAGAAAACAATCCCCATAACCCCTCAACATACCAGGAGCGAAAGACATTCTCACCGATCTTCCAGGGAAGTCGGACGAGGAGAGTCAAGAATGGAGGAATCACGGAGGATGCCTCGCACAAAGGAGGCAGACCCCAAAGAACATCGGCATGTTCAGGGGCAGGCGCTATGCTTCGACACAACTAATGGAGAAAGGTCGAAGAGGACTCACTACGAGGCTGAAAGTAGTACACCAAAAAGATTGAAAGCAGGAGATAGCCGAGCTCCTGGGCGAACAAAGGAGGACTTAAGAGATTACCTCAGGAGGAAACAACAGAATACCGAAGCCGAGGTAACCTCCCCAGACAAGCCGAGGACGCCATTCTCGGTGGAGTTGGACAAGTTTGAGGCGCCGAAGAGATTCAATATGCCGAGGCTCCAAATATACGATGGTAAGTCAGACCCCAACTTCCACGTTGGATTATACTTGAACTCAATGGCATTGTATAGTGGGAATGAGTCGTTGCTCTGCAAAGTGTTCCCCTCATCCTTCGGGGAGATTGCTTCAGATTGGTTCCACAAACTATCAAAGGGAAGTGTGAAGACTTGGGAAGGCCTGGCCGAGATGTTTGTGGCCAGGTTCGTGACAAACAAGTTGCAGCCATTGAGAGTAGACGTATTGATGGCTCTGAAGATCAGTAAGGATGAAGGCCTTAGGGCCTATGCAAAAAGATACTATGAGGTGTTCAACCGAATACCAGAGTGTAACCAAGAGGTGGCGGTCGTATCTTTCAAAAACGGCCTAAAAGACAATTGCCCGCTACGAAAGTCTTTGGCAAAGACACTGCCAAAAAGCATGGAAGAGCTCATGGCCAGGATTGAAAAATATGCCAGAGCCGAGGAAGATACATCGGGGACTAAGGAGACAAAGCAAGAGAAAGGAAATGGCTCGCCGAAGCGAGGCCTAGGTAACAATGGATCGAGCAAGCAAGAGTCAGAACTGAGGGCTACACAGGCAGTAACAACTGTGTTCCGAATCCCAATTCACAAAGTCCTGGATCAAATTCGGAATCAACCCTATTTCAGAACACCAGCAAGGGCACCAGGAGAATTTATGGGAAGAAACCTTGGCAGGCATTATGCCTACCATAATGAAAACGGGCACATGATTCAGGGCTACAGAGCCCTGAAAGCACACTTAGAAGACCTGGTGAGGCAAGGCCATCTACGAGACCTTGTCGATGAAGCCAGGACAAGAGAAGAGCAGGTAAGACTGCCTCAAGCACCAGCAGCTCCCCCTCCCCCAACACAGCAACCTCAGGCAGGAGGACCTTAGGTAATTAATGTAATTCACTTGAAAGTCAATGAGAACGAGATTAGGGGGGAGACCCAGAAGGTAAAACACTTGCAGCACGTCTACCAAGTCGGGGAGAAGAGACATCGGGCAGAGGAGTGCCAAGGACCAGTAGTGTCCTTTTCTGAAGCCGACCTTGAGATGGTGCAGCATCCGCATAATGATGCCTTGGTAGTATCCCTCCAGGTTGGGGAATGCCAAGTAAAGCACATCCTGATTGACCAGGGCAACTCTTGTGACATCATGTACGTCCGATGTTACAAGGAGCTCGGCCTTCACCCAGACGATATGGAGCAATCCAATAGCCTGATGGTCGGGTTCAATGGAATGCCGACATGGCCACTAGGGACAACCAGCTTGGAGGTGCAGGCAGGCACCAGGAGGATAACAATAGAATTCACCGTAATCGACACACCCTCCCCTTACAACATCATTTTGGGAAGGCCATGGTTGCATGCAATTGGGGCTGTTCCCTCAATATTGCATCAACTATTGCTGTTCCCCACAGAGCATGGGATTGAAAAAGTCAGAGGAGATCAGCTGTAGGCAAAGAATTGCTCCATGGCAACAATGAAATCTACCTGCAGCATTCGAGAACCAGAGAAGGCAGAGATCAAAGACGAGGACGTGGAGGTCCTAGAGGATGTCGACAAGGAGCCAGCCGAGAAAAGTGAAGAAGCACTGAAGAAAATCCTCGTCCAGGAGGGGGATGAAGAACGCTTTTTTCTTCTCGGCTCAAGCTTAGCCAGAGAAGAGGAAAAAGAGTTGGAAGTTTTTTTTAGAGAAAATATTGAGGTGTTCGCGTGGACGCCCTACGAAATGCCTGGCATTAACCCCGAGGTCACTTGCCATAAGCTGAACGTTGACAGGTCGGCTAAACCTGTAATCCAACGAGCAAGAAGACCGACGTTGATACATGTCGAAGCAATGGAGGAGGAAGTAAACAGACTACTGGAAGCCAGGGCCATTCGTGAAGTAAATTACCCAACATGGCTATCGAACACAGTAGTGGTGAAGAAGAAGAAGAATGGTAAATGGAGGGTCTGCGTAGACTTTACCAGTTTAAACAAGGCATGTCCCAAAGATAGCTCCCCTCTACCCAAGATTGACTAGCTAGTGGATGCCATTTCAGGGCATGGAAGGATGAGCTTCCTGGATGCCTATAGAGGGTATCACCAGATAGCCATGTACCCCGAGGATGAAGAGAAGACTGCGTTTATCACCCCAAAAGGGCTATACTGCTACAAAGTGATGCCTTTTGGGTTGAAAAACACAGGACCAACCTACCAAAGGTTGGTAACCAAGATGTTCAAACACCTGATTGGCCGAACGGTGGAAGTTTTCATTGACGACATGGTCGTGTAGACCAAGGAACCAGAAGGTCACCTCGCCGACCTCAAAGCAGTCTTTGAAATTCTTAAAGAATATCGGCTCCGACTCAACGCATCAAAGTGCGCTTTTGGAGTTGGATCTGGTAAGTTCTTGGGATACCTGGTGACCAGAAGGGGCATTGAGGCCAGCCTAGATCAGATCAAGGCCATCATGGAGTTGAAGAGCCCAACGTCGGCAAAACAGGTACAAATGCTAACTGGAAGGGCCGCAACCCTGAATAGGTTCATCAGCAGAAGCTCAGACAAGTGCAGACCTTTCTTTAACTTAGTGAAGAAAGCCACAGACTTCCTGTGGACCAAAGAATACGAAACCGCCTTGGCCGACCTAAAGAAGTATCTGACCACAGCCCCAGTTCTTTCAAATCCAGAACCTGGAGAGGAGCTATTTTTGTACTTAGCAGTTTCAGAACATGCAATAAGTGCAGTGGTAGTCCGAGAAGAAAAAGGGGAACAAAGGGTTGTTTACTATGTAAGCAAAACCCTAGCCGATGCAGAAACGAGGTATCTACCCTTGGCACTGGCCTTAGTAATGGCTTCAAAGAAGCTGAACCACTACTTCCAGGCCCATAAAACTGTAGTGCTAACTGAACACCCCTTGAAGTCCTTGCTGCAACAAGGAGACTTGACAGGAAGAATAGCCAGATGGGCAGTCGCCTTGGGCCAGTATGACCTAGAGTACAGACCCAGAACAGCAATTAAAGGCCAATTTTTGGCCGACTTCGTGGCAAAATTCACGCCAAAATCCATCGAACATCGGGCTCCATTGAGCCAAAGTGAATGATGTCCAAACAAGCAAGGAGGAGCCCAGCCAAAGGCGAAAGAACAAAGCAAAGAGGAAAAACTCAGACCCTGCAGCATTTACACCGGCGACTCCTTTCGACTGTTTGTTGATGGGAGTTCCAACCGACAGGGAGCAGGAGCAGGAGTAGTACTGGTATCTTTAGATGGGCAGATACTAGAACAGTCGATTCGTTTGGGGTTCAAGGCCTCAAACAATGAAGCAGAATATGAAGCACTCGTTGCAGGACTGAAGCTGGCAGCAGCAGTACAAGCAGATAAGGTAATAGTTTTTTTTGACTTACAACTTATAGTTAACCAAACAACAGGCAAGTTTGCGATTCGAGATGAAAGGATGTCGGCCTACGCAAATGAGGTCATCAGGTTGGCAACCTTGTTTCAGAACTGCCGACTACTTCAGGTCAGCCGAGATAATAACAGTCATGCTGATGCATTGGCCAACCTAGCTAGTGCAATACAACCTAGGAAAGCGAGGACAATAATGGTAGACTACTTGTCGGGCCCAAGCATCAAACCACTGACCGCAGAGCGTGAAGCAATGTGTGTGAGCATGGGACCAAGCTGGATGGATGCAATTGTTGCATTCCTGAAAGAAGGAAATCTGCCAGATGACCACAAGGAGGCACACAAGATCAGATTGAAGTCGGCAAGATTCAGTCTGACAACAGAGAGACATCTCTACAGAAGATCCTTCACTGGACCCCTTTTGAAGTGTGTACATCCTTCACAAGTTGAAGATTTTTTATATGAAATTCATGAAGGAATTTGTGGAAGCCATGCTGGAGGCAGATCATTTGCCCATAGGGCCATTACCCAGGGGTATTGGTGGCCCTACATGCAGAAAGATGCAGAAGCCTATATGAAGAAGTGTGAAAAATGCCAAAGGTTTGCACCTCTGATACACCAACCAGCAGCAGACCTGAACCCAGTATCCAGTCCTTGGCCGTTTGCCCAATGGGGAATGGATCTTGTCGGACAACTACCCCAAGCAACTGGGCAAAGGAAGTACCTGCTGGTAGCAACAGATTACTTCACCAAGTGGATAGAAGCTGAGCCCTTAGCCAAGATCCGAGATGTGGACGTAAAGAACTTCATATGGAAGAACATAATCACAAGATTTGGGATTCCAAGAGCAATAGTTACAGACAATGGAACACAATTTGACAGTAAGCTGATCAAGAGCTTCTGCGCAAAGTTCAAGATCAAAAACTACTTTTCGACCCTAAGCTTTCCTCAAAGCAATGGACAAATAGAAGCATCCAACAAAGTTATCTTGGATGGGATAAAGAAGAGGCTGCAGGCAGTAAAGGGAAAGTGGGTGGATGAACTACCAAGTGTACTCTGGGCATATCGGACTACGCCGAGAAGATCAACGGGAGAATCTCCCTTTGCCATGGCCTATGGCACATAAGCTGTCATTCCACTGGAGGTCGGCATCCCTGGGATCAGAACCCAGGGAGTGGAGAATGGGACTAATGATGTACTCTTAGCCCGAGATCTGGATCTACTAGAAAAAAGAAGAGAAAGAGCTGCAATTCAGTTAGCAGCATACCAGCAGCAGCTTGCCAGGGCTTACAATAAAAAAGTTAACCCAAGGGAGTTCCAAGTAGGCGACCTAGTCTTGAGAAAAGTCGTCGGCAACAAGAAGGATCCCAGGGAGGGTAAGCTTGGCTCAAACTGGGAAGGACCCTACAGAATCACTTCGGTATTAGGCAATGGGGCATACTGGCTTGAAGACAATGAGGGCAAAGAGTTGCCAAGACCTTGGAACACTTGCAATTTGAAATTTTTCTATCATTAGAATTTTTTGTCATTTTGCGGAAGTAAATAAATGAAGTTTTTTAGCTTGTTTATATATATTTATACACTTTTGACTGATAAAGATACGTAACATTGCTTCTGGAATACATGTATAATGAGAACCCAAGTGGAACTCAGGTTCACATCAGGGGGGCAGAGAGAAGAAAAATAGGTTTAACACTTGTTGAAACTTGAGAAAAGTTTACAAGTTGAAGTTAAACCGATATAATGTTTAACACTTGTTGAAACTTGAGAAAAGTTTACAAGTTGAAGTTAAACCGAGATGATGTTTAACACTTGTTGAAACTTGAGAAAAGTTTACAAGTTAAAGTTAAACCAAGTTTGTATGACCGAGGTGTGTCACCCCGAGGAGGTTACACAAGGGTTGAAGCGTATATTAAAGATATACAAAATTATTCTAAGTATGAAAGGCATACAAGAAGCAATAAAGGGAAGACAAACATGCAAATATTCTAGAAAGAAGGAAGTTCTATTCATTAAAAGGCACATCGGCCATATAAAGAGCTTACATTGTCTCAAAAACAAAGAAATACAGAGTGTAAAAGACAAAGGAAAAAGACATCAAAACTAAGATTCCTCAGCATCATTAGTAGGCTGGGTCTAGATCCCGAAAGACTGCTAGGAGGACATCTCGGCCACAAGCTCAGCATCAATCTCTTGAAGAGTCTGATCAAGGCTCTTGTCGGCGAGAAGTACGACCAATGATGCCTGCTCAGAGGTAGCTTCCTTGGGAACCTCCTCAACCTCCTCATCTTGAGTTAAGTCTAGGACTTGCTCATTTTAAGGGAGAGACTTAGCCCCAGCAACATCTTCTGACTTCCTCACCAAAACCTCATCCTCGGACTTAGAGTCGTCGTCGGCGAATTGGCTTGGAGTTAGGGGGAATGGCAGAGGAAAGACATCGGCATTCCTGAGGGGGAATCCTCGGGCACGTCAAGCCTTTTCAGCAAGGTCATCCAGCTAAGGATGAAGCCCCTGTTGCATGCCTGCTTCACCTGCTTTTTGTAGTCTGCCGTAACATCGGCTACCCCTTCATTGTAGCCCTTCTCGTTGGCGGCCCTGACTTCGGCCTCTTTGGTGGCCAGGGCGTCTTGAAACTCCTTTTGGGCCTCGGCTATCTTATCCTCGGCCTCTTTCAGCTGGGCTTGAAGGACTTTGTTTACCGCTTCAGCAGCACCAACCTTTTCTTCGGCATCGTCCTTTTCTTTGATAGCGACCTCGACCTGATCCTCCAGGGTCTTCATCTTTGACTGCAAAATTTTTATTAATTTTCTAAAGACTGGAGATCTCCCTCTTCTTCTCGGCCAGTTTCTCCCGGTTCTCAAAAGATTGTATTGAGAAGGAGTGAGCATGCTGAATGGCCTGAAAGTGAACAAGACAAAAGTTATTAGAAAATTTTCTAAAGTATAAAAAAAGAAGAAAGAAAAAACAACCAAGCAAAGGCACTTACTTGAACGGAGCGCTGAAGCATCAGAGCATAATTCTCATACTCCCTCAACTCGGCGTTTCGGTCAAGATCGTCGGGAAGTAGCAGAGCGATACTCAGGGCAACACCGACATTGATGTCATCGGTGCTATCACTAGCCATGACTGGCTTATCTTCCAGAGTGATTTGGGGAGCCCAGGGGGCATCGTGCTTTGAAGACCTTGAGGTGGTTGCAGCAGACGACCTCGGCTTCTTTGATCTGGTGGATTCAGGTGGTTGTGTTTCAGCAGACCTCTTCTCAGGGATGGAAGTGGTTTTCTCACTTGGAGCCAATTTGGAAATTAGCAAAGTGTCCTCAGTATCAACCTGAGTCACCTTTGCCTTTGGCTGAGCCTTTTTTATTCTTTTTTGCTTTGGTGGAGGCTGGGTTTGTGTTGGCTGACCGTCAACGTTGGTAGGAATACTGGCCAAAAGATCTTTTGCAACTGCTTTTTGACGACCCATCTCGGCAGAAAAAACAGCTCATCGCCGACGTTGTCGTTGAGATGGTGGGATCAGGTATGGAGCCAAGGTTGACGGCTGCTCGGTTGGATCAGAGGTTGATCCTTGGTCTGTCCGAGATGTGGACGCGACTTGTGGAGTTGTGGCAGAAGGTGGAGAAAGGCTTTTCTTCTTCTTTTTTGGGACATCGGGAAGAGCTGACTTCTAAGTAGGGATGAAGTTGAGAAGCAGAGGGGCCTTCCGCTTGTGGATTGGCAAATTCAGAAGTTTCTTTAAGTCTTTGCTGGGGAAGAAAGACTGGCGGAAGCCCTTTGCTGGCTGAGGAAGAACTGCAAAAAAAGAAAACAAGCGTAGACATTAGAGCACAGTGTTGAAAACTTTATGCAAGAAAGCAAGAAACTTTGTGAAGGGTGGCCCTTACCAGCTCCTTCCCCAAAAACTGTTCGACTTAGGGGATAAAGATGGAGGTCATCGTTTGGCTGAAACTCCCAGTTACCCGAGACGATGAAGTAATCATCCCCCGTTCCCTTGTTTGAGTCAGGGAGATCGGCAACGATTTTGTATTCGGTGGACCTCAGCTTGAGATAATAGATGTGGCCTTTTTCCGATTTCAGGCGACACATGGTATAACAGTATTGGAAGTCGGCAAAAGTAATCCTAGCATTCTCTTGTTTGGCTAAGGCTATGGTACCATTAATAATTCGGTAAGAATTGATGGCAAGTTGCATTGGGTTCAACCTATAGAAATAAAGGATTTCACAGAAAAAGGGGTCAAGTGGAAACCTAAGTCCACATTCAATAAACGCTACTACTGGGAAAGGCATGAGGTTTACATCGGGCATGATAGAGTCATCCTCCCCAGCCAACCTCAGATGAACATCGGCCGGGATTTCAAACTCTTGCCTAAAGTACTCTAATTTGGCCGGGGTATCTACTCTATGTTTCCACATACCAATAACGTTGGCTTAAATGGAGCTACTAGATTTCGGGAAATAGTATTTTTTTGGAGGGTTTAAAGGACCTCGGCTAAAAACCTAAAAGTGTACTATGGTAAGGGTTTATATGAATCTAGAAGGAATTCGTTTCAGTTTTTCCTAAAAAATTGTGGGTTCTACAAACAAGTCCCAAAACCTAAGTCTGTGGGAACAAAGATCGAAGGCAAGAATCTGGAAAAAGGCATAGAAAACAGAAAATAGGAACGTGTTTTAGAATCAAGAACAAGGGTGAACTACCAAGAACACTGTGACAAAGTGTGTGAAAGGGTACAAGGCCAAGAACAATGGCAAAAGTGGGCAAATATGTGTGCAGATTGTGAATATTCAAGAAGAGATTGGGCAAAAATGGAATCACGAGACAATCATACTTAGATATATGAACAGATTAAACTCACAAGCAAGTTCGCAAGAATGGCAGGAATTCAAGATATCTTCAAAAACTGAAACAAGATATTAAATCAGGAGGAAACAGTAACTTACCGAGGAGGGGAAGCTGGAGTTGAGATCGCCGAAGTCAGACAGACGGCGGTAGCAGAAGAAGAGCCTCGCCGGAGGAAAATAAACGGTGGTGATAGCAAAGCTTGAAAGTTTGAAACAATGGAGGGTTTGAGAAAACTAGAGAGAGAGAAAGTTTCAGAGAGGATGAAAAGTGAAGAGATAAAGAGAAGGGATATTGGTTTTGTCCAAAAATGTGAAAATGCGGCAAAAAGAAATTGATGAGCCTAGAAAGACGGATTTGTCAGGCGGCGCATACAGGCACGAGACGAATTAAAGGCGCGTCACAAACACGATCTAGTAAGGGAAAGGCACGTAACCAAAATGGTTGAGTTGTTATGTATAACAGCTCATACACGTAATGAAGCTCTTAAAATTCATGATCTTTCAGAAGACATGTCGGCCTATAATGACGATCTCGATTTAAACCGATGTACTGGCAGGAAATTCTAGTATAGGTTCCATCACCTCAGAATGCCGAGGTAATAGAACCTAGGGGGTAGTTGTGGGGATGTATTTTATGAGTACCAGCACGTGGCCAAGGTGACGCCGACGTGTCAGCCGAGGTGCCACATGTCCTGGTCATGACGCTGAGGTGATCTCGGGAAGGCCGAGGTTATCTCCGAAGATATCGGAATCCGAGATAAGCGGATAAGGGCAAGAGTCCTGGAATAAGGAAGGACTTCAGGATGGATAAGGATAATACTCTTAGGGAGTCTATCCTTATCTCTTGAAGAGTCCAAAGTAAGCACTGAACAGGAATCCATTGAAGCTAGGCTTCTGTTGGGACAAGGATTGAGTTAACTATAAAAGAAAGGCACCCCCGATGGGTCTAAGGTACGCAATTTACTTTCTGAACAGTGAGTTTAGCACTATTGATTATCTTTGAGAGATATACTGACTTGATCGTCAGAGTGCCCCCGGGTGGACGAACCACCGCCGGAATCTTCTCTTTCTGTTACAGGTTAGCCAGGTGTCATCTATTCTGCCAGTTCTCTCCAGCTGATTACTGAGTTAGCAGTGTGGTCAGAAAATCACTCACACAGAAGCATAGCCACATTTTCTTAATGGTTTCCGCTTGTCTCCAGTTGGAGATCAAGATTTTACTTTTTAGTTTACTTCATAAGCCTATTTTTAGGTTCCATTTCAATAATTCAAACCGTTCACATTTTAAGATTTGTCGAGTATATTATCCCTATAAAATATTAAGTCGATCGGATAACGACAATTACTTATTCGAATCAATTTTATATGAACCGTTTATTTTTTCAATGTTTATTTTTTTTAATACAAAATTGATTCGAATACATAGTTACCGTTATCCTATCGATTTGGTTTTTTATAGAAATAATGTATTCGACGAATCTTAAAATATAAACGATTCGAATTATCAAAACAAAATCTAAAAGTAAGCCCACGGAATAGACTGAAAGATCCAGTCTTGATTTCTAACTAAAGAGAGACAAGCTGGACCTTTCCCAATTCATTCCCTTCCACATGCAAAAAGCTATAAGGTGTACAGTTTTGGCCACAATTGAGTTCTCACTTTCTTGAGTTTTGTTTTGTTTTACTGTAGTGTACCAAATAATGTTTTGCATCTTTTGTGTCCCAAGAAATGGACAAGCACTCATGGTATGTTTTCATACAAAATGGGAACAACTTTAACGGCCTCTTTTGTAGGCCTGAGCCACCTTGTTAGAGCATCTTTAATGTTAATTATAATAGCAGTCAAAGTTAAAATATGGTAATTTGAGTTGACTTGGGTTTTCTAGTGGCACATGTTATAGCGACTGTCAAATTTGATAATTGTCAAAATTTATATTAAATTTGGCACAAGTTTTGACAAATGTCAAATCTGTTAGCTCAGCCAAAATCAACTGATTTCATTCATTCCTTCCTTTCTTCTCTCCCTCCCTTTCTCAAATAATTTTTTTTTAAAAAATGAAATTCACCAACAAAAAAAAAAAATTAAACAAAATTCACCACTAAACCCTTCCAAAAAAAAAAAAAAAAAATTTAAAACCAAATTTCACCAAAATTTTGTTAAATATAATCAGACAACAACAATGTATGCACATGCCGATTGCATAAGATATTACATAAAGTGGTCATCCTGAATGTCCTAGAGGATGACCTCAATATTTTAGAGTAGTTGTCCTGGAAAATGTCCATATCTTGGTTGAGATTGTGCCAAAATGGCTTTGCACCATTGACACTCTATTGCTATAATTTGACAATTTATTACTGTAGCATGTCAAATTATAATTTTGCCAATGCTATAATAACAATTCCCATTAGAGATGCTCTTAGAATGACCTTTTAATGTCATCTTTTACCTTGAAAATGATTTGTAAGGTACAAATTTTAAATTAATGTAAATTTTGAATATTGTGAGTTATATTAAATTGAATCTTCTTTACTTATTTAATTATTGAAGGGGGCACAATTACTCAAGCCTATTTGTATGGAACCTAGTTGGGCTGGACGAAGGTCCCCACTCCGAAATGGGCCATCTCTCGCACACTAAGATAGGCCGAGCTAAGGGATCAGTCTTGGCCCATTCCCTACTCCGAACGACGGAATCACTAGCGAACGACGGAATGACGGAGTCGCTCAACCAATACCATGCAAGTAAAGGGCGCGTGGTGCCCGACGGAATCGCTCAACAGAATCTTTGCTCTCCTCTATTAAGGGGCGTATTAGCATCACAACTAGGTGTCAGGCGGCGAATGAAGACGGCTGAGTACCAGACAGTGAACGAGGAAGCTTGATAAACAAGTCATACGATCCTTATAAAAGGTAACCTTACTCTATTTGAGAAGGGGCAATCTCTGGACTCTAGAGACACACTTGTACTCTCTATCTTTTCCCTACCAAACTCCGATGTTGACTCGACCGTCAGAGGGGTTTCCAACCAACCCTCAGTCGGGTAGCCTAACCGTTTGTTCCTTGCGCAGGCCTCTACCCATTGGTGCACTAGGGTTCATCTACAAAGTTCTATCTCAATCTATTGCGGAAACAAGTTCGCATATTTGGCACTGTCTATGGGAATCGTTCTCTGATTGCTTTGTGACAAACTTCGACAATGGGTATTGAAGAAACCCCGCAACCTGGGATTGGATAGAAAACTCCAAGAACGAAGAGAGCCAAAGACTAGGGTCTGGCCTTCCCTACTGGGAATAACGATCTGATGGACCACGATAATTCGACCATCGATACGGCGGAGTGATGTCATGCCACCGTATATTAATCATCTCAACGACTGTTTGTTAAGAAGGACCACCGTGAACGCATCATCGACTCGATGAGTCTGAAGATTGAGGAGCTACGTGCACAACTGAGGAAGCAGATGGTGCCTCAGGGTGAACCAATGAGGTCTGAAGGGGGACCGTTGCAGCAACGGAGGCACATTCCACCCCCACGACGAGAACGGTCCAACTACGGTCCTGTTCATGGTGAGCATAGTCGACCAATTCTAGTACGTAGTGAAGAGGCCAGCAGTAAGACGGAGAATCTCTGAGAGGACCTCGCAAGAGACAGAAGACCGTCAGTCATCATTCAATAATTTATCTTCCTCCGTGCCATCGTGACGAGCGACCACATAACTTGAGGACATGGTTGAACGACAACCGAGGGGATGACCGACGGTCAAACAAGGTAGCGGAACGACGACTAGAAAGGGAGAAAAAGCATCTAGATCGATCTGTTCATCAGATAGAGCTTCGTGCTCTAGACCGACTAGTCTTTTCGCTCCTTTGCCCTGAAATTGAAGCAGTGGAAGCTCCTCATAAGTACAGTCCACCAAAATTCATCCTCTATGATGGGAAATCAGACCCCCTGACTCACATCAGCCACTACCACCAAATGATGTCATTTTGGAATCAGAACGATATGTTCATGTGCAAGGTTTTCGCCTCTAGCCTTGGTGAGCATGGCCTTTGGTGGTATAATAAGCTTCATCTTCAATCAATCTATGATTGGGCTCAGCTCTCCAAGCTTTCCTTGCATGGTTTGTTTCTAATAGCCAAATCGCGAAGGGATTTGACACCTTGTTCAATACTTGGAAGGATAAAAATGAGTCTTTGCACGAATACGCTCGGTAGTATTGGGAGGCGTATGGCGATTTAGAAGAAGATGTTTGTAGTGAGCCATTAGCAGCTCTATACTTCAAACAAGGTCTCCCTCCTTTACACAAGCTTAGACAATCGTTGACGAAACGACCCGCCTCCGACTTAAAAGAGTTGAGGGCCTGGATAGAGGAGCAAGCTTGTGTGGAAGATGACGCTGCCTCTGTACAAATGTCAGTTACAAATGATACAGTTAAGGCCTCCTGGAAACAAAGGGCCTAAACAGCCTAGGAAGGAGGATCAGTGAAGGAGGTATCGCCAAAATAAGTAACTCACAGTAGAACCCAAAGAAGAAAGAAGTAGATCTTACGAAGCCATAACCACTGTGTTCACGGAGCCGATCTACACGCTCTTAGAAAAGATCAAGGGAGAACCCTACTTCGTTTGGCCCCCTAAGATGATGGGGGACCCTGCTCGACGTATTCAAGAGTGGTGATGCTCCTACCATCGTGAGAAATGACATAAGACGCAGAACTGCAGAGACCTTATGAGGCATCTTAAAGACTTGGTCACTGTCGACCACCTCTAGCAATGGAACAATGTGGAAAAGACAAGGGCAAAACAAGGGCAACCCCTAGCCCCTCCACCAAAGGACCAAGCCCCAAGGCTAATGATCAATGTCATCCATGGGGTGACCGACCCCCAAAGGGAGAATGCCCTTTGTGGTGAGATTCAGAGAGCCACGCACTTGCAACAAGTCATGTCAATAGGACCATTGCTCAAGAAGTCCAAAATGGAAGCAAAACCCTCTCAGTTTGACATTGTGTTCTCCAAGAAAGATCTGAAAGGGATCCAACATTGTCACACTGATGCATTGATCGTCACCATCGGTGTGGTGAACAAATTTGTTGTGAAACGGGTCCTAATTGATCAAGGGAGCACCGCTGACATTATGTATTATGACATTTTCAAAAATTTGGGTCTTGATGAGCAACACTTAATCCCCACAATCTACCCTTTGGTTGACTTCAATGGACAAACAGAGTGGCTGCTTAGCTGGATCACCTTGTCCATCACAACAAAGTCCAAAATGGTCTCCCTATCGACTTCTTGGTGATCAACACTTCATCTCCTTATAATGCAATCATCGGTCAACCTTGGATTCATATAATAGAGGCGGTGCCATCCACTTACTGCCAGGTAGTCCGTTTCCCAACAAAGAATGGGATGAAGGAGATTAGGGGTGACCAAGTAGCAGCGAAACATTGCTTCATCGCCGCCATGAAGTCTAAACAAGCATGCAAGGAAGTCCAAATGGTCGAATTGCCTAATCAGCCTGTACTTGAAGACATTGGTAGAGTACCAACAGAAAAGATGGTGTAAGAGCTCGAAATGATCTTGGTGGACGAAGGAGGTCCAAACAAGTTCTTTCTGCTTAGCACTTCGCTTCTCGCCGACGAGAAGAAGCAGCTGCTACCTCTCCTCCACAAGAATATCCAAGTATTTTCCTGGTCTGCTTACAAGACTCCTGGGTTGGACCCAACCTTTGCATGTCACCAACTCAATGTCCAACCAACAGCTCGGCCCGTAGTCCAAAAGAGCAAATGATTGTTCGCAGAACACACAGAAGCGGTCATCCATGAGGTAAACAAGCTTCTAGTGGCAAGGGTCATACGGGAGGTACAATATCCGAAATGGTTGTCTAACATTGTCATGGCCCGAACCCGCCCCTATGGGTTAAGGACATAACCGGCCAGTAATCCTGAGATTACCTACGGCCTCAGACTAAAACAAACATAACTCGACAGAGTAAAGGGGCCAAACGGAAGCAAAAATTTAAAACTTTGTCCATAGAGCCGTGCTTATATGCACATCAAACAAAACATACTCACATACGTTAATAACCCATGTCAAAAGTATAGTAGCATAAACTTCCTCACAACCAAGATCATCTAAACTGAGCCAACCCATGACAGACTATATACAAATGTACACAAAGTCCTTGCCGAAAATACAAAATATGATTACATAACAAAATGACAAGGATGGGTCTCGCACGTGAGACACAAGGCTGACTCTCCAAACTCATGTTGTTTCTGGCAACTTCACTGGGGCTGGGTTTGTGCATCTCTTGGCTCACCTACAAACACATGAATGAGCGTGAGCGATAGCCCAGTGAATAATATCAATTACAGAAGTCATATACACAACATGTAGAACAACATAATCCAAACGGCCTTGGGCCCAATTCATTTTCCTACTTAACATATGTACATTATACAAAGTTTAGGTCAAGTAACTGTAGTTCCAAACATACTGGCCTCTGGCCCATTCAAATTTCCATTTATGTCTAAACGGCCTTCGGCCCATTCATTTATGTCAAAACGGCCTTCGGCCCGATCATTCATGTGAAAACGGCCTCCGGCCCACTCATTCATATCAAAACGGCCTTCGGCCCACTCATTCGTATCAAACGGCCTTCGGCCCACTCATTCGTATCGAAATAGCCTTTGGCCCATACATTCATATCAAAACGGCCTTTGGCCCACACATTCATATCAAAACGGCCTTCGGCCCACTCATTCGTATCGAAACGGCCTTTGGCCCATACATTCATATCAAAACGGCCTTTGGCCTCTACATTCATATCAAAACGGCCTTCGGCCCATTCAGGCTTATCAAAACGACCTTTGGTCCATTCGTGTTCAACTTACATCCACAATCCCAATTAGCAGTTCACAAGCTTAAGGGAATAAACAATTGAACATTCATAAGCATTCAAATATCGATATTACTCATAGTGATCGGCTTGTGGATTTGCCCTGGAGCTTGACCCTACACATTCCATGAACACAAAAGGGTCATTAACAATTCAATCCGTTCCTAAATTCACATATTCCTCTTTAGGCTTTATTCTTATCTTATTAACTCATTTACAAAGCTTAACATATGCCTAAGAGTGCTTACAAGTGAAAGAGAACGGAAAACAGAACACAGAATGCAAAAACAGAATTTCAGAAAACAGGGTCCCCGCTCGAGCGGACCCTTAAGGCCTGCAAAATTACTGGTTGCATCAAATCCCCGCTCGAGCGCGAACTCCTCCGCTCGAGCGGACGTCCTGTCTACATAGCTCCCCGCTCGAGCGTCAACTTCCCCGCTCGAGCGGGAATCATGTCTGCAGAAAAATACTGGGAGCTCGATTTCTCCGCTCGAGCGGCACTACCCCCGCTCGAGCAGAAGTCAGAATTCTGGAAATTCCAGATTGTGTTCTTGAGCTTCATCTCGACATTCAAAGGCTCTAAATGCATGATTTCGGTCCAAACTTCACATAGTCATGTACTAACATGGTACAAACCTAGAATTATAACATATTGAAGCTCAATTTCATAATTTATCTACATGCATGGCTCATTTTCCACCAAACTCATTACCAATGTAACCATTTCATGCATTCAAAGCTTCTACTTCCATGGATTGTACATGCATGTGACTTATAACCTTCATTCTCATCCCAAAATGATGAAAAGATGGTCAAATGCATGGATTTCAACCAAAATTGCAACATGAGTCATGTGATTCAAGCTCAAATATGCAAATTCAAAACAATACATGCATGCATATATATAAAGTCTTCAAATTCATCAAAACCAACTCCTTTCATGTTCTAGATCACAAATTAATCTTCAATTTGCAAAATCACAACTCAAATTCATGAGTTACGGGTTGGTTACTCACCTAGGAGCTTTAATCTTCCAAACTCTAGTCAATTCTTGAGTTAAATCTTCAAATTCCCAAGCTAGAGCCAAAAATTGCCCAAGTCTCTTCCTCTCTCTCTCTATGGCCGGCCTCTCCCTCACTCTCAATTGTCTACTCAAATTTTTGAGTTTAAGAGAGCCAAATGAGGGTGAAATACAATTGTACAACAAGCCCCACTAACATTTATTTTAATATAAAATAATAGGGCACTTAATTTATCAATTTAATCAGTTTAAATTGACCAGAATCAATTTTCAATTAAATTTCACCGTAGGCTCTAAAAATTATGCCAATCACAATAGCGTAATCAATTTCGGGTTCTATGGCCGATAAGGCCCTCAATTTAATTCCCGAAGTGGATTATTCAAACAGATTTTCCTACGGCGAACAGATATGAATTCAAAATCACATATTATCACATAATGGCACACAAAATCATGCTAAACACATAACCATAAACAAATTAAGGACCAGTTTAGCACAATACAGAACAGGGGTATCACAAACATCATTGTGGTGAAGAAAAAGAACAGCAAATGGAGGGTGTGTGTAACAACCCAAATTTTCAATTATTCTGTAAAATTTATACTAATATTATTTAATCACAGTTGGGAAAATATACGATTTATTTTGTATTATTATATGTAATTTTGTAAAATAATATAATTAGTTTAAGAATTGAGCAAGGTTTAAAATAAAAAAATAAAAAATAAAAAAAAAAATAAATCGAAGCAACACATAGCCTAGATGATAATTAGGCATGCATAGGTGTAGACTAGTGAGTCACCTTTGGGATAAGGTTGAATTGAGGGAGGAGAATTTGGAGGAGCCGCGTGTGTAAGTTGTGCTTGGGTTGCCTCCTATAAATAGAGAGGAGGTGATCAACTATGTGGAAAGAAAAGGAAAAAAAAAAGAGAGGGGGAGAGGCACGTAAATTGTTGGTAGTAGGAATTTATAGTAGGAAGGTTGTAATAGTGGAGTAAGGCTAAGTGTCAATATTAAGGTGTGTTATATTATACCTTGAGTTACCATAATATATTTTATGTATGTTTTGATTTACCATAATTTATTTTATACACGTTATATTTTATTAGTTATATCAATACAAGTTATGTTTTATAAACATTTTAATTACGTGGATTAATTTCTGAACTCTATTTGTTAAAATGAAAACCCATGGATATATTTGTTTAAATTTTAAAGAATATTTGACTATGACCTTATAAACAATTATGTTTTGTAAGTACCACCAGTAAGTCCCATGTCTTGGGGGACTTAAATAACCATTAACCTTTGTTTGGTCACTTTGTGAGCCTCTATTGTCATGGATCTATTGACCTCTGTTCTGTGCGGAGCAAAGTACTGTGCAGAGATAAGTGCTACACTGTTGTGGGAGCCACCTCTATAATCCGTACGAGCCACCTATTGAATCTGTACATTTGTTCTGACTGTCACTCATGTGACCTCTGTTCTGTTCTATTCGGTACCGTGGTTATGGTTATTTATTTACATAATCTCAGTTTTGCTACTTAAATGATTATTTGTTCACACTAAGTTATCTTAAATATTTTAATTACATAAATATCCATGGTTATTTTGTGTCCCTTATACTCTTGGCATAATATTTCTCACTCTACCATGTGCTTATAGCTGTTTACCAATTTTCAAGAAATAATGCAATTCAGAAATAGTTTTTGGAAAGTCTTAGATGCGAGACTGCGGAATAGACACACACAGTACTTTTATGATAGTTTTATATGTAAATATCGGCCTTTTTAGTCAATAAATTTTGTAATAAAAATAGAAGCTCCGATAATTATTTTGGTACCCTCACTTAAATATTATTTCCGCTCGCGCTTATTAATTTGTTCAAGAATTGGCCGGAGGTAATTTCAGTTACTGGCCATCACGATACTTTACCCTTGGGTACGGGGAGCGAGTCATGACAAATAGTATCAGAGCAATGGTTTATAAAAAAAAAAAATTATCATTGGAGCATAGGACACACACACATTTAAGAAGTAAGATAGCAGGTAATTAGTACCTAAATATTATACTTTGTTAGTCGATTTAATTATATTATAGTTTTATATGATTTTATATATATATATATATATTATTTTTTTTTTATTTTTTTGTGTGCATAATTTGTGAAGGATATTAGATATAATTTATATTTGTTATAGCAAAAGAAGGAAAAGAAACAAAGGGTGTCGGGCTCAAGCATCTACCAAAATTATAATATAATTAAATACATATAATTTCCAGTTCAGTATTCAAAAAAAAAAATTCATTTTGACTTTTTAAAAGTGGGTTCAAATTATAAAGATACTAATTTTGAAATTATTTTCCATCAGTGGAAAGTTCACGAATAAAAGAAATGGAAGCTCATCTCAAATTCCTTCAACTCTTGCATGTGATTATGTCATTTCATTTCCAGTCGCTTGTTTAATTATGTTCTCATTTTTTTCTTTTCAGAAATAAAACCAATGAAAAGTTTTTAAAGCCACTACTTGTTTCTTATTTTTGCCCAAAACAAATTTTGACAACTAGACAGTGAGTTGTTTTTGGTAAAAAAATTTTGAGGTAATATTTTCTATCAGATTAATCATCTAATATGTATTTATCAAAGTGCGCAGCGGATAGCTTACATATATGACAAATTTCGAGGACGAAATTTTCAAAGGAGGGAAGATTGTAACAACCCAAATTTTTAATTATTCTGTAAAATTTATACTAATATTATTTAATCACAGTTGGGAAAATATACGATTTATTTTATATTATTATGTGTAATTTTGTAAAATAATATAATTAGTTTAAGAATTGAGCAAGGTTTAAAATAATAAAATAAAATAAAATAAAAAGAACAAACCGAAGCAACATGTAGCCTAGATGATAATTAGGCATGTATAACTGTATAATAACTCTGGGATACAATACCTTGGATAAACCTTGACTGTTTGCCTTAGCTAACCATTTTCATACCTCGGCTAACACTTTAAAAATAAAAATATTTTTACAAGTGTTATTGCTTTTTTACCTCCATACGCTATCTTCTATTAAAACTTTACCCTTTCCAAGTTTCGACAACCTAGTTGGTCACCTT
Organism: Camellia granthamiana; assembly: GCA_036172215.1. NCBI lineage: Eukaryota > Viridiplantae > Streptophyta > Magnoliopsida > Ericales > Theaceae > Camellia > Camellia granthamiana. The sequence goes on along the minus strand of CM069904.1, from coordinate 5,772,427 downwards.
GGGTAGCATGTACCTCGGATACTTTATTCATCATTGCATCGGCTAACTCCAACTTGTAAATTTCTCCGAAATTTCAACAAGTGTTAAGCCCATTTCTGAAAATTTCAACAAGTGTCAAACTCTTAAGTTTGTTCATCACTCCAGCTCTCTGCCTCCTAATGTGAACCTAAGTTCCACTTAAGTTCACATTAAGAATGTGACTACAGTCTTTTGCCGAAGTCATATTCAAACAAAGGCTTCCTGAGGTGTTTCAACATTGGTTTCTTTGTTAATCAACTTAATTCCATTCTGAGTTTGACTGTACCGATATGGCAAGTCTAGGTTAATTCAACTCCATTATATGCAAGTATAATTCAACTCTGTCATATAATAAGTTTAAGTTATTCATCATGTTTTATTCAGAAACATCGCCAACTTAGTTCAACTCTATCATATGCAAGTATAATTCAACTCTGCCATATAATAAGTCTAAGTTATTCGTCATGCTTCATTCAGAAACATCGCCAACTTAGTTCAACTCTATCATATGCAAGTATAATTCGACTCTACCATATAATAAGTTTAAGTTATTCGTCATGTTTCATTCAGAAACATCGCCAACTTAGTTCAACTCTATCATATGCAAGTATAATTTGACTCTACCATATAATAAGTCTAAGTTATTCGTCATGTTTCATTCAGAAACATCGCAAACTTAGTTCAACTCTATCATATGCAAGTATAATTCGACTCTGCCATATAATAAGTCTAAGTTATTCGCCATGTTTCATTCAAAAACATCGCCAACTTAGTTCAACTCTATCATATACAAGTATAATTCGACTCTGTCATATAATAAGTCTAAGTTATTCATCATGTTTCATTTAGAAATATTGCCAACTTAGTTCAACTCTATTATATGCAAGTATAATTCAACTCTGCCATATAATAAGTCTAAGTTATTCGTCATGTTCACCATGGGAACATCGCCATACGATATTTCAATCTTATCGCACAATCATGGATTCCAACAACATTTTCACGCCTTTTTACATAAGCTTCGGCATCCTTTTGTATATAGGGTCACCAGAATCCTTATAACATAGCTCTATGGGCAAGGGATTTTCCCTCTATATGGATCTCGTGCAAAAAGTCTTCAACTTGGAAAGGATGTACACATCGCAATAGAGGTCCACTAAAAGTCCTTCTGTATAGATGGCCTTCTGCCAAGAAGAAAAACCTGGCCGACTTCAGTCTAATCTTGTGTGCTTTTTGTCTTCTCAGATCTGGGATCTGCTCATTTAGGCTGAGTTCTTATCTTCTCGGACCTACTCATCTAGGCGGAGATCTTGTCTTCTGGGATCCGAGATCTGGAATCTGGGATCTGCTCACTTAGGCTAAGCTCTTGTCTTATCGGACCTAATCATCTAGGCCGAGATCTTGTCTTCTAGGATCTGGGATTCGGAATTAGGGATCTGGAATCCGGGATCTGCTCACTTAGGCTGAGCTCTTGTCTTCTCGAACCTACTCATCTAGGCTGAGATCTTGTCTTCTAGGATCTGGGATCCGAGATCTGGAATCCAAGATCTACTTCACTTAGGCTGATCCTTCTATACTTGAAAGTCATCTCCTTGGGAGCGCTCATGCCCCCTGTCTTTGCATCCCTTCTGAAAGTGTGACACCGGAATTTTCTTTTAAAATTGCAATAAATAGAACTCAAAAATAAATAAATCAATCAATCAATAATAATAATAATAATAATAATAATAATAAATAAATAAATAGGAAATTGGGAATTTATCAATTAAATTGTTTGTGAGACACCACACATTAAATATTTTAGTAAGCGGTAAGTGATATTTTATAGTTGGGTGGTGAGATTTATAGACGTGAACCTAACATATAATCATAAGTAATTTTAGGACTCATAAAAGGAATCATCATCTTTAGATTTGAATTTTGAATAAAAAAAAAATGGTGATTTGTCGCCATCCTAATGCATAGGATGGTGACTAAGTGACTAAGTGATTCACCAACTTGCCACGTATTAGTCACATGGAGAAGGGCAACTTGACACCTATTTAACACGTGGCCGAACCTAGCAAAACATGCTGATGAATGATACAAATTCATTGCCTATAAATAGGGAAGTAATGGACTGAGTTTCAACAAGAAGAAAACAAAGGAAAAGTATACAAGAGGCAGGATACCAATCAATAATTAAGAGGTAGCACCGAGTAGCTGTCAATTGGTCGAAGTGAGAAAATAAAGGTTAAGGGTCAATTTTAAAGTGAGTTTTATTATACCTTGAGTTATTATAATATGTTTTCTACATGTCTTAAGTTACCATAATATATTTTACGAATGTTTTGAGTTACCACAATTTATTTTATATAATTTATGTTTTATGGTTAAGTTAATGTTTCAATTACGTGGATTAATTTCTGAACTCTATTTGTTTAAAATGAAACCCATGGATATGTTTGTTTAAATTTTAAAGAATATTTGACCATGATCTTGTAAACAATTATTTTCTGTAAATACCACCACGGAAGTCCCATGCCTTGGGGGACTTAAATAACCACAGGCCCCTGTTTGACCACTTTGTGGTCCCGTGTTTGTCATGGATCCATTGACCCCTGTTCTGATTGTCACTTAGTGACCCGTGTTCTGTTCTGTTCCGTACCGTGGTTATAGTGATTTATTTCAGTTTTAGCCACTTAATTAAATTGTGTATTCAACTCAAATTATGTTAATGTGTTAGTTTAAATAATTATCCATGGTCATTTTGTACCTTAATACTCACAGTATAATATTTCTCACTCTGCTATGTGCTTATAACTGTTACCCCTTTCAGGTGACGAGGTTTAGCAAGATCAAGATGGAAAATAAATCGCTGTGTTGTTTTTTTTAAAATCTTTTTTTTAAAATTTTTTATTTCTATCTGTTTTGTTTTGAACTCTTGTAATACAATAAAGTTCAAATAACTATGTTTTGTTCCCTTGTAAATAAGCAGTTGGTACCCCAATTATTTTATTTTAATTTATTTAATTTATCCGCTTGCGCTGCGACTACAAAATTATTGGAATTATTTCTTTTTTTATCTTGTTACGACGCCGAGCCTTTGGGTTTCGGGTTGGGGTCGTGATAGAAAGGGTCTTCATTCCGTTAATGTCGACACATTCTCCATCTTAGTTAAACTAGTCGTTGCCGACATGTTGATCTTGCACGATGATGGCCATCTATTCTAACTAAGTTCTCACAGACGACGCCAAATTGTGAGTGTTGATTTCCGACCACACAACTAAACGGAGAACTCAGCTGGAGAGCACCGGCAGAATAGATTTAGCCCAAACACCTGCCAACAAGAATATGAGAATACTGCGGTCGTTCGTCCATCCGGGGGCAGTCTGACGATCAAGTCAGTAATCTTATCTCTCACAGATATCAATACAAGTACTTAAACTTCAACAATGAAAGCATAAAAGCATTTCAAATAAAGCATACCTTAGACCCACGAGGGTGCCTTACTTTTATAATGATCAGTGTCCAACTTCCGCCCCGTTTGTTTCCAGAGATAGAATGGAGGTGATTGATAGTGAGGTGATTAATAGTGAGGGGATTGTTAGTGAGGGGATTGTTAGTGAGGGTCGTTTGTTTTCAGAGATAGAATGGAGGGGATTGATAGTGAGGGGATTAATAGTGAGGGGATTGTTAGTGAGGGGATTGATAGTGAGGGGATTAATAGTGAGGAATTGTTAAATTATTTTTATATAAAATAATAAAACAAATATAAAAATTAAACATTAATATTTTAAAAAAAAATCCCAATATAAAAAAAAAAAAAAAATTTCTAATCCCCTCACTATTTTTCTAATACCATCTCTACCTCCTCACTATGAATCCCCTCCCCAAGGGTATTAGTAATACCAAGGTATTAGTAGTACCCTCCATATCTCTCAAAACAAACACGGTATTAGTAATACCAAGGTATTAGTTAGTCCCAAGGTATTAGTAGTCCCAAGGCTATCTCTCAAAACAAACACCCCATATACTAGTCCCAAGGTATTAGCAATCCCAATACCCTCCCTATAACCCAAAACAAACGGGGCCTAGAAGTCTTACTTCATGGGATTCTATCCTTTACAAGGATGACATTTATCACAACTCATATTATTCAGATTAAGATGAACTCCCTCAAGAGTCCCATCTCTATCCAAATAGGTAGCTTGATGTCATCTAAAACTCTAGTCTTCTATCCAAATATCTCAAATTCTAGTATTATCGCACCATATCTCAGTACCATGGTCCGTCCACGTGGCACCTCAACTACGTGGACTACCTAAAAATATGTCCCCACAACAATTAATAAATTATTGATAAAAAATGACCAAGGTTTTTGTAAATTAATCTGGCACATTCATATTCATTGATAGTGAATCTCATATGAGTTTCATTAATGTTTAATGGTAATAGATGTATCAGATCAAATGTTAAACGAAAAAAATATATATAAAAACATGATTAATTTAACAGTATTATTAAAGATATCAATCTTGTGACTGGTAGATGGTGGAGTACTTTTTCCCGTGCCAATCGAGTTATGAAATTTTTTCCCATCCTAGAAAGAAACAATCACTACCAGCTATAAAAGAAATTAGGTGAGTGTAATAATCACATGATTAGTGTACTCTTTGGCCTTGTTTAATTAATAAAATTAATAGTAAAAGGATTAATAATTTCATAAATTAGTATATAATTAGTTATCTAATTAAATTAATGAGATAACTTATGAAGCACGGATACTCCAAAAATAGTGCCGTACGAGTACCAGGTACTTACCGGGTGCGAGTACGCGTACCGGTATGGCAATATGCATACCGGGTACGGCAAAAGGGGGTCCGGTACGTTTGGTTCATTTGGGTATAGCATGGGTACGCGTACCGAGTACGGCAAAAGGGGTCCGGTACGTTTGGTTCATTTGGGTACGGCGTGGGTACGCCATGGGTACGCCGGGACCACTTTTTTTTTTTTTTTTTTGGGCTTTTTCAGATCAGTAATTTTATTATTATTATTATTATTATTTTTGGTTCCCTTGCAGATCAGCAATTTTGATGTTTCTCTGCTGTCCTGTCTATTTGTATGAATTGTATAAGCATATTAGCAAATGATTTTGATGTTTTTAAAAAGCAATTTGAACAAAAAAAATAACAAGGCCTATAAAGGGCAGTTCTGTGTATAACTATGTATTATGTTTTTACTTCAGATCCTCCTAGAATTTCTTTATAAAATCTTTAATTATAACAAACTTTTAAAGTTTATGCACAAAACATTAAAAATTGATACGGTATTAGTTAATTAGTAGTGGTTGGGAATGATGCAATTTTATGTACAATGCAAATTGCAATTGACAACCTGCCTCAATTGCGAATTTTTTTTCCTTTATTGTTGGCAATTAACTTTAAATCTTTCTTTGGTCTTCTGTTATTTCTTTGGTCTCACCCTATAAAAATATCAAATTAATGAGCAAAAAGAAAGATTTTAAAAATAAATTATGATAACAAATTCATAGTACATAACATGTCAAAGTGAGAGATTTCACAAATATTATTTTTAACGCTTAATGGTTTTAAATTATAGGAAAATAAGTAGTTCTCTTTTTAGTTTTGATATTTAATTTTAATTTGTAGGTTGGATCCTTTAACCATAATTATATAAAAATATATATATATATATATATATATCGGCATACCGCAGTCGTACCCGTATCATACTTTTTTTGAGTTTTGCCGAGTCAGAGTACCCGCACTCGTACCCGCACCCGTGCTTCCTAGGAGATAACTATTTATTATGTATTCATATATTTTTTTTTTCCCTTTCATATTTGAAATTATGATCCCTAACTCCTTCAATATTAAAAATTCGTCAATTTCATTAGATTAAAAGTCCGTCATACATGTAATTCGGTTAACAAAATTTGCAATTAAATATGGGATGGTGAGTTCATGGACTAACAATCTCAATTCTACACTATAATCTCAAACATAACCTTTATTCCAAGATTTTGGCATAGGTGACCCGTGAGCCTTTTAACTCATATTAGTTGCTCATGAGCTTGGTTCAGCTCGTTATATATGTAAATAAATTCGATTTAAATTTTTAGACACATTTAATAAACGTGTCAAACTTATAAACTTGATTTATAAAGCTTGACTCATATTATTTATAATCTTATTATCAAACAATATAAAATATTTTATATATGCATATTTAATATAGAATAATAATGAGTTGATTGAACTTGATTAGCGAGTTAATTTTTTTCTTATTGAGCTAAAGCATGATTAGAATAAATGAACCGAATCGAACTCAAACTAGGTTAATTTTCAAGGCTGAACTAGAGTTTGATTTTCAAGCTCGATGAACAAACGAGCTGAACTCAAATTTTACAAAATTTGACATAGCTCGACTCTTTTTACAGCAGAGTGAGTTTGACCAATTGATATTGTCCCATAGAAGACATTCCTTCGCTTATTTCACTTGCCTTGAAGGCCTTTTGATCCTATGCTCCGAGCAGAGTTAATGGAAAGGGTTAAAGTAAGTTGGAAGTATTGTATTGGTTCAAGAAACTTGGAAGCATTTGAAACAATTTAATAACGCCAAGTTTAAATTAGTTGAGTGCTTAGACACAAACCAAAGCTTGAGACAGTGGGTTTCTATGTTGGATCACATTCTGGCAAAGAGGTATACCAAATACCAAGACCTTTGTTAGGAAAAGTTGGCATTCATAACAAGTGGGCACACACCATTCCATGTGGTAGCTTAGAGGTACTAAACACAACTAAGTGTTTTGTCTAGTAAAAATACACATAAAAATATATATTATATTTAAAAATATTATATATCATAAAAATTTATTCTAAATCTTATTCCGAAAGTGAGGGTGTACTGTAGATTTAAAATTAGTGAAAGATAAATCACACTTATAATAGATATAAATCATTGATTCTCTTTTTTTGCTTAATTTCCTAGATAAATTTTTCTGAATTTGTAGCATTAGTGTATTATATTTTATTTATTCATTTTCAACATATTTTCAAAATTAATTTGTTGTACTTTTAAAACATTTTACATGTAGCTAATCCAGACAAGACGAGGCAACATATTTACTGTGCTAGCTATTATGCTGGAGCTTCATTTTATGATGACACAAGACCAATTGCATAAAAATTTAAAGCATCTTTAATTCTTGTTGAAGATGCTCCAAGTAAGTGGTTGGGGGCTTACTCTCGTATATATGACTTGATTAAGAAGAGATGTCTCTGCGATGACAATTAGGCTTAAATTTCGTTTGACATTGGTTGCTATATATAATCAATTTTTTTATATTGAGATTTTTTTAATTTGATTTTTTTAACCTTGTTTGGTTTGGATTTTTTGATTTTTTTTTATTTTAGTAAAAAAAATGTAATAATTATAAGTTGAATGTGATATTTTATCTTATTAACTTATGTAGTCTATTTTATTATTTTGTACATTTTTAACTCCAAAATAATAGTCAAACTAGAGCATCTCCAAAGGGATAATTACAAAAGGCTTGTTAGACATTTTAGTCAATGTAACTCTAATTTTGAGTTCCAATGAGCTGGTTATTAGGCTAACTACTTTACCATCTTACTTTTTTGGTGGCTTACAATTGAAGAGCCTCAGAGGCTCTCCAAACAAATATGTATTTATATATCTTAAATTTTTATATATTTATGTCTTGAATTTAAAATTTTATATATTTTATAGATGTATATGTGTATGTAACAATTTTATATGTTCTTTCAATTCTGTTTGATGAATTACGGAATAATTTATTTTGTATTTTTTTTCCTCATTCTACATATTTTGTATGTTTGTATGAGTAAATTTATTGTTATTCTAAATTTATATTAGTAAAATATCAGTAATTAGTATTTTTTGGTTTAAAAATTAATTAAGGGTTGGTTTGGCATAGACTATATAATCCATCTTTTTTTCTTTTTATGTTTTTTCTATCACATCACCTCTCTACTTTTTTGCACATTTTTTCGTAAAAAGACAAAAAGTGCACTTTTTTTAGGACACCCTAAATCAACCCTAAGTTAGTTTGAATGATTAACTAAAATAAAAAGTGTGGTTAAAAAATACAATAATTAAAGTAATTAAATAAACAAAAACATGTACTTTTTTCATAATTTAATTAATAAAAAATAAAAAATGTGGTTGGAGTTTAGTTCGTCATTAACTCTATTTCGTTATGCCATTGATGGGACTAAAGCTAAGTTATACTCTCGTGTTTTCTGATCCGTCTAGGTCTCTTTTGTACTGATTCCTCAAACTTCTCTATAGTGAAAAGAAAAAGTGAGTCCAATCTCCAAAAGACAACAAATGCATCTACCTCATAAATGTACAACCAATGTACGTAGGTCCCAAAAAAAACATAACACCTTTGGCTTCGTTTGAAAAGTGGGTTGACTTTTTAATTTTTAGACTTTTTTAATTATTTTAGTCTGGGTTAAAAAGTTTGGTTTGGAAATGACTTTTTGACTTTTTAGCCTTTTTAACTTTTTTTGTGAGAGAAGAGTGTAATGATTATAGATTGGATGTGATATTTTATTTGTTGTGGCTAAAATAACCTATTTTATCTTTTGTAATTAAAATAGCCAAAAAAACCTCTAACCCAACTTGCCAAACGGAGACTTTGTCCTTTTGAAAAAATTATTTTTTACAATGTGATATTGCCAGACATTGCAACTACATCATGAATGTAGTAACGATAAACGTTGTGACATGTCACACACATCGAAAACCTTCTCCTTTTCCCTGCTGTTTCTTTTAGTGATCAGTATGCCTGAATTAGTTTCTTTTTTCAATCTGGTTGAAGGCAAGTTATTCACATTAATATTAAAAAATTTACGGGAAATCATTTTCTGGCAGCCTAACTTTAAAAATCAAATTCTGAAGAATTGTGTGGGAAGCACAATCACTAATCACTTGGGACAATCTCATAGTTACATGGAATTACTTTATTATTTCTATATAAAAAATACTATGAATCTTAAATAATCTATTAAATTTTTTATCAAACCTCTTACATAGATGTAGGATTCATACAAATTCACATGTGTATAGATGTCATACCCATAAAATAATTTTAGTAAAAAATTTAATAAATTATTTAGAATTCTTAACCTCACACTTTTATATGGTAGCAAAACTACTTTTTTTTGTTTTTTTTTTTTTTTTTAATTAATCTTTTTGACATGCTCTCCTATAAAAATACATCTCTCCACTCACCTTCTTGCCTTTAAAAAAAAACCCAAAATATTGAGAGAGAGAGAGAGAGAGAGGGAGAGAGATGGGTGTGGTTGTAATGCTCATGATCTCTCTCATTGTAACCGTGCCATGGGTTCAAACCCTTCAAGTCGAGCAACCCAATAACCAACTTAGTTGGGCCAAGACACGCAAATCCAAAAAGCAAATCGTAACCAACCTCCAATTCTATTTCCACGACACAGTCAGTGGGAAGACCCCAAGCGCAGTGCGCGTGGCTCAATCTTTCTACACCGAAAACTCGCCGACCCGTTTCGGAGCCGTGATGATGGCCGATGACCCGTTAACCGAGTCGCCCGACCCGTCATCGAAGCTGGTGGGCCGGGCCCAGGGATTGTACGGGTCGGCTGGGCAGACAGAGTCGGACTTCGGGTTAATAATGGCTTTGAATTATGGGTTCGTAGATGGGATTTACAATGGAAGCTCTATTAGCATTGTCGGCTTGAACTGTGTTCTTCAGTCGATCCGAGAAATGGCGGTTGTCGGAGGTACTGGGCTGTTTCGACTGGCTCGCGGGTACGCCGTCGCGAAGACCCACTGGTTCGACCCGATCACTGGGGATGCCATTGTAGGGTACAATGTTACCATTGTTACTTAATAAAGTTGCTTTTGGAGAAGGAGTCACAAAATTTAATACAATATTTGAATATTTGTTGTGTGAGATTTTGTGATCGGATTCAATGTATTTAGAATTATTCTAACAAAAATGTTATGGACCTTTAAAAGTGAGTGTATGATATAGATTTAAAATTAATGGAATATGAGTTACAATAACAATGAAGGTAGACTTTTGATTTACTTTTGTAAATAATTTTCTGAATTTATAGTAGTGTTTTGAAAAGTTGGTAAAAAGTTAGGCTACGTTTGGTAGAGCTTTGTAATTATGATTTGAGAATATGAGTTGTATTTTGAGTTTGTGTGTTTTAGAATTATGATTTGAGTGTAGAAAATTTGTTTGGTTATGGTTTTTGAATAAAGTGTTGAATTGAGTGTGGAATTGAGTTTCGAATTGAGTGTAGAATTGAGTTTTGAAAGTTTGATTTGACATGTGAAGTAAGAAAATTTGTTTGGTTATGAGTTTTGAAAAGAGTTTTCAAAACTTAATTCAAATTGTTATAACTCATAACAAAACACATTACTTTCACATTATTGAAAATTTTGATCAACACTCATAACCAAACTCTTTTTAAAATTCAATTAAAAAAATTTATTATTAACAAAAAATAACATTAATTAATTTTTTAATTGAAAATACTACAAAGGAAATAATTTTTTTTCAAAATAAATATTCAAAAAATTTAAATCATAAATATTTAAATAATTTAAATAATCTAAAAAATTTAATAAGTAAAAAATTAATTTAAATATTCAAAAAATTAAAATAATTTAAAATTTTAATATTTTAAATTTAAAAACAACTGTACACTCAAATCCTAACCAACACATAAAACAAAACTCAATTAAAAAATTATTTTTAAAACTCATAACCAAACACATAACTCGAAATTCCATACTACTTTCACAACTCTACACTCAAATCGTAACCAAATACATAACAAAAAATTAAAATATTTAAAAATATTTTTATAAAATAGAGTTTGAATTTATTTTTATAAAATATTTTAAAATTTAAAAAATTAAAATTGTAATATTTAAAAATATTCAAAAAATTAAAAAAATTTAAAAATTTAAAAAATTGTAAATCTTAACAAAATTAAAATATTTTTAGAATATTGATTTGAATGGAGTTTTGAAAAGAGTTTTGAATTATGTGTTTGGTTATGAGTTTTGAAAAGTAATGATTATGTTTTGAAATGAGTTTTGAGAAATGAGTGTAGAATTGTGATTTGAAAACCCTAAACAAACACAACACTCAAAAGTGAGTGTTGAACTAGATTTTGAAAGCTCTGCCAAACGGAGGCTTAATTTTTTGGCTTTTTTGGTAAATTTTTTTTAAGCAAAAAGCTGAGTTCTTTTAGGTAAAAAAAGTTGACTTTTTTGATTAAAAAAGCTAAAAAACTAAAAAGCTGACTTTTTTAGCATCTTTCCAAAGTGCCCCATAGTATTGTTATTCTAATTAGAATTTAGAAAAAGTAAGGCACTTTGAAGGGGGTAATGCTAAGCATATTATATATATATATATATATTTTTATCACATTTGATTTAGGGCTGGTTTGGCATGTTTGAAAAAAATCAAAAAGTCGAAAAGTCATTATCCAATTTAAGTCATATCATCTTATTTAAGTCACATCACCTCTCTAACACATCACTTCAAACCCAATCCAAACCCAACCCATATTTTATAAAAAGTCAAAAAGTACACTTATTTAGATCATCTCAAACAACCCCTTATTATCCCTTGTAAGATTATCTCCAATGTTAAATAAAAAATTTGATCAAATTTGAGTAAAAAATTGATGAAAAAATTGATTTAATACCGTTTACTTTAATGCTAAAATAAATTTTTTATCAACTTTTTTTACATCCCCGGTTGTTCGGAAGGATGTCCAGGCAGATGTCTTGAAGGCCGTATGGAAATGAATAGAAAAGTTGTCAAAGATGCTCTTGGGTGGACATTTGGAAAGATGTCCGACCCAACGGTAATAATTTAAATTTGATGAAAGATAAAATACTCCTTTTATTTGATAAAAGTTTTTGTTTTCCCTCTATTTGATATGAATATGGTGAAAGGGTTGAAGCATCAAAATGAGGTGCCTTATCTAATGCTGGATTGGAGATGCTCTAATGCAAAAATAACGTACTATATATGGTAAACTAGATGAAGTAGGAAAAATACCTTGGGGTTTGACCTAGTGGTCTTATAGTCTTATCTTAGTGTGTGATGAGGAGAAGGTCATGGATTCAAGCTGATGGAGCAGCGACGACACCTTTAGTTGTAATATAACTTTATAAACAAAGTAATATCCTATAATCTTGACAAAAAAATTAGTTGTAATATGACTTTACTAGCAAACTAATATTTTATAATCTTGGCAAAAAAAAAGTAGAAAAATGTGATAGGTGTAACATTACTTAGGCCAAGTTTGGCATAACCTAAATAATATAAAAAGTCAAAAAGTCACTATTCTATTTAAGTCACATCATCTTATTTAAATCACATCACCTCTCTAACACATCACATCAAATCCAACCCAAACCCAACTCATATAAGCCAATAAGTCAAAAAATATATTTTTTTAGAACATCCCAAACCAACCCTAAGTAGCATAGTTTGTTATTTAAAAATTTACTCATAAATGAAGTGTATGATATAAATTTAAATTTAGTATTTTGTATATTATACGTAAATTTAATCTAGTATGTATATTTTATTTTTTAATAAATTTTTAAATAATCTTTTAATGGTTCTAAACAAATTCATAAGAAAAGGGAAAACAGTATGCTCACCTGTTCTTTTTAAAGTTGATGCAAAATTTTGTGTAATTTTATAGTGATTTTATTTCACTTTTAAATTTGGCCATTTGAGTTATGTTTTTTCATTGACATTTAATGTTAAGGCAAAGATCATAACAAGATTGAAACACAGAAGTACAACAAAAACCCTTGGTCTATGACGAGTGGAGGATCTGGGTGGAAGACTCAAAGTAATGATCAACTTGTTTTTGTTTGGATTTTTAGGATTTTTTTTTTTTAAATTAAAATTTTTTATTTTTCATAATTTTTTATTTTTATTGAATTTTTTAATATTCTAAATATTTTTTTTTAATTTTTAGATACATCTAATATAAATACACTTAAAAAGTATGATATTTGAGAAAAAAATATTTAGAAAACTTACTAAATACCGAAAATATATATATAAAAAAAATATGAGAATTTAGTACATTTTTCGTATTCTTGTGTATTTATTAATTTTTTAAAAATATTTTATTTTTTAAATATAGCTAAGTAAAGTGCATCTAAAAAAATTTAAAAAAAAATTACTTAAAATTTTAAAAAAATTCACTAAAAAAAAAAAGGGTCAATTTTTAAAAAATTGAATTCAGAAAATTGAAACCAAACACACTAAGGGTGCGTTTGATTGGAGGGACAAGGGAAGGGACTATTTACTATTTAGAATGTAATCCATTAGAAGTGGATAATCCGGCGTTTTTTTTTTTTTTTTTTTTTTATAGATATTTTATTGATGTTTTATTTTAAAATTTTGTTTATATTTTATTTAATTTCATTATTAAAATTTGAATAGATGTCTTATTTATTTATTATTATTATTATTAAAAATAAATTTATTTAAAATTTTAATTAAAAAAATAACATATATTTTTATTGATATTTTATTTATTTAATTTTTAAAAAATAAATTTATTTAATTGTGTAAGAAATAAAATAAAATAAATTTTTATTTAATCTAACTAAAAATAATTAAAATATTAAAGATATGTTTAATATTGCTATTACTTAGTAAACAATTGAAAAAAATGATAAAATAGCCTTTTACTCATTTATTCTATCTAGCCCATCCAACCAAACATTGGATTCACTAAAAATAGTCATTTTCAAACATCTAATCCCATGAGAAAACAAACACGGGATACACATTCAATCCAACCAAATAGTCCGGAAGACACACAGTCCCAAGATTCAAGTCCGATGGATTCTAATTCCCCCCATATCTAGTTCATCCAATCAAACACACCGGACTATTTGGTTGAATTCGATGTGTATCCCACGTTTGTTTCTTATAAGATTAAATGTCTGGAAATGACTATTTTTAGTGAATCCAATGTTTAGTTGGACAGACTAGATAAGAGAAATGAGCAAAAGACTATTTTATCCTTTTTTCAATTATTTATTAAGTAATAACAATATTAAACATATCTTTAATATTTTAATTATTTTTAGCTAGACTAAATAAAATAAAATTTTATTTTATTTTTTACACAATTAAATAAATTTATTTTTTAAAACTAAATAAATAAAATATCAATAAAAATATATGTTATTTTTTAATTAAAATTTTAAATAAATTTATTTTTAAAAATAATAATAATAAATAAATAAAACATCTATTCAAATTTTAAGAATGAAATTAAATAAAATATAAACAAAATTTTAAAATAAAATATCAATAAAATATCTATAAAAAATTAAATAAATAAAACATCAATAAAAAGTTAAATAAAATTATTTTATTTTTAAATTGAAATATTTAAATTTTATTGAATTTTACTAAATATAATACATAATTAAATAGTAGAAGGTCAAAATGGTCATTTCACCACCTAATCCCAGCAGTAAATAGTCCGATGAAAATTGTCCCACACACTCCCTTCCCGGATAGTATAATCCTACATATGAGAGATAAGGAATCTGGCTGAACTCCATATCCGACGGACTAAAAAAAAAACAAACACCGGATAAAAAGCTTTCCTTGAATTATAATCTCAATAGTAGATAGTCCCCTTTAGTCCGGCGATCAAACGCACGCTAAATGTTAACAAAGAATTAAGGGCAAATTACACAAATAGTCCCTATAGTTTGGGACTTGTGTCACTTTGATCCTTGACTTTTCAATTGTGACACATTTGATCATAAATTTTGAATCTTGTTTCAAATAAGGATAATTGAAGATACCATTATTTAATTTCAAGGGCAAAATCGTCAATTTAATAAAATATAAACTAATTTGACAAAAATAAATGTCAAAAAAATATTTTTAATTTTTTTAAAAATTATTTTTATCCACTAATGATAAAATTATGTAAAATTGATAAAAATTGACAGGAATAGGCCTATAAAGACCACAGCCCACAGTGAACAAACTCAAACCCACCATTTGGAGCCCAGTGCACAACCCGGTTGGTAAAGCCCAGGACAGCTGGAGGCCAACTGGGCGTGAAGGGCCAACGACATTCAGACATATGGCAGGTGAAGGACAGGCCACATCAGCAGACAAAGATCTGCAAAGTTATTGCCACAACACATCACCATTAATGCAGTCCATCACAGCATTTATTACGACAACACCTCTCCGTCGGAACAGCAACCCCCTTACCCTGAACAAGGTAAGCTACAGCACAGACTTTCGGCGGTAAAGGCAAGTGGGAAGAGACAGCGAAATGATGACCAAAGAATATAAGCCAACGTTGAGGACGAGAAGAAGGTTAAACTTTCTCTATCTCCAATCTCTCTCTCTCTCTCTCCATATTTCTCTTCCTCTATTAACTTGCCTGTCGGAGAGTTCGCCGGGGGACTACCCCGTTGAACTTGTTTGCAGGTATCACGGTGGGCTCGATCTTCAGCACCTGGGCTTGAGGAACTTGGATCGGTCCAATCCATCCCTTGGAACAAATTGTAACATCAGTTGGCGCCGTCTGTGGGAACGTGTCTTATCCGTGCGCCAATTGTGCTCATTGTCGCCGGAGACCCTGTCCTAACAACTTTTTCCTCTTACCCATCCAAGTGTATGGTCACGACTAGATCTATGGCTTCTCACCATAATGCCGCCGATCATCAAACCGCCCCCCCCCCCAATCTAAACAACCCACCACAATACTTCGTCGAGCTTACCAATAGTATTAATCGCATGGCCGAGCAAAACCAGGCCCTAATAAATGCCTTACTCCAAAGAAACCTCCCTATGCCTCCTCCTCCACCTCCAGAAGTCCCGCCCAACCAAGAACGAGCCCCGAGCCATACTTTGCCGCAGCCCTATCCACCAAACTTGGAAGGTTTACAGCCCCCTCTCCCGCATGTAAACCCACCACCTCCTCCTCCTTCACACCCATCGATCATAGCACCGGCCCCTGAAGAGGAAGCCAGCAGCGTCCAACCCCTGTTTCCCTCCAGGGGTGATAACGTTCCCCTCTGGGACGCTGAACTCCGAGCCATGAAGCTCCAACTCCAAGGGGTCATGCAGAACATCCAGCATAAACCCTCTACCACCGCAAACTCACCATTTGTTGCTTCCATCCGAGATAAGCCTTTGCCCGCCAAGTTCAAAATGCCCACCATCGACTTTTTTGACGGAACGACAGACCCGGTCGACCATCTGGAGACCTACCGCACCCTCACGATCCTCCATGCTTTCCCTGACGAGATCATGTGCCGAGCTTTTCCCGTGACATTGAAGGGGTCGGCTCGGCTGTGGTTCAGCCAGTTACCACCCGACTCTGTTTCCACCTTCCAGCACCTCAACGACTCCTTCCTTAGCCACTTTATTGGAGCCCAGCGCCAACGTCGCCCGGCGATGCAGCTCCTTAACATCCGGCAAACCGAGGGAGAGTCGCTGCGCAGTTACGTTACCCGCTTCAACACTGAGGCCCTACAAGTGGCGGAAAACGACGACAAGGTCATCCATACGGCTTTCATGGCCGGCCTACGGTCGTCCGACTTCCTCTTTTCTCTCTCCAAAAACCCCCCGACCTCCATGGCAGCCCTACTCTCCAAAGCCCAGAAATATATGAATGCTGAAGATTCATTAGCCGCTCGGCAGGATCCAATAACCAAACACCCAGTCCCCAGAGAGAAAAGAAAAGACCCAGAACCCAGAAACGCCCAGTATAATGCCCAAACACCCCACTATAACGACCGACCTCCTTGGGCTGACCGGTCAGCACCCGCCCGACCATTTGGTCGGTTCGAGCGGTATACACCCCTCAATTCTCCCATGGAGCACGTCCTTAATCAGATCCAACGAGACTACCCCCTAAAGTGGCCCCTGCCTTCACGAACCCCTTCCACTCGAAAAGACCAGTCCAAATATTGCCGTTTCCACCAAGACCATGACCATAACACTGATGACTGCATAAACCTCAAGGATCATGTGGAGGTCCTAATACGTCAGGGGCGCCTCAGCCGGTTCACAGACACCCGCCCCCAGCAGAGACAAAGGACCGAGCCCCGCAGAGACAACCGTCGGCGCACCTCGCCCCGGTAGCCGGCCCAACCTAACCAAGGCCATGACCGGCCTCCGCCACAACCCCGACCACAAGGTAACCCACCCCCCCTGTTGGTGAAATTAGAGTTATTTCAGGTGGACTTGCTTGTGGAGGACCATCCCGCTCGGCTCAGAGGGCGGAACTTCGAAAAATACGGCAGAGCTCAGACAAGGTAGTCGCCACGGTAGACCGGCCCTCCAAACAGCCCAAACAGTGGACAGAGCCCATCACCTTTACGGACGCCGACTGTACAGGCATCCGTTACCCACATGATGATCCCCTTGTCATTTCGGTCATCCTCTCCAACTACAAAGTCAGACGAGTTCTCATCGACAACGGCAGCTCTTCAGACATTATCTTCCTCAAATGCTTCCGCCAGCTCAAGATTGGGGAAGAAAGCCTGTCTCCACTCCAAACCCCCCTGGTCGGTTTCACTGGCGACCGTGTGATCTCCATTGGTTCCATTGACCTCCCCATCACAATCGGCGAATACCCACGGCAGGCAACGAAGTTGTTCACCTTCCTTGTGGTCGATTGCCCATCTACCTACAACATCATCCTTGGTCGCACCACCCTAAACGCTTTCCAAGCCATCACATCCACCTATCATCTTGCCCTCAAGTTTCCCACCGATCTCGGGGTCGGAACAGTCAGAGGAGAGCAGACCGTGGCCAGGGAGTGTTATGTTGCCTCACTTAAAGAAGTCAAGTTGAAGGAGGCAATGATCATCGAAGGACTTGACGTCCGGGATGAGGACGAGCTGGTCAGAGGAGAACCTGTGGAGGAGCTCATTGAGATCCCTATTGACCCCACCAACCCACTGAAAACTGCCAAGATTAGCAGCCAACTATCCCCTCAAGCAAAAGCCGACCTCACTGCCCTCCTGACCGAGCACAATGACGTATTTGCTTGGACCCATTCAGACATGCCAGGCATCGACCCCTCCTTCATAACTCACCGTCTCAGCATCGAACCCCATTTCCGACCTTACCACCAGAAGCAGTGCATCTTCAATCCGGAGCGCAATACTCTTATAGCCGCGGAGGTTGGCAAACTCCTTGAGGCCCAATTCATCCAAAATGTAGACTATCCTAAGTGGCTGTCCAATATGGTTCTAGTCCATAAGAACAATGGCAAGTGGCGACTGTGCGTCGATTACTCTGACCTGAACCGAGCTTGCCCCAAAGATAGCTATCCACTCCCCCGCATAGATCTGCTGGTCGACGCCACGGTCGGTCACCAAATGCTCAGCTTCATGGATGCTTTCTCTGGGTACAACCAAATCATGATGCACTCATCCGATCGGGAACACACATCCTTCATTATCGACCGAGGTACCTACCACTACTGTGTAATGCCGTTCGGACTGAAGAATGCTGGGGCCACCTACCAACGGTTAGTCAATGCTGTTTTCCACCATCAGATCGGCCAGAACATGGAAGTATATGTGGACGACATGCTAGTCAAGAGCAAGCTCTCCACTGACCATCTGACCGACCTACGAGAGACCTTTGCCACCCTTCGCAAGTATCAGATGAAGCTCAACCCCGATAAGTGCGCCTTCGGTGTAGGATCTGGAAAGTTCTTGGGTTTTATGGTCAGTCAGCGCGGTATCGAAGCCAACCCGAAGAAGATCAAGGCCTTGATTGAGATGCAGTCACCCAAAACTGTTAAAGAAGTTCAAAGACTCACTGGCAGAGTGGCGGCCCTCAACCGCTTCATTTCCCGCGCAACAGATAAGTGCCTACCATTCTTCAAAGTTCTTCGGCAGACTTTTGAATGGACAACTGAATCCGAAGAGGCCTTTCAGCAGTTAAAGCAATGCATGGCCAATCCCTCCCTTCTCTCACAGGCAATTACGGGCGAGCCCCTCTTCCTCTGTTTAGCAGTATCGAACACCGCCGTCAGTGCAGCTCTTATCAGGGAAGACGGCTCAGTTCAGCGGCCGGTCTACTACATTAGTCAAGCTCTCAGGGGAGTGGAGCAGAATTACCCATTGCTAGAAAAGTTGTCCCTAGCTTTGGTCACCGCCTCCAGACGACTTCGTCCTTACTTCCAGGCCCATTCCATAGTGGTCCTCACCGACCAACCCCTGAAAAAGGTCATGCAGCAACTAGAGCTTTCTGGCCGACTTATGCAGTGGTCAATGGAACTCAGCCAGTTTGACATCTCCTACCGTCCTCGCACAGCAATCAAGGGACAGGCCATAGCCGACTTCATCCTGGAATTCACCAACCCTACCCCTACCACCACCTTTCCACCCCCACCAACTCCTGCCGACCCAGAAGACCCCCATTCTTGGACTCTCAACGTCGACGGGTCATCCCGGAGGAAGGGTAATGGGGCTGGCCTCATCCTCATCTCCCCGGAGGGTGGTTATTTCAAATGTGTTCTCCGTCTCTTGTTTGAGGCCAGCAACAATGAGGTCGAATATGAAGCATTGATAGCAGGACTCCGCCTGGCCAAGGATATTGGTGTCAGCCACATCCGAGTGTTCAGTGACTCACAGCTCATCGTCGGTCAGATTACGGGGCAATTCGATGCCAAGGATGGCACAATGCGGGCTTACAGGGACATGGCGCTCCCTCTTGTTCGCCTCTTTAATACTTTCCAGATCAAGCGCATACCTCGGGCGGAAAACTCCAAAGCAGATGAGATGGCCCAGCTAGCCTCTGCAGATCAGTCCGACCTCAGCTACGGAGTCCGCCTCGAATACCTAACTCATCCGGCCATCTCATCCGACTCGCACGAGGTGCAGTTCCTCCAAAATGAACCCATCTCCTGGGCATCCGACATCACCCTATTTTTGACAACATGAGAACTCCCAGATGATCGCCAACAGGCCGCCAAGGTCAGGGCTCGATCGTCTAACTACGTCCTGGTCAATGGCGTCTTGTACAAACGTGGTTTTTCACGACCATATCTGCGATGCCTCAACTCAACCCAAGCAACCTATGTAATGCAAGAAATCCATGAGGGAATTTGTGGCAATCATTCGGGCGGCAGGTCTTTGGCCCACAAAATACTCCGTACTGGCTATTTCTGGCCGACTCTCAATCAAGATGCCACTGATTTTGTCCTCAAATGCGATAAGTGCCAGCGCTTTGCCAACATCCCCCATACTCCTCCCACTGAACTGATTACGCTCTGCAGCCCGTACCCGTTCGCCAAATGGGGGATCGACCTAATTGGCCCACTTCCCACCGGCCGAGGCTAGACCAAGTTCGCGGTTGTTGCCATTGATTACTTCACCAAGTGGGTCGAGGCAGAACCCCTTGCCACCATCACCGAACGGAACACAACCAAGTTCATCTGGCAGTCAATCGTTTGCAGGTTTGGCATCCCTCAGGCCATCGTGTCAGACAATGGCAAACAATTCGACAACACCAGATACAGAAAGTTCTGTGCAGACCTCCAAATCCAACCATGTTTCTCCTCCCCTGGTCATCCCCAAGCCAATGGCCAAGTTGAGGTCACCAATCGTTCTCTTCTGAAGATCATCAAGGCTAAGCTGGAAGCTGCTAAGGGACTCTGGGCCGAGGAACTACCGAATGTACTCTGGGCCTACCGAACTACAGCTCGGACTCCCACCGGGGAAACCCCTTTCCGCCTAACGTACGGCGCTGAGGCGGTTATTCCAGTGGAAGTCGGTCTGCCAACAGCCAGGGTTTTACATCCGAATCCAGCGCTCACTGAAGAGCTCCGTCGAGCGGACCTAGACCTAATTGAAGAACTCAGGGAGACCACTGCTGTCAAATTGGCCTCATACCAACAAAAAATGAGAACACATTACAACCGCAGGGTCCGACCAAGGGAGTTTGCTGTTGGGGACCTAGTGTTGAGAGAAGCAACCCTTGCTACCAAGAATCCGACTAAGGGTAAATTGGCAGCCAAATGGGAGGGACCTTATATTGTGAAAGCCAGACCACGCCCAGGCACTTACCGACTTCAGGATCTGGAAGGTCGAGACCTCCCGCACCCCTGGAACGCCGAACACTTGAAACGATATTTTCAATAAACTACTACTTTTGAGTTGCTCAGTTATTGTATTTTCTCTTCGAAAAGTTACACGCTTGAACATTCCTGTCATCCTTTTTGTGCAATGTAATTTATTGACATTTATATATCTCAGTTATCTATATGGTGTCTCAATGACGTTTTAGACTGAGCACTCCAAAAGCCTCAGCCAGACTGAGCACTTCCAAAGCCTCGGCCATACTTAGACCGAGTACTCCAAAAGCCTCAGCCAGACTGAGCACTTCCAAAGCCTCAGCCAGACTGAGCACTTCACAAGCCTCGGCCAGACCGAGCACTCCAAAAGCCTCAGCCAGACTGAGCACCTCACAAGCCTCGGCCAGACCGAGCACTTCCAAAGCCTCAGCCAGACTGAGCACTTCACAAGCCTCAGCCTGACCCAGCACTCCAAAAGCCTCAGCCAGACTGAGCACTTCAAAAGCCTCAGCTAGACTGATCACTTTAAAAGCCTCGTCCAGATCGAGCACTCAAAGCCTCAGCCAGACCGAGCACCCAAAGGCCTCAGCTAGACTTAACACTCGAAGCCTCAGCCATAATAAACATCACAAGTCTCAACTAGACTGAGTGCCACCACTGCAGGTCCAGAATGAATTACTTGCAACCTCAATTCCAGATCCAAAATAAGCTAATTCCATCATCAGTGAAACTCCATAATTATGGCCTTAATAGGGCACTCCGTCACGATTTGACAGTCACAATTCCAGGTCAAAGTTTTTACACCACTCTTTACTTAGTCAAATTCCAAAGATGTTCTCACATGTTTCATTTACCAATCAAATTATTTCCTCCACCATCTAGCGTAACTCCGATCAACCACTCTCATCCATTAAATTTTTATACAAATCCCATTCCAGCCTACATTGCGCATTAAGGAGTTCCTTACCTTACTTTGCATTGAAGATCTACCCGACTCCAATTTTACTCTGCATTAAAGAGTTCTTTACTTTACTTCGCATTGAAATACAGGTTCAATTTCAACATTACTTCGAATTTCACTGAATTTTCATACAACTCCAATTTTGCTTTATACAACTCCAATTTTGCTCTGCATTGCGTTTTTACTTAATCCAATTCCACTCCGTCTTAAGTTTTTATACAGGTCCCTTAAGTTTTTATACAGATCCAATTTCACTATGTATAAAGGAGCTTTTATCTTTACTCAATATTGAATTTTTATTACACCTCTGTATGGAGGCGTTCCCAAATTCAGTTTACACTGACTTATACACAAGCAAACACAATTGACTGATAGAAACATAAATGAAGTTTTATTCATTCACAAATGTATATACAAGTTCATTACATCAAAAAAAAAAAAAAAAAAGTGGGGGGGGCTCTCCTCCATCTTCCATAGCCATTCCTCTCCACTGGATACCAGGTCTTCTTCTTCAACGCCTTCATCCAGGGGGGTCTGGGCCACATCATCCTCCCCAATCGTTACACTACTAAGGTCAAGTTCTGGGAACAGCTCCTCAGCCCTACGTTTGAACATCTTCCATCCATTGTCCCAGTACTCAGCCATTTCATGCTTGTAGAAGTCTGACTGCTGGAAGCTCTCAATGACTTCAGACTCAGCTCTCCCAGCAGTCGTCCTTGATGGGCCAGCCCCCCCAGGTTCCACCCCAGCTAAGCTGCTGGCGACTGCGGCATCCACTGCCATCTGAAATTCAGGAGATCCCTTGAATTGGTTAACTGCTGCAACGTACAGATCGGGGTAGGCCGCCATTTCCGAGGCCGCCTTCGCCCTTTCTTCGTCCAGCTCTCTTTGTAGGGTCACATTCTCAGAGGATGCCTTGGCCCTTTCTGTTTCCAGCTCCTTACGTAGAGCTTCCATTTCAGCGGCCGCCCTCGCCCTCTCTGCCTCCATCTCCTTCTGCAGAGTCTCCCTCTCCGCGGTCGCTCTGCCTCGCTCTGCCTTCAACTCCTTATGCAGGCTCTCCCTCTGCTCCACCGCTTTGGCACGCTCGCCCTTCAGCTCTTTTTGCAGAGCATCGACCTTAACATCCGCCTCATCCTTTTGCCTGACGAGCTCTTCATTACTGCTCATCGCCTCCTCATGTCTTTCGACTGCGACTGCACAAGCTGTTTGGGCCTCTTCCACCTTCTTCCGCTCACCAACCAGTTGGAACTTGAGCGACACAACCTGGCAGCGTGTATTCTCCAGCTCCAACATGGCCGCTTGCAGATCAGAATGGGCACCCTCCCATCTTGTGCTCTCCTTCTTCAACTTCGCAAGTTGGGCCTTCGTCTCATCAGCCTTCAGCTTCACAGCCCCCGCCTTTCTCAGCAGAGCCGCTGCCAAGGTGGTTACCTCCATTTGAGCAGAGTATAACCCCCTTAACAGGTCAGCTTCGTTGAATCTGGCAATAGCCGACCGCACGGATGCCTCCTCTACAATCGCCACCAGACGATCCGCGCCCGCTCTTGCTGGGCCTTCCTCTCCCTCCAGCCGCCCAGCCACTGCCCGAGCGTGGTAGACCGCGGTCGCCAGATCGATCCCCCCTTGCGGTGCCGGGCCCCTTTGGGTCTGTTCCCTCCCACTTGGTTCAGCACCAGCTACCCCAATTCCTAATTGTACTGCTGGGGCCATCTCCACCGCCTCCAGCGCTGGGATGACCCTCACCACTTCTGGGGTATCCTTGGCCACAGGGGTCTCCACCCCACTTGGAACAACCTTAGCCTTTTTGGACCGAGGCTCATCTGCAGCCTCCTCTGGGGCACTTATTTTCTTCTTCTTCTTCTTCTTCAGAGCATCCCCCTCCATTCTTGCCTGTTCTTTCACAGGATCAACTGGGGACGGTCGGGGCTCGAAACTGCTTAAGTCCTTCCCCCCCAGTGGCCTTGGGCGCGGTTGGATCCTCTCCCGCGCGATCGGTTGACGTAGTCAGTCTTCTTGCGCTTCTTTAAACATTGCGGCCCTGGCCAGTATGGCCCTATCCTCAGCCTCCTGTGCTTTCCTCCTTGCCTCCAATTCAGCTTGTCCCACATCCTCACTGCTCGGTTGAGGACCCAACCTCGCTGCAAACAACGCTGAGGGTTGGACAAGTTCATCCCACTTTACCCCCTCCTTCTCCCGCCAGGCCTTCACCTTCTTTATCCTTTCCTCTGCCGCCGCCCCCAACTTTGGCTCCACAGATCTGGTGGGTACCTTCCACATCGTGCGCACCCCAACACCTCCGTTGGCGGACACGTAGAACCACCGTGGCCTCCAACCTTTGATCGACGTTGGCAGCCCCACCACCAAACCTTTCCCCGCCGCTGCCTGAAGGGTGACCCAAGTCTTCTGCTGCCCTGAAGCCTTGTAGCAGCCAAAGAACTCGTCCACCGTCAGAGCCTGCCCTCCATTCGCCTTTGGCCATGCACTTGCGCACGCCAGCAAGATCTTCCATGTATTGGGCATTAACTGGCTCGGTGCTACCTCCAGACGGTTGAGTACATCCACCACCACTTGCGGCAGCGGCAACCTCAACCCCTCCTTCAAAGCTTCCTCGTACAGGGAAAACTGCCCTGGCTTGGCATCAGATGGCCTCTCCGTCGATGTTGGCAACACCAACTCTACCTCAGCCGGAATCTGGTATTTTTCGCGGATAGCCTCCAACTCCGCCGCAGTAATCGTAGATTTGTCAGCCTTCGTGTGCCAGTGATCTGGCTCTACTTGGCTTATTGGCCTGGGAGCCGCTATCATGGTGGACACCTGGGATCGAACCACCGGTTCCTCTACTGCCACCATCCGCGTCTCCGTCCTGTACCGCGCCGTCAACTCCTCTGCATCGTCTTTCCCAAATGGATCCACCCTCACATTCCCAGCATCTTCTTGGGCCATGTCTATGGTGTGCCTGCGTATTGCTTCTGATGCAGGTGCAAGAAAGTTACAAAAATGTTGGAGAGGGGTGTCGTGAGCAACGAAGGAGCTAATACTTTGGATGTTTTGAGTTTTTGTAAACAAGTAAGTGAATTGAATGATACCAAAAGCCCAAGGTTTGCTCGTGTCCCAAGGATCACAATTAATTTTCGCCAGTTTGAAAACTTTTCAAATCATCCGCCAAAACTGCCTTTTCAACACCCACAATGACCTATCGTTTCATCTCTGCCGCAACGCCTAACCTCCCCCATAAGATGTTGCCACGTGTATGGCCACGATACACAGCCTCCCCCCCTTCCCCTGTCTTTTCCACTTCAAATCCTCCTCTCACACGCCGCCTCTTGAGCCCCGCGCCCCTCCGCTCGGCCTCCACCTGGCCACCCCTCCTCACGGTGGGCCCTCCCACTCGGCTCCCCTCTCGGTCGGCACTCCTCACGGTCGGCCCTCCCACTCGGCTCCCCTCTCGGTCGGCACTCCTCACGGTCGGCCCTCCCACTCGGCTCCCCTCTCGGTCGGCACTCCTCACGGTCGGCCCTCCCACTCGGCTCCCCTCTCGGTCGGCACTCTTCACGGTCGGCCCTCCCACTCGGCTCCCCTCTCGGTCGGCACTCCTCACGGTCGGCTCCCCTCTCGGTCGGCACTCCTCACGGTCAGCCCTTCCATTCGGCTCCCCTTTCGGTCGGCACTCCTCACGGTCGGCCCTCCCACTTGGCTCCCCTCTCGGTCGGCACTCCTCACGGTCAGCCTTCCCACTCGGCTCCCCTCTCGGTCGGCACTCCTCACGGTCGGCCTTCCCACTCGGTCGGCACTCCTCACGATCGGTCCTCCCACTCGGCCACCCTCCACGATCGGACCCTTCCCCGCTTGGCCCACTAACTCGGCCTCCCCCCCTGACGGTCAGGCACATCTTTCTCATCACTATTCCCTTCGTTGGACTAAAGCTGCACTTGGGAATGGGGGACTACTGACAGGGATAGGCCCATAAAGACCACAACCCACAGTGAACAAACTCAAACCCACCATTTGGAGCCCAGTGCACAACCCGGTTGGTAAAGCCCAGGACAGCTAGAGGCCAACTGGGCGTGAAGGGCCAACGACATTCAGACATATGGCAGGTGAAGGACAGGCCATATCAGCAGACAAAGATCTGCAAAGTTATTGTCACAACACATCACCATTAATGCAGCCCATCACAGCATTTATTACAACAACACCTCCCCGTCGAAACAGCAACCCCCTTACCTTGAACAAGGTGAGCTACAACACAGACTTTCGGCGGTAAAGGCAGGTGGGAAGAGACAGCGAAATGATGACCAAAGAATATAAGTCAACGTTGAGAACGAGAAGAAGGTTAAGCTTTCTCTATCTCCAATCTCTCTCTCTCTCTCTCTCTCTCCATATTTCTCTTCCTCTATTAACTTGCCCGTCGGAGGGTTCGCCGGGGGACTACCCCGTTCCCCGTTGAACTTGTTTGCAGGTATCACGGTGGGCTCGATCTTCAGCACCTGGGCTTGAGGAACTTGGATCAGTCCAATCCATCCCTTGGAACAAACTGTAACATCAAAAATTAATAAAAATTACATAATTAATTTTTTAAAATTAATTTTACATGATCATCATCCAAACACATAATAAAATTTAATTTGGTAAAAAAAAAAATAAATGTATAAAAGATTTATCAATTTTACATAATTTTATTTTTAGTGGGTAGAAATAATTTTTAAAAATTCAAAAATATTTGTTTGACATTTATTTTTGTCAAATTAGTTTATATTTTATCAAATTGACAATTTTACCCTTGAAAAATCTAATGATATCTTTAATTGTTTTTATTTGGAACAAGATTCAAAATTCAGGGTTAAATGTGTCAGAATTAAAAAATCAAGAATCAAAGTAACACAACCCCCAAATTATAGGGACTATTAGTGTAATTCATACAAGAATTAACTTACCATTTTGTTTGTTGATTATGTTATTAGATGAATCTCATCATTTTTCCAACAAATGCAATTTTACTCTATTTTTCAGCTCCGTTTGGAAAGTTGGAGGGTTGGGTTTTTTTGGGCTAAAATAGCACACAAAAAAAGAAAAAAAAGCCAAAATAAACTTTTTAGTTTAATAAGATAAAATATCATATCCAACTCATAATCATTACATTCTTTCTCTCACAAAAAGTCAAAAAAAATAAAAATCTTTCCTAAACGAAACTTTTTAACCCTAGACTAAAATAGTAAAAAAAAACCAAAAAAATCAATCCACTTTCCAAACGAATCCTAAAAATCTAATAATCTAATTCTACACAGGAAATTAGATCCAACAATACATAGAAATTTAACAACCATCCCCCCCCCCCCCCCAAAAAAAAAAAAAACTCATAATAAGAAAAAATTAATGACTTAATACAATAGGGGGTGAATTACACTATATGTCTCTATAATTTGAAATTTGAGTCATTTTAGTCCGAAATTTTTTAATTGTGTTACATTTGACCTTAAATTTTAAATCTTGTTTTAAATAAGGACAATTGAAGATATTATTGCTTAATTTTAAGGACAAAATTGTCAATTTGATAAAATATAAACTAATTTGACAAAAATAAATGTTAAAATTATGTTTTTGAATTTTTAAAAATTATTTCTATGCATTAAATTTAAAATTATGTAAAATTAATAAATCTTTTAGACATTTATTTATTTTTTTTACCAGATTAATTTTTATTATGTGTTTGGATGATGATCATGTAATGGATAGTTATTTTTATTTTCATTAAATTAGTTTCTATTTTATCAAAAGTCAAATATGAGGACAATTTGCTATCATTATTAAACCAATATCCATTAAATCAAAAAAATCCAAACTAAAAATATTTCATATATTAAATATATCGATTACACATTAAAATTTTAATAATCACCCATTACATAATTATCATCCAAATACATAATAAAAATTAATTTGGTAAAATAAATAAATGTCTAAAAGATTTATCAATTTTATATAATTTTATCTTTGATGGATAGAAATAATTTTTAAAAATTTTAAAATATTTTTTTGACATTTATTTTTGTCAAATTAATTTATATTTTATCAAATTGACAATTTTTCCCTTAAAATTAAATAATGGTATATTCAATTGTCCTTATTTAGAACAAGATTCAAAATTTAGAATCAAATATGTCACAATTAAAAAGTTAAGAATCAAAATGATACAAGTCTCAAATTATAGGAACTGTTTGTGTAATTTTGCTTATAATAAAAATCCTAATATTGCAAAAGAAATTATTATTATTATTATAGGATTAACCTTCTCTTACCTCCCATATAAAAATGAACAAAGTGGCAAACTCAACTACAGCAGATGGTTGAAAATCAGGGTTCACAAATACCATTTTTTGCATTTTCCTTTTTCTTTTTCTCTTTTTTTTCTTTTTTGGGTGAATGATTACATTACACTATGATGGAACAACGAAGCATAGCCATATTTTTTCAATGGTCCAGCTTATCTCCAGGTGGATATTAAGATTGGACTCTTTAGCTCGCTCCATGAGCTTATTTTTAGGTCATATTTTAATAATTCGAACCGTTTATATTTTAAAATTTGTCGAGTACATTATTTCTGTAAAAAATTAAGTCGATCGGATAACAGCAATTACGTGTTCGAATCAGTTTTATATAAACCATTTATTTTTTCACTGTCTATTTTTTTAGACAAAACTAATTCGAACGCGTAGTTACTGTTATTCGATCGACTTGATTTTTTACTGGACTAATGTATTTAACGAATCTTAAAATATGTACCGTTCAAATTATTGAAATGAAATTCAACAATAAACCCACGAAATAGACTAAAAGATCCAATCTTAATCTGCAACTAAAGACGAAGACAAGCTGGACCTTTCCCAATTCATTCCCTTCCACAAGCAAAAAGTTATAAGGTGTACAGTTTTGGTCACAATTGAGTTCTCACTTTCTTGAGTCATGTTTTGTTTTACTGCAGTGTACCAAATAATGTTTTGCATCTTTTGTGTCCTAAGAAATGGACAAGCACTCATGGTTTGTTTTCTTACAAAATGGGAACAACTTTAATGGCCTCTTTTGCAGGCCTAAGCCACCTTGTTAGAGCATCTTTAATGTTTACTGTAACAGTAGTCAAAGTTAAAATATGGTAATTTGAGTTGATTTGGGTTTTCTAGTGACATGTTATAGCAATTGTCAAATTTGATAACTGTCAAAATTAGTGTTAAATTTGGCACAAGTTTTGACAAATGTGAAATCTGTTAGCTCAGTCAAAATCAATTGATATCCTTCATTCTTTTCTTCTCTCCCTTCCCTTCTCATCCTTTTAACAAATCAATTTTTTTTAAAAAAAATGAAATTCACCAACAAATAAATAAATAAATAAATAAACAGAATTCACCACTAAACCCTCCCCCCCAAAAAAAAAAAAAGTTTAAACAAATTTCACCAAAATTTTGTTAAATAGAATCAAACGACAACAAATATGCATATGCTGATTGCATCAGATATTACATAAAGTGATCATCCTGCGGATGTCCCAGGGGATGACCTCAATAGTTTAGAATTGTTGTCCTAAAAAAATATCCTGATCTTGGTTGGAATTGTGCCAAAATGGCTTTGCATCATTGAAACTCTATTGCTATAATTTGACAATTTATTATTATAGCATGTCAAATTATAATTTTGTTAATGCTATAATAACAATTACCATTAGAAATGCTCTTTAAATGACCTTTTAATGTCATCTTCTACCTTGAAAATGATTTGTAAGGTACAAATTTTAAATTAATGTAAAATTTGCATATTGTGAGTTATATTTAAATTGAATCTTGTTTACTTATTTAATTATGAATAAAATTATAGTATTTTTTTTTCTCATATGTAGCCCAACTGCTTGGTGGATTATACATCCTAGAAACTAAAAACGCTCTGTTTGGTAGAGTTTTTAAAGTTTATTTCTACCCCTTAGTTTGAGTGTGTTGTTTGGTTATAGCTTTAGAAAATTAATTTCACACCCACTTTTCAAAACACTTTTCAAAACACCCACTTTTTCAATATTATATGTCACATCACTCAATTCAAACTTTTTTTAAAACTCATAACCAAACAAATTTTCTACACTCAAATCATAATTCCAAAACTCACAAACTCAAAATACAACTCTTTTCTCAAATCATAATTCTAAAGTTCTACCAAACGCAATTCGCTTCCCTACCCAATTCATTGCATTGCTTATCGTGATACTAAATAGTTCTATTTTATCATATTTTTTTTTACAGAATTATCCATCAAAATGATATGGTACTGTACTAGTAGTGGCAATTTCGATAATAAGCAATCTTGATGAGATTTTGTTTTGAAGTAATAAACTGGCAAGTCTATCACATCATTTTATATATGGATAATTCTATTTTCACACTATTACTTGTCTTAGTACACATTATTTACTCAGTACACACCATACACAAATTAAAACTTTTATTTTGAAGCTCTCAACCTCTCACGGCTACCGCCCATCCCCAATTTCTCTCCTCCTCCCGCCACTGCTTTCTCCTCTCAACCTCATTTCCTTTCATCGCTGTCTCTTTCTGTCAGTCCCTCATCGTTGTCTTCTTCCGCCACCATCGTCGCCGCTATAGCTCCGTTTCATTCAGTCGCAATCGCTAGATTGCGATCTCTCTTCCACCTACAATTTCTCTATCTCTCTCAATCGCAATGACCATTAGCCTTCGCCACCCTTATCGCCAGTAACCCATCCAGCCTTTCATTTCCAACGACAATGTTGCAGCCCCCCATTGCCAATAACCCCTTTCGATAACCCTTTGTCGTGATCGACCCTCTCGTTTAGCTAGGGTTTGGGTTTCTAGATCTAGGGTTTGAGCAAGAAAAAGAAGAAGGGTTTTGGTTACTAGATTTAGGCTTTGAAAAAGAAGAAGAAGAAGAAGAAAGAGGGTTGCGGGATAGGCTACGAGAGATATTGAGGTTGGGAAGGAAGGGGACAGGGCTAGTTATAAAGGGTGGAGAAGAGCGGAGGACGATAGAGGTGTAGACAACGGAGTTGGGGAGACGCGATCGAATTCAGAAGAGTAGGCTAGACTGGGAGAGCGGTTGGTGGTGGCTGCAATGGCAAGGGCTGGACAGGGGCAATGAGATGGCACTGGCAGGAGGAGAGGAATGCTATGAAGGTGGTGATAATCGGAAAGGAGTATAGCGTTTCTGGTTTAAACGCTATCCATTTTGTATTTTAGACTCAGGATTCATAACCTTGTATGGTTGTTCATGTCTTTTTCCCTTTATTCTTCCTTAAACTTGATTGTTGGAATTTAGTTTTTATGTTTGGAATAGGTTGGTTGCTTGATTTTCAAACCTTTGTTGCCTAGATTTTTGCTTCTCCGCTTGAACGGCACTTCTTGCACTCGAGCGGGCTTTGCAAACCCTCAGTAGTTTTACAGGTCCTGCAAAACTACTAGGAGAGTATATTCTAGGCTCGAGCGGCGTTTTTTACGCTCGAGCGGATATGCGCTCGAGCAATGTTCTTTTGTCTGCAAAACTACTAGATATGTGTATTTTGCACTCGAGTGGCCATTTCTTGCGCTTGAGCGGAACAACTCATTGTGGCTGACGTTCGAGCGTCAAATCTTGCGCTCGAGGGGATTGTGCGTATATCAGGTCGTAGCAGTAGTTTTTTACATCACTTTTTCACATCTTTTTCCACCAAAACCCTAGATCGGGACTCTCTCCCTCTAAAACTCACATTCTCTCTACATTTTCATCTAGATCTAGTGATCTTTTTACCCATGTGCCTTTGTTAAAAAGGCAGAGCACCTCAAGGGCATCGTTTTGATCCGAACAGACTTTGGTTTTGGCATCTTTGGAGTTCCTCCTTTGCTTTGCTTGTTTTCTCTCTTTGAGGTAGGGACTCTCTACACTCTTTATGAGTTTTAACTTGGTCATTTTCTTAATGTGTGAGAAACATTGGGTTGTGAAGTAATCTTGACAAACCTAGGGTTTGGGGTTTCAATTTTAAAGAGAGGTTTTATAATGGATGTCTTAGAAATGGTTATGGGAATGGATATGACCTTGGGTTATGCTATAAATGGTCGATTTTTGGTGATTGGGATGAGATTGAAAAAAAAGAAAAAAAAAAAAAAAAAAAAGTTTTGTCCTAAAATGTTCAAGTAATTATTTTGCATAAAACAATGAAATTGGAAATGAGAATATAAAATTAGATGAATGGTTATATAAATGGTGAAGTTGGACGTGTATCACCTTTCACCTATGGAAATTTAAATAATTATCTGTTGAGAAGATTGTATATCTGTTTAGAAATATCTGTTTTGGGCTATTAGTAGATGATAGCTATGATTGTTGTAAAAATTGTATAAGGATTAGGTAAATTGAAACCAATCTCTTATTGATTGTCATTGAATATGACTGTGTTTAATACATTGTATATGTATGATGTTTGGGAGGAGAAATGGGGTGTATTCTATGTTTAGGAGGAGAAAGGTGATAGACTTCATTGAATTAAGTTAGCCTATACGTCCAGGGTGAAAGCCTCAAAAACATTGTGTATACATGGATGTTGGTTCCCGCGAATGAAATTTTCGTAAAATGGCAAATTGAAGTGTTTGTGTGTAATGGTTATGTGGTAAGAAACCCACTGAGTTGTAATCTCAATTGGGTTGTTTAGACAACAATGGATATGACTCATGAATTGAGGAGATATGAAATGAATTGATATAAAATGGATTGGGATATCATACTTGGCATAATATGAATTTGGAAAGAAGAGTTGTAAATGATTTTATTTGGCCATGTGCATTATGTTTATAACCTTGTTAAAGTTCATATATTGTGCTAAATTGTTTCTGCTGGGTTTTGGCTTACTCTATTTGGGAAAAATCATTTTCAAGTACTGGTGATATGCCTTTTCCAAGGCAGTAGCTTGGAGGGATTGGAAGTAAGAGCTTCTATTATGTTATATTTATTTTTGTATAGCCAAGAGTTTTAAATTATGTTGAGTTATGCTCACTTTCGTTGTAAGCAAGAACTGTCTTAGAAAGAAGTAAGCCCATAGGATATTTATTTCGTTGATCATTTAGTTTAGTGCCATATGCTATAGATTCAGGGTGAAGCTTATGAATGTGTAATGCATGTGCCCCTTTGTAAATAGACTCTAATTAATGAAAATCTAATACTCTATTTATGTTATTTTGTATTATTCTTTACGGTTAAATTATTGCATTATTTTCAGGGTGTAACAAGGAGGGAGATGGCTGCCAATGGCCGGCTGAGGCAAATGTTAGGGTTAAGTTGAGAGGGAGGGAGTGGGAGAGAAAGGGAGGGGTGTGTTGGTAATTTGATTGAATGATAGAAATGTAATAAAAAAAATTTGGAGAAATGGTTTGAGAGAAATAGTGGTGTGTAAATAGAATCACCCTTTATATATATTTTCTAGGATAAACTATTAAGAGGTCTTAATAGTTGGACTTAATTCCCATTAAATCCTATTAAAAATAAGTTCTAATAAAATTATCGATAAAAATAATTTTTTTGTGACGATTTTTTGTATGCCACTAAAAATTAATAATTAGTGACTTTTTTTTTGGTCACGATTTTTATAAATTATCGTTAAAACTTATAATTTGTGATTTTTTTGTGACGAATTTTTCAAACTGTTACTGAAAGTTAAAAATTAATAACCTTTTTTTGAGATGATTTTTTTAAACCGTTGTTAAAACTTATAATTAATAACATTTTTTGATAAAATTTTTAAATTGTCGCTGAAAATTAACAATTAGTGATATTTTTTAATAATATTTGATGAAAAATATCATTAATTCTCATAA
This sequence comes from Camellia granthamiana, assembly GCA_036172215.1. Taxonomy (NCBI): domain Eukaryota; kingdom Viridiplantae; phylum Streptophyta; class Magnoliopsida; order Ericales; family Theaceae; genus Camellia; species Camellia granthamiana. Next base: position 5,738,420 of record CM069904.1, on the reverse strand, counting down.
GACCTATTAGATAATAAATTCACCTATTAAAACTTAAAGTCAGTCTTCCTATTTTCTATTTAAATATCATTACCCATATCATAAATATGTGAGATATGTTTGCCTAACTCACGTATCATGACCACTTATGAACTGCATGAAAACATTTATCGAGACTTTGAGATTTTAAAAGTAATGAGATTGATACTAATCTTTTTTTTAATATTAAAGGAGCAAGAGTTGGATACTATATATGTGATGCTTTATATGTTAACTAATCATATTATTTAATATTTTTCTTTTATTTGACAAGTAAGAAATTGTTTGACAAGTCTGGTCGATTAATAATTGGGGAACACGTATCTTAAGAAATTTTTCTTTTAGTATCTCATTTTTACTTAACACTCACCTTAACATCTCTATACACTTACAATTAACAAACCTTTACAAACAAAATTAAGTAACACTTATTATCATATAACATTTTAACACCTTCATTGAACAGGCTCTTAGACTATACAGACCTGGTGAAGAAAATCATTATAAAAAGGTTTTCTCCACTTTGAGAATTTAAGCAATAGTCTTGGTGACCTTACACTTAGATTGCTCTTGATAATCATCTTGTTTAAAAAGTAAAAATAAAATGATCATATATTACCCCACTATTGAAATTACGCATTACGTGTTCATAGACTGGATATGCTAAATAATTTCTCCTAAAAAATCAAAACTAATATTTTCTGACCCATCAAATAATGTAATTGGTCAGATTATTTAGTACTTAAATATCATCATCCTTTGAAACATAACTACAAAATCAAGGCCCTATACTTCAATAGGTGAAGCTGGGATTGAGATTGGGATTGGGATTGGAAAAGCTGATAAAAATTTGTAATGTAGTGAGCAAAACATAGAATTTATCACTCCATCCCTAGCCAATTTATCTGGATGTTGGGCTAGCTGAGAATATTACGCGGGTCACTAGCCGTCCTATCTTCAAACATTCTCGTATTTCTTTTCCTAATTAATGAAAATTTTAGCTATCAAAATCTTTTGTCAACAACTTTATATCAACATAATCACTACTTTGATTTTGATACCCTGTAAGATTGCACGCCAAATATTTGCGCTCTAAACTCTAAAAAGCTCTGCTACCGATATGAAATGCCAACAAAGAGAATACTCTACCAAAAATCTGTCATAGTTTAGTTCAATTTTGGACACAAAAATATAACCAAATTTGATACGATACTTTGGCCGGTCGAGAGAGATATAGAGATACAAAACTCACTCTCTTCTTTCACATGGACAATCTACATCAAAAAAGCCATTCTAATCTACTACTACTATCATTTTGAGACAGAGAGAGAGCGAGAGAGATGGGGATGAAGAACCTCTCTATTATGTTTCTCATACTTGCCATAGCTGTGATGGTTTTTTACAACCCAAACCCAATTGCCTTTGGGCCCAAACAAGTTCTACAAAAACTATGCGAAAATCCCCAATTTCACTTCTACTTCCATGACAAGATCATTGGGAAGAGCCCAAGTGCAATGCGGGTGGCCCAATCCGACATCACCGACAAATCGCCCACCTTCATCGTCATGCTCAATGCGATGGACGACCCATTGATGGCTGGGCCCACCCAAATTCAAAGATTATGGGCCGGGCCCAAGGGTTTTACATCGCGGCAGGTCTTGACGAACTGGGCCTATTAATGGCCTTGACCCTTGTTTTCACAGATGAGGACTACAAAAATAGCACTCTTTGGTTTTGGGCCACAACTTCATTCGGTGAGGGAGATGTCCACCGTTCGTGGGTCCGGTGTTTTTCAACTGGCACGCGGCACCGCTGGCGAAGACACATTGGCTCGATAACACCACCGTTGATGCTATTGTGGAGGACGATGTTATGGCCATTCATTATTAATAAGGATAAATTACAAACACACTTTCTGAAGTTTATGTAGATTATAAATTGTTCTTTGTAATTTTAAAAATTATATTATACTTTCTAAAGTTTTTAATTTCATAAAAAATAAGTCATTTTATTAATAATTATCAGGTTAATTAATAATTTTTGATAATATTAAAATTTTATTTCAATTAATAATTCAGATAATTTCGTTATTGTATAGGTGAACAGTTAGAAACTTCACTTTTTCAATTAATTCTATTAAATGAAGAATTATGACATGAAAGTATTTGTAATTTTTCAAACAACGTTATGTAATTTGTATTTTAAGCAAATCTCAGGGGGTGTATTTATAATTTACCCTATTAAGAAAGGCTTGGAGAAAAGGGTTAATTAGTGATAAATCTAATTTAGAGCACGTTTGGAAAGTTGAGGTTTGGGATTTTTTGGTTAAAATCGTCACAAAAAAACAAAATAAGTTTTTTAGCCCAATAAGACAAAACATCATATCTAACCCATAATCATTACATTCTTTCTCTCGCAAAAAGTCAAAAAAGCAAAAAAAAAAAACCTTTCCAAACAAGACTTTTTAGCTCCAAACTAAAATAGCCAAAAAGCCAACTCGCTTTCCAAACGAACCCTTAAGGAAGGTATAAGGCTTTAGGTTGAAAAGATATCTATACTATATATTAAGCAAAAGGGGGTTTTTAACCCCAAGCCTTGTGAGAGCTCCAATCTCCCAATCTAAATTTCCTGATTTTTTGATTTAAAAAAAAAAAAAAAAACTTAACATTTAGTAATTTCTCCCAACCCCCAAGTCTTACCCTCATAATAACACTTTAATGCATTAAGAACAAGTATAAAAAAAAATTCATTGAAATCCAACACATATGAATTCTTTGAAAAGTCTCAACACATATGATTATTATCCCTCATAATAACACTTTAATGTATTAAGAACAAGCATAAAAAAAAATTCTTGAAAAGTCCAACACATATAATTATTATCAAAATATTAAACTTTAATATAATATAATAAAAAAAAGAAGACATTTAATTCATTGAAAATTCCAACACATATAATTATTATCAAAATATTAAACTTTAATATAATATAAAAAAGGAAAAAAAGAAGACATTTAAAAAAAAAAAAAAAAATTTAAAAATCGCAATTCACATATATAGATAATTGTAAATATATTAAGAAAATGGAGTTTCTAAACCCCAAGCCTTGTGGGAGCTCCAATCTCTCAATTTTAATTTTCTAAATTTTTGATTTAAAAAAAAAAACCCCAGCATTTATTGATTTGGTCAAAATTCCCTGATCAACATTTATTAACTTTTTCCAATCCATATGCCTACATTTATTGATTTGGTTAAAATCCCTGATTAGCATTTAAAATCCCCTCATACAAATATTATAAATACAGCCCGTGTATAGTTACTGCAGTAGCCTTTTTAATTTCTCCTATACACTATAGTTAATGATAAGATTGTTAAATTATTTTTATAAAAAATCTTAAAAAACATAATTTATATATTAAAAAAAATTAAAACAAATATAAATATCTATAATTATCATGTGCATAGCACGGGTGATAGGCTAGTTTTTTGTTAATGAGAAGTTCACGTTTTGTGAAATAGTTTGGTGAAAAATCCTAAAGAACATTTTGTTTCAATTTTACCCCTTGACTGTTTGTAATGTGTTTGACTTTTGATTGACTGTATGTTCAAATTTATATCTATTTGTTTAAATTTTTTGCCTATATGTTCAAATTATTTTCTATTTGTTCAAATTTTTTTGTCTATTTGTTCAATTTCCCCCATAAATTATATCTATCTATTCAATTTCCTCCCTAAATTATATATATCTCTTCAAAATATTTCTTAAATTCTATTTATCTGTTCAAATTTTTTCATGAATTTTATTTGTTCAAATCTTGGTTATATAAATACACCAATCCACTATTGAGCCACTATCTGTTCAAAATTAACAGATCTTTTTTATCTGTTGCAACACAGATTTTTTTTTTTAATATGTTGCAATCATTATCATCATTAACAACAATTTGTTTCATCATCAACAATAACAACAACAATTGCAACTACAGAAAAAAAAAAAAAGAACATACACATAAACACACATATTTAGATCTATAAAAACAACAATAGCAACAACAAAAAATTTGAATAGATTTGAATAGATCAAATCTGAGAAACAAATAAATAAATAAATAAAAGAAGAAGAAGAAGAAGAAGAAGAAGAAGACAAAAAGAAGACCTAAAAAATTAAATAATTAAACAAGTAGAAGAAGTGAAGGTATTTTTTCTCGCCGTCAAACACCGGCAGTGAATCCTTGTTGTCGGAGTCTCTGTAACAGTAGATCCACTGAAACACTTCTAACCACCACTGCCAACAGCAGCTACAACAAAACCAGTGACTTCTTCCTGATCCCGTCTCACCGCTAGATCCACCGAACCACCGCGACCTCTTCCGAAATGTTACGGCGTTAGAACCATATGACTTTAACACCTGTAGATTTGGCAATGACTGAATGGAGGCCCTAGACAGCAGCGATCTAAGGCGATGATCTCAAATCTGAGGTGATTGACGGCGATGGTGATCGTGACACGTCGGGGGGTGGCAAAATAGGGACTAGAGCAACAGGAGTTGGTGGTAAAGAAGAATAAGCGGGCGGCAGAGATGTTACGGATAGAGATGGAGGAGATGGTGGCGGCAAGGTAGTGTCTGTCGCCGGCGAAGGTGTTGTAGTGGCCGATGGTGGTGGTTTTGGTAGTTGGTAGTGATGTCGGAGTCGAAGATGCTCCTAGAGATGAGAACATCGTCGAATACTACTCTATATATATATATATGTATATCTATGTGTATATGATAAGAATTGAAACTGTGTGTATAAAAGTGAGCCTAGTGGCTAGAGCAATGTATTTTGTTTTTCTCTCTATATTTTGTTAGAGAGAGAAATAGAGAAAGAAACGATAGCAACACGGTGGTAGGTAGTGAAGGTAGGGTGCTGGTGGTAAAGATGAGGCAGTGACAGCGGAGGCGGTTGTTGTGGAAATGGCGCACTTAGGGTTTAGGTCGGGAAGAGAAAGAGAGAGAGAAACAGATAAAGAAACGCGGATGATTTCATTTAAGAGAAATAGGGTTTAATTGGTATATATAGATGGATATTTTGGTCATTTTGATTCAATTTGTCCTTATGGACAAACTATTTTTGTGCCTGGAGCTTTGGCCAAAGAAAATGTAGTTTTGGACTTTTGGCTTGAGCACCATTGGGGAAATTATTAGAAAAAAAAAAATTTTGATGGTTGTAACAAAATAAATTTATAATTTTAATTTTGTCAATTTAAATCTTAAATTTTTAATTTGTGTTTAATCTAAAGGGCATTCGGTCGATAAATCCAAACTTAAATTTTGTCGTCAAAAGTCCACACTCTAAAATACTTTGTCCATAAGGACATGATTAGATAAAAGGACCAAAATACCCCTATGTATATATACTCATGTAACCACGGTTTGGCCCTTCTGTCTCTCTCTCTTCTCTCTTTCTCTTTGCGTTTTCTCTTTATCTTCGTCGCCATCATTGCCGCCGACTGACCACCATTACCTTTATCCCATCGATCTCTTCTCTTCTCTCTCTCTCTCTCTGTCTCTCACTTTCTATTTTTCCCTTCATCTGTTTGTTTCCTTCAAATTTGAGTGAATCAGATCTGTCGTCATTGTTGGTATAGCTCCTAGAAACTATGCCGCCGTTGTTTCTTCTCTTTTCCTGCCTACCAGATCTGTAGATGCTTAAAGTTGTGGGTGAGCTTTCCTTTTGGTCCCTTCATTTGAAGGGCGTTCTCGTTGTCTTCGTTGTTGTCTTCGGCAACGAAGATTATTTGGGAGAGAATAATGTTGTTATTAGAGAAAAAAGTGGTAGTGATAGAAAAGAAGTTTGGATTAGGGTTTTGGTGGTAAAGGCAAACGTAGCAGGTATGGAGGAATGTGGAGAGGACAACGATTTCCCGACGTGATGTCACCAATGTTTAGGTCGAGCAATACTTCTCAAAACTCTTTGACAAAGAGGTAATCTATCTCTTTCTCTCTCTATATACACACACACACTATTGATGTTTAACAAATGCTTTGTTTATTTTTGGAGTGATTTTGATTTCAATTATGTTGATTTGTAAGCCAGATTTTACTTAACTCTCAAATCTCCATGTTACTATCAGTGTAATTTTGTGATCCTCATTTGAGATGCTCATAGTCTCTGACAATAGAATCATTATCACCATCGCCGCTCCGTTTGCCCTCAAATCTAAAGACCTCGGATCACACAAACAGATCACACTCTTACTCACTCTTGATCTTCCTTCGTCTTTCTCTCTATCTCTCTCTCTCTCTGTCTCTCTCTCTCTCTCTCTATAGTACCTGCCTTTTTTCTCTTTTTTTTTTTTTTTTTGCCTTTTCTAATTGCTATTGTAGATCTATTATTCTCCTTGTTGTTTTTGTTGATGATGAAATAGATCTGTAATAACATTGAAACAGATCTATTATTGTTGGATTTGGTTTGTTTGGATTGTTGAAAATATGACAGATAGGACCTCCTGTGATGCAAATTTGTTCAAAAAATGGCTCAGATCTGTTTAAAATGACACAAATATTTCAACAAATTGTATTTTTAACAGATTCATAATTTAACAAATAGGTGTTAATTTTGATAGATAAGAAAAAATTCAACAGATAGGTTGAGGTAGATTCAAAGATAACGTTGAACATATAGGAAAAATATTTGAATAGATAGTCAACAAAATTCAATAGATAAATTAAGGGGTAAAATTGAAAACCAAATGTCCTTCAAAACAAACAAAAAGACTTCTCACTAAACTATTTCACAAAGGATAGATCTCTCACCAACAAAAAATATTCACTAGATCTAATACCTTAGACAATTGCTAGAGTGAATTTTTCAACAATTTTCTCTAATCTAAACCCTCTACATATTTTCGTTACATAAAATTAACAAAAAAATATATTTTTTAATCATTAAACTCAACGAAAAATAACATTTTAGACATTTCATGTATATCTACATTGAATTTAATGACTAAAATACCCTTTTTCGTTACTTAACAAGAATGGATTGATAATTTAGATTGAAAATAAATCAAAAGATTGGTACTTAAATTGATAAAATAAAAAATTCAGATTTATTTTATTATAATCACCACAAGAAATCAGCTTTTTAGGGACAAATTTATTCCGTCTCTAAAAGTGTAATATTTGTTAGGAAAAACTTTAGCCAACTAATTTATTTCATCGCAAGGTTTGTCCCAAATGATCCATCCGGAAAAGTCAAAAATTGACTTTTAGAGACAAAATTTTGCATTAGTCACTATAAATAGATTTTTAGAGACAAAAACATGTGGTTGCAAAAAGTTTTTGTTTTGAGACAACCAAAATTTGTCTAGTTTTTGAGACAACAAAAGTTGGTCTCTAAAAGTTTTAATTTTTGAGACAATTAAAAGTGGTCTCTAAAAGTTGTAATTTTTTTGAGACAATTAACATTGGTCTCTAAAAGTTTGATAATATATATATATATATATATTTTGCTTTTTGATTTTATCAAATTACTCATAATTCAAAGGCAAAAGCAAAAGCAAAAACCAGCTTTTATCGTCATATAGCAAAAGCAAAGTGCTCTTCTAATTCATCTACATACTCACAAAGCATAATACAGTTCATCTCATAAAATTTAATCTAACATTTCAACCTCATAATTTCAATGACAATTCAGTTCATTAATTGATATAACTTATCAATAAATTACATCATTACTATGGAAAAAAAACAAAAACAAATCATGATTACATTATTAGCATATTCATTCACAATATGAACAAAGTTGTATAGGTTTCTGAGCCGAAAAAATGAAAAAAAAAAAAAAAAAAATTGGCAAAGAATAACTGCTACCCTTTTTTTGTTTCCTTCACTGAGATGTCTGTCAATATCAAGGCTCCATCTCAAGACCGCGACATAGATCACCATCCAATTTGGCCAATTTGGAAGATGAAGATATATACACAAACCAAGAAGTAGTAGATAGCTAATCAACTCGATTCTTTTCTGGATCCACTTTATCTAAGAAATTTTCGTAAAAGATATAACCATGAAACACAAGAGACTTGAATTATATACTTGGAAACTACATTTGGTTGATATATTGCTACATTGAATTTTATTTAAAGAATATTGAATTTTCTTGGGTAAAACAGTGTTTACAAAGTTTCATATAGCATCTAATGCATGGTATGAAGTTTTATACGGAGTTATATGTTAAACTCAAATTACTAAACATGTTTGCCAAATGATTGTCGGACACATTCCACAATCTCACCCGAGTATTGAATGTCTGACACGATACTTCATACATTCAGAAGAGTCCATGTAACATTACTCATCAGTTTGAGTTCAATAACTCTTTCAAACTAGTTAAACGAATGAGCATGTGAAGAAAATGTAGATCGTGATCAAAGATAAAGATACTTAAGTTTTTACTATGTAATAATGATAGAAAGTCAAGCCAAGTTTGGTAGTGTGGGAGCCGAATAAATAGAAGAGTTAGAAGGGATGTATTCCAGAAGTCAGAGACTATTCGGCTCCGTGCTAATCAACTAAGATGCCGAATACATTGAGATCGCCGAATAGACGGGGAGATGTATGTGGGAATAAACAAAAGGATAATAAGTAAAAAGTGGGCTCTGGACCTGAGGTCCAGAGAATGAGTATAAATACAAGAGCTTCAGATTTAGAAAGGTATGTAAGAATCACTTCACTAAACTTAGTAAACAAGCTTTCTTGAGTATAAGAACTGACTTGCCCGTCGGAGTGCTAACCCCGGCACCCCCGACCGGAGTGTTAGTCTTTGCAGGTGACTAGCTGAGGATCAAGAGCGTCTCCCAGGATCTGAAGAGTATTTCCAGAATCACTTCCCCACAATTGGCGCCGTCTGTGGGAATACTCGAGTACATCCATGGAAGGCGTGACTCAAGATCCTCCGATAGCCACCGACGCGATCACACAGAGAGTCGACCTCACTCCGGCAAATACGCTCGAGAAGGAAATCATCGCTGCAAGGCGTGCCTTGAATGTCGATTCACCAACGGCTTCAGCACAGGAGACGATGCTCGCCATCATGGAACGAGCCAAACAGACCAAACGCAGTTTAGACAACATCATCGCTGAGAACGAGCGCCTTCGCTGCGATCTGGCCTTGGAAATAACAAAGTCCAAACAAACAGCGCGCCAGGTTCCTGAGCGATCCCCAAGGGCAGGGGATCTATGGTCTCGGGCCCGACAGCAAAACACCGACGCTCGTTGTGCTTTAGCCGATTACTTTGAGGAGTTGACAAAACACGAACGTCTCCAGCAGAGTGTTCAGCATGATAACATCCATATGATATACAGCTTGCCGAAAGCCCCGGCCGTACATGCAATCCAGTCCCTCCCAGGCCCCCAGCAGCAACTCACGCCAGCAAAGCGATCCCGAGAATCGCCAAGCATCACCTTCGACGACTCTGATTTGATCGGCGTAACACTCCCTCACATCGATCCATTGGTTGTCACGCTACGCGTAAACCGGTTCACCGTCGAACGCGTTCTTATAGACCAGGGCAGCACTTCGGAGGTTATGTATTATAAAACCTTCATCAAACTCGGGTTCAACGAATCGGACCTGACTCCGGCCCCCTATCCACTGTTCGGCTTCAATGCCAATCCCGAATACCCACTGGGAAAGATCAGCCTGCCCGTTCGGGCGGGTTCCAGAACGGTGGATGTAGAATTCCTGGTCGTCCGGCTGCTATCACCGTACAATCTCATCATGGGGCGATCGTGGTTGCATACCTTGCAGACCGTCCCAAGCACCTACCATCAATTGTTACGTTTCCCAACGAAACACGGCATTGAGCAGATCCGGGGCTCCCAAAAATCGGCACAGGCATGTTACCTCCTGGCCGCCAAAATGCCAAAGGAATTGCAGGGAAACTCCATTGAGGTACCCAATCGGGAAATCCTGGATGACGTCGGGCGGCAGCCAAGCGAAAAGGCCACAGAAGGTTTAGACCGAGTTGACATCGATGGAAGCCCGAAAAAGTTCCTCATGATCGGCACCTCTTTAAATCAAGCCAATAGACAGCAGCTGATCTCTTTTCTACTCGCCAACCTCGACGTCTTTGCGTGGTCTCCATACAAAATGCCGGGTATAGACCCATCAGTTTCATAACACCACCTGAACGTCGACCCCACATGTAATCCGATCATTCAGAAAGGTCGTCGGTCTGCCGCAGAGCACACTGCTGCCGTTATAGAAGAAGTCGACAGACTGCTTGACGCCGGGGCAATTAGAGAAGTCACCTACCCCACATGGCTCTCCAACACAGTGGTTGTGAAGAAGAAAAATGGAACTTGGCGAGTGTGCGTTGACTTCACGGATCTGAACAAAGCTTGCCCCAAGGACTGCTTTCCCTTACCCAGAATCGACCAACTCGTCGATGCAACGGCGCGCCACCAACGCATGAGTTTCCTCGATGCTTACAGAGGCTACCATCAGATCGCCCTGCATCCAGATGACCAGGACAAAACTGCATTCCTCACCCCAAGAGGAACCTACTGCTACAAAGTTATGCCTTTTGAACTGAAGAATGTAGGGGCAACTTACCAAAGACTGGTCACCGCTATGTTCAAAGAACACCTCGGCCACACTATGGAAGTCTACATCGACGATATGGTGGTCAAGTCCAAAGAAGAACAGGATCACATAGCCGATCTAGAGAAGATATTCGGCATCTTGCGCAAATACAGAATGAAACTGAATGCCTCCAAGTGCGCGTTTGGAATCGGTTCCGGCAAATTCCTGGGATATATCGTCAACCACCGTGGAATCGAAGCCAACCCGAGGCAAGTCACAGCGATCTTGGAACTCGGTTCCCCCCGATCAGTGAAAGAAGTCCAAAAGTTGATGGAGATGGCCGCTGCACTCAATAGATTCATCAGTCGATCAACAGACCGCTGCAGACAATTCTTCCAGACGCTACGTCAAGGAAAAGCTTTTGAATGGTCCGCCGAGTGCGAAGCAGCTTTCACCGGGCTCAAGACTTACCTCCGGTCAGTACCTCTCTTGACAACACCCGCTGCCGGTGATCCCCTCATTCTGTATCTGGCAGTCTCCGATAGGGCCGTCAGCGCCGTACTATTAAAAGAAGAGGAATGGCAGCAACGGCCAATGTATTACGTGAGCAAGGCAATGGTCGATGCCGAGACACGTTATCTTCCTCTGGAAAAACTCATCCTAGCCTTGGTCATGGCAGCAAGAAAACAGATGCACTACTTCCAAGGACATAGCATTGGGGTGATAACAGATTATCCCCTCCGATCAGTACTACAGAGTGCAGAAGCATCAGGACGTGTTTCAAAATGGGCTCTTGAACTCGGCCAATATGACATTCAGTTTTTACCCAAAACCGCAATCAAGGGACAGGTGTTGGCCGACTTTGTTGCCGAATTCACAGGCGGGCTTTCCGACCTTAAACCCGCCGACGTTCTTCCAAAGGCTGAAGTTCGATCAAAGCCGAACTGGAGAATTTATGTCGGGGATATTTGGCAGCTATATTGTGATGGATCGTCTAACCAACGGGGCTGCGGCACAGGCGTAGTAATCATGTCTCCCGACGGCGTAGTAATAGAGCAGGCCGTCAAGCTTGGCTTCGAAGCATCAAATAACGAAGCCGAGTATGAAGCCCTCTTAGCCGGTCTACGAAATGCACATATTCTCGGCGCTCGGCGATTGCTAGTGTTTTGTGACTCAAAATTGGTAATCAACCAGCTAAAGGGGGAGTACGCCGCAAAAAACGACCGTATGGCGGCCTATATGAAAACGGCCAACTCTTTGCTAACGAAGTTTGACCATCACGAACTGAACCAAATAACACGTAATCAGAACACACACGCAGATGCCTTGGCATGCCTAGCCTCCGCCATCAATTCTGAGCTCAAACGGACCATTGAAGTAGGTTTCATCCCGGAGCCGAGTATTGGCCCTTCAGAGGAAGCCCACGTCAACGTTATAGAATCCGTATCAAGCTAGATGGACCCCATTGCTGGATTCCTCTCTTCTGAACAACTCTCAGAGGACAAAAAAGAAGCACACAAGCTGCGCAATAAGGCCTTGCGATACTATCTGGATCCACACGGAGGGCTTTATAAAAAGTCCCTCTCCGGTCCTTATTTGGAATGCGTACACCCGGATAAAGTGGAGGAGCTTCTAACTGAGATACATGAGGGCAGTTGTGGTGCCCACTCTGGCGGACGCTCCCTGGCCCATCGAGCTATAACACAGGGGTATTATTGGCCGACAATGAGAGCCGACGCAAAAAATTATGTTAAAAGATGCAAACAATGCCAAAAGTTCTCCCCACTAACCCATTTGCCCACCGAAGGGTTGAACTCTATCACCAGTCCCTGGCCGTTTGCTCAATGGGGACTTGATATCGCAGGACCGTTGCCAAGGGCCCCAGGAAACAAGCGATTCTTAATCGCAGCAACAGATTACTTCACAAAATAGGTCGAAGCGGAGGCTTTAACACATATACGAGATGCCGACATAAAGCGCTTTGTATGGAGAAACATCATTACGCGATTCGACATTCCAAGAGCTCTCATCTCAGACAATGGCACCCAGTTCGATTGTGGCGTATACCGAGAACTGTGCAGCAAATACGGTATCGTGCCTTACTTCTCTACGCCCGCGTACCCCCAGAGTAACGGTCAAGCCAAAGCCTCCAACAAAACCATCTTGGACGGCATCAAAAAGAGGCTGGAAAGAGCTAAAGGCAAATAGGTCGAAGAATTGTCGAGTGTATTGTGGGCGCATCGCACAACACCGAGGAGGTCCACCAGAGAAATGCCGTTTGCTCTATACTTCAGAACCCAAGCAATCTTACCCCTGGAAATCGGCCTCCCGACTTTGAAATCGCAAGCCTTTGACACGGGTCAAAATGACATGATGCTCGCCCTGGACCTGGATTTAATTGAGGAACGAAGAGACCGCGCCCTGGCCTCCATGGCACGGTATCAGCAGCAGCTCGCTAAGTTGTACAATCAACGAGTTCAGCTGCGCCATTACACTCCAGGAGAGCTGGTCCTGAAGAAAGTACTTCCAGCCGACTGAAGACCAGCCGACGGAAAGCTGGGTCCGAACTGGGATGGCCCCTATCAAGTAGACTCCATTGCAGGAACAGGGGCATATCGGCTCTCGGACATGTCAGGAAGAAGCCTGCCACGGCCTTGGAATTCAACGCATCTACGAAAATTTTACCAATGACCCGATTTGTGGGCTTGGTACTTGTACATACTCTGTTGAAATGCAAAAGTTTCTCGTTTTTATGCCTCAGCTCATACGCTTCTTAAGGGCCGAATAAGTCTCCGGATTCGGAGCGCCCTTTGGGTGAATGACATCTAAGGGCCGAATAAGTCTCTGGATTCGGAGCGGCCTTCGTGGATACCACGATTGGCCAAACAAGTCCCCGGATTCGGAGCGCCCTTTGGGTGAATGACATCTAAGGGTCGAATAAGTCTCCGGATTCGGAGCGCCCTTCGTGGATACCACAATTGGCCAAACAAGTCTCTGGATTCGGAGCGCCCTTTGGGTAAATGACATCTAAGGGCCAAACAAGTCTCCAGATTCGAAGCGCCCTTTGGGTGAATGACATCTAAGGGCCGAATAAGTCTCCGGATTCGGAGCGCCCTTCGTGGATACCACGATTGGCTAAACAAGTCTCCGGATTCGGAGCGCCCTTTGGGTAAATGACATCTAAGGGCTGAATAAGTCTCCGGATTCGAAGCGCCCTTTGGGTGAATGACATCTAAGGGCCGAATAAGTCTCCGGATTCGGAGCGCCCTTCATGGATACCATGATTGGCCAAACAAGTCTTCGGATTCGGAGTGCCCTTTGGGTGAATGACATCTAAGGGCCGAATAAGTCTCCGGATTCGGAGCGCCCTTCGTGGATACCACGATTGGCCAAACAAGTCTCCGGATTCGGAGCGCCCTTTGGGTAAATGACATCTAAGGGCCGAATAAGTCTCTGGATTCGGAGCGCCCTTCGTGGGGATCACGATTTAACTGACCAACTATATGGTTCCTAATTGGAGCCGATCGACGCATATTCGAACGTTTACATCACGCTATACAAAAGCTGACAATAAATTGAGATAAGGTGTTTAATTACGCGCAAAACATTTCAAAAGCTGCTAATAAAGAAATTCTATTTATTCAAAAGCCGTCAAACATTTCAAGCATCTGATAAAGTAATTCTATTTATTCACAGCTAAGTCTGTTTCAACATTATGGCCCACTAAGTTGGCGTCTTCGTCGTCGCTTCTCTCAATTTCGAACTCGGGATACGGCAGGTAATGCCGATGATATAGGGGCGAAGCCGAATTTATGCCCACTTGCCTAAGAGCTTCCACGGTTTGAAGGGCCTTGATCCAACCATGCTTGAAACCACGATTTTCGCATCGGCAGACTTCCTCAGCTAGGTCTGGTTTGGTCTTCTTGATCCCGGCCTTCAAGCCGTCCTGATATCCTCTTTCATAACCCGAGGCCTCTCGCTTCGCTCTCTCCCCCACGCTTTTCGCTTGACCGGCCACCACCGACTCGGCCGCTCAAACACTCTTCAGCTCCCGAAGCTCACTCTCAGCCTTTTTCGCACGAGCCTCCAAACTACGATTCCTTTCGTTGTTTTTCTCACTCTCACGTCGGGCTTCGCGCAGACGCATCCCGACTTCATAAGCGCTATACAGTCCCTTGACAGCCCCATGTATGCCATCCCGAAATACTTCGAAATCTCGACGTCCGATCATCGACTGTTGGACCTCCGGCGAAAAAATCTTCCGAGCGAACTCGACTGCCACATCTGGGTCTTTAATTATAGAATCCGCCTTTGTCATTGGTCTATTCTTCACGAGAACCGCAAAACTCAACGGTCGTGGCGCTGCGTCAGGCTCAACTTGCGGTCGTGGGCACGGGGAATCTCCCCGTTGTCCGTCCTTTCGGCGTGATCTGCTTCAACGACTAGGGGGGCGCTGTTTTTCCCGATCCATGGATGCTCTTTTTCCCGTGTGAATAGGCTCGCTTCTGCGTTTCATTTTGACCTCTAAACCCAGCCAATGTTGGCCCCTGCCAGGTTTGGATCAAGCCTGAATGGAAGTGAGTCGAGTTGTTGGCATGAACTCGCCCATTTATTCTAGGGTACATGCAGCTCCCCCGAGGAAACGTCAGAGAGATTGAGCGCCAAACGTCGGATGCCCCTCAACCAGCCCACGACTCAGAGCCATCGGCTCATTCAGTTCCTCAGGCTCACGTCCTGACTAAGGCAAGGGCAGATTCATTAATCTAGGCGGCTATATTTTCAAGCGATATCGCCGAGTAATTTATGCCTCCGCCAGCCCACGATTCAGAGCCATCGGTTCATTCGGCTTCGCGGGCTCGTGCCTTGCCTAAGGCAAGGGCAGATTCATTAATCTAGTCGGCTATATTTCAAGCGCTATTGCCGGTTAACCTAAGATCGCTGGGGCAAGGGCAGATTCATTAATCTAGTCGGCTATATTTCAAGCGCTATTGCCGGTTAACCTAAGATCGCTGGGGCAAGGGCAGATTCATTAATCTAGCCGGCTATATTTTCAAGCGATATCGCCGAGTAATTTATGCCTCAGCCAGCCCACGATTCAGAGCCATCGACTCATTCGGCTTCGCGGGCTCGTGCCCTGCCTAAGGCAAGGGCAGATTCCTTAATCCAATCATCCGGGCTTAAAATTAAGTAATATCATTCTTCACCAGCAAAATTAAGCACAACTCATGATATTTTATATATGCAAAATAAATGAGCTACAAGCCCGGACAAAAATGTCTGACAAAACAATTGTAACAATACATCTGTGAAATCCTAATACATTTGTGAAATCCTAACAGTCAAATGCCCAGCTCAGCCTTCGGAATCAGTCTCCAACGGCTCAACATCCACTTGCTCATACGGCACTGGCATAGTCAGTGAAACTCCAGCTGCAGCAAGGGCTCTGCGCCAGCCATGTTTGAACCCCCTGTTTTCGAACCGAGGGACTTGGTCCACATATTCGGCGAGCCCAGCATCTTTCCCGGCTTCGAATACTTTGGAAGCAGCCACCTTCATTTCAGCCAACTCAACCTCCAGGCTGGCAACCACCTTCTGGGACAATCTCAGTGCCGCTTTGCTCGCGTCCGCCTTCTTCTCGGCGTCCGCTCGGGATTGATCTGCAATGCGGGCCTTCTCTACCTCGGCCTCGGCCCGAGAAGCTTCCTTGTTCGCTCTCAAAACTGCATTCTCGGCCCTCTTCCTCTGGCCCTCCACTTGCTTTCGTAAGCGGCCAATCTGTTTCACGGCGTCGAGATGCCGATGTCCCATATCGGCTATCCTTCCGACGGTCTGCAAAGGAAGAACCCAAAAACATAACCTCAACAATACTCGGATAAAGTGAAGAAAAGTCAGAATACGTACCAGAAGTGCCGATTGCGCGGCTAGTGCTGTCGCATTCAGATCTGGTTCAACCAGGAAAGCCTCCATATCAGACGGCAACGACACGGACGTAGCCACACCGAATGCGACTTCTGGATCTTTAAGCGCCGAAGCGTTAGAGGGAACCGACATATCCTTTACCATTGGATGAATGACAAAAGGAACAACCTCATTAGATCCCTCCAATCGAGGACGCTTACTACCTAGTTCGTCTGAACCGGCCTTGAGGTCAGCAGAGCGTTTCTCTGCCTTTTCCCCAACTTTTTGGCCGACTTCCCCGGCCAACGGAGATTCGGCATTCTGACCTTTTTCCTTCTCCTCTACAATCCCCAAGGACTTTGATTCGACAACAGGGAGGGGGAGTCGAGATTCGGTGGCAGGCGGTATTTCAGACGAAAGGCCCTCCGCTCTTCGCCGTGCGGCTAACCTCTCCGCATTCGCCTTTTTGGCAAGCTTTGTCAGACTTAATCCGGCCATACCCGCGGAGTCTATGACGGGAAGATCCTCTAAGCGTTGAAGAACGTTGGCAGAAGGAAGATCCCCTGGTCCCGATGTAAACGGAGGATCAGCGGAATCCAATACCTCCTCAGAGTAGGTCTCGGATTGATCTGATTCGGCAATATCAGCTACCTCATTTCGCTCCGAATCGGACCCTTCAAAGCCTACCTGCCTCAAGTTTTTGAAGTCGGACAGAATAAGAGCGGTAAGGGAATCTTCGCCCTTCGGAATCGGTATGTTTTCCGTCGCCGAGAAGGTTGTGTATGTCGGCTCGTAACAAAGCAGAATGTGAGCCGCCCTCCCCTGTTTCTGAAGGCTTCGACGGCCGAAATACCTGAGAGCAACCCTAATATCTGAAAGAACGGCGTCGTGGGTTGAAGATAGTACTTTTTTCAAACCCTTCCCTGTACAAGACGAAGCCGCAAGATTTCAATGGAATAGGTTTCACAACAAAAATGAACACATAACAAAAACAAGGAAATACTCGGCGTCCTAGCTCGCCCCTCCGTCTGGGAATAGGGTCAACACGATCCTCCCTTTCGCCAAATTCCCAGTTACCCTGGACAATGACCATAACATCATCAACTCTTTTCCCAGAGCTGGAAAGCATAGTGATTAGTTGGTGATCGGTGTCCTTAGCTCTAAGGAAATAACGCCCTTGCCGACCGGAAGACTTAGCCAAGGCATAGCAGTGCTGGATAGCCGGAATGCCAAGGTTAATTCCAAAACGAAGCTTCAACGCTACAATCCCCATTATAATTCTAAAGAAATTCACGTTAGGTTGAGAAGGGATTAAATCCCAATGGCGAAGCACAACCCTTAGGAATGGGTGTAGAGGGAAGCGGACTCCACCCTCTGCGATTGACAAGAGAGGAAAGACGATCGTGGTTTCGTCCTCCCTCTCCATGTCAAGGGTGCCATCTGCCAAAAGTGACAGACGGATGTCATCAGGAATAGAGAAATGGCGTCTAAAACCAGCAATTCGATCTGATGAGAGGAGGTCTTTCAAATGTTTCGCCATACCCTACAGTTGACACAGATGTGCCAAAGAATAAACTGGGAATAGTTCTCGAAGCAAAGAAGTGGATAACTTACAGAGGATGAAGAAGATATTGGAGGAGATAAAATTGCAAGAACGATCCAAAAGGCAACCCAGCGACCAGTATCACGGAATGCGAATCCGAAGGGACGCCAATCTTTAAAATTGCAATGAATAGGTATGTACGAAGAGGCGGGAAGTTGGTACGACAACCAAAATGGGGCGTACTTAGACGTGTGCTTCGTAGGCCCAACCACCAAAATTTTGGTTCTGAGTATTCAAAATTTGGAACCAAGCACTCCAGCCAACATACGTTGGGAAAATGCTTGGGGGGCAATTGTGGGAGCCGAATAAATAGAAGAGTTAGAAGGGATGTATTCCAGAAGTCAGAGACTGTTCGGCTCCGTGCTAATCAACTAAGATGCCGAATACATTGAGATCGCCGAATAGACGGGGAGATGTATGTGGGAATAAACAAAAGGATAATAAGTAAAAAGTGCGCTCTGGACCCGAGGTCCAGAGAATGAGTATAAATACAAGAGCTTCAGATTTAGAAAGATATGTAAGAATCACTTCACTAAACTTAGTAAACAAGCTTTTTTGAGTATAAGAACTGACTTGCCCGTCGGAGTGCTAACCCTGGCACCCCCGACCGGAGTGTTAGTCTTTGCAGGTGACTAGCTGTCACGACCCAAACCCGGCCCTATGGGTTTAGCACCGTAACTGGCCAGTAATCCGAGATTACCGAAGGCCTGCTGAACAGTAATACAGTAAAACAGAGTACAGGGCCTGGCGGAAGCCAATACAGTAAATAACTAGTGTCCATTGAGCTGTGAAAATCTGTATGCCAAAAACATTTTTCATGCATTCATACCGTTCAGAACAGTTCAGTCTATACAATCATATACAACCATTCAGTGCGGGGACTTAATCCCTCGATAACAGTGCAGTAGAACAGTAAACAGTCTAGACAACAGTACAAAACAGTAAGGAGACCGATAGGGGACACAAAAACACCCCAAGCCACAGCATGGCGTCTCGGAACCTCGCAGTGAGGCACATAGGCTGGCTTGACAAAACTGGGGACTAACCCACGCTCCTAGCTCCGGTCTGGCTGCTGAGAACCTACATATATATATAAACAGTGAGCTAAAGCCCAGTGAATAACATAATGTATAAAGAGGTTATGAATGTAATGTCCTTACAGTAATGAAAACAATTCATTAAACAGTATTTCGATCTTTCAGTATATCAGTCAATCAATCATATGTGGTACATCCATTAGCCTATAAACAGTAGGTCCAAAAGGACCGGGCCTCAACAGACCCAACAGTAGTGATGGCCATCAATCAATAAACAGTATGGTTCCACAAGGAAACCGACAGAGCTCTGTAACACTAACAGTAAGCAATAAGTGCTAAGGATGCCACAGTACAGTTCACAATACAGGACATACATTCATTCAATAAACAATATCAGTTCGGTAAACAGTTCTGTTCGGTATTCAAAAGATAACCATTTTGAACATATCTTTACACAATCTGTTACTCACAGAGATTGGGCTAATAGCAGCTAGAGCGCGTCCCCGAGAGCCAACCCTAAACAATTAACAAATAGAACACACACTAAGTTTCACAGTCGGAAGGATGATAATTAAATCCCTAGATTTCCTCGGTGTGGTTCTATGTCTAAATTCTCATTAAGATGCCTTAAACTAGGCCTAAGAATGCCTAGGATGAGATGAGGATGCAAAAATACAGTTGGAAGGCACTTTTCAAAAGTTGCTGAAAACAGGGGGCTCGCTCGAGCGAGCCTTCCTTCGCTCGAGCGAGGTTGCAAAATCAAAGGCTTCGCTCGAGCGAGTAATCCTTCGCTCGAGCGGTCTGCAGAAATAGTAAAAATACTGGATGCTCATTTTTTACGCGCGATACCACGCTCGATGCTCGCTCGAGCGGATCCCTGAACAAAGGTGCTCGCTCGAGCGAGGAATCCTTCGCTCGAGCGAAGAAGCCAAATCTGGAATTTCCAGATTTGCCTTCCAAGCTCAAACCAAGCATTCCCAACTCAATGCTCGACCTCTTGGGCCCAAATTCTGGAAAACACATCCCAAAACAATGTATAACAAGTTTCAAAAGCCAATTTGAGAATTCAAGCCCCAAAGGTGAGTCAATTAAGTCCAAATTCAAACCCAATTTCAAGAACAATATGTAAACATGCAATGCATGAGTTTTAAACCAAATTCAAGCTTCAATCTTTGCTCTAAAGAGCTCAATAGTTGGAAACTAAAATGAAAACATGGACTATGATAAAAACATGGACATGCATGCACAATCTACCATGAATTCAACTTCAAAATGCACCAAGATGGCCATGCATGCATGAATTCAAACATAATTCACCATGTATGAGCTACAACATGCCTCAACTCAAAAATGAAACATGAATTATGCAAGAATTAGCTCTAATTCAACAACAAGAAGATGAATGTCCTACCTTAGTCTTGTATTCAAGATTTAAGAGTCCAATTTGTCAATTCTCTACTAATTTCTTCAAGTTCTTCTAGCAATATACAAGATGAGCTCAAAATCTCCCTCAATTCTCTCCCTCTCTCTCTAAATTCGGTTGTATGCAAGAAATGGGAGAAGAAATGTTTTGATTAAGTGTATAAGGCTCAAAGATGAATAAACAAAGGCCCCACTCACAATGGCAAAATGGTAATTACGACAAACTCTTTAATTGGCTTAATTTAATCTAATTTAATCATTCCTAATCAATTTTCAAATAAATATACCATAAAATCACAAATATTCTACTGATTCCAAAAACTCCAAACGGTTCCTAATTCAGCCGCGGATAAGGCCTTCAATTAGCAGTTGAAACATATGAATTCAAACAGATAATCAATCGATCGAATAAATGCAACATGCAACTCAATAGATAAACTTATTCAATTTCAGTTTCAATTTCAATCAGTTCATTCAGTACTTCAGTTAATCCAATTATCAGTCATTATCAGTTCAGTTTAACAGTAATCAGTACGTAATTCAGTGGGTTATCGATAATCAGTACGAGGGTTGTTACAGTCTCCCCTCCTTATAAGGAGTTTAGTCCTCTAAACTCGAGTTACCTTCAGTTTGGAAGAAAACAGGATTCAGTGGAAACAGTTCTGGATATCTTTTAGCCATGTCATCTTCCCTTTCCCAAGTGGCATACACACCACCATGGTTCTGCCAATCAACTTTCACTAGCAGGATCTCTTTGTTTCTCAGTTTCTTGATCCGTCGGTTTACAATCTGTATAGGCCTCTCCTCGTAAGTGTAGTCATCACTCAACACTATCCGAGTAGGCTCAATCACATGGAATGGATCCCGAAGATAATCTCTCAACATAGAGATGTGGAAGACGTTATGCATATGCTCCATTTCAGGAGGAAGTGCAACTTGATACGCCACCAGATTGATTTTCTCAACGATCTCATAAGGTCCAACGTATCGTGGCGCTAACTTGCCTTTGACTCCAAAACGAGTCTGGCCTTTCATTGGTGTCACTTTCACAAACACGTGATCACCCACTTCATACTCTCGGTCTCGTCTTCTAACATCTGCATAACTCTTCTGTCTACTTTGTGCAGTTTTCAGTCTTTGCTGTATCAGTTTTATCTTTTCGGTTGTTTCATACACAATCTCGGGCCCAAGCAACGGCCCGTCTCCAACTTCTGCCCAGCAGATTGGAGATCTACACTTTCTGCCATACAATGCCTCGAAAGGCGCCATACCAATACTCGAATGGTAGCTGTTGTTGTAGGCGAATTCAGCCAACGGCAAATGACTTTCCCCAGTTTCCTTGGAAGTCAAGGACACACATTCTCAGTAGATCCTCTAGAGTCTGGATGGTCCCTTTCTGACTGTCCATCAGTCTGAGGATGATAGGCACTACTCAGCCTCAATTCAGTACCCAATGCAGTCTGTAGGCTTTGCCAGAACCTCGATGTAAACTTCGAATCCCTGTCAGAAACAATAGATACAGGCACTGCATGCAATCTCACAATTTCATCAATATAGATAACAGCCAATTTGTCTGCATTATAAATTGTCTTGACAGGTAGGAAGTGTGCAGATTTAGTCAATCTATCAACAATAACCCAAATAGAGTCCATACCTTTTCTGGAGCGAGGTAATCCAACGATAAAATCCATCGTGATATGCTCCCATTTCCATTCTGGTATGGGTAAGGGTTGCAATAATCCAGCAGGTCGTTGATGTTCAGCTTTGACTTGTTGGCAATGAAGACATTTGGACACGAAGTCGGCAATTTCTTTCTTCATTCCCGGCCACCAGAAATTCAATTTCAAATCTTGATACATTTTCGTATTCCCTGGGTGGATAGAAAATTTTGAATTGTGGCCCTCTTGCAGTACCCTTCTTTTCAGTTCAGTGTCATTCGGTACACACAGTCTTTCTTGAAATTTCAGTACATTGTTGTCAACTTTGAACCCCGGTCTCGGTTTAGAATCTCTTTCTTCAAAGATTTTCTTCAAGTAATCATCCAGTTGCTGTTTTTCTTTAATTTCTTCTATCAATGCTGGTTGAGCAGAAATAGCAGCTAAGGTTCCACCTTGTTCCTTCAAAACAATTTCAATCTCAGACTTTTCCAGATCATGAAGCAATTCTTTCTGCCCGGTGAGCAAACAAGCTAAGTCCCCAATCGATTTTCGGCTCAAAGCATCGGCAACGGTGTTGGCTTTTCCCGGATGGTACAAAATCTGTAGGTCATAATCTTTAATCAGTTCTAGCCATCTCCGCTGTCTCATATTCAGTTCTTTCTGAGTGAAAAAGTATTTCAGGCTCTTGTGGTCAGTATACACTTCGCATGTTGCTCCATACAAATAGTGACGCCAAATTTTCAGTGCAAACAACACTGCAGCAAGTTCCAGGTCATGGGTTGGGTAATTCTTTTCATGTGGTCTCAACTGTCGGGAAGCATAAGCAATAACTCTCCCATTCTGCATTAAAACACATCCCAAACCCTTATGAGAAGCATCACTAAAAATAGTATAACCATCCGTACCTGTAGGCAGGGTAAGAATTGGTGCAGTCACGAGTCTAGTTTTCAACTCCTGGAATGCTGATTCTCTCTGGTCAGTCCAGTCAAATGATATCCCCTTCTGTGTCAACTGAGTCAATGGTAAAGCAATTTTGGAGAAATCTTTGACAAATCTTCTGTAATATCCAGCCAATCCCAAAAAGCTTCGGACTTCAGTCACATTTGTTGGTCTAGGCCAGTTCACTACAGCTTCAATTTTCTGCGGATCAACAGAAATTCCATCTTTGCTAACAACATGCCCCAAAAACATAACATGATCAAGCCAAAACTCACACTTAGACAGTTTACCATACAGTTTCTGTTCTCTTAAGGTTTGCAGGGCAAGTCTCAGATGATGTTCATGTTCTTCTACAGTCTTAGAATAAATCAATATGTCATCAATGAATACCACAATAAAATCATCAAGGTATGGTTTAAAAATTCTGTTCATAAGGTCCATAAATGCAGCTGGGGCATTAGTAACTCCGAACGGCATAACTAAAAATTCATAGTGGCCATACCTCGTTCTAAAAGCAGTTTTATCAATGTCTTCTGGTTTAACTTTCAGTTGATGATACCCCGATCTAAGATCAATCTTGGAGAACACTTGTGCCCCCTGTAACTGATCAAATAAATCATCAATACGTGGCAATGGGTATTTATTTTTCACAGTTACCTTGTTCAATTCACGGTAATCAATGCACAGTCTCAGTGAGCCATCTTTCTTCTTCACAAACAAAACTGGTGCACCCCACGGTGAAGTACTGGGTCTGATAAACTTCTTGTCTAACAGTTCCTGCAATTGTACTTTCAATTCCTTCAGTTCAGTTGGAGCCATTCTGTAGGGAGCTTTAGACATTGGCTGTGTACCCGGAATCACATCAACAGTAAATTCAACTTCCCTATCAATCAAATCCCCTGGCAAATCATCTGGAAATACATCTGGGAATTCTCTGACTATAGGAATACAATTCACATCAGTTTTAATACTATCATTAGCAGATACAGTCAGTACAGAACACAGATATCCTTTACACCCCTTTCTAATTAATTTAACGGCTTTCACAGAAGAAATCAAATACGGAGGAGGTACTACTCCACTCCCATTAAGCACAAATTCAGGCAAACCAGGTGGACGGAAAACAACTTGTTTTGTTACACAATCGATAGTAGCATGATATTTTTGTAGCCAATCCATCCCCAATATCACATCAAAATGATCTATGTTCAATGGCAGTAAGTCAATAAACAGATGCATATCCCCAACAATAATTTCACAAGCAGGATACATATATGCACATGTCATGGATCCCCCCACAGGTGATGATACAGCTAACAAGTAATTCATAGGTTCTAAGGGTCTATTTAATTTTCGTGAGAAGGCATGCGACACATAAGAATGTGTAGACCCCGAATCAATCAATACATATGCATTCTGAGTACAAATAGAGAGGATACCTGACACAACGGTCTCAGTATTCTGAACGTCTCCCGGTACTAGGGCAAATACTCGGCCCTGCCTCATAGGCTCTTTCCCGGTAGCTTTGGGGTTAGGCTTTGGTGCTACATTTGATGCTGCTGCACTTGGTGCAGCTTTACCACTAGCTGGTGGAGCAGAAGGGCAGTCTTTAATTCTGTGGCCCACTTTGCCACATCTGAAACAAGCTCCTGAAATCTGGTAGCAAACCCCTTTGTGCTTATTGCCACATACGGAGCAGGGTGGAATGAATCCACTCCCTTGGCTGGGGCTAGTTGTTGACCCCGTATTCTGTTTCTTGTTTGCAAAGTTATGTTTGCCTTTCTTGAATTTGAAACCCTGTCTTTTACCATGCCATTCAGTTGTTGGTGTTTCAGATTGTTTCACTGCTGCAATATTTGTCTCGGCCATCAATGCCCGGTCGAGAACACCCACAAAAGTTGGCATTTTCAAAACATTTATTCGGTCCTGTATAGCAGTACTAAGGCCTCCTTCAAACCTTCTGGCCTTCTTATATTCGGTATCCACCATATGTGGTGCATACCTGGCAAATTCGGTGAATTTCTTCTCGTACTCAGCAACAGACATATTGCCCTGTCTCAGCTGTTCAAACTCAGTCACTTTTCTGTCCCTGATGCACTGGGGAAAATACTTTTCAAAGAAGGACTCCTTGAACTGAGTCCAAGTCACAATAGTATTCGCATCACGGGTCAACATCCACCACCTTCTTGCTTCTTCCTGAAGGGTGAAGGTTGCTAACAGTACTTTGTTGGCTTCGGAGCACGGAAACATTTCAAACAATTTCTCAGTCTCAAGAACCCAAGCTTCAGCCTTTAACGGTTCTAAGCCTCCCTGAAAGGACAGCGGTTTCATCTTGCTGAACTTATGGGTCAGTGCAATAATGTCCACCTCATTGGCATTCACATTCTGTACATTCTGTTCCGGTTGCACCGGAGGAGGAGGTGGGGGCTGTTGGTTCTGTTGTTGATCAAGTCTTTCAATTACTAGTCCCATCATTTGTTCAAGTCTGGCCATTCTGGCCTCAGAGGATGATGATTCAGTTTCATTTGCAGTACTTGCGTTATCCATTTCACTATAAGCAGTGATAACAGTTATCATTATAAGCAGTTGTACACTTAAACAGTTCAACACTTTAACATATAATCAGTCAGTCATAAGCACACACCTTTCAAGTTCATGAGATGCCCTAATCGCTTTTCTAGGACACTCTATAGCTCATTTGGACACGTGTGTGCGGTATAACTCGCGGTTAAGTATCGCTCTGATACCACTCTGTCACGACCCAAACCCGGCCCTATGGGTTTAGCACCGTAACTGGCCAGTAATCCGAGATTACCGAAGGCCTGCTGAACAGTAATACAGTAAAACAGAGTACAGGGCCTGGCGGAAGCCAATACAGTAAATAACTAGTGTCCATTGAGCTGTGAAAATCTGTATGCCAAAAACATTTTTCATGCATTCATACCGTTCAGAACAGTTCAGTCTATACAATCATATACAACCATTCAGTGCGGGGACTTAATCCCTCGATAACAGTGCAGTAGAACAGTAAACAGTCTAGACAACAGTACAAAACAGTAAGGAGACCGATAGGGGACACAAAAACACCCCAAGCCACAGCATGGCGTCTCGGAACCTCGCAGTGAGGCACATAGGCTGGCTTGACAAAACTGGGGACTAACCCACGCTCCTAGCTCCGGTCTGGCTGCTGAGAACCTACATATATATATATAAACAGTGAGCTAAAGCCCAGTGAATAACATAATGTATAAAGAGGTTATGAATGTAATGTCCTTACAGTAATGAAAACAATTCATTAAACAGTATTTCGATCTTTCAGTATATCAGTCAATCAATCATATGTGGTACATCCATTAGCCTATAAACAGTAGGTCCAAAAGGACCGGGCCTCAACAGACCCAACAGTAGTGATGGCCATCAATCAATAAACAGTATGGTTCCACAAGGAAACCGACAGAGCTCTGTAACACTAACAGTAAGCAATAAGTGCTAAGGATGCCACAGTACAGTTCACAATACAGGACATACATTCATTCAATAAACAATATCAGTTCGGTAAACAGTTCTGTTCGGTATTCAAAAGATAACCATTTTGAACATATCTTTACACAATCTGTTACTCACAGAGATTGGGCTAATAGCAGCTAGAGCGCGTCCCCTAGAGCCAACCCTAAATAATTAACAAATAGAACACACACTAAGTTTCACAGTCGGAAGGATGATAATTAAATCCCTAGATTTCCTCGGTGTGGTTCTATGTCTAAATCCTCATTAAGATGCCTTAAACTAGGCCTAAGAATGCCTAGGATGAGATGAGGATGCAAAAATACAGTTGGAAGGCACTTTTCAAAAGTTGCTGAAAACAGGGGGCTCGCTCGAGCGAGCCTTCCTTCGCTCGAGCGAGGTTGCAAAATCAAAGGCTTCGCTCGAGCGAGTAATCCTTCGCTCGAGCGGTCTGCAGAAATAGTAAAAATACTGGATGCTCATTTTTTACGCGCGATACCACGCTCGATGCTCGCTCGAGCGGATCCCTGAACAAAGGTGCTCGCTCGAGCGAGGAATCCTTCGCTCGAGCGAAGAAGCCAAATCTGGAATTTCCAGATTTGTCTTCCAAGCTCAAACCAAGCATTCCCAACTCAATGCTCGACCTCTTGGGCCCAAATTCTGGAAAACACATCCCAAAACAATGTATAACAAGTTTCAAAAGCCAATTTGAGAATTCAAGCCCCAAAGGTGAGTCAATTAAGTCCAAATTCAAACCCAATTTCAAGAACAATATGTAAACATGCAATGCATGAGTTTTAAACCAAATTCAAGCTTCAATCTTTGCTCTAAAGAGCTCAATAGTTGGAAACTAAAATGAAAACATGGACTATGATAAAAACATGGACATGCATGCACAATCTACCATGAATTCAACTTCAAAATGCACCAAGATGGCCATGCATGCATGAATTCAAACATAATTCACCATGTATGAGCTACAACATGCCTCAACTCAAAAATGAAACATGAATTATGCAAGAATTAGCTCTAATTCAACAACAAGAAGATGAATGTCCTACCTTAGTCTTGTATTCAAGATTTAAGAGTCCAATTTGCCAATTCTCTACCAATTTCTTCAAGTTCTTCTAGCAATATACAAGATGAGCTCAAAATCTCCCTCAATTCTCTCCCTCTCTCTCTAAATTCGGTTGTATGCAAGAAATGGGAGAAGAAATGTTTTGATTAAGTGTATAAGGCTCAAAGATGAATAAACAAAGGCCCCACTCACAATGGCAAAATGGTAATTACGACAAACTCTTTAATTGGCTTAATTTAATCTAATTTAATCATTCCTAATCAATTTTCAAATAAATATACCATAAAATCACAAATATTCTACTGATTCCAAAACTCCAAACGGTTCCTAATTCGGCCGCGGATAAGGCCTTCAATTAGCAGTTTAAACATATGAATTCAAACAGATAATCAATCGATCGAATAAATGCAACATGCAACTCAATAGATAAACTTATTCAATTTCAGTTTCAATTTCAATCAGTTCATTCAGTACTTCAGTTAATCCAATTATCAGTCATTATCAGTTCAGTTTAACAGTAATCAGTACGTAATTCAGTGGGTTATCGATAATCAGTACGAGGGTTGTTACACTAGCTGAGGATCAAGAGCGTCTCCCAGGATCTGAAGAGTATTTCCAGAATCATTTCCCCACAGGTAGGATCATGAGATTTTACCTCTTGCACTCTGTTTCTTGATCAGGCAAGTAGCTTATATTCATTCTCAAACATCGATTCCATATAAACCTGCCAAAAAATTGATTACCAACAGTTAAAATAAGAGAGGAAAAGCAAAATATTTAAAATAGTAAAAAAAAAAAATTCCCTAATCTGAAAATGATATTTAAGTGCAAACATATTTTGACATAGATTAGCATTGTTTCCTTTAACGACAGAAAAATGCGTTCAAGTGAAAAATCCAACTGGTGAACTTTTGCCTCCACAATCTGCAACCAAAAAGAGTTTCACAAGAACTTGAATATTATAGAACATAACAATAAATATAGCGATACGATATATTATGAATATAATTATTTAATTACCTCATGGTTCATTCAAACAGTTTTACTCAGCACAGTAATTATTCTAGATTCCCAACAACATATAAACAACATCAGTCTTGGGCTTATCCTCCACTTCTACACTTTCACCACCCTACACTCTTTAGGACATTGAAGCTATTGTCAAAAAGGTTCTTTCTACATCTAGTACTATGTTTGGTACACCCTTTACTGCTCTTTCAGTCACTCCAAGTACCTTTTCTTGATATTTTGATTCAGCTTGTTGCAATCATATGACCTTTGATCCTACACTTTTTTCCTTTACGTTATCTTCTTTTAAGTTACCTGTCATTCACACTGTTGATTGCTCTCAAATGCATGTTAGTCATATTGATCATATTTTCATTTCTAATGTTTCTCTTCCATATACTTATCTGATTCCCAATCATACGTTTAACCATATTTCAATTGGTCAACTCCGTGATCTTGGCCTCACTGTTCTATTTTCTCCAACTAGTTATGTTGTGCAAGATCCAAAGACAGGACAAACTCCTGGGATAGGTCGTAGAAATGGACGTCTGTACAAGCTCATCCACATTCGCATTTCCTCCTCCAACCCTTCCACTGTTAAGATTGTAGCTCCTGCTACTACTAATTCTCCCCTTGCTCTATGGCATTCTCGGTTAGATCATGTGTCTTTTGGTCGTCTACGATCTCTAGTTTCAAGTGGTCAGTTAAGTGTTGTTCCCAATGATAAAGTAGATTGTCTATCATGTCAACTTGCAAAACATCTTGCTTTACCATTTAGTACTAGTATCTCTATGTCTCATGCACCTTTTGATCTTATCCACTATGATGTTTTTGGGCCTTCACCTAATACCACTATGGGGGGGATCTAAATATTTTGTCACATTCGTCGAAGATTTCACTCATTTTACCTAGTTATTTCTTATGAAATCTCACTTTGAGTTATACTAAATATACTATGATTTTTCACAAAGGGTTAAAACTCAGTTTTTTTCCACTATCAAAATTTTTCGTGCTGATAATGCCTAGGAATACACAGAAGCTCATTTTTTGAGATTTCTTTGTCAAAATGGTACACTTTCTCACTATTCTTGTCCTAGTACCTCCTAACGAAATGGTCGTGTTGAGCGTAAACATCGCCATATCTTGGACATTGTTTGTGCTCTTTTAATTTCTTCTTCTTGTCCTGAACATTTTTTTAGGGAAGTTGCTCTCACAGCCGTCTATACTATCAACCATGTCCCTTCCTCTACCATCAATAATCAAACCCCATATGACCGTCTGTATGGCACATCTCCTGCCTATACTAGTCTGTGTGTTTGGATGTACTTATTTTGTTCTTCTTCGGCCACATGAGCATACCAAATTAGAACCGCGCACCCGTTTGTGTTGCTTCCTAGGGTATGGAATTGAAAATAAAGGTTATCGTTGTTAGGATCATCTTTCTCGTTGTTTCCACATCTCTCGTCATGTGGTATTTTAGGAGCACAAGACGTTCTCCTCTATATCTAAGTTTCATTTGTCCACTCCTCCCATTACACCATTCTTTACAGATCATTCTCTTCTGTTTGTTGGGCTTGATATAGACATTACTTTCAACAAGATGACTCCAGTCCATCTTGAGGATTCTACTCCACCTTATGGTCCTACTACTCCACTCCTTGATCCTAAGCTTGCTCCTGCTCCTGCTTCTACTCCTACTCCTATTCCACCTCCTAGTCCTGTCTTCATTTCCCCACATAGTGAGCCTCATGCATTCCTTGATTCCCTTGCATCATCTTTTGCACCAAAGGTACCTCTTCGTCATTCTACTTGGGTAACATAACCTTCTGTTCTTCTTTATGATTTCATTGTTTGTTCCACTGCTTTTTTCTTCTCATGAACTTACTTCCTATCGTGAGGCTTGTTCTAACCCTCTTTGGTAGCAAGTTATGATTGATGAACTACAAGCTTTAGATAAAACTCATACTTGGGATGTAGTTGACCTTCCATGTGGAAAGAGTGTTGTTAGTTGTAAATAGGTTTACAAGATCAAAACACATTCTGGTGGTTCCATTGAGTGCTACAAAGCTCGTCTTATTGCCAGGTTTACTCAAGAATATGCGATCGACTATGAGGAAATTTTTGTTCTTGTTGCCCGTCTTATTTCAGCATGCAGCCTACTTGTCGTTGTTGCTGCTCGCCATTGGAGTCTTTGTCAAATGGATGTTAAGAATGTTTTTTTTAATGGTAATCTCACTGAGGAAGTTTATACAATACCTCAATCGCTAGTTTGAGATGAAATATTTGGGTTTACTTAGCTACTTCCTCGGCTTGGAAATTTTTCATAATCCTTCTAGTTACTTTCTCACCCAGGCTAAGTATACCTCTAATCTCTTGGCTCGTGTACTGATTGCAAGACTGCTCCCACCCCAGTTGATCCTCAAACTTATCTCACACCTCTTAATGGTCACCTATTATTTGATACTACTTTATATCGTTAATTAGTTGGCAATTTTGTCTATCTTACGGTTACTCATCTAGACATTGCCTATATTGTTCACATTGTCAAGCTTCTTGCTCTTCGGACTATGATGCACTGGTTCACATTTTGCGTTATCTCAAAGGAACTATGTTTCATGGTCTTCACTACTCAACCCATTATTTTCTATAATTATACATGTTTTTTTATGCAGATTGAGTAAGGGATCCAACTGATCGCCGTTCTACTACAGGGTTCTGCTTCTTCTTGGGTGACTCTCTTATTGCTTGGCATAGTAAGAAGCAAACTCTTATTGTTCATTCTAGTACTGAGGCTGAATATTGTGGTCTTGCCGATACTACTCAAGAGCTTATATGACTTTGTTGGCTTTTTTCTAACATGGGTTTTTCTTGTCTTACTGCCTCCACCCTCTATTCTGACAATCAAAGTGCTATTCAGATCGTACATAATGATGTCTTCCATGATCACACCAAGCATATTGAGATTGATTGTCACTTTATATGACAGTATGTTACGAGTGGCATTGTTCGTCTACTCTATGTTACGTCTGTCAGTCAGACATCTGACATCTTCACCAAAACTCATCCTCCAGGATGCTTTTCTGATTTACCTTCCAAGCTCAAATTGATATCTACATTACCACCTTGAGCTTGAGGGAGGTGTTACATATAGCATATATTCTCTGTATATTCATATACCATATTATGTGTATTACCATAATTAGTTTATCTCTTCCTATATAAAAGAGTCTTGTATACATTGTTTATTATTCAATTCAATACAAGAGTTTCTCTTTTCTCTTCACTATGTACTCTCATAACAACACTAATAGTAATTTTAAAAAAATAAAATAAAATAAAAATATATAAATAAAAACATAATAGTTGAAGATCATGGAGTTTCTTTGAGAAATCATATTCCATGTTTGCTTATGGACCTTCAGATCTTGGAATGTATGCGTTCTACAATATTTTATTATTTATTTATTTATTTTGGTCTGGGTAAGTGAACATTTCATTACAAAAAAAGGGATAATTTTATTTCAGTATAAGTTTAGAAAATTATTCTCAAATTAATGATAAATTTTATAAGTATTAAAAAGTGATATCATAAAATTTGGGTAAATTACATTTTAACCCTTTGTAGTTTGCCCAAAAAGCACGAAACCCTCCTATAGTTTCATTTGTAACACTTAAACCCCTAGACTTAATACCAAACTGTAATTTCTGACGGATCCGTTTATTTAAACAGAACGTGGGCTTTACGAACATAAAAGTATAGTGCAATAGAGCGTGGGTTACACTCTTGGACCAAAACACCTATTCTCTCTCCTTCATTAGATAAATATGATACACCATCACCTTCCATGCAAAAGTACCACCATCACCTTTTGTTTCTTCTCTCATCTCACTACCATTACCTTCCATGCAAAATCACAACCAACCAACATCACCACCATCGTATTCCATGCAAAACCACCACCATTACCTTTTATTTCTTCTCTTATCTCACTATCATTACCTTTCATGCAAAATCACAACCAACCAACATCACCACCATCATGTTCCATGCATAACCACCACCATCACCTTTTATTTCTCCTCTCATTTTACCACCATTATGTTCCATACAAAATCACAACAAACCAACATCACCACCATCATGGAATCAAACCCACTTTTCTCTCTCTAAAAATTATCCAAATCCACTTTGCTCCTCATGATTCAAATTAGTAACAAACCCAACCCATGGAATTAAACATTAATATGTGGAAACACTTAGATTTTTGAAATAGCATTGATGGGATTCATACATATCTTCTCCAAACCACATGCACGAACAAGCCCAAAAAGATCAGATTTTCATATTCAAACGCACCGCTTCAAGCCCTTGTATCTCTTTCGTCGTAACTCTATTTTGCCTCATTTTTGCTTCATTGGATTCACCTTATGACCTAGTTTTCGTATCACTCTTCACACGCCTCATTTCGTTCTTTTTGCGTTTTGTCGGAGCTTTGAAAGATGACCAAAAATAAGATTTTTTTTTCCCGTTTCTAACATTTCTTTATCCTATCTTTCGGACTCCATAATTTTCTCGATTCTTAAGAAATTTATCCCGTTCTTTCACAATCTCTTCACCTTGCTTTATAATCATCCTACGCCGCCTCGTTTTGTCACTTTTTCCTAAAATTAGTGGTTTTGGCATGCCGAAAGTTGTTCGAAAACTAATTTCACACATTCCAAAGAAACATCTCCAAATCTTTTTTTTTTTTTTCATCATCCACCATCTTCTGCTGCTTCATTGCACTTTGTAAAGGGTGGTTCTTGGTTTTGACGGAGTTGGACGATGGTGGTCGTGATAATCCAATAGTGACATGGAACTTGCGGTGATGGTGATCGTAGAGCTTGATGGTAGTGGTGATGGAACTTGGTTGTGAAAATGGGTGAAGGAGGTGGGTTTGGTGTTGAAAGATAGTGGTAATGATGGTGGTCACAGTGAGAGAGAAGATATATATATATATATATAAAGAGAGCGAGAGAGAAAGAGAGAGATACGAAATAATACTAATGAAATGACTGAGTGTAAAATACATAGGGGCATTTATGACTGTAACAACCCTGACCTCTGATTAACGTTAATTCATGATTAAATAAGCCTAATCAATAATTAAGGTGAAATTCTGAATTAATTGTATGTGTGTGTCGCATTATTGTGCTTATATCTGTTTATCGTAGAAATATATGTTTGTATTTCTATTTCGTTCTATGAATTGAAGGCCTTATCGACATCTGATTACGAAATTGACTTAATTTATATGCTATTTAGGATTTTTAGAACATTTTGGTAGGTTTAATTAAAATTCAATTCGGAACGATTAAATTAGAATAATTAATGTCTAATTGAGTAGCTTAATCAAAATTTAACTAAGCTGCAAACTAAGCCTATATAAGGCCCATATGAACTCATTAGCTCACTCTACACTCTCCTATCACTCTACCTGGAAGAGAAAACGTGGGAGAGAGAGAGAGAGAGAGAGAGAGAGAGAGAGAGAGAGAGAGAGAAGAAAAATTGAGTTCAACGCTAGGAAAATGGGGAATTGTTAGGAATTGTTGGAGACTTGCAAAGAAATTGGGAGTTAAAGTTTCTACACTTGTGCAATTAAAACTCTAGGTAAGAATTTTGTCCTTAAACTTCGTAATCAAGACTTTAATACAAGAATTATTGAGAATTAAGCTAAGTTATGCAAGAGATGAGCTAATGAATTAGAAAAGAGGATCATTCCATGCTTGCATGCATATATCAGGGCATTTTGAGTTTGAATTTCACTCAAGTCATACTTGCATGTGTCCATCTTGGCCTTGTTTTGAGAATTCATCACATTTCTTACCACATGACCTTAATTGATCATGTTTTGGAAGCTTTGAAGTCAAGATAAAGAATGCATGTTATGTTTTCAAAGAATGGAGTGTTGTTTTGCACAATTAGCAAGATTTTGGGCCTTGATTTTGTGAAATGATTTTGAATTCACCATGTTTTATCCATTTACAAGTGTTTCCTCAAGTTTCCTCAAGTTTTTGGCCCAAAAGACCATGATTTGCAACTTTAAAATTGAAATTTGCACTTGGCAGAGCAATTTGAAAATTCTAGATTTTATTTCTCCGCTCGAGCGACAGATCTTGCGCTTGGGTGACCACTCCGTGATTTGCACCTCTGCTCGAGTGACCTTTAGTTGGCTTGAGCATAAAATTCATGCTCCTAGAAGTTTATACGTTTTGCAGACTGCTCGAGCGACAATAATTGCGCTTGAGCGAAAACCTCAATCACATGCTCGAGAGACCATCGAGCGGTCATCGAGCGAAAATTTCACACAACTAGTACTTTTACAAAGTTTACAGACCGCTCGAGCGAGGGATGTTGCACTCGAGTGACCACTCACATGTTTGGACGTCTGCTTGAGCGAAAACTCTGTTTTCCGCAAATTTGACTAAGTGTTCTGAATCATATTTTGGCGTCCTCATTGCATCCTAGGCATTCCTAAGCCCTATTTAAGACAGAATAATGAGGAAAAGAGGTAGAACACACCAATATAAGAAAGAACTAAGTTACGATTCTGGGTGTGTGATTCTGTACGTATTCGTTTTGTATCTATGTAGGTCACGCGCAACAAGTTATATGATCTGCCTACTCAGTTTGTTTGCTTTGGAGCCATCTGTGAGTAATAACTCCGTAAAGTTATGTTTAACTTCAACTATTTTTTGATGATATGAAATGATTTGTTTTCTAAAACGCTATTTTGTGAATCATGAATGAATGTCTATTTTCCTGATATGTAATTGTGGCATCCTATATTCACGTGGCTTTCACCCGGGGGTAACAATACTGTGGTCCATATGCACGTGGCGCTCGCCCAGGGGTAACAATACTGAGGCCTATACTCATATGGCCCTTGCTTGGGGGTAACAATACCATGGCTACTTGTGCACAAGGTGTTGACCCATGTGGTCGTCGATACTAACTATGCAAATTTGATATGTTATGATAGCTAAATGGATGTACTACAAATATCTGCTTATGATTTCTGGATAAGTATGTGGGTCTGAATTTGTTTCTAATATGAAATCTGATATGAGACATCATTCATTAAACTCTTCACTTTGTTATTATTCATTGGGCTTTGCTTATCATTTATGTATTTATGTAAGTGACCAGAAGCATGACCAAGCTCAGTGAAGACAGCCTAGAGAGTTTTTGTCAACCAGCCTTTGTGCCTCCCGAGGAGGTTCCGTACGTTTTGTGGTCATGTTTTGTGAACGTATAAGGCTTTGTTTTCTCTTCGGATTATGAACAAGTTTCCTGTTAACTGTATATTGGGCTAAGTCACTTTTGGCTATATCTGTAATGAATGTGACGTAAGACTGCTACATTATGATGTTACGTCTATATGTATAAGGTTTAAAAATTTTCTGTCCCATATATGTCTCCACAGCTCAATGGACTATGTATGTTTCTTTATTTGCTTATGCAGCCCCTAATTATAAGTTATTCTATTCAGAGGCCTTTGGTAATCTAAGGATTACTGGCCGGTTACGACACTAAACCTATAGGGACGGGTTTGGGTCGTGACAGAGTGGTATCAGAGCCCGCGTTATACTGCACACACGAGTCCATATGAGCTATAGGATGTCCTAGTAAGAGTTAAGGGCATTCCATCTGCATGTGTGGGTGTGTATTAATTTCTATACATGAGAAAAACTACATCTGAACATGAACACATGAAATTGAAACGAATGAACTGGGAGTAAATGTTCCGAACATTGTGAAAAGAACTATTTGCCTATGTTTATTGTTCTCCCGTTTCCCTATGGCAATGGAAAATACAAGAAGTGATGATACAACAGGGTCCTCTGAGGCTCAAATGAGCCGAATGGAATAAATGCTTGTAGCCTTAACTGAAGCAATGACACAGCAACAGAGGCAACAACATTTACCTTCCCTGCCTCCGCCAGTGCAACTTGAACCAGACAATAATGACATAATTAACCTCACTCAAAAATTCTTAAAGATGAAACCACCAACCTTCTTTGGGGGTATTGAACCCCTAAAGATAGAAACATGGCTACTGGAAATGGAAAAGTTATTTGAAGTATTCCGTGCTCTGAAACACAAAAAGTCCTTTTGGTCACCTACACTTTAAAAAATGAAGCGCGAAGATGGTGGTTGTTAATTCGCGATAGCAATGGAAACATGACATAGGCTCAATTCAATGAAATCTTCTACAACAAGTACTTTTCCTAATGCTTCAAAGATCAGAAAGTGTCAGAATTTCAAGAACTCAAGCAAGGCAAGATGTCTGTAGCCAAGTATGAGGCTAAGTTCACTGATTTGGCTAGATTTTCTCCTCATATGGTTGACATAGATGACAAAAAGGCCCAGAAATTTGAAGAAGGATTGGATTTGGACATGTTTGATCTAGTAGGCGTCCTAAAGTTGCCTATATATGTGGAAGTACTTGATAGAGCATTGATGGCAGAGGCCATTTTGGCAGCAAAGAAACAAGCTCCAACTCTAACAACTGAATGGAAGGGTAAAAGATTTGGATTTAATTTCAAAAGGGGTTGGTCATTTCCAAAAAGGCAGAATACAGGATCCTCCAGTAACTCTAGTCAAAATAATGGCTCTATTTCAAACTGTCCCAATTGCGGAATGAAGCATAAAGGTGCATGTTACTGTGCATCAGGTGTGTGTTTTCGGTGTGGCAAGATTGGCCACATGGTTAAGGATTGTCCGATGAGATCCGATATGTTAACTGTCTTGCGACAAGTTCAGCCGGGTCTGCTTCCGTAGCAAGGTCAAATGCAAGAACTAATGCCAGGGATAACACTAGAAATGAAATGTTAAGGCAAGGGAGAGTATTCACACTAGTGCCCGGAGATGTGCAGAACATCGAGTCTGTTGTGTTGGGTATAATTTCTATTTGTGCCCACGATGCATATGTCTTGATAGATTCTAGTTCCACACACTCATTTGTGTTGCATGCCTTTTCTTGGAAATTAACTAGACCCTTAGAATCCATGAATTATTTATTGTCTGTATCTACGCCATCTGGGGGTTCTATGGTATGTGCATATTTTTATCCGTCATGTGATATTGTGATTGGTGGTGTGGCGTTGTATGTTGATTTATTGCCTTTAGGAATTGATTATTTTGACTGCATATTGGGTATGGACTGGTTAACAAAGTACTGTGCAATTATTGACTGTGTGAATAAGTCTGTTATATTTCATCCAGATGGTTTACCTGAGTTTATGTTTATTGGGAATGGGGTGGTTCTTCCCCCATACTTAAATTCTGCCATGAAAGCTGTTAAATTGCTTAGGAAGGGATATAGAGGGTATATGTGTTGTGTTTTGACTATAACTTCTGATAATCCCACTGTAGAGAACATCCCTATAGTAAATGAATTTCCTGATGTATTTCCAACTGAATTGCCTAGAGAATTATTTGATAGGGAAATTGAGTTTACTATTGATGTTGTACACGAAACACAACCAATTTCCAAAACTCCATATAGAATGTCAACTTCTAAACTGAAAGAGTTTAAAATTCAGCTCCAAGAATGCTTAGAAAAGAAATTCATCTGTCTGAGCACCTCACCTTGGGGAGCTCCAGTGTTGTTTGTCAAAAAGAAAGACGAGTCTTTGAGGCTATGTATTGACTACCGTGAATTGAACAAAGTAACTGTCAAGAACAAGTACCCACTACCACGAACAGATGACCTGTTTGACCAACTTCAAGGAGCACAAGTGTTCTCTAAGATAGATCTTAGATCTGGATATCATCAGTTGAAAGTGAAAGCAGAAGACATTGAGAAAACCGTTTTCCGAACTAGATACGGACATTATGAATTCTTAGTCATGCCATTTGGGGTAACTAATGCACCTGCAGCATTCATAGACTTAATGAATAGAGTGTTCGAACAATTCCTTGATGAGTTAATTGTTGTGTTCATTGATGATATATTGATTTATTCTAAAAGCATGGAGGAACATGAAAATCATCTGAGAATTGCTTTACAGACCTTAAGGGAGAATAAATTATATGCAAAATTTTCCAAATGTAAATTTTGGCTTGATAGTGTGGCATTTCTGGGGCATGTAATCAACAAAGATGGTATCTCTGTTGACCCGCAGAAAATTAAATCTATTGTGGATTGGCCTAGGCCGACAAACGTGTCAGAAGTGAGAAGTTTTCTGGGACTTGCTGGCTACTATAGAAGATTTGTGAAAGATTTCTCAAATCTTGCACTGCCATTAACACAGTTGACACAGAAAAATCTACCATTTGACTAGAACGATCAACGGGAGTCAGCCTTTCAAGAATTGAAAACCAGATTGGTAACTACACCAATACTGACCTTGCCTAACGGAACTGATGGGCTTCAGATTTACAGTGATGCCTCCTATAAAGGTTTAGATTGTGTGCTAAGACAAAATGGGAAGGTAATTGTCTATGCCTCTCGGCAACTCCGGCCACATGAAAAGAACTACCCGGCCCATGACCTTGAACTCGTAGTTATAGTCTTTGCTTTGAAAATCTAGCGTCATTATCCGTATGGAGTAACTTGTGAGATGTATACCGATCATAAAAGTTTGAAATATTTCTTCACCCAAAAAAAAATTGAATATGAGGCAGAGAAGATGGCTGGAATTGATCAAGGACTATGATTTGCAAATTCTGTATCATCTAGGAAAAGCAAATACCGTTGCAGATGTATTGAGCCGAAAATCTGTTGGGAATTTATCATGTTTGCTCACTGATCAGAGAGAGTTGTTGCATGACTTGGAGAAGAATGAGACTGAAATTGTGTTGCGGGAACAGGGAGAGATCTTGGCCGCCATTGCTGCTCAACCTGCAATCATTGAAGAGATTAGAGAGAAACAACTGCAAGATGAATTCCTGAAAAAGATTATGAATGAAATAGAATCAAAACCAAGGCCGGGATTTGTGTTGGCAAACGAAGTGTTGAAATTTCAGAATAGACTTTATGTACCAGATTGTTTTGATTTGAGAAAACGTGTTATGACTGAAGCCCATAACTCTAAATTTGCTATACATCTGGGGAATACAAAGATGTACCATGATTTGAAATAGAATTTCTAGTGGCCTGAAATGAAGAAAAGTATTGTTGACTACGTGGCTAAATGCTTGCATTGCCAACAAGTTAAAGCTGAACATTAACGACCCACTGGATTGCTTCAACCGCTTCCAATACCAAAATAGAAATGGGAGCATATTACCATGGATTTCATTATCGGGCTGCCTCACTCTTCTTGAGGTATGGACTCTGTTTGGGTTATTGTTGACCGTTTAACTAAGTCTGCCAATTTTCTGCTTGTTAAAACTATTTATAACACGGACAAGTTGGCTAACATTTATATAAATGAGATTGTGAGACTACATGGTGTACCAGTATCCATTGTATCTGACAGAGACTCAAAGTTTACATCAAGATTTTGGCAGAGTTTACTACTGGCTTTGGGAACTAAACTGTGATTGAGTAGTGCCTACCACCCACAGACAAACGGCCAATCTGAACGAACCAATCAGACTCTAGAGGATTTGCTCAGAATGTGCGTTCTAGATTTACAAGGTAATTGGGAGACCTACTTACCATTGGCTGAATTTGTGTATAATAATAGCTATCATTCAAGTATTGGGATGGCTTCTTACGAAGCTCTATATGGAAAGAAATGTCGTTCTCCGATCTGTTGGGCTGAAGTAGGTAATAAACCTTTATTGGGATCGGAACTGGTACAAGAAACAACTGAAACTGTGAAATTAGTTTAACAGAGAATGAAAACTACACAAAGTTGCCCAAAGAGTTACACGGATGTTCGAAGAAGAGATCAAGAATATGAAGTCAGGGATCATGTATTTATCAAAGTGACTCCTATGAAAAGGCAAATGTGGTTTGGGGTAAAAAACAAGTTGGCGCCGAGATATATTGGACCATATGAAATTCTTGAGAAAGTCAACCCGGTGACGTATTAGGTAGCCTTACCGCTAGTCATAGAACATATACACAACGTTTTTCATGTCTCTATGCTTCGGGATTATTTGAGAGATCCGTTACATGTCATTGAACCAACCCATATGCTTTTGATAACTATACGTATGAAGAAAAGCCAATTCATGTGGTAAACTGCAAAATCAAGAGATTAAGGAACAAAGAAATACCATTGGTGAAGGTTGATTAGCAAAACCACGGAGAGACTTATGCAACTTGGGAAACAGAAGAAAATATGATGAAGAGATATCCTGAATTGTTCTTTCTGGATTCGATATTTATACAAATCGAAGGTAATTCGAGTTTAGAGGACCAAACTCTTTAAGGGGGGAAGACTGTAACAACCCCAACCTCTGATTAACATTAATTCATGATTAAATAAGCCTAATTAGTAATTATTAATTGCATGTGTGTGTCGCATTATTGTGCTTATATCTGTTTATCGTAGAAATATATGTTTGTATTTCTATTTCGTTCGATGAATTGAAAACCTTATCGACATCTGATTACGAAATTGACTTGATTTATGTGCTATTTAGGATTTTTAGAACATTTTGGTAGGTTTAATTAAAATTCGATTCGGAACGATTAAATTAGAATAATTAATGTCTAATTGAGTAGCTTAATTAAAATTTAACGAAGCTGCGAACTGAGCCTATATAAGGCCCATATGAACTCATTAGCTCACTTTACACTTTCCTGTCACCTTACCTTCAAGAGAAAACGTGGGGGAGAGAGAGAGAGAGATAGAAGAAAAATTGAGTTCAAAGCTAGGAAAATGGGGAATTGCTAGGAATTGCTGGAGACTTGCAAAGAAATTAGGAGTTGAAGTTTCTACACATGTGCAATTAAGACTCTAGGTAAGAATTTTGTCCTTAAACTTTGTAATCAAGACTTTAATACAAGAATTATTGAGAATTAAGCTAAGTTATGCAAGAGATGAGCTAATGAATTAGAAAGGAGGATCATTCCATGCATGCATGCATATATCATGGCATTTTGAGTTTGAATTTCACTCAAGTCATACTTGCATGTGTCCATCTTGGCCTTGTTTTGAGAATTCATCACATTTCTTACCATATGACCTTAATTGATCATGTTTTGGAAGCTTTGAAGTCAAGATAAAGCATGCATGTTATGTTTTCAAAGAATAGAGTGTTGTTTTGCACAATTGGCAAGCTTTTGGGCCTTGATTTTGTGAAATGATTTTGAATTCACCATGTTTTATCCATTTACAAGTGTTTCCTTAAGTTTCTTCCAGTTTTTGGACTAAAAGACCGATTTGCAGCTTTGAAATTGAAATTTGCACTTGGTAGAGCAATCTGGAAATTCCAGATTTGCCTCTCCGCTCAAGCGACCACTCCATGATTTGCACCTCCGCTCGAGCGACCTTTAGTTGGCTCGAGCCTAAAATGCATGCTCCTAGAAGTTTATATGTTTTGCAGATTGCTCGAGCGATAATAGTTGCGCTCGAGCGAAGACCTCAGTCACATGCTCGAGTGACCGTCGAGCGATCATCGAGTAAAAATTTCACACAACCAGTACTTTTGCAGAGTTTACAGACCGCTCGAGCAAGGAAAGTTGCGCTCAAGCGACCACTCACATGTTTGGACATCCGCTCGAGCAATGGAATTTGCGCTCGAGCGAGACCCCTGTTTTCAGCAAATTTGACTAAGCGTTATGAATCACATTTTGGCGTCCTCATCGCATCCTAGGCATTCGTAAGCCCTACTTAAGACAAAATAATGAGGAAAAGAGGTAGAACACACCAATATAAGAAAGAACTAAGTTACAATTCTGGGTGTGTGATTCTGTACGTATTCATTTTGTATCTGTGTAGGTCACACACTGCAAGTTATCTGTTCTGCCTACTATGTTTGTTTGCTTTGGAGCCATTTGTGAGTAATAACTCTGTAACGTTATGTTTAACTTCGACTATTTTATGATAATATGAAATGATCTATTTTCTGAACTGCTATTTTGTGAATCATGAATGATATGTAATTGTGGCATCATATATTCACGTGGCCCTCACACAGTGGTAACAATACCGTGGTCTATATACACGTGGCCCTCACCCAAGGGTAATAATACTATGGCTTATATTCACATGGCCTTTGCCCGAGGGTAATAATACCGAGGCCCATACTCACGTAGCCCTCGCCTGCGAGTAACAATACCATGGCTACTTATGCACAAGGTGTGGACCCATGTGGTCGTCGGTACCGACTATGCAAATTTGATATGTTATGATAGTTAAATGGAGGTACTACAAATATCTGCTTATGATTTTTGGATAAGTATGTGGGTCTGAATCTGTTTCAGATCTGAAATCTGATATGGGACACCATTCATTAAACTCTTTACTTTGTTATTATTCACTGGACTTCGCTCATCATTTATGTATATATGTAAGCGACCAGGCGTGTGACCAGGCTCAGTGAAGATCACCAGGAGAGTTTTTGTCAGCCAGCATTTGTGCCTCCCAATGAGGTTCCGTACGTCTTGCGGTCATGTTTTGTGAACGTATAAGCTTTGTTTTCTCTCCTGACTATGAACAAGTTTCCTGTTAACTGTATATTGGGCTAAGTCCCTTTTGGCTATATTTCTAATCAATGTGACGTAAGACTACTACATTATGATGTTATGTCTATGTGTATAAGGTTTAAAAATTTTCTGTCCCATATATGTCTCCACAACTAATGGACTATGTATGTTTCTTTATTTGCTTCCGGAGCCCCTAATTATAAGTTATTCTGTTCAGAGGCCTTTGGTAATCCAATGATTACTGGACGGTTACGACGCTAAACCTATAGGGACGGGTTTGGGTCGTGACAATGACTTTTTATGGCTTCTGTTACATCCGTCCAAAATTACAGTTTGGTATTAAGTCTAGGGGTTTAAGTGTTACACATGAAATAGGGGAGTTTAGTGTTTTTTA
The DNA here is from genome assembly GCA_036172215.1 of Camellia granthamiana. NCBI lineage: Eukaryota > Viridiplantae > Streptophyta > Magnoliopsida > Ericales > Theaceae > Camellia > Camellia granthamiana. The sequence continues at coordinate 5,694,696 of CM069904.1, read as the reverse complement.
AGAAAACCATAGGGGGTTAAAGCGTAATTTATCCTAAATTTTTTTATAAATGTGTAATTAAATTGTGAAAATTCCACTGACATAGAATTTTCCCAAAAACAAATACATACCCTAGAAGGCACCAACTCTAAAAATCAATATTGGATATAATAACAATCTAATGAATAATTCAATTTTGTAGTAGTGATCACAATATGATTGAGTCAATGACAGATGGAACTTGTACACTTAATTTTTTTTGTATCTTTTATTAATTAGTGACATTATTTAAATGTTATCTCCACAATGGATGTGTCTGTAAATAAAATGTCTAAATAAAATAAACAACAAAATAAAATAATTCAGAAAATAATTTAATAAATTAAATTTTGAATTACTTGCTTACAGAAATTATAAGTCGAGGCTTGTGTTGGACACAATCTCCTTAAAGTAGATTTTGCCCTCGCTCCGGTGCTTCAAGTTTTAATGATGTCTGTTTCCCAAGATGCAATGACTACTACTTGATTTGCAGCACTATAAAATCAAGTCTTGTGAACCAAATAATGTTGTAATTCTTTCTCTTTCTTTTCCTAGAAACTAAATGGTAAACAGATGCGGGAGCACAAGAGGACGAACATAAAAAGAAAATGAAGAGTTTTCTTAGGAAAATTTCGATTGAATGAAATGTTGGAATAACAGGCTATATATAGGAGAAGAAGTGCATTTTAAGAACAAGTATAAACTTGTTCGGATAAATTTGAATCTGTTCAGGTGGAATCAACAGATAGAAAACCTGTTCGGTTGAATTTCAACAGGTATGAACCTGTTCAGGTGGAATTTAACGAGTAGAAAACTTGTTCGGGATCTGTTTGGGTAAAGGAAAAATCTGGACCAATTTATACCAATTTACTTTGAATTTTGAAACCAAAATTTAAAATAAATAAATAAAATACAAATGTTTTTGGCTCACAAAGATAAGTATTCGACTGGGCAAGCCCAATCCAACCCAACCTCATACCCAAGCCCAGCCCCCTGACTGACCGGACAGACGGATGGCGGCGGTGGCCCATGCGTGTGGTTTTTGTTTTGGATCCAATGTGTCTAGCCCACTTTACCCATAACCTCACCCTTCCACAAACTTGGGTACCCTTTGGGGCCCATCCCAAGTATCCCAAGTTAGAATTTATATACCCATATAAATCCTTAAGCTTTTCCAATGTGGGACAAGCACATTTCACAAATGTGTAAGAAACCCATCTAAAGCCATTTCCACAAACACAAAAACGCGCGTTGAATTCTCATTCATTCGAAAATGGTTTTGAACAACCAAATACACAATGTTATTCACTACGCGGCATTAAACATGAAGCCAATGAGAAAAGTAAAAAATAACGCTTAGGTCCACCTTGATTAATGCTCAAAGTTACCAAAAAATAAGGTTTTTCAAAGCCATTTTCCAACAATCCCTCACATGAATGGAATTCACAATAACGGACATGCAACAAAATGCAGACAAGGAAAGAGTACATTAAGAAGATACACCACATCAATATAGGTAGCTTTTGGCTTTGAACCTCCTCTTGTGAAAGCCTATCGGATTTACTAGCTAACTAGTAGACGCGATGCCTTGAATTGTTCAGTTGTGTATGTAAGCTAAGGCAATAGACTACACATAGTGTATCCGTAGACACAGTTTGGTTCTTATAGTTGTGTTCATTTTGGCCCTAAACAACACCTGGTAATTCATGAGTGCTCTAGAGAATTTAGCCTTCTAAATTCTTACAGAACTGGCCTAGTTTATACTCACATAGGTGATTTCTTATTAAGAGTATCTTGCCATACGCCACTTGGATGTCCAAGCTATAAGAATCATTTAAAGGAAAGTTTATTCTACTAGCGCTGCAGGTATCACTCTTCTTATCATAGAAATTGGTAGGACTAAACCTCCTTAGTGATACGTGAAGTCATCCATAATTTGGTTGTCCCTTTGAACCCTAATCTTGGGATCTCTAGTCAACTAGGTTGAGTTGCCATTATGGCAATTTTTAAGTAATAGGCTTTAATCCTATTTCCCTCGATAAATGGTACACTTAGTCTCTGGCTAGCCCTTTAGTCAATGGATTCGCAATATTTTCCCTTAACTTTACATATTGTATGGATATTATTCCGTGTGAGAGTAAATGCCCAACGGTATTATGTCTTCAACGAATGTGTCAAGACTTACCATTATACATATGATTCTGTGCTTGTCCTGTTGCTGCTTCACTATCACAGTGAATGCATTTAGCTGGCACAAGTTTAGGCCTCATTAAAATGTCATCTAAGAAATTACGAAGCCATTCTGCTTCTTCTCTTGTTTTATCTAATGCGATAAACTCAGATTCTATTGTCGAAATTGCTATGCATGTCTGCTTGGAGGATTTCCAAGAGACTGCAACACCTCCCAGGGTAAAGATATATCCACTAGGGGATTTTGAGTTTTTAGTATCTGATATCCAATTTGCATCACTGTAACCCTCAGGTACTATTGGATATTTGGTATGAAAAATCTAGAAACCCTAGATGTTGATTTGTGATTATATACCAATTTTAAGCAGAATATAACAATCCCAATCAAACAATAAAAGACAAATTGACACAACGATTTTACGTGGAAAAACCACAATTGGACACCTCCAACTGTGATTAAAAAAACTAAGGGCAACAGCCACAAAACAATCCACTAAGAAGATTTAAAGGAATTACACAAGTATACTCTTAATTACCTAGCGAATCCACGCCTAATTGAACCAACCTCTATGTGCCTCTTCCAACCTCGTCTTCACCTCGGAATTGTCTTTACGATAAGCCACTCCAGAATCCACCGAAACTTCAGGCTCGAATTCTTCAGAATCCACCGAAGAACAACTCTCTCTCTCTCTCTCTCTTGTGTATAACAAACAAAACATTTGATACACTCTCTTTAAACCATGAGTTGAATACTCAATAAAACATCAAAGAAAACTAACAAAATATCCCCAGATATAAACCTTAAGAACCAAAAAGAAGATCTGGAGGAATTAAATAGTTTTGGGAGAAAACCAACTATTTATAGAAAATCCAAAAGTAATAATAGTTTTGGAAGAAATCCAATTACTTATAGAAATCCAAAAGTAATCCTAGTTTTGGAAGAAAATCAACTTCTTAAAGAAATTCTTGTCAAACGGGATTGCCAATAATAAAACCTAACAATCTCCCCATTTGGCAATGCCGTGACAAAACACACCTAACAAATAAAATCCTAATCACCCCAACCCATTACAGCCAACAAACGCAAACTTCTTTTTGACGGTCAAGATCTGCAAAACAACTATTAATGCCACAATCTCCAAAACAACTATTAGTGCCACAAGAGTATATGAAAAAGTAATAAACATATGACAAGATTATCTTGAAGCATGAGACGGAAAACATGAAAAGATGCGGCTTGAAGATTTTAAGAACATGTAGCATGGATAGATGAAAACTAAGACTTATGCACCCGACACATGACATGAATACATGAAATCACACCGGACAACATTAATCTCCCTGTTTTTTTTTTTTTTCACGAATTGACAAAGGAAGCTCAAACAATAAAGAAGCCAATGCAAAGCAACATGCAAACCAACTAATGCCAATCTCTCGTACCAAACAAAACAAAGTGTTCATGCTAACAAACTCTTACAATGATAAACCAAAATCCCCCTCACTAAAAACAATGAATAAGAAAAAAAAACGACAAAAATAATATGGTGGAGCAAGCAAGAAATTTCATATTTGTACCTTGAAACACACAAGATTATCCAAGAAGCAGAATTACTTGAAAACGCAATGTACACAGCCTTTAGAAAATTCCTCATAAAAGAAAGTGATGCATTATGTGAAAAGCATAGATCCCATGAGAAAAGTGTGTGTGTGTGACTCTTGGAGTTCGACAAACACGAGATTCAAATCCTAGTAGTGATCTGATAGCTGGACCTCCGACAAGAGAATCTAAGCACAACTAAGGAAAGTCAAACCACTAGGAATCAAGGGGTATTTGGTGAGTAAAGACGAAGGCTCCCCCTCAATCAATGAGTCTTTTTTTTTTTTTTCCACATTTTTTTTTCTTTTCTTTCTTTTGCACATTTTTTTTTTCTTTTCTTTCTTTTGCACATTTTTTTTTGTTTCTTTTGCACACTCATTAGCGGCTGACACGCTCAAGAGTATGGAAACCGAACCAGAGAAGCATGGATATAATAAGGATGGCCTGGTTGGTGACTCTGATGTAGCCTTTTCCTCATGCCTGGACTACAAAGAATAGAGGGGAAAGCCATGGAGATGCAAAAAGATGGAAGGTGGTTAAGAGACTCAACATCACCCATGATATGCTAGTATAGGTCAATTCCTCTAGAAAAGCAAAAGATACAATGTCAGAAGTTCAAAAAAAAAATAATCACTAAGGCGGAAGACTCCGATATTTGCTAATCCAAGAGTGTGTACAGAATGAGACATACTAATCAAAAAACACACACTCCAAAATGAGTAATGACCACAGAAAGCACACACATATTAACATGTAATGGATATTCTTATCAATTCCAATATGCACCAAGGACATCTCAAAAAAAAAAAAAAAATTCAAGTTTGCAAAACCATACTAAGAAAATCTTTTTGGATTTTTTTTCTTAACCAAAGCAAGATAAAAAACGAACATGCACACATTTTTTTTTTATTTTTTTTTTATTTTTTTAGAAAACAAAACACGTCAGAAAACGAACAAGCACACATTTTTTTCTCATTAAAAAAAACACACAGAAACCCAAAAACTAAAACAAATAAACAAATTAACACAAGTCAAGTTTTCTCACCCAAACCGCTTTAGTATAAACAAAGTTGTGAGAATTGTGGTTTTTGGGTGGTGTCTTGACGTTATGGTTCCCTTCCCCTTCAATGAAAACCCATCTTGACATGGTTTTCAACTTCGTATTCCTAGGTCTATGTAAACACAACCTCTGTTCATGTTTGGTCTCAAGCAAATCAAAATAGCAAGGTTTATTATGACCCTTAACCTCCTTATGACCAATGAAGTGTCTCCTACCCCTTGAGATATTAGAATTTCTTCCATCTCTATGAGACATTCTCCCATGCAATTCATAACAATACGGGCGAATATGACCATGCATACCACAATGATGACAAATAAAAACAGAGTGTACCTTCTTTTCTTTGGCCTTACCAACTCTAGGAAGTTTGAGAAGTCTATCCTTATGTTGAATTTTTTGTTCTCCCTTTCCTTGAGTTCTTGTATCACAAGATGTGGAAGCCTTCTGTTTTTGCTCTTTCTTACCACCAAAGCCAATGCCACTCTTGTCAGAACAAATTTGTTGAGACCCAATGATATTGTCCAAAGTCTTTGATCCTCTGTTCCAAAGACCAATGGTAGCCATAGCACACTTGAGTTCTTCCTCTTTCTTGATCATTAATTCTTCCAAAGCAACTTGAGACATCTCGAGAGTTTCAATCTTTTCTTCATATGTTGCATAAATTTGCTGTAGCTCATTCCTCTCTGTCTCACAAGTCAAGAGTTTTGCACAAAGAGCTTGTCGATCATTAGAAATCTTAAGGGCATCATTCCTAGCCTCGGAAATCTCTTTTTTTAACTTGACATTCTCACTTTTACATGTTTTGAGTTTCTTTGTGAGTTTGTCATTCAATTTGAATAAGTTAAGAGATTCCTTATACAACTTTTGATATGCTTGCTGAAGTTCTTCATCTTCACTCCCCGAGGATTCGTCAAGTAGGGGTGGTCGAACCATAGAATTTCCCTCACGAATTGAATCCATTATCACAAATCAAACAAGATCTCGTTCTAAAAGAATTTTTTTTTTAAAAAAAAATAGAACGACCTGCTCTGATACCAATTGAAAAATCTAGAAACCCTAGATGTTGATTTGTGATTATGTTCCAATTTTAAGCAGAATATAACAATCCCAATCAAACAATAAAAGACAAATCGACACAATGATTTTACGTGGAAAAACCACAATTGGACACCTCCAACTATGATTAAAAAACCAAGGGCAACAGCCACAAAACAATCCACTAAGAAGATTTAAAGGAATTACACAGGTATACTCTCAATTACCTAGCGAATCCACGCCTAATTGAACCAACCTCTATGTGCCTCTTCCAACCCCGTCTTTACCTCGGAATTGTCTTTACAAAGAGCCACTCCAGAATCCACCGAAGCTTCAGGCTCGAATTCTTTAGAATCCACCGAAGAACAACTCTCTCTCTCTCTCTCTCTTGTATATAACAAACAAAACCTTTGATATACTCTCTTTAAACCATGAGTTGAATACTTAATAAAACATCAAAGAAAACTAACAAAATATCCCCAGATATAAACCTTAAGAACCAAAAAGAAGATCTGGAGGAATTAAATAGTTTTGGGAGAAAACCAACTATTTATAGAAAATCCAAAAGTAATCCTAGTTTTGGAAGAAATCCAGTTACTTATAGAAATCCAAAAGTAATCCTAGTTTTGGAAGAAAATCAACTTCTTAAAGAAATCCTTGTCAAATGGGATTGCCAATAATAAAACCTAACATGATATAATGTAGGTCATAATTCTGGGTATGTCTTAGATACCTAAGTACCCGTATTATCATTTTCCAATGATCGGACCTTGGATTACTTGTGTACCTATTCAATTTGCTTACAATATAGGCTATACCTGGCCTAGTGCAATTCATTAAGTACATCAAGCTTCCAATTATCTGAGAGTACTCTAATTGTGATATGCCTGCACCTGTATTTTTTAACAAATGAAGATTAATGTCAACAGGTATTTTAGCAGGACGATAGTCATACTTTCCAAATTTCTCCAGAATCTTCTCAACATAATGAAACTGAGCTAAAGCATATCCTTCAGATGTTCTAGTAATTTTTATTCCTAGAATTAGATCTGCTACTCTTAGATCTTTCATGTCAAACTTTTTGTTCAACATTTTCTTTGTGGATTTAATCATGTCATTATTGCTTCCAATAATGAGTATGTTATCTACATGAAGATAGACTATGACATAGCCTTGGTCTGTATATTTAACATAGACGCACTTGTCACATTCGTTTATCTTAAAACCATCCAAAAGCATAATGTGTTCAAACTTTTCATGTCATTGTTTCGAAGCTTATTTTTATCCATAAAGGGATTTGACAAGTTTACAAACCTTTTTCTTTTGGCCGGGAACTTGAAACCCTTCCGATTGTTCCATATAGATTTTCTCATCTAATTTGCCATTCAAAAAGGCTATTTTAATATCCATTTGATGTATCTCCAGATCATACAAAGCTGCAATCGTAATTAGCATGCGAATAGATGTTATTTTTGTCACTGGTGAATATGTGTCAAAATAATCAAGACCTTCCTTCTGCCTATATCCCTTAATAACAAGCCTAGTCTTGTATTTATCAATTGAACTATCTGCTTTTATTTTTCTCTTGAATATCCACTTATATCCGAGAGGTTTACACCCTGGTAGAAGATCCACTAGTTCCCAAGTATAATTTTGCAGAATTGATTCAATTTCACTATCCACAGCCTCTCTCCACAATGGAGCTTCAGGACTTGGCACCGCTTCTTTGAAGTTTTGAGGCTCATTTTCTAACAGGTATGTCAGAAAAATCTGGACCAAATAATTTAGAGATCCTAGCTTTTTTGCTACTTCTAGGTTCATTCGCTTCATTATCATTTTGGTCTTCACTACCGCCCATAGCAGTATCAAAAGTTCTTTTATTTGAACTTGTCCCTTTAGTTTCCTTACATAGAAAAATGTGTTCGAAAAACGACGCATTCCTTGACTCAATAATAGTGTTTACATGCATATTAGGATTTTTAGATCTATGAACTAAAAATCTGTATGCACTACTATTATTTGCATAACCAATGAACACACAATCAATGATTTTTGGTCCTATCTTAGTCGTTTTGGGACTACGGACTGCCACCTGGGCCAAACATCCCCACACTTTGAGGTAATTGTAGGTAGGTCGTCGACCTTTCCATACTTCATAAGGTGTTTGATTGATTTTCTTGTGGGGTACCTTGTTAAGGATAAAAATTAGCAAACAAAATTGCCCCTCCCCCCCCCCTGCCACATGTTCCAAGGTAACCCTAAACTAATCAACATGGCATTCATCATCTCTTTAAGAATTCGATTATTTCTCTCAGCAACTCCATTTGACTGAGAGGAATAAGGTGCAGTGGTTTGGTGAATAACACCATGTTCTAAACAAAATTCCTCAAATGGTACATCATACTCACCATCTCTATCGCTTCTCACTATTTTAATAGTTTTGCCAAGTTGATTTTCAACCTCAAGTTTATATTGCTTAGAAGCTTCTAAGGCTTCATCTTTATTCTCAATAAGTAAATATAGCAATATCGAGTGCAATCATCAATAAACGTAATAAAGCATTTTTTTACCTCCTCTAGTTTGAACAAATTTTAAATCACAAATATCAGTGTGAATTAAACTTAGAGGTTCAGTACTTCTTTTTACTTTATTAAATGATGCCTTAGTGAGTTTTGCCTCAACACAAATCTCACATTTATGATTAGGATCAAACTTTAAGTTTGGCAAACATTCTACAGAAACAAATCTACGTAAAGAATTAAAATTAACATGTCCTAATCTACCATGCCATAAAAAAGAAGACTCAGCAATATAAACAGAAGATGTGTTCTTATTATTAATAGCCAAATTAGGTACAACAATTATTACATTGAGCTTAAAAAGCCCATCACTCATGTAACCTCACCCTACATACATTCCACTCTTGGAGAGTACAACCTTGTCAGATTCAAAGACTAATCTAAATGCATTCTTGATCAACAATGACCCAGAAATCAAATTCTTGCGAATCTCCGGCACATAGAGTACATTGTTAAGAGTGAGTTCTTTCCCAGAGGTTATTTTCAGCACGATCTTCATTGTCCTTCTACAGTTGAAGTGAAAGAATTTCCCATAAAAAGTTGTTCTCCACTTTCTACCTCTTTGTTGGTTGTGAACATCTTCTTATCTACACAGATATGGCGGGTTGCTCCAGTATCCACCCACCACTCCTTGGGATTGCCCACCAAATTTGCTTCTGAGACTACTGCAACAAGATTAATGTCTGCCACTCCATCAAAAATATAAAAATCGTTAGCTATGTTGGCTTGTGCTGGCTTTTTGCTTGAACCCCCTCCGTCCTTGTGAACGTGACAATCCTTAGCGTGATATCCATCTTTGCCGCATACAAACACTTGCCTTTAAACCTCTTGTTGAACCCGTTGTTGATCCGTTTGTTGATCTTACTAGTGGATCCTTGTTTGGGACCATTGCCATCATGCTTCCACTTCTTGTTGTTGAACTTTGACCCTTGTTCATGTTCCACAACATTTGCTTTAGCCTGCATGACATGGTTTCCTGATTTCTTGTCGGAACCACGGTTGTCCTCCTCAATTCTGAGTCACACTATCAGTTTCTCCAATTTCATCTTCTTGCGCTTATGCTTCAGATAATTCTTGAATTCTTTCTAGGATGGTGGCAATTTTTCAATGATAGCCGCTACTTGGAAAGATTCACTGAGAATCATCCCTTCCGCATGTATGTCATGGAGAATTAATTGGAGATCTTGAACCTGGCTAATAATCATACTGGAATCTATCATTTTAAAATCCAGGAAATGGCTGACAATAAATTTCTTTGTACTGGCATCCTCTGTCTTATATTTATGATCTAGAGATTCCCATAGTTCTTTTGCAGTGCTTTTGACACTATACACATTGTAGGTGTATTGTTCAACCACTTGCCGGTCAATTTCTTCCTCGTTTAATGCCGGAGCTTTTTCATGAGTGAAACGAGCAAAATTCAATGTCATAAGATAAAACATCATCTTTTGTGGCTATCTTTTAAAATCTTTTCCATTGAATTTTTTTCCCCATGATGTACCAGTACTGCCGGAGTCATCACTGGCACAACGGGTGTGGGAGTCAGAGTAAGAACAGTCTCAATACTGTTTGTTTCAGTATTCATACTTCTGACGAAATAATAATACACCAATCACAAATATATATATATATAGAATTGAATTTACACACAAAATATACAGAATAATATTTTGTAACAAAATTTCAATGATAAACAGTATATGACTACTATGCTATCAAAGAAATTATTAAACAGTAGATTACTACTATTTAATAAATTAAACAGTATATGACTACTATTTAATTTTTCGAAACAAAATATTTATCTGTCTAACACACAAATTTAAAAAATAAATAAATAAATAACTAAATCTACTTTAAGATTGTTATCTCCACGGTGGATGTGTGTGTGTAAATAAAATGTCTGAATAAAATAAATAACAAAATAAAATAATTCAGAAAATAATTTAATAAATTAAATTCCGAATTACTTGCTTATAGAAATTATAAGTCGAGGTTTGTGTTGGATACAATCTCCTTAAAGTAGATTTTGCCCTCGCTCCGATGCTTCGAGTTTTAAAGACATCTACTTCCCAGGATGCAACGACTACTACTTGATTTGCAGCACTACAAAATCAAGTCTTGCGAACCAAACAATGTTGTAACTCTTTCTCTTTCTTTTTCTTTTCCTAGAAACTAAATGGTAAATAGATGCAGGAGCATAGGAGGATGAACAAAAGAAAAAAAGAAGAGTTTTATTTTTTTTTTGGAAAATTTTGATTGAATGAAATATTGGAATGGCAGGCTATATATAGGAGAAGCAGTGCCTTTTCAGAACAGGTAGAAACCTATTCAGACATATTTGAATCTGTTCAGGTGGAATCAACAGGTAGAAAACCTGTTCAGTTTATTTTGAATTTTGAGACCAAAATTAAAAATAAATAAATAAAATACAAATATTTTTGGCCCAAAAAGATAAGTATTGGGCCGGACAAGCCTAACGCAACCTCATAACCACACCCAGCGGAGGCGGCGGCGGCGCATGCGTGGTTTTTGTTTTGGGTCCAATGGGTCTAACCCACTTTACCCATAACCTCACCCTTCCACAAACTTGGGCACCCCTTGGGGCCCACCCCAAGTATCCCAAGCTAAAATATGAGAAATGTCTGGGAGCTCGAATGAGCTTCAGCTCGAATTCCCCGAATGAAAAAACGACGTCGTTTCACAAATTTTTTTTTTTTTTTTCTTCTTCTTTCTCGTGTCTGAACCGCGAGAGGAAGAGAGAGGGAGAGGGAGAGAGGGAGAGAGGGAGAGGGAGCAGATCGCGTCGCCTCAACCGCGATCGCGTCGCCTCGCCGCCGATCGCGTCGCCTCCGCCAGGATCGCCGCGCCTCCGCCGATGAAATGCCTCTGCCAACCCCATTTTTTAGGGCCCCCTCCCGGTCCTCCTCCCCCTCCCCCTTCCCTCCCCTCCCCTCCCCTCCCCTGCCCTCCGTCTTCTTCCTTCGTCTGCACAGAAAAAAAAAATATATATATATATATATAAACGACGCCGTTTTAGAAATTAGGGGCATTCGGGGCCCCTAATTTCGAGCTACCAATCGCGGTTCCTAAAATATATATACCCATATAAATCCTTAAACTTTTCTAATGTGGGACAAACACATTTCACAAATGTGTAGAAAACTCACATAAAGCCATTTCCACGAATCCGAAAACGCGCATTGAATTCTCATTCATCCAAAAATGATTTTGAGCAACCAAATACACGATATTATTCACTACATGGCATTAAACATGAACCCAATGAAAAACGTAAAAAATAACGCTTTGATCCTTCTTAATTAATGCTCAAAGTTAGCAAAAAATAAGATTTTTCAAAGTCATTTTCCAACAGTAAAATGGTATTATTATTTCACACATTAAAAAAAAAAATTAACTGACGAAAATTAGAAGCCTCTATTTCTAAAAAGTAACAAGTACAACATACTCGTGCAAAAAAAAAAAAAAAGGGGTATAACATACAATTCAATGGAAATGAGAAATCCCTCACAACAAGAAAACCTAAACAAAACTCTTCATTAATATTTTCCTTGAGCCAATCTTGAAGTTACCCTTTTAATTTTTTCCGCTTGTCACATCTCTTGTGGTGGGGGATTTTTAACCCTTGTTCACATTAAAAATGACTAGACACGAGTCAAAAGTATACCAAATTTATATTGTTCATGATAAGGTCTGATCAGTGTCGACTTTAAGGGAAAAAAATTTAGTCGTGACATTCACAAACATAAAGTTTATAATTTTTCAAGAAATTTTATTAGGTATTCTTGGAAAAATACTCCAAATTATTTGAAGGAGGAAGATTCCCTCCAATCCATAATTTGGACTAGAGGAAGCTATTTGGACCTGTGGGATACACCATAGGTCTCATTTAGATGATTTGAATCGTTCATTTTGTTAGACATTTTGTATATTTATTTCACACTAAAAATTAGGTCGATTCGATAATTGTAACATATTCAATTTATCATATTTATCACCTAAAAAAATGGACGATAATTATATTTTTAAAATTAAACTATTCATTTTCTAAACAAAATAAATCTTAAAATAATAAATGTTAATAGCTTTGTAAATTAATTATTATTTTTATTATTGAAATAGCTCTGTAGTTGAGTAGACACAATAATTTCAATATTTTTTTTATTATATAATATATGGTGGTGCTACATATACCAATTAATGTATTAATTAGTGTATCAACACTAGTTATAACATTATTATTGACCCCACTCATTATATAAATTACAAATATCAAAAATTTCTTAAATTATATCACATCATCAGTTGGTATACTAATTAATGCATTAATCAGTGCATATAGCATTATTATATAATATATGAATAATGCTATATACACCAACTAGTGTACTAACTAGTGTATCAATTGATAATGTGACATAATTTAAGATGTTTTTGGTATTTGTAATTTGTATAATGAATGAGATTAATAGCAATGTCATAACTAGTATTGGTACACTAGTTAGTACACTAATTGGTGCATGTAGCACCACCGATAGTATATATAAAAGTAAAGTAGAGACTTTTCTCGGGAAACTTTAAAAGGTATTGCGGGTGTTTGTTTGGAGTTTTTTGAGCTAACTTATAACTTTTTAGTTTTGGAAAATTTATTTTAGACTGTTTGGTTAAACTTATTTCAAACAGCCTCTGATTCTAACAACTTATTTTAATTCAAAAAAGCTGATTCTGAGAAGCTGCTCACCCCTTACTTCTGATTATCAGCTTCTGTTGTGGACATATTAATTTACGGTTATACTCTTAGATTTTTTTATTTTTTATTTTTTTAAAAATAGAAAAAGACCCAAATGGACTATAGATTATTATTATTTTTTATTAGAAATGTAGACAAATAATGAATAATAAAAAAATAAAAGTTAATTGAAAAAACTATTTCACAGCATATTTAACAAATATTATTCAGTAACTTAAATCTATAATCCAACAGTTACACCAAACAGATTAACAATTTCTGATTAAAGTCATAATTTATAATCTATTAAATTATAATTTATGATCTATTTTAACAATTACACCAAACGAGATCATTATATGTCACTTTTAGCCTCTTAAAATTTTGTCAAGTGTCATTCCTTAAGTTAAAGATAGGGCTTTTTATCTTTTAAACTTTTTCCCTTCCTTTGGTATTTTTTAATCATTCTTTCTTTTCTTTTTTATTCTTCTTATAATTTTTCTTATTTAATCTATAAATGCATTACTTTGCGTATTACACCCTATATATTTATGTTTATTAGTTTAACAACATGTGGAAGAAAATTATAATTTTAAATACTTTTATAAAAGTATGATAAAAACAAATGTAAAAGATTGTTACAAAAAGATATAGATATATATATATATATTGTATGGGGAGCAAATATTCCGGCAAGCCCGTACTCCTTTTTTCCCAACTCCCTGTCTGTCCGATCGACCTGCGAACACAACGGCGTTGAGCTACCCGGCGGTGTGTGGCCGGAAAACCCCTCCGACGGTCAAGTTAGCACACACCCAGGGATAGAGAGAGAGGAGAGAGTTGAATGTCTAAGTGTATCTCACCAAATGATCATCTGTCCAGCATGGGGGGCGCATACATGCTTATATACCTTCTGCACCCAAAATCTACTCCCATTAGTCTCTCGACACGTGGTGCTGCTATCCCATTTGTCAACACAAACCCAGCAATCACCACCTAACCAAACTGTCAGGCTATCTTGGCAGAACCCGACAGATCGGCGGAACCACCTCGGCTTCTTATGACTGCGTTGCGCGGCATATCTGAGTGATCCACTCGCCGAGCCCCAGAACGACCGAGCTTGGTTGCATTCCGGCAAGCTGAGCTCGAGGTAGGTCGAGCCGGTTAGCTGTAGGCCTTCCTGCCGAGCTAAACGCACGAACCATGGAATCCGGAATGGCAGGCAGTCATCTTGGCCGAGCAACTTCAAGTAGCCCGGTTTCTATACAAACAAGCCCAAGTAGCTCGGTCCAACATGGCCCTGTGCCTTAACCAAGCAAAATCTCTCTGGACAAGCCCAAGCTACCACGGCCCAAACGTGCTCGGCACTCAACTTGCCCGGCCTTTGCCATGGCCCATTCCAGCTCATAAAATCTCCCTCTCATATATATATATATAAGGGAGGGGGGAGGAATTTGGCAATCGACTTATAGGGGTACATGAATAAACTTAGTGAATGATGTAATGCATAACCATTTCGTATATATATTCATATTTATATTTTATAAATATAAAAAATATTAGATTTAATTATTAATTGTAAATTTGAAATAGAAACCGTGTGTGTTTGAATACTAGTTATGTCATAAGTTCAAAGCTTTGTGGGTGCAATTTTTGTTTTTTGGGGGAGGGAAATTATACCGGTAGTCCTTTTATTTTAGGAACACTTTTTCATAAATTCTTTTTTATCTACTTATGTTTCATTTAATCCATATTATTTTCTTATATTCTAATAAGTCCTATGAGTGACATAATTATCAAAATACCCCTAATAATATTCACATTTACAGTGTGAAAATTCTGTGATGTGAATGTTCACACCGTCAATATGAATATTCATACCATCAATGTCAATGTGAATATTCACATTATCAATATGAACATTCACACGTCATTGACGTGTGAATGCTCACATCACCAAATTGCTAACCGTTCGAAAATATTTGTAAGGGTAGAAATATCCATAAAATACCTTAAATATGATAATTAGGATTTGATAAATCAAATGTTCAAATAATAGGTTATTGGAATATGTGGACTCGCTTTTTTTCGCGCCCCCTTTCGGAAGGTTTGAAATGAAGGCCTCACAATTCGGACTCCCGTGGTTCTAAATCTAATCTCATAAGTGCAATGTGAAGCTGATAAACACCAAAGAGTCCAAATCCGACAAATCTTTTTGAAAAATCGATTTAAAAGCAAATAATGCCAAAATTGGACTGCTTTGCCAGATACAGAGTCGTCACCTAAATATTTTTATTTTTGGAAAAATTAAGGAAACCCCGACTCATGTCAAATGCCACGTGTCCGTCATCACCAAAGTTGCCTCAGATCGGGAACTTAGGTACGAGAGGGAAAGGTCATAAATTGTGCACCCTCGCTCGCCCGATCAAAGATCGACCTCTACTAATCATGATATGATTTTTATAAACATTATGTGTTCTTATTCCGGTTATTAGCTAACATTACTATGTGATGCGCACAAGCAAGTATAGACTAGTTTGCTCAATTTGAAAAATTCAACTCATGTTTGTTTATGAAAATGGTTTGAATTTGCCACCTCAAGTGGGCTTAAAGGTTTGCGGATTTGCCACCAAACATAGTGGGCTTAAAACATGATTTGCCACTCAACAAAGTGGGCTTAAAACGCACATTTGTTGAATTTTTTCAATTCAAACAGCAGGCCTTCATCCACATGCATCCATGCAGTTTTAGAAAGTAAGCACATAGTTTCATGGCAAGCATGTTAAACATGGAAACATAGCAATCACACTCATGCAAGTATGCTAAAGCATAAAAACTTATTGAGTACTCCAAACCAAAACAGAAACTAGTTAGAACGATGCATGATCCTAACTATACAAGATGCCTAATGCGTCACATGCAATATGTATTCAATAGGCTCCACTACTAATATGGCATATGGATCGATTTGATGACATGCGGTTAAACACGTATTCAAAGAAGATATTGAAATTACTATGCAGTTTGAATGATACGCCGAGCCTTGGTGCATGCAATACGAATGAATAGATGCAAGTATGCGATATGCTAATTAAAACATGCTAACCATCAAAAGCGATTAAATAAAAGGGAGAAAGACGTGGGGTTGAAAAACATACACGCACACTTATTACAACATTACGCCCTCGCGAAGAAGGGACTGAATGAATAAGCTAACCAATTAGCTACGCTAATTAAGCTAACTAATCTAATTAAGCTAATTTAGACTAATTATTACAAATCAAATGAATAACTAGCAAACTAATTACTAACTATTATAACGCTTTAATTAACTAGCAAACTAATTAATTAAAACAAATGTACGCGAAGTAAGCAATTAAGACATTAAACTATGCTGCCACTGCTCCGCCTCGAGAAATGGAAAATGCATATGCTTGGTTCTTGCTCGGGAAGACCACCATTTTGCTCTTGAAGGCCTCCCTTTGCAGGGTTGAATATTGCTAGAACCTTTCTACTCCACCTTACCAAATATTCTCTGAGGCTTGCATTAGTGGCCTGCCGGCCATGGATGCTTACTGCCAGCCATCTGCCGGCCAAAAATGTGTACTGCCGGCCAAAAATGAGACACTACCGGCCATGGATGAGGCACTGCCGGCCACTGATACATTGGATCACTATGCTGCAACAGAGCACAAACAAAGCAAAAAGGGGGGTTTTCCAAGGATTGTCTGCACACCCTGTCTCTCCTTTTCATGAGGAAATCAAATAAGGGACAAGATTTGGTTCACAAAACCACCAATCAAGCAATTTCATTGCATGATGGCTCATGAAACCAATTGTGCAAGTTCAATAAATGCAAAAACAATACTCAAAATGTCCATCACCCTATCATGCATGATCAAGGGCAATGGAGACTTAGGGAAATGACACATTTCATCACTATTGAGTATGAAATGTCTCATTTTCCTTGTGTTCAAATTAACGTCTGATTTGAACACATGCAATGCAACACAAAGAATGCTTATCTTGCCTCTTTTACTTCTCAATTTTGTTTACTCATTTTAATTACCAAACCATTCATTAATCAATTGTCCATTAGTATGTGTCCTCTAATGGAAGGAGGGTTCAAACCACAAGTTACTTTGGGCATGAAAGAGACATTACACTGTTGGTAATGAACCCCCTAAGGGATTAAACCATTAGGTGTAGCACCTCCATTTCACACTTAGGCAAACAAGTGGTTTGAAACTACTTTCAAAGCAAAACTAAAAAGTGAAGAAATGAAGGAGATTGCAGAGATTATAAGTGTTGAAAATGAGTACTAAAAGCACTAAAACATGCAACCAACTCAAACCAATGGTAGTTAAAGCCTTAAAACATTAAGTTAGAGAAGGAATTAACACTACAACCATGCCATGCAAGACACAAATGAAACAAATAACCAAAAACAAAGGCAAAACAACCTTAAATATAGTCTAAAACATGCTGGACTTAAGCTACAAAAAGTTAAAATAATAAGCTAATACATGGAGCTAACTAGGCATGCAAACAAGACACAAGGAGGGAAGGCTAACCCCTCCAATTTTGGACTTCAAAATGATTTTTTTACCACTAAAAAATCTCTAAAATTTAGTGGTTAAAAGGTCCAAAAAAGTTGGTCTTGAAGTGATGAATAAAGGCACAAAAGCTTTACACACAAGGAAACAAGAAGAGTGAACCACACCCTAACTAAAAAGGGGTTTAAACCACCATTTTTAAGCCATCAAAATAGAGTTTTTTACAGTTCAAAACCAGCCCCAAAACAGTTAAAAATGATGGAAAAACAAGTATAAACAAGGCAAGTATTATACCTTTGAAACAAAACACAAATTGGCCAACAATCCAAAGCCAAAACCACCTTCTAGAGCTCAAAGAAGATCCCAAGTTACCTCAGCTCAAAGACTAGCAACTTTGATTAAGGTAGTGTATGTAAAAGTGTAGAGAAAACAAGCACTTAGTACAAAATTGTGAGAAGAGAGAGAGAGAGAGAGAGAGAGAGAGAGAGAGAGAGAGAATTCTTATGTCTTCAAATTTTCCAACCCCCACACATGAGAGAGAGGGGTTCTATATATAGAAAACACAAAATCCCTTCACAAACATCCAACCATATATGTGTTGGAAGATGCATGAATCTGTGCAAACAGCTGACACAAAATATCACAAAATATCTGCAGGAAACACTGATGGCCAACAAGGCTTCATTGATGGCCGGCAGGGCACATCAATGGTTAGCAAAGGAGAAGTTGTGGCCGGCAGCCTCCAAGGATGGCCGACAGGCCATTTAAAACTTCATGCTGAAAAGACCTAGGCATGATCCAAAGATGAGACAAAATAGATGCAGGGTTTGGAAAACTCAAACCTGTGGCGTTCTGTCCCAGACTTCAAGCGCTCGATGAGCAATTAGACTCGCCATCAGATGAACCTACAAGAACATCCAAGTCTTAAAGGGCCATAAAAAATGGGGTATCTACAGAATATAAGAATATCTTATGGACTAATTAAAATACAAACACTTAAAAAAAGATTTTCTAATAAATCTCTCTTTATTTTATCTCTTGTATCATCTTTAGTCTCTACACCTTCAATTAACTCAAGTTTGACCCTTCATTTTAAAATTTGTGTCAATTTGGTCCAATTAATAATATTGTTAGTATTTTTTAAAAAAATTATAACTAAATTGGTTAAGGTTAACTTACTGAGTTAAGTAAGTTTATAATTTTACCATAAAAATATGACATATGACAGTTTTGTGCATATTTTTTAATAAAAAAAGCTAAGAATTGTAATCAATTAGGCCAAATTAAGACATAGTCATAAATTTATGATTAAAATAAAGTCAATTGAAATTATATGGATTAAAATAACATAAGAATCAAAATATAAAAACTAGCATCGTAATTTATCCCTTTTTTTTTTCTTTATTTGATCAAAAATAAAACTAACATATACTAATTTATTATACACAATAGTATATATATAATTTAATAGTACATATTAATAATCGGGTTGCCGAAACGACTATTGGTGATTCCAACCAGTTAAATAAATGAGCTTAAGCCTTCGTTTAGGAAGCATTAATTTAGTTTGATTTTTTGATTTTTTGATTTTTTTTTTTTTTTTGATTAATTAAGCTTGGCTAAATTAGTTATATTTGAAAAGAACTGTTAGTCTTTTTTTATTTAGATGTGATGATTATAAGAGAAAAAGTAAAATGATTAAAGTTTCGATGAACTATGGTAAGTGGGTTTTGGACTATTTTTTTGCTAAAATTCACAAAAGACAAAATAAGTTAAAATAGTTAATAAGATAAAATATCACATCAAGTGGTTGTTTGGGATATGCTATATAAGTGTACTTTTTGATTTTTTGACTAAAAAGGTAGAAATTTTTTTTTGTATGTTTAGGATAACTTTTTGATTTTTTACAAAAATATGTGTAATAAAATATTATAGTAAAATCAAAAATGACCATTTCACCCTTTTGACTTTTTGACTTTTAACTTTTTAACTTCTTAGGTAGTTGAAATCAAAATATAAAATAATAATTTTGCCCTAGTAGCTTCCCTCACAAGCTACCCTTAATAGTATAGAATTTTTAGCATTTTTTAATAATTTTTTGACTTTTTATCTTTTTTAGTTTATCCCAAACAACTCCTAAATCTATAATCATTTCATTTTTTTTCTCACAAGCATCTCATTCAAGTACAAAAAAATTCAATAATCTTTCCAAATAAAAATTTTAACATACTAAAATAGACAAAAATAAAATAAAATAACCTACTAAAATAGTAACTTCACAAACACCCACATTATCTTCTATTAGCTTATTTTGTCTTTTTGTACTTATTTAGATATTTTTTCTCTTTCCAAACACAGCCTAGATATCAATCTAAAAAAAATTAAGAAACAAAATAAAAGAAGAAAAAAAATACTGCCTGATATCTTCTTTTTTGTGGTAAATCTCAGTCGCATAAATGGGATTGTGTTAATAATACAAAATCGACAGAGACGTAATGAGTCTTGCCTCTCATACAATACAATGCAAGAAAAATATATGCGAAAAAATCAACATTAACAAATTCAAATATATGAAGTGCTCAACCTATCCAAAGTCACAAGATCCTTAGCCAAAATTAGGGAGCTTTGAAAAAGTTCAAAAAAAAATTAAGAATCGCCATAATCATAACCTACCGCTTTATCTTAACCATATAATGTTGAAGAATTATTATTTGGTTCCCTAAACTTTCAAGCGTTTTTTAATTTGATCCTTAGATTTTGATTAATATCAATTTTAAACCTAAATTTTCAAAATTTTGATTAATGTGGCTCCTGCTGTCACATTCCATCTACAATTGGACAGCATGTACTGATGTGGCACTAAAACTCATTTAGAATTTCATTTTAGCCCCAAATTATACCTTAAAATCAATTTGTCCCCCAAATATAAAAAAAATAAATTTAAATATTTAATAAATAATTTTTTATCTCAATAATGAAAAAATTAAATTTTAAATATGTTAGGATTTTTATCCTAAAGAAATTAATGATTTATGTTTTGACAATATCTCTTTTGACAAAACTTATTCTTAATAATTAATTTTAGTTGTTTTAATTTTATTATTTTATTTTGTCTTATTCTTTTCCTAATTTTCTAGTCAATTATGTTAGTCTTTTTTTTTATCATGACATTTGTTAGTGGAAATATTAGAAAAGTAAAAGGATAAAGAAAGAGAATTTTAGGCAGGGGCAAAAGTTTGGCTAGTGTTTTTTCTTGATTTTTTTGGGTCAAAAAACTACAATCTCTTCGTGGAAAAACAAGAGCATTGATGTAATTGAAAAGCATGTGTTTGCTTTTTGACGAGGGAGTTTTTTGTTGGGAGAAAATATCGACAAATTTAAGTGGAGAAACATGGCTCTATTTGGTAAAATTTTGGAACGTTAGTTTCAGACTTTAATTTATATATGGTGTTTATTTATAATTTTTAAAAATTAATTCAACACTCACTTTTAAAAATTCTATCTAATGTGGAAAAATTTAGATTAACCGTTCGTTCCACCGGTCATCCGGCCTGTTGACCTGAACAGTACAATTTTTTTATTTTTTTATTTTTGCTATTGAATCATGTTAATTTTTATATATTCAATAAAAAAATATTTTCCGAATTATTTAAAAAAATTTATGAGTTTTGAATAGAATTTTAACTTGTGTGTTTGGTTATGAGTTGCAAGTTTTTGTATCAAATATCATATGTCACATCAAAAATTTTCCACTCAATTCAAAACTCTTTTTAAAACTCATTCATCAAACAAATTTTCCACACTCAAATCATAAATGCAAAACTCACAAACTCAAAATACAACTCTATTCTCAAATCATATTTAGAAAACTCTACCAAACGCAACCATGTGTGAGATTGTGTAATCTCACCCGTTCAAAAGAAGAGATTTGTCAACACATGGCTGAGATTGTGGGAAGAAGATGGAATTTGCAGCTATAAAAAATCCTCAAAAGCTGTTGCAGCACGTACAGTCGTGCCAGTAATATACACCTTATTAGAACAATCTTTTGTGTAAAAAAAAAAAATTTTAAATCAAATCAAATAAATAAAAATAAATTACTTACAGAATTTATTTACCGAACCGAATAAGTACAAAAAGATCAAGTCGAGTGTGTGATCCTCTGTCTTTAAAACAAATTCGCCCCGCTTCGGTGCTTACAGATAAATTCCGTCTATCTCCTAGGATATAATGATCTACACAGATTGTAGTAGCACTCCAAACAATCTGTACGGCGAACAAGAACCTGTGTTCTATGCTCCTAAAAATAATATGGAGAATAAATCAATGCAAGAGAGCACAAAGAAGAGCATGAGAGAATTTTCGGAATTAGAAATATACTGGAAGAGGGTCTGCTTTTATAGAGCCGAACATGTATGAAATTCAAACCGAATAGATATGAATTCAAACTAGAACAGGTACAAAACTGTTTGAACCCAATTTTGAATCTGTCTGGAAAAACCAAATTTGTTTGGTGCAACTGTTAACCTATTTGAACCTGCTGGACCACTGGAAATTGAACCAGAGGAGGAACTGTTTTGGACAGAAAATTGAATTCAAATTTGGCGCAAAATTGGAATTAATTTCATTTAGAAAAAATAATTTTCACTCAAAAATTTAATATTAAAATCGACCCGACCCACAACTCACACCCGCGCCCAACACGGCTCAATCGGTCAGTCGGATGGTAGCTGCGGCACGCGTGCGTGTGGTGGTTTGAGCCAAAGGTTGCTTTGTCCAGAACTCCTCCCTTCTACAAACTTGGGGTGCCCCTTGGGGCCCAACTCAAGTATTGCCACTTAGAACTTATATACACACATAAGTTCTTTTAAGTTTCCAATATGGGACTACAATTATAAAGAAACCCACATTTTATTCTTTAATAGTTCATTCCACGAACCCAAAAACGACGTCAACTTCCCATTCACTCATAAATGGTTTTGACGAACCATCTTCACCGTGTGACTTGCCATGTAGTAAAAAACATGTCACCTCTTTGGACCCACCCCAAAAGACGTGTGAGACCCACTCAAATTTGGGCTCAAAGTTGGCCCAAAATAAGCCTATAAAAACCATAATTCCAACAATCCAATTTGACGGAGTGAAAATGCAACAATATAATCTAATTATAGAGAGTACATGAATTGGAAATATTTTGCAAAGGATGGGTAGTTTTTGGCTTTGAACCTTCCCTTGTGAGACACTATCGGATTTACTAGTTAACCAGTAAACATAATGTCTTGAACTGTTCAGCCATTTGTGTAAACCAAGACATTAGAACTCACACAGTATATTACTAGACACAGTTTAGTTCTCATTATTGTGTTTATTTTGGCTCTGAACAACTTGGATTTTCATGAGTGCTCTAGAGAATTGTAGTACTTCACAAATCTCATAGAACCGACCCAGTTCACACTCATATAAGTGATTCTTATGAAGAGTATCTTGCCATACTCCACTATGTATTCCTAGATATAAGAATCATTAAAAGTATTACTTAACTTAAAATGCTACAGACATCACTATTGCATTATAGAAATGGGTAGAAGTTTGACTCATCAGTGATCCTTATGAGTCATACACAACTCGGTTGTCCCTTTGAACCTAGATATTGGGATCTTCAATCAACTAGGTTGGGTTGCCGTTGTGATAACTCTTATTTAATAGGCTTAAGTCCCATTTCCCTCGATGAATTTTCTACTAACTCTCTTGTTAACCCTTTGGTTTTAAACTTCACATCTTCAATGGAAATAATTCCATTTGAGAGTAGTTGTCTCATGGTGTTATGTCGACGATGAATGTGTCATGACTTACCGTTATACATATGACTCTGTACTCTACCTATTCCTGATTGATTATCACAATGTATGCATATAGCAGCCACTAGTTTTGGCCACATTAGAATATCTTCAAGAAAGTGACGAAGCCATTCTGCTTCTTCTCCAGCTTTATCTAAAGCTATAAATTCTGATTCCATAGTAGACCTAGCAATGCAAGTTTGTTTGGAAGATTTCCAAGATACAGCCGCCCCACCAAGAGTAAAGACATACCCACTGGTGGATTTTGAGTCTCTAGTATCCGATATTCAATTTGCATCACAGTATCCTTCAAGTACTGTTGGATATCTAGTATAATTTAGCCCAATGTTACGAGAAAATCGGAGATATCTTAGAACCCATATAATTGCTTTCCAGTGTTCTACTCTTGGATTAGTCGTATATCTACTTAATTTACTTACTGCATAAGCTATATCTGAGCAAGTGCAATTCATCAAGTACATTAAGCTTCCAATAATTTGGGCATACACTAATTGAGAAATACTTTCCTGTACATTCTTAGAAAGAAACAAATTAATATCCACAGGTGTTCTAGTAAAATGATTATCATCTTTGCTAAATTTGTCAAGTATTTTCTTAATGTAATGTGATTGTGACAAATCATAAACTTTTGATATTTTGAAAATTTTCTTACCAAGAATTACATCAGCAATCCCCATGTCTTTCATGTCAAAATGTTTATTCAGTATTTTCTTGGTAGTTTTAATCATGCTATTATTACTACCAATGATGAGCATATCATCCACATAAAGACATACTATTACATAACCTTTGTCTGTATTTTTAATATAAACACATTTGTCACATTCATTAATTTTAAAACCATTTAATATTATTACCCTTTCAAATTTCTCATGCCATTGTTTTGACGCTTGTTACATACTTTCTCTTCTTTTCCTGAAACAGAAAATCCTTCTGGTTGTTCCATGTAAATTTATTTGTCTAACTCACCATTTAAGAAAGTTGCTCTAACATCCATTTGATGAATTTCTAGATTGTACAAAGATGCAATGGCAATTAGCATTCTAATGGATGTTATTCTAGTAATTGGTGAATATGTGTCAAAGTAATCAAGACTTTCTCTTTATCTATATTCTTTAACCACAAGTCTTGCCATGTATTTGTTGATTGATCCATCCATTTTCATTTTTCTTTTGAAAATCCATTTGTACCCAAGAGGTTTATAACTTGGTGGCAAATCCACCAATTCCCAAGTGTGATTTTGCAAGATGGATTTAACTTCGCTATTTACAGCTTCTTCCCATAAAGGGGCCTCAGGACTGGATATAGCTTCTTTAAAATTAAAGGCTCATTTTCTAACAAAAATATTAGAAAATCTAGACCAAAAGATTTTGAGGTTCTAGCACGCTTACTACGCCTAGGTTCCTCTTCCTCATTTTTATCTATTTCTCGTTCTTGTACTTGATCTTGACTAGTAATAGCATCATAAGATTTTGCTAGTACTAGTCTCTTGTCCAGTTTTATTTGGAAATATAGTTTCAAAGAATGATGCATTCCGAGATTCAATAATAGTATTTACACATTTCGGAATGATCTGACTTATGAATCAAAAATCGATATGCACTACTATTCTTAGCATAACAAATAAAAATACAATCAATCGTTTTAGGACCTATCTTAGGCCTTTTAGGACTAAAAATAGCCACTTTAGCCAAACACCCCCACACTTTTAAGTATTTGTAGGATGGTACTCTCCCTTGCCACAATTCATAAGGTGTTTGATTCACTTTCTTCCGAGATACTTTATTAAGAATATAATTAGCAGAAAGTATTGTTTCCCTCCATAAATTCTGAAGTAATCCAGAACTTATTAACATGACATTCATCATTTCTTTTAAAGTTTTATTTTTCCTTTTCAGCAATTCTATTTTGTTGAGGTGAGTAAGAAACAGTGGTTTGATAAATTATTCCATGTTCTTTACAAAACTCACCAAAAGGTGATTCATATTCACCACCTCTATCACTTCTTAATTTTTTTAATTTTCTTACCAAATTGATTTTCAACTTCATTCTTAAATTGAATGAAAGTTTCCAAAACTTCATCATTGGTTCGAATTAAATAAACATAACTATATCTAACATAATCATCTATGAAAGTGATAAAATATTTTTTCTCATCTATAGTTTGAATTGATTTAAAATTACAAATATCACTGTGAATTAATTCAAGTGGTTCCGTACTTCTTTCAATTATATGAAATGAAGTTTTGGATAATTTTGCCCCAACACAAATTTCAAATTTAGGTAAACATTCCATATTAATTAATCTACGCAAAGATCCATAATTAACATGTCCTAGTCTACCATGCCACAAATTTGAAGACTTAAGCAAGTAAGAAGAAGATGTATTTGTATTAATAATAGATGGTACAAAAGTCATTACATTTAGTTTGAAAAGGTCATCAGACATGTAACATTTTTCCTACATACATCTCATTCTTAGTAAGTACACATTTATCACTCTCAAACACTAGCCTAAATCCATTTTTACTCAACAGAGATCCGGAGACTATATTATTGCGAATGTCCTGTACATACAGCACATTATTGAGATTGAGTTCCTTTCTAGATGTCATCTTTAGATAATCTTTCATTGTCCTTCAACTTTAGAAGTCGATGAGTTGCCTATAAAAAGTTGTTCGCCGTTGTTCACCACAGAATAAAATGTGAACATCTTTTTATCAGCACAGATGTGACAAGTAGCACCAGTATCCACCCACCATTCTTTAGGATTTCCGACAAGGTTTGCCTCGGAAACAACTGCATAAAGATTTATGTCATCTATACCATTGGAAATTTTGTCCACTTCTGTCATATTGGCTTGAGCAGGCTTCTTGCTTGATCTTCCTTTGCCTTTGCACTTTCTACGGCAATCTTTGGCCCGATATCCCTCTTTTTCACAGATATAACATTTGCCATTGAACTTATAATTCTTAGTTTCTCTCCTTTAGAGCCTTGTAAGGAACTTTCTCTAAAATACTTCCGTTTCTTTGCTTTTGGAGCATGTTCTACCACATTTGCCTTAAACTCCATTGGATGCTTACCAGCCCATTTTTCAAAATTGCAGTTATCCTCCACAATCCTCAAACGCACAATCAATTCTTCCAAAGTCATTTCTTTGCGCTTGTATTTAAGGTAGTTCTTGAATTCCTTCCAACCTTATGGTAATTTTTCAATTAAGACAGTAACTTGGAAGGATTCACTAAAAGACACGCCTTCTGCATGAATGTCACGCAGAATGAGTTGAAGATCTTAAACTTGGCTAATCACGATCTTAGAATCAAGCATTACAAAGTCTAGAAATTTGCCTACTATGAATTTCTTCGAGCCAGCCTCTTCTGTTTTGTACTTTTTCTCCAGAAACTCCTAAAATTCCTTTGCCGTCTTAATAGAACTATAGACGTTGTATATTGTGTTGTCAAGTCCGTTCAAGATGTAGTTCCGGCAAAAGAAATCAGCATATTTCTAGGCATCGACCGCAGCAACCAC
This sequence comes from Camellia granthamiana, assembly GCA_036172215.1. Lineage (NCBI taxonomy): Eukaryota > Viridiplantae > Streptophyta > Magnoliopsida > Ericales > Theaceae > Camellia > Camellia granthamiana. Next base: position 5,667,525 of record CM069904.1, on the reverse strand, counting down.
TTGTCGGTCAGTTTCATCATCTTTTAGAGTAGGAGCATTCTCACGGATAAAACGAGCCAGGTTGAGAGTAGTAAGATAGAACAGCATTTTCTACTGCCATATTTTAAAATCAGTTCCTAAAAATTTCTCTGACTTCTTACCGTGATTGACTAGCACAATCACAACAGAAGGAGGGGTTGGAGCAATTGCAGCCACCATACCGGTACTGGTTTAAGCATTAGTTTTAGTAGCTATGGATTCTAAATTATAAAACAAAATTATAATTAGAATTTTATACTACACAGAATTTAATTCTGTAAAAATAAATGAAACAAGAATTATAACTTTTATTTCCAATTAATTTGAAAATAAAATAAAATTTTATTTAAACAAATTAATTCCACACAAAAAAAATATATATATATATATATATTTCTGTAACTCTTCAAAAATTAAAATACTGAAATAGAATTTTAATTAACGAAAACTCAAAAATTATTTTTGAAAACTAAAATTAATTTCTGACCAACTTTACAAATGAATATTCTAAAATTGTTAATGACTACCAGTATATTATTACTAGTTGTCAAAGAAAATAAATAGTATATTACTACTATTTGTATTTTCCAACCACAATATTACTTTGTATAATTACAGAAAATAATTTCTGTGAGAAAAAGAAACGAAAAAAGAGAAACAAATGAAAAAATTCTATATAAACAGAATAATTCGAATCTATCTTAAGATTGTTGGAACAATCTTTTGTGTAAAAAAAAAAAAAAAAAACTTGAAACCAAATCAAATAAATAAAAATAAATTACTTACATAATTTATTTACCGAACCGAATAAGTACGAAAAGATCAAGTCGAATATGTGACACTCTGTCCTTAAGACAGATTCGCTCCACTTCGGTGCTTACGGATGACGTCTATCTCCTAAGATACAATGATCTATACAGATTGTACGATGAACTAGAACCTATGTTCTATACTCTCAGAAATTTTCCTTAAATTAATATGAAGAATAAATCAATGCAAGAGAGCACAAAGAAGAGTATGAGAGAATTTTCAGAATTAGAAATATACTGGAAGAGGGTATGCTTTTATAGAGCCGAACAGGCAAGAAATTCAAACCAAACAGATATGAATTCAAACTGGAACATGTGCAAACCTGTTTGAACCCAGTTTTGAGTCTGTCTGGAAAAATCGAATCTGTTTGGTGCAACTATTAACCTGTTTGAACCTGCTGGACCGTTAGAAATTGGACCGGATGAGGAACTATTTTGGACAGAAAAATAAATTCAAATTTGACGTAAAATTTGAATTAATTTCATTTAGAAAAAATAATTTTCCTGCAAGAATTTTTGAAAAAAAATTAAATAAATTTTGTTCAAAAAATTAATATTAGAACCGACTTGACCCACAACCCAGCCTAGCCGACAGCAGCTGCGCACGCGCATGTGTGGTGGTTTGAGCCAAAGGCCATTTTGTCCATAACTCCTCCCTTCTACAAACTTGGGGTGCCCCCTTGGGGTCCAACCCAAATGTTGTCACCTAGAACTTATATACACACATAAGTTCTCTTAATTTTCCAATGTTGGACTACCCTTACAAAGAAACCCATATTTTATTATTTAATAGTCCATTCCACAACTCCGAAAACGACGCCAACTTCCTATTTACTCACAAATGGTTTTAACGAACCGTCTTCACCGTGTGACTTACCATGCGGCACGGAACACGTCACCTCTTTGGATCCATCCCAAAAGACGTATGGGACCCACTCAAATTTGGGTTTAAAGTTGGCCCAAAATGAGCTTATAAAAATCATAATTCCAACAAACCTTAGCGCTCGTGATTTGACAAATTTAAAAATCCAACTCTCAGAAGTTTTCTCAATAACCCGCGAAGGGTGGTCGCGCTAGTGACCCCATGACCGCGGTCGCGACGGTGATGTGTGTGCCCCTGGCCTATTTAAGGCATGTCTAGTTAGTTTATTTTGTATCTCTTCCATTCATTTTCTGAGCACTCTCTCCTAAGCTTCTCTTGAGAGATCATTTTTATGAGTGAAATACATTTTTATGAGAGAGATCATTTTATTGTAGAGAGATTATGCTAAGTGTTTGAGAGTGAACTTTATAGTGAGGATTACTTGTGATACTCTCATGTGCTTGATGATTCATTAGTATCTAAAAACCTCAAAGCTAATCATCAAGCTGCATAAGTCCTTCACACCTTTTAACTGTGAACCTTCTTTGTGGATTCCAAGATCGTAGATTTTGATGGATTCCGAAATCATTGGCGTCGTGGCGATTTGATAACCATTGCGAAGATCCAGTGAAGGAAGAAGTGTGACTCGTAGGTTGAGCAAATGTGAGAGCCCGGAGTGGCCTTAGTAAGATAGCTCTTGTATTATTTTCTTTCATAGTGGATTGTTCACTTGGCCCAGAGTTTGTGATTTTTTATAACAAATTGGTGGATTCCAATTGTAATTTTTAACGTAAAAAATCATTTGTGTCGTGGATGTTTGATTTTGTCTCTTATCTATTTTGATTATGGTTGCATTTTTTAATTGGATTGTCTAAATCAATAATCACGTTAAACAGGACACATCTAGATTTTCTAAAATTATTTTCCGCTTAAATCAAAAAAATTCAAAATAATATATGCTTTGCAAAAAATATGTATATATATATATAAAAATATAAAAATTCTCTTTTAGAATTATCTTGTAACTATGAAGCATAGGTCCTTTGACAAACATGTCGTACCCATATCGGGTACTTACTCAATTTCGAAAAAAATTTCCCACTCAATTTCGAAATTACTATTAGCCGATCAATTCTATCGAAATGATTTTGGTAATAAACTAGTCACAATTGTGTGCACGCACACATATAGAGTAGTCAAGAAATTTTCGGTTTAATAACTTTCTCCAGGATCGACTCAAGATAATTTGAGACTTATGAAGCACAGGTACGGATATGAGAACTGGTATTGGTACGATACGGGTACGTTGACACGGTAAAATAAAATAATAAAAAAAAAGCAGGATACATGTATGACTTAATACGTTTGTGAAAAAATATTTGTTTTTAATTTGGAATAATAGAAAAATTGATTAAATGATTTACTTGTTAAATCCAACATGCAATTGATATTTAATGCTAAAAGTGCATGTATAAGATAAACCGAAATTAAATATCATTATATATTAAATAACTTACAAACCATAACTTAATTTTAAAACCATACTAAGTACAAAATTAAAAATGAAAAAGAAGTCTGGTAAAAAGAATTTTATCTTTGTAGTAGAACAAAATATTTTTCGACTGAAATACGGCATGGGTTGGGTATATACAAGATATGTTTAGGTATGCCAAAACTTAAGAAGAAAAAAATTTTAGTACGTGTTTTGTGTGCCCGGTACATATGCGGAAATATCATACGTTGGTAAGTACCCAGTACGGGTACGACATGTCCGTTGAATTATCTATGCTTCATAGTTTCGAGATAATTCTAAATGAGAATTTTTATTTTTATTTTTGCAAAGTATATATTATTTAAAATTTAATTTTTTTATATTTGGGGACAAATTGATTTTTAGGGTATAGTTTAGAAGGTAAAATGAAATTCCAAATGAATTTTTGTATCACGTCAGCACATTTCGTCCAGTTGTAGACAGAATGTGACAGCAGGGACTAAATTGATTAAAATTTCGAAAGTTTAGGCGTAAAATTAATATCAATTGAAGTCTGTGGTCAAATTAAAAAAAATACTTGAAAATTTGGAGAGCAAAATGATATTTCCTCTATAATGTTTTAGTATAATTGTCAATACACCTTATATTTTTCTTTCTTTTGGGTAAACGTCGGTCGCATAAATAGAATCATATATATATATATATATAATTAAAAGTAGTGCTTTTCCTATACTTAAGTGGCACATTATAAGGGTTTACTTTCTTTTCTTTTCTTTTTTCTAAGAGAGCTACATCAGCATATATTTTCTTAATTACATATAGAGTTTTACATAAACACAAACCTAATTTAAATTATACTAACTTTACCTATTTTATATGGACTCTATTTGACAAATATTTCTTCTTCATATATTTTTCGTGGTAAATTGAGATAATCTACAAACCCAATACAAATTTTACGTTTCACGTTTTTCTTCTTAATTCTTTTAAGGGTATTAGGATTTTTTTTTTTTAATGCTAAATTGCCTTTTTTTTTTCTTCTTTTTTTTTCTGTGTATTATTCTATATCCAATACCAATTCTATAGTATTATGTATTATGGATTTATCGTTTAAATTTTATAGTGATTCTATATATGAAATTATACTTCTTTTTCTACATTATTTTATATAATTACAATCCACAGAAGGAAAAATTTGCATAACAAATGATACTCTCAAGAAATCTCTAAAGTTTGGATTTAAACAGTAAATGATTAATTACTTCAGTGAGATGTATCTATCATTTTGATGTTTTCATTATTTTTTCTTTACTTCAGTGAGATGTATCTATCATTTTGATGTTTTCATTATTTTTTCTTTTTGGATTTAGATGCTGTTATGTAATTCTTTTTTGGTTAGTCGTTGTTTAATTTCTTTTATATAGTTGATATTTTAATTTAATTAAGTATGTTTATTTTACAATCTTATAATTTACTCTCTCTCTCTCTCTCTCTCTCTCTCTCTCTCTCTCTCTCTCTCTCTATATATATATATATATCATATAAATTATTATACGATAATCCAACTACAATATGTTTATATTTAATTTTTTAAATAAATTTTATATAATTTATATTTCTAAATATTTTTATTTTTCAAAAGAATATAAAATAAAATTAAATAGTTAGAATTACTTTTAATTTTATGTTACTAATTCTTCTTCTAATTTAACTATTATTTTTAATATCAAAATGAGTTTTTATTTTACTATTTTATAATTTAATATATATCATACAAAATTATTTCATTACACTTTTCTAATACGGTAGAACTAAAATTATCAAAATAAAAAATAATTTAACTAAAATATATAAGTATTCAAGTAATAATTTTACAGAACGATAGAGTCAATATTATCAAAATAAATAATTAAAGTCATAGTTTAATTTTGGGCAAATTACATATACCCCCCTCGAGGTTTGGCTAAATTACAGATACCCCCTGAGGTTTGAGAAATTACAAATTTCCCCCTGAATGCTATATTTGCATAACAAATTAGGGGGTAATTTGTTATGAAATATAAACCTCAGGGGGCAAATTGTTATGAAAATACAAACCTCAGGGGGCGGGATGTAATTTCTGAAACCTCAGGGGGGTATCTGTAATTTAGCTAAACCTCGAGGGAGGTATATGTAATTTGCCCTTTAATTTTTTTAAATTTAATTTTAATCATATATTTGAATTTGTTAATGTTGATTTTTTCGCATATATTTTTCTTGTATTGTATGAGAGGCAAGACTCATTACCTCTCTCTCGATTTTGTATTATTAATAAAACTAGTAGTTATCTCGTACAATGTGTGCGTTATTTTTTTCAAAAAATATTTGATGATATAATAATTAAAATTAAAATTATTCATTTATATCACACATTATATCTTCAAATATTTTTTGAAAAAAATAACACATACATTGTACGATATAACGACTAGTTTTATTAATAATACAAAATTGAGAGAGAGGTAATGAGTCTTGCCTCTCATACAATACAAGAAAAATATATGCGAAAAAAATCAACAATAACAAATTCAAATATATGAAGTGCTCAATGTATCTAAAGTCACAAGATGCTTAACCAAATGAGGGAGCTTTGAAAAAGTAAAAAAACTAGAATCAACCATCACAACCTACCGCCTTAGATTACCATATACTGTTTCAGTATAATTGTCAACACTATATTCAAATTATATATTAGGGTTGGAATTTTTATACCAATATCATATTCAGAAAAGATTAAAAAAGAAAAAGAAAAAAAGCAATCAAAAATTTTCATATGCCCCTAGTTACCACTTTTGAGATATTTGGTTATAAATTATGATTTATAAAAGTGTTATTATGATTTGATTATAACTTGATTATACGTACTGTGGTATTCATTATAAGAAATTAAGGTCTTAAAGACAAAAATTTATAGACAAAATCATTTTTTAAAAACAAAATATTTTTATCGTAAAAAATGTAATTATTTTATTTTATTTTTAAAAACAAAATTGGACATTTAATAATGAATTACTAACCAAAAGTTGTCTTAAAAAATAAATCTTTTTGGACCAAGTTATTTTATTCTTAAAAGTGCATTTATTAGTGATATTTTCAAAATTGTCCCTAAAAGTCTTTTTTGATTTTTCAAGACGAACTTTTAACGATTGTACTTGCGACAACTGAAATTAATCCTTAAATGTTTTTTGTAACAAAATTTATACTTTTAGAGACAAAAAAATTGGATCTATAAAACTCTTATGTTGTAATGATTAGTTATAACTAATTGTGATATTAGTTATAATATTATTTTGATTATAATCTAAAAACTCTTTAGTTATTCCTTATATAGTGTTTGGTTATAACTTTTTTTTATTTTTGTTATGACTTTTATAATATTAAGTTGTAACATTTGTAATAATCAAACTTACAAATATTATAACTTGTATATGATATACCCTTGTGTACCATAACATTACCCAAGTCTTTGTTTGGGATTTGAGTTGGCTTTTTGGCTATTTTAACTTGGGGCTAAAATGCCTCGTTTAGGATGGACTTTTTGATTTTTTTGACTTTTGTGAGAGAAAAAAATGAAATGATTATGGTTTGGATATGACATTTTATCTTATTAGATTAAAAAAAAAAATTATTTTTTTTTTTGACTAAAATAACCTCAACCCAACCTAAATCCATGCCAAACGAACCCATAATATGTTATAAAAATACGACAAGTATAATATTATTAAATTATAAATGTTCATAACGAGCCCGCATGATATATACTTTTTAAATATATATATTTTTTTAATTTTTGTATACACCATTTCAAACACGAGTAGCAGTAGAAGTTTGGTCACAATACACAATCCCAACTACTCCAATCACATTCAATCTTACTGTCTAGGTTTAACAACAACTATATAAGAATCTACACAAACTTCTCAAACCAACCCATATTTTCAGAGAAAGAGAGAGATGAGGAAGGTAACTATAATTGTAATGCTCCTTTGTTCAATAGCCATAGCCATGCCTGTGGTTCATGGCATTGCCCAAGGGCCCAAAGCAGTGGATGATTGGTTCCAAAAGCTCAGTTTCAAAAAGGAGAAGCTCACAAAGCTTAACTTCTACTTACACGACACGCTCAGTGGCAAGAACCCAACTGCTGTCAAGGTAGCCCAAGCCAACATGACTTTCAAATCTCCAACCCTTTTTGGCCTAATCAACATGATTGATGACCCTTTGACTGTGGGTCCAGAACCCAGCTCCACTGAGGTGGGTCGAGCCCAGGGGTTCTATGGCTCGGCCGGGTTGGACAAGTTGGGTCTCGTCATGACCATGAACCTTTACTTCACCACTGGAAAATATGACGGTAGCACTTTAAGTGTTGTGGGTCGAAATTCAGTTATGGAGTTGTACCGCGAAATGCCAATTATCGGTGGATCCGGTGTCTTCCGACTGGCACGTGGAATTGCCACGGCAAAGACATATTTCTTGAATACAGCCACGGGTGATGCTGTTGTGGAGTACAATGTTGATGTCCTTCATTATTGAGTTTTTTTTTTTTTTTTTCCTTACAATAAGAACTTAGACGCAAAAAATATAAAAATAAAAAAAGTGTGATCCAAATTCGACTCTGTAGATCTCATATTTAGAATGAATTTATATCATACACTTTTTCTGGATATTTTTTTTTGTATCCAAGTTCTTAATATTATTACTTTTCTTTTTGATTGTTATTTTTATTTAATCTTAGATATTTTTGTATTATTTGTAAGGATGTGGTATGGCATCTTTTTTATTGGATCTGCTGGACATTGTCATTGACATTTATTATTTTTGTCTCTTTTCTCGTCTTTTTGTTTGTTTGTTTTTTTATTTTTTTGTAAGAAAAAATAACATCAGTTAAATATATTAGTTAAATAACTTAATAACATCAGTTGTCAGCTTATGTGCTGGTTGGATTACATTTCTTCCTACCTCACTAATACAAACATATTCAAAAGGCTTACTATAGTTAATAATATCACTAACTATAGACATAATTTGCCAACCTGTGACTTCTCCTTGGCTCTGAAGTATCCTGACTAATACTTGGCAATCTGTTTGAATAGTTAAACATTTCATCACTTGAGCCCTCACCCATCTTAGAGCTTCCAAACATGCATTTGCCTCAGCTGCCAGTGGACTAGGAAGTGGGTTCACAACTAAAGCATTTTGATGTAGATTTTGACCCTTATTATCCATGCATACCTGCACCGGTGTGAGAAGCTTTTCATGCTCCATTAATGATGAACAGCCAAGTGGATAAACCAGCAATATGCTCCCTTGCCTGTGCCTGTTGTAAAACACACAGATTAGTTTGATGATTCCCATTACCTACAATATCATCAATAAGAACAGAGGACCCATGATATGCAATAGTTATAGCCAAAGTTGAGAGGTCTTTCACTTCCTCAATTGTGTCTTCAGGACTTCTAGGGCTATGATTGAATGTAAAACTATTTCGTTGTAACCATACAGCCCAAAGAATAGCCACGGATTGAATGATTACTAGGTCATCATTCACTTGCTCAACCCAATCCTTGAACCACCAAACAAAAGGATACCGGTGACCCAATACTAAAGTCCAGCCCCTAGGTCATCATTCACTTGCTCAACCCAATCCTTGAACCACCGAAAAAAGGATACCGGTGCCCCCATACTAAAGTCCAGCCCCAACACTGATCCCCGCCATACCCGTTGCGAAATTGAACAGTCAAAAAACACGTGTTCTAAAGTTTCATCCTTTTTATTACACCCGACACACACCATTTCATCTATCATTCCTTGCCTTTTTAAATCCCATTTTACCGGGAGAATTCTATGAAGAAACTTCCATATAAATAAAGCCCATTTTGGAAGTAGCCTTAAGTGCCACAGTTTTTTCCAAACCATTTGATTCGTATCTGGGTGACCAAAATACGGATAATAACGAAGCAAGGCTTGTTTGTAGCCTGATTTTACCGAATATTCCCCACTCTTGACAAGGCGCCAAACCAATTTGTCCTCGCAAGGAAAACTCAGAATATGAATTGCTAGAATGTGTCGACAACAATCTTCAAGAAAAAATAGTCTAACCAAATTTTCTCTCCAACATCTATGTTCATTATCTATAAAGTGTTCTACCTTCATAGAAGGCAACATCCGATTTAAATCTCTCCCTCTCATTGGGTTAGAGATCATGGGAATCCATTGATCCTCAAAAGGCAAAATATGTTTACCATTACCTACTACCCGTTGAAACCCCCATGTTTAAGAGCTCCGGATGCCACAAGATGCTACGCTAACCCCATGAAGATCTAGTAACTTTTGAAACATGCAAATGAGATTGACCATGACAATATTTGCCTAACAACACTTTAGACACCCACTAATCGGGATTTGAAATTAATCTCCACGCCTGCTTTGCTAATAAAGCTTGATTAAAACATTGAAGATCCCTAAACCCCAAACCACCCAAATCCTTTGGCAAACAAACCGAGGACCACTTCTTCCAACGTACACCCGTCAGAGTTAGACTTCCATAAAAATTTCCGAACCAAACATGTCAGCTTTGCTAAAAAAGAGGAAGGCATTTGAAACACAGACATTAAATAGACCAGAATATAGTGCAGCACATGTCTTACCATCACCTCCCTCCCAGCAAAATTCAAGAATTCACATTTCCACCCTTGTAACTTGTGCTGAATTTTGTCAATTATAGCTCTGAAAATATCATCTTTTGATCTACCCAGAAAACCCAGATTGGCACCAAGATACACTCCTGGCTTATCCACCACTTTAACGCCCAACATCGACTCAATCCACTGCTTATCATTCAAGGACAAATTCGAGCTAGGAAAAAATTCAGATTTTTAGAAATTAATTCGCAAACCCAACTGATCACAAAATGCACTTAAAAACCACTGTAAACACCACACTTCCGACATTTCATACTTTTGAAAAATAAAACAATCATCAGCAAATAACAGGTGCGAAATAGTATGAGAAGATCTGCATAAAGCAATACCTTGACAAATGCCTTGACTTGACAAATGTTCAAAACCATCTGATAAAGCTTGCATGATCACCAAGAAGAGATAAGGCGATAGAGGCTCACCCTACCTAAGGCCAGCATATGGTTCAAAAAATTCTGATTGTGTTCCATTAAACAAAACCAAAAATGTGACTGTCGAAATACATTGTGAAATCATCCAAACCCACTTCATAGGAAAACCCATTTTTTCTAGCATAGCTACCGGAAATTCCCAATTAACCCTATCATATGCTTTATTCATATCCAATTTTAACCCAAAGACTGAACTCTGCCGAACTCTCTTCTTCTTAATATATTCAACAAGCTCATGTGCTAACAAAATATTATCTAAAATTAATCGTCCTTTTAAAAACGCACTTTGATTAAAAGAAATGAAGTCTGGTAAAATGTCTCTTAACAGATTAGCCAAAACTTTAGCTCCTATTTTGTACAGAACATTGCAAAGACCAATACGTCGATAATCATTCACTGCAAGGGACTTTTCTTCTTAGGATATGAAAGTTTTATTAATGTGCTTAAGCAAAAACCCTGAATTAAGGGAGCTAAGAACAGACTCACTAACCGACTCGCCCACCTCTACCCAATATTTCTGATAAAAACCCCTAATAAACCCATCTGGCCCGGGTGCCTTAAATTTGCCCATTTGAAAAATAGCCTTTTTTTATTTCCTCCGTAGTAAATGATTGTTCTAACAATTCAACATGTGATGGTCTAATCTTACAAGTGACAACACTTAAGATATTAAAATGATTAGGATAAGAACCTGTATCCAAAAATCCAACGACTGTCACTGTTGGTCTTAAAAAAAGTTACTTGAAATGGTCCATGTACTAGCACAAAATAATCTTCTCATATAATCCTGTTGACCTAGTTTGTACTCCTCCAAACATTGTTGCTTTGCCACCTGAAAACACAAACGTGAGCTAGCTGGCAGGTGTGTGCAAGAAATCTCTCAAATGCCTAAGTTAGCCAAATAGACCATAGACAAAAGCTTTGTGTATTTGAGAGTAAGAATTGCAATACATGTCTATAGGTTTTGTTATTATGGATTCCAGCAGGCACATTGCTAGTAAGATTCTAACTCTTCTTACCAGAATCTTCCAAGGAATCACTTTCCCATAAAATAACGTTTATCCTGATAACACCACTTTCAGTACCAACCAAGTGAGATGGTTTAAACCCTTTACCTCGGTGGGCGTTACGGTTGACCGAGCTAACACGACTATGTGTTGTCCTGGGTAAGACCGTAGTAACCCTAACTACAGGATGGCGCCCTGCTAAGCTACGTCTAGCTTGGCCCTCTTCTTTGGACACAACTTAGTCCGCCATTGAACTTAGCTCTAACTAGCTAGGTCAAGGCCCTAGCAATACGTTTCTGACTAGCTTGGCATGCGCCTGGCTCAAGGCCGAGTTATCGAAGCTCTCACTTTAGTCCATAGCTCGGCCCAATGTCCACAGTAGGAAAGACTTAGCTCGGCCTAATTTATGCACATAAATTACCCTCTCAATTGCCCTTTAATTCCATCTAAGAAGCATGATTAGGATTATTGTCTTCTAGCCGTGCTAAAATATTCAAACTAACCGAGTCGAACTACTTAAGCCAACCGAACTAAGATTCGCTCGGTTTCCAAAAGCTACAATGGTCATATAGCCCATTCGCCTATGTTTCTGACATCATGTCCTTACTAGGACACATGGCTTGCGTTGATTGCCCCCGCTTACTGTAACAGCCGTCAATCACTACCCTAAAATTTGAATAATCCCGCTGTTTTACATTCATTACATACATGCCATCTCTACACTTGAACAACCCCATCTACTGTTCATTCTGTCTAAGCTCCCCTACAACTCTAATCTCATACTCCCATTATTCTATGCTCAAGCTATAATCTGTGTTGTACTTGTAATCGTCGTTGGAGCAATTTCTGTCGATTGGAATCAGATTCTTTGCCCCTAATCCGTAAGTGCCCTTCACTCTCTTTTACTTTTCCACTGTTATTCAAGTTTGTTCTTCATGTTTTTGACGTTTCTGTTCTATCAAATCCCCGCTCTTGCCTTTGAATAGAACTTAAGTCTTGAAACCAATAAAACACGCATTGATAGAATGTAAAACTATATGAACATCAATCAGCTAAGATTTAAGCCAACCAAATCTTGCAGTTTTGATCCAAAACTATAAACAAACTGAACTAAAGATTTGTTGGTAGTCTTTATTCATGAATATAACCGTACTAGGGATTCCTCTTCAAACCAAGCTAACAGCCCTGCCCGTGGCCTAGATCGGGGTAAACCACAACCGTATGAGTATGCAGCCAAACTAGGCACAACGCCTTTTCCATGACAGGGCTAAAACCTTACCCTAAGTCAGGGTCGGGCTAAAAACTTGCCCTCTTTAGCCGAGCTATATGCCGCACACACTCTCTTGGCCGAAATACCAACTAATTTACACTGTTGCCTTAACCCGGTCATAACACACTCTTTGTTCTTCACTTTGCAGACTTTGACTAGGGTATTCAGGCACACCATTCACTTGCCACTTGGTAATGTCGCTCGACCAAGCACCATCTTTGATCATTCTTGTGCCGGGCTAAGAAGCCGTGCCAAATTTTCTTTTTTAACTTAATTTAAGGCCATGGGCAAATACTGATTTTTGGGTGAGCTTGCCGGGGGCCATGGCCGAATTCCACAGGGACTGCAACATTCCAGATGATGTTCACCTTACCCTAGCCAAGCTAGACACCACTTCCTTGGGCAAGCCATGTTTCGTTCCCTTCTCTGTGGTGTCAATCATGGAGGGTGGACTTCGGTTCCCAGTCCAACCTTTTATCTGCGAGTTCCTTAGATAGACCAGATTATGCCCTACCTAATTATCAACCAACACCTATAGGATTATAAACAGAATTTGCCGAGCTAAATCGCCGTCTTAGCCTCAACCTCAGATTGGCTGAGCTCTTTCACCAATATTCACTCGGTCAAAATGATGACGGTTGGGTTTACTACCTGAGAATCAGAAAGGGCAGAGAAAAAATCATTACGTACACATTGGACAAAGATCTAAACGATGACAATTTCTTTAGGTGTCTGGGGATTTTGAATACCAAGATGCCCAAATACCTGGCTACAACATTAACTAGAACAAAGGGACACACGGTGAGAATAGCTCAGCTTTCCTATCAAGAACTTGTATCTTTGTTTAGCCGTACTAACAATTTGTACATTTTGCAGATTTGAACCAGTTGAAGGCCGATTACGCGTACGCCAACCAAACAGCACTACGCGATGTGCTACAGTACCGCCATCGGGATTGGACCAAGCTATTGGGCGTCGAACCGACCTATCGCTATAGTGGCAACAAGAAGAGTAGAGTTACAGACTTTTTGCTTGAGTCCTCGCTTGAACCGAACCCCAATCTCCCCCAAATCAATCTTGTTCCTCTCACAGAAGAGCAAGAAATGGCCAAAAGCCGAGCCATTCATGCCCTGATCACTGAGCAGGCCGCAACTTCCAACACTGAAGTCCAGGCCGAGCTACAGCAGATCGGCCAACTTCGCGATGCGATTATAGCCCTTCCAACCGCCCGGGCTGCTGCCTCCCAGCCAAGTAAAAGGCCCCGCACTAGTTCTGCCGCAGCGCCTGGTGGACAATGAAGACCCAGAGCAGCTGGAAACTGAGCTGCTCGAGACCAACCAGCCCCAAGGTAGCCGAAGCTCCGGTCATTCTAGTCTTGCCTCCCCTCCAGTATGGGCACCAATTGTGACCTTCAAGGGTCATGCTGTGAGCACACGAGACTCTGTTAGCACTGAGAAGGATCACCTTTTGGCCTTCAATTTATCCAAAAGTGTCTGCTTGCCAGCCGATATGGAGCGGCACCAAAATCTAACAAGCTGAAGGTAATCTACTCCATCACCAAGTCCCTACGTTTGGTAACATCTAAAATCCCTTATATTCATTAATTTGACCAAACTCTTTGTGTGGTTTGGCTAATCGTGTTTTATGTAGCGCAGGTAGTACAAAAAAACCAAGTTGTGCACCAATGTGTCCTTGAGCTGAGAAAAATGGCCAGGGCGGCCATTACAAACGCAGGCGCCAAAGAGGCCGAGCTAAAGGCCCTGAAGATCAATATAGCCGAGCTAGCTGTCGAAAAAGAAAACTGGCTGAGCTGGTCAATGCGGCCAAGGTTGACAAATAGAAATCCCTGGCCGAGAGAAAAGATCGCTACTTGCGTGAACTCGCTAAGATTGAGAAGAAAAAGAACGCCGAGATCCAGGAGCTGAAAAAAAAAATGAAAGACGTCGAGGATCGGGGTTTCAAAGAAGGCGAGGAAACCTATATCCAGGAGTGAGGCAGCCAAGGATATCTTTTTTAAGTGCGGCTTTGGAAGGCTCGGCCAAGAGCACGATTCCGAAGTGTCCCTGAATCCTCATCTCCACTTTGTTCTATCTTATATGACTGAGTATGCTGACGTTGTCTAGCAAAAATTCCTCTAAGATGAGGAGGATATCCCAAATCCAGCAGATGCTCCCCCCGCCAACACTGACCTCAGTTGCTCAATGTCACTGCCAGCTCGGATGGAGTTGCCCAATCAAACTGAGCCAATTCTGTTCGGCGGAGGAGATATCACCGACCTGGCTCAAAAAGGTGTAGCTGGGGCCACTCTGTTAAGCGATGAAGTCTGGGGTGGCCTTGATGCCAAACTGGAGGATCTCTTTGTGTGACTGGGATGCAACTTTACTGTTTTCTGATGTTTTACTTTTTGTTTAGTTAGCAATGTAACCGGGCTACAAGTCTCACCTCTTGTACTCAACTTTCAATCAATGAAAACATTTTGATCTTTTTGCTCGGTTACTTGCAACTTTACCGTTTTCTGATGTTTTACTTTTTGTTTAGTTAGCAATGTAACCGGGCTACAAGTCTCACCTCTTGTACTCAACTTTCAATCAATGAAAACATTTTGATCTTTTTGCTCGGTTACTGTGTTCCTTCTGCAATGTTGTACAGCATTTTAACTGCATGCCTAGCTGAACTAATTAACTCGGCTTTACCTGATCTTGCCAACCATCTCGACTAAAGAATCCAAAAAACTAGTTGGTCAAACCTACCAACCTTCTTTAGTCGAGATACTCATCTTGACTAAAGAGTGCAAAAATGTTGTGTTGATCAAACCTGCCAACCTCTTTAGCCTAAATCTTTATTTCGACTAAAAAGTGCAAAAAGTTGTGCTGGTCAATCCTGCCAACCTTCTTCAGCCTAGACCTTTATCTCGGCTAAAGAGTGCAAAAAATGTTATTGGTCAAACCTGTCAACCTTCTTTAGCCTAGATCCTTATCTTGGCTAAAGAGTGCAAAAATAGTATTAGTCAAACCTGCCAACCTTCTTTAGCCTAGATCTTTATCTTGGCTAAAGAGTTTAAAAAATTGTGCTAGTCAAATCTGCCAACCGTCTTTAACCTAGATCCTTATCCCGGCTAAAGAGTGTCAAAAATGTTGTTGGTTAAACCTGCCAACCTTCTTTAGCCTAGATCATTATCTCGGCTCAAGAGTGCAAGAAATTATGTTGGTCAAACCTGCCAACCTTCTTTTAGCCTAGATCCTTATCTCGGCTAAAGAGTACAAAAAATTGTGTTGGTCAAACATGTTAACCTTTTTTAGCCTAGATCCTTATCTCGGCTAAAAAGTGCAAAAAATGTTGTTGGTTAAATCTGCCAACCTTCTTTAGCCTAGATCCTTATCTCAACTAAAGAGTGTCAAAATTATGTTGGTCAAACCTGCCAACCGCCTTTGCCCCCTAATTAGGCAAAGAGTCCAAATAATTTGTTTACAAACAGAATGAATACAAGTACCAAAAGAAATTGTAACATAAAAAATGTCTACTTGTTTTATTGAATGTTAAAAGAAAATTACAAGCATAAAAAAGCTAAAAATAAAATACTCTAAGAGTGGCCGTGTTCCATGGCCTTGGGATAGCTCAGTCGTCCACGTCTTCGAGATGCTGAGATCATTTTCCTACTAAACCCATCACTTTGTATGGCCCCTCCCAGTTAGGTCCCAACGTCCCATCTCCAGATACCAAAGTGTTTCTCATTAATTTGCGTAACACCCAGTCTCCAATCTTGAATTGCCTTAGATACACCACCTTGTTGTATTTTCTAGACAATTCTTGTTGATACGAGGCGATGTGGACTAATGCCCTTTTCTCTTCTTTCTTCAACAAGATCTAGCTCTAAGGCTATGGCCTCTCCATTCATATCCGAATCAAAATTTTTGCTTCTAATAATGGGGAGGCCGACTTCTAGGGGGATTACCGTTTCCATGCCATAGGCCAAGGAAAAAGGTGTTTCACCGGTCGACCACCTAGGTAAAGTTCAGTAAGCCTATAAGACATGGGAAAGTTCCTCAGCCCATTTTCCTTTCGCTTTTCCTAGCCTCTTTTTTAGACCATTCAAGACTACTTTGTTGGAAGCTTCGGCCTGGCCGTTGGCTTGGGGGTATGTCGACGTAGAGTTATAGAATTCGATCTTGTGCTCTTCGCAAAAATCCCTAAAGATTCGTCCATCAAATTGAGTGTCGTGGTCAGATATCAAGGCCTTGGGAATTCCAAAACGGGTTATGATATTTTGCCAGACAAATTTCTTGACGTCTTTTTCTTTGATGGATGCAAGCGCCTCTACCTCCACCCATTTTGTGAAGTAGTTTGTCACCACAATAAAGAACTTTCCATTTCCCGACGCGGTTGGGAGTGGTCCCACTATATCTAAGCCTCACATTGCAAAAGACCAACGGCTGTTCAAAGGCGAAAGCTCTCTAGCTAGTTGATGGATTTGATGCACGAACTTCTAACATTTTTCGCACTTCTTGACATACTTCGCTACGCCTACTTGTATGTATGGCCACCAATACTCTTGTGAAATAGCTCGGTAGGCTAGAGATCTCCCTCCTTGGTGACTTCCATAAATGTCCTCGTGGATCTCGAACAAAAATGATTCGACCTTGCTATGATGGACACATTTTAAGTATGGTCCTGTGAAGGACTTTTTGTACAATGCTAGGGATGGAAAAAGCAAAAATCGCTGTGACTTTGCCCTAATCTTGTTGGCCTCCTTGTCCTCTAGCAAAATGTCGTCTTTTAAGAACACAACGATAGGGTCCATCAATGAGGGACCTAGCTTAGCACAGTATACCTCGGCTGCTTCAGGTTCCTCAATGCTCGGTCTTGGCAAGAACTCCACTAGCAATGGGTGTGGGATAGAAGTGTTCTCCATCGATGCAAAACTAGCTAGTTCATCTGTCTTGCTATTTTTTTCTCGACTGATTTGCTCTATCTTCACAACTTCAAACTTCACGATCTCCTTTCTAACCAATTCTTGGTACTTGGCCATTATATCATCATTCGCCTCATAATCACCCAAAATTTGGTAGATTACTAGTTGGGAGTCGTTGTACACCATTAGTTTAGCGGCCTTCATTCAGCAGGCTGATTTCAAACCGACTAACAGTGCTTCGTACTCCGCCTCATTATTTGACACTGGAAAACTGAGGTTGATAGCCTGCTCAATGGTCAAGCCATCTGGTGAGATGAGGATTATCCCAAGTCCAGCTCTGTGTCTGTTGGACGCTTCATCCACAAAGAGCTTTCGCATCTCTCTAACGAATAACTTCCAGCAAGTGGAGGAATCTAAGGACACTTTAAGATCAGGGATGTTGACGATGTCTTCTACTAAGTTTTTGTCCATCATTGGGATTTGATGCTCACTACCTGACCGTCTTAGCATTTCACTTTCAAACGAGTCCTTGCTTGTAATGGTGTGGCCTGCTCCTTCCCTTCCCATTGTAAGACTGAATGGTTCGCTGCGCAGTTGAGCGACTTGCTTTGGGGGCTGCCCTATTCCTATGGCACTTCCCCTCCTTTACTTGGTTTCCTCGGTTAAGTCGACTTGGCAAACATAATGACTTCCTGGCGCAAACTCGACTACAAAGTCTGTCAAAACTTGTGCCTTGATTGCGGTTCTCGGCTGGAACTTGATGTTAAACTGTCCTAACTCCACGGCCTACTTCAATATTCGCCTAGAAAAGTCCGCCCTTTCAAACAAGGCTTTTAAGGGGAAGGCTGTTAAAACGATCATGGTGTGGGTATGGAAGTAATATGACAATTTCCTTGAGGCCATCATCAAGGCTAAGGCCAGTTTTTCTAAAGGCAAGTACTGTGTCTTGGCGTTTAGCAATGTCTTGTTTACATAAAAGATAGGCAAGTGTTATATTCCCTTAGCGCGTACCAACACTGCACTAACTACATGCTGGAAAACTACCAAATATAGAAAAAGTTTTTCCCCTAATACTGGAGTTGCCAACAACGACGGAGAGATCATGTATTCTTTTAAGCTTTCTAGAGATCGGTCGCATTATTCATCCCACTCAAACTTGGCTTTCAGTGCCTGGAAGAATGATCGACACCTGTCTGACAACCGACTTATGAATCGGTTTAGCGTAGTAGCTAGGCCTGTGAGATGCTATAGTTCCTTGACTATGTTGGCCCTCTCCAGACTTAGAATGGCTTTAATTTGAGATGGATCAGCTTCTATACCTCGGTTGGTCACTAGGAAGCCGAGAAATTTGCCTAACCCAACGCCAAACGCGCATTTGGATGAGTTTAATCACAGCTTGTGGGTCTTCAAAATTTGAAACATCTCAGTTAGGTCATTGAGATGGTTTCATTCGTTCTTACTCTTAACCACCATGTAGTCTATGTACGCTTTTATTTTTCTGCCTAACAATGGTTCGAAGATTTTGGTGACCATTCGCTGGAATGTTACCCTGCATTTTTTAGGCCAAAGGGCATGACCTTATAGTAATGCAATCCCCTAAGTATAGTAAAGAATGTATCCTTCTAGTCTGGTTCATACATAACGATCTGATGGTATCCACGATACGCGTCAAAAAGGCTAAGGTGGTTGTGACCTACAGTTAGATCCACCAGTTGGTCTATCTGTGGTAGAGGAAAATTGTCTTTTGGGCATGCTTTGTTGACTGTCTTGTAGTCCACACAAACTTGCCACTTGTCATTCTTCTTTGGTACCACCACAATGTTAGAGATCCACTTTGGATAGTGAACTTCTCTGATTGCCCCTACCTCTAGCAAGTTTCCCACTTTCTTAGCCATTATCTCGGCGTGGTGAAGTGTCGATTGGCAAGTTCACTATATAATTGGTCTGGTGGTTGGGTGGACATTAAGTTGATAGCAGATGAAGGTTGGATCATTGCTTGGCATGTCATACGATGTCCAGGCAAACACCTACCTATTAGAGATCAAGAATTCCATAGTCCCTATTCTCTCAATGCTAGACAAAGATAAGCCAAGCAAAAAAAACTTCTCTGGGACCTTCTCGTCTATTCTAACCTCCACCAAATCTTCCACTGCCTTTTTGTTCGGCTGCCTTGCCGACGTTCACGAATAACTCATTGCTTTCTAGCTCCTCTACCATCTAGACGAAACCTTTGGTAGCCCGGCTGCCATTTACCGTTACGAAGCATTTCTTGGACATAATTTGGTCTCCCAAGATTTCTTCGATCACTCCAGTTTCATTAGGGAATCACATCACCTGATGGTAGGTTGATACCACTGCTCGCATGGCGTACAACCATGCTCTTCCCAAAATTACATTGTAAGTGGAAGGGACTTTCAACACCCAAAATTTCATTTGTTTTGTCATCGTACTAGCTTTGACCGGCAGAATTATCTTGTCAACCGACCATTCTGGCATTGAGTTGAAACCGACCAAAGGAGATGTCGCGGGTGCCAAATCTTTGTCCTTCAATTCGAGTTGCTTAAAAGTCTCATATACATTATCTCGCACGAACTCCCTTGATCTATCAAGATCCACTTGATATCGAAATTCTTGATGGGCAGAGTAACCACTAGTGCATTATTGTGAGGGCTTTGCAACCTTTCTAAGTCCCTGTCGGAGAAGGTGATGACATTTTTCTCATCGATCTTCCCTCTTTTCACAGTAGGTTGTACACTTAGTATTTCCCTCATGTGCTCCGCTTTCTTGATCATTTCTCACAGCTCGAATATTCGTTCAGGCTCGATGATCCCATGTATCACATTTATTAAGCCTTGAGGCGGACTGTCGATAGGCATCCTATCTGGCCCATTGCGGTCCTAGGGGGCTAGCCGAGCTCCCCCTTCAATACATTGGTCTAGATAGCCTGCGGCCACTAACTCCTCCAAATGATGCCTCAATGGTGCACAATTTTCAGTTCAGTGGCCCATTTCATCATGGGAGGTGCATCGATATCTATCGTCGTAGCCCCTTTGCGCTTCTCCCAACTTGGTTGGCCGTCATACAAAGGGTTCGTCGCGTATCTCGCTAAGAATTTGATAGATGGGCTTATTGAACACTGTTATTATAGCGGTGCGAACTCTCAACCTCCTTGTTTAGGAGTCCTCACCTTTTGGTCGTCTGCCTCGACCATTTTTGTTTGGTCATTCCTTCTAGCCGACCGTGTTAACTTTTGTTGCTAGTTTTCTGTCCGACATTACTGTTGTGCCGGACTTTGGCTTAGCCCGAACGCCATCTTCGTCTACCCTAATATGCTAATGCACTCTCTCCATCAGGGCTTCTATTGTGAGGGGTGGCGTCATTGTCATTAAATCCCTTAATTTATTGTCCGCCGACAAACCCTATTTATACTGTGCGATAGCTAGTTTTATGGGGCAATCTCCGATCTGATTAAAAGTCTCCCAGTACCAGTTGTTGTAAGACTTTAGTGTTTCTTTCTCACCTATGTCGATGGAGAGCAACTGGTCTATTTCCACCGGCATGTTGGTGTTTGTCTTAAACCTGGTAACAAACGCCTCTACAAGTTGCACCCATAAAGCTATGCTTCCTTTTAGCAACCTCTCAAACCAAGTCAAGCCCAGGTCGCCTAAGCTTGAGGGAAACAAGATACATATTAGGGCCTCATTCCGTCGATATATGGCCACCACCTGGTGAAAATGGCTCAAATGCATGTAGGGATCTGACTTCTCCTCATAAGTTATGAACTTACACTGGTGGAAACCTAAGGGTAATGGTGCATTCTCTATTGCCGGAACAAACGGCGAGTTTTGCAACCTTACTAACGCTTTGTCTGTTGGTTCATAAGCAAAGCGCGGCACTGGCATTCCAACCTCGACACTTACACGTGTCCTAGGAGCCAACCACTGCAGAGCAGAGACCCTTTGGGGGTCACGTCCCTAGGCATCTTCTCTCATTCGAGCCCTTTCTTCTAGCACTGTCTGCAGGTTCGCAGACCTAAGCAACCTGGTGTGCTAAGAAGTTGTTTGATGCATATGTGAGGGTCGATAACCGCTTCCCTCTGCGTAAGACCTTTCCGTCCTCGTTCTCTCAGACCTAGAGTAACGAGTAGGGCTGTGTAAAATACCGCCCAATCTGCTAAAACTGCACCGATCCGCATCAATCTACACCGCTCTAATCGCTAATCGCAGTTTAAGCTTTAAAATTTATAATCCGCCAACCGAACCGCTCCGCTCCGCTATAGTTAATACATATATATTTTTTAATCTCTAATGAAATATCAATATAAAAATAAGTGTGAGACATATATAAGATATGAAATTTATTACAAATTAGTGGTTATATATGAAATATATTATGTAAAATTACTTTGTGTTATATATCTAAAAAATATTATATAAATTAGTGTTATATATTATGCAAATGTATGATAATTAGATCGAATATTCTTTAATCTGCCAATCCGCCAAAAATCGTAATTTGTCAATCCGCCAACTCGCCATTCGGTTTGTAATTTTACTCTCAAACCGCCCGAACCACACCGCACACACCCCTAGTAAAGAGTCCTAGAAGTCCTTGATTGTGTGTCACCTGTCATGAGGCTTCTACTTTCTAATTGTGATGGTGTGACTTGCCTGTCACGATCTCTTGAATGGGGAGAATGCATTTTGCCTTCGCGAATCTCTTCTCCTACCACCCCTTTGCCCTTTATCTGGCGCTTCATTGTCTCCATGTCAGGCGTCATTCTTTTTATCAACTCATCTTGCTCTTTTACATGATCTTCCAAAACCTGAGGATCCATCCTCCATCTCTGTCTATCAGGGCTTTAAGAGCAATGAGGACTTGAGCCCCGTCTTTCTCGCGCATCTCTCCATGGGTTCCGTCGCTGGGGATCCAATTCTGCCATGGGCGGGACAAAAGGAAAACCCTCGCGCCTCTCGCCGCCTGCCCCTTTCTGGGGTTTGCCCATCAATAGCAGAATGTGGCAAGTCTTCGTTGTGGCCATTGAAACCAATTGAAGGAAAACTTAATCAAAAGGTTTGTTTTCTATCGTGTTCTCACAGATGACACCAATTGTACCAGCATGAAATAATCTTCTCGTATAATCCTGTTGACCAAGTTTGCACTCCTCTAAATATCATTGCTTTGCCACCTAAAAACACAAACGTGAGCTAGCCGGCAGGTATGTGCCGGAAACCTCTCTGATGCCTAAATCAGCCAAATAGACCATATACAAAAGCTCTGTGTATTTGAGAGTAAGAATTGCAATACCTGTCCATAGGTTCTATTATGAGCTTTTATCGATTCCAGCAAGTACATTCCTAGTAGGATTCTAACTCTCCTTAGCGGAGTCTTCCTAGGAATCACTTTCCCACAGGATAATGTTTATCTTGATAACACCCTTCTCAATGCCAACCAAGTGAGATGGTTTAAACCCTTTACCTCAGCGGGAATTACAGTTGACTAAGCTAACACGACTCTGTATTGCCCTGGGTAGGATCATGGCAACCCTAACCACAGGCTGGCGCCCTGTTGAGCTACGCCTAGCTCGGCCCTCTTCTCTGGGCACACCTCGGTCCGCCACTAAACTTAGCTCTAGCTAGCTAGGTCAAGGCCCTAGTAACACACTTTTGAATAGCTTGGCATGCGTCTGGCCCAAGGCCAAGCTATCCAAGCTCTCACCTCAACCCATAGCTCGGCCCAATTTATGCACATAAATTACCCTCTCAGTCCACAAAAGCTTGTTGAATGGCCAATGGTTCCGAGATTAATGTTGCCTTTATATGATGGTTGAAGGTTGTGGAGATCCTTCAAGAAATAGCACGCCATGTTTGGTTATGGTTGATTAAGAAAAGACAAAGTACGAACCGATCATGCATTCCTTTATCTCTAGGTTATAAGTCATGTGTGTTTGGAGGAATATAATATGAGATTGGATTACTTGTCTTATAAAAAAAATTTATAGAGTTTGGATGAAAAATTGAGCTCAAAACAAATAGTCTGGTCTAGGGATGAATGAAAACAATGGATTAAAATGGACCTTATTTGTGTGTTATATTGATACTGTGAAATCTATGTATAATGATTTTAAACAAATATGAGATACGATGAAATTGTAATAATAATATTTCAAATACGAAATAAGATACATAATCTTAATATTTTGAAACTATATTATGTCGGACTTTATTCATGGTTATATGGGTTCGTTTTCTAATACGAATCCTTTGGGTATAACTTACCTTTGAAAATTGGCACGGCCAAAATTAATGTTAACCGATATAGGATCATAGCATAGCATCACGTTTTATTGTCGTGCCCACTCTATCGACACTAACCTGAGCAACTATCAGTATTCGACACTTTTTTAGATATCTTATCCAACCTATGGGTCAACCCTTATGCGGTTTGAACTGCAAAGTCACACTCATCTAATTTCATATCTCGCATAGGTGCGTTTGATTCCATACTCGACTCGACTTTTAATACATATAGTAAAACCTATGTTAACCAATGTGAGATTATTACATTTTCTTGCATTTTATGGACAAATTTACTCTCCATTACATGAGTAAATGGTTTATCCATCTTCATGTTCAATGCCTCAAATGTTAAAACCAACTTAATCTAATGGTTTGCAATACAGACCTCAATGGTTCATCTACAAATCGATCATTGTACAATAAGGTATTTAGAAATATTCACTTGGAAAAAAAAGTTAAAAATTTTAGAATGTGTTGATAAAATTCATCATAAATATAATTCATACTACAATAATTTTAAATTTATATATAACATTTCTTATTCCGTCGATCAAGTTATTGAAAAATGACTTTATGATCTTGAGCAATTATTTGATGCTGCCTTGCTTGGGAAAGCAAAAAATCTATGGATCTAGAATTTGGAAATCCAAAATTGATAAAGAATGGACATATATGGTAAAGATTAAATTGATAAAATGAGATATTTATGAGCAAAATAAATTTAAAATATTAATTCCCATTTTTGTATAAATTCTGAATTTATAGTGTTGGGTGTTGCGAAAGGGATGAAAAGGTGGATGACCATGTACTCCAGCCATTGGGGTTGGGACACGCCACGTGTCCATGGTTCGAAGTCATGGGATAGTGATATTGGATTTTTCATGTTATGTTCGCATGATCGATCAAGCCAAGGGGGGTTGGTGATAGTGATATTGGATTTTTTCTATGTGGTCAAAGTATACTACTAATCAAACCAAACCCACCAACCTCACGTGTTTAAAGGAGTTGGATTCTTTCAATTTAGTTCACATCTGGATTAAAGTGTGTGGTTAAATAAATTTATTATAGGTCTTGTTTTAATTATTTAAATATTTTATTTTGTAAATTTTTTTTGTATATGTTATTTACAAAAGAAAAATAAATAAATTGATCTGATAATCATAATCTATTTAATTTATTGCGTTTGTGTACAAAATAATGAATGACAAATGAATTTTAAAAATAGACCCCTTTTTTTTGTGTGTGACAAATGTGATAAATTGAATAAGTTCCTATTATCGGATTGATATTTTTTCTAATAATATACTTAAAGAATTTTATAAAATAAACGACTCAAATTATCAAAATAAAATTCGCGATGAATCTCACAAATCCAAATATCACCCTCGAGTTCAAATTATGAACCAGAGGGAAAACCCAATCCATTTTGAAATTACCAATCTCGCGTTAAAAAAATGTTTTCAAATTTGTAAACAGCCTTCTACTACATTGCACAAACACATATATTAACCATAATTCCTAAGCCCCTAGACTATTAACAATTATATATATATATATATTTGCTTGGGGCAAATATACTTTTAACCTTTTCATTTTTGAATTCATGGAAAATTATACAATAATTTTGGAGGATCAAGTGACCGTACTGTCTCACCAATCACACTATTCATTATGTCTCTTCATATTTTTTAATCACTTAATACAAATATCTCACCTACTCATATTCTCCACCAATCACAATACCAAAGAGTATCACGTGTCCATACTTCGAGACTATTGATAAATTCATATATCTTGATCTATTTAACTATGAAAATGTATTACTTTCAACCCTGCTAAACCACCTTCAAGAATTGTGCATTTATAAACTTTTCATAATTGCAGAAATTAATATGTACATATTTATAATTAACAAGTGATAAAATGATCAAAATGTTTGAGAGCTCTAAAGAAGCTCTAAATGTGTGGGCCCCTAGTGATGGCAATGTTTTGATTTTTTTTTTTTTTTTTTTTTTTTATTCTTTGTCATATCATCAAAGCTCAATTAAAATTTCAAAATTAGAGGATGTATCATTACTGTAAAATGATATCCAATAATGATTGAAAAAATTTCAACGTAATTAACTCGTTTTAAAACATTTTGAAGTCTATCAATTGATTTGTCATAGTGGCTAGAGTTGAGATTTTCTCTTTGGGTTCTCTCCCTACCTCCCTACTTGCAATGGTGGAAATGCACTTTGAATTAATTTAACCGTTCAATTTTGAGCGGGAAAAGTAAATTTAAATTTGTTTTATTATTTTTTTATTTTTAAATAGACAAATCTAAACCGTTAGATCAATTTAAAATACTTCTCTGCTGTTACAAATAAAGAGACAAGAGAAAAGTCCAAGGAGAGAATCGTTAACTCTAGTGGCTATCCATCGCATTAATTGATTTTTTCTTGTTAGAGATATCTCCCCAACGTACCCTTTTTTTTTTTTTTTGTCATTTTTGCAAGATTTTTGGTTGTGAAATAGCTCTCCAAGGCAATCAGACTAGTCAATTAAATCTTGAATTTGTAAAGCAGAAATAAATCAACTATAAATTAAATTTTTTTTTCACAAATCTCATCCTCCATATTTCCTATCTATAAATCCTTTCATAAATTTAAGATCTAAACAGTCTTAAAAAGCACATCATATCTGTAATTTTCTTCCGTTGACTTGTGAAGTCTAAACAATTTGATAATTTTCTTCATATGACTTTTGAAGTCTAAACAATTAAAACGTTTCTGTGAAAAACTAAGATCATTGCTAATGATTCATTAAATCTATCATCAAATTTAAATTTAATTAAAAAAAATACTTTCTACTCCAAGGTTTCATCAAATTCAACATTTTAATCTTCTTTCATTAAACTGAAGACCAATGTGTCTTTCATCAAATTACTGTTCATTGCCCTTAAATTTTCACTACCGAATATCCACCGGATGTCCTCTCAAATGACCACCTTGAGTAAAAAATTTGTTAAAAAATTACACTAATCAGTCGACCGACCAGTTGTTCGTCTGGTCGTCCAATAATTTGATAAAGCTACAAAACCCTCCGTTAGAGCACTTGATATCAAAATGAGCTTTTACTCGATTTTTTACTCAAATTTAGTGAAAAAATTAATACACCGTTACAGATATCCTAACTACATGCTTCAAATCCAAATCGATTGAGAGCATGCGAGGAATTTTTGACAAGATTCATAACCACAAACTAGAATTGCAAATAAAAACACAAAAGGGTAGAAGAACTGGTTGACAATAGTTAGGAGTTCCAAAGTCCATGCTTTGCTTTTCATGAAAAAACATCAAAAGCAAGTAGTGCTCTCAATACAAAAATAGTTGTACCTTTCCAATGCCATCCAACTTTACCACTATATACAATACCTAAAAAGACCCAATTTAACATAGAAATAAATACACGGGGAAACAAATAATCTCAAAAATTCTCCTTTTTGTGAGTATTTCAACTTCTTTAGATTTTGCATTTTTTGGCAAATTAGAAAACTTCATTGATAAAAGATGAGATTAAAAGAGTTGGCCACGCCATACTAGATCATACAGGTCCAAAACATAACTCATACAAGACAAGGTAGTAAAACAAAGAAAAAACAAAGCAACAAAGGCAGCAAAATCCGACCAGATTACTTCTCTAGCTTTGCTTGGAAATTAGTTGTATCATCACAGGTAACAAGATTACAACTACAGGATATTCGAACCAAATTACAGCACAAAAACCTGATGCTATTTCATTTTTTTTTTTTTAATATGTTGGGAGAATTTTAAGAACTTCATTATTAATAAACATGATTACATAAGCAAACATCGAACGAGCAATCCCCTTCAAGAACCTAATACACAAACCAAGGGGGAGAAACTAGGAAAAGAAATGGCAACCGGGTAACAACCTGGAAGAAACCTGGCCAATCAAACTACAAAACCCACAAAAATCAACACACATCGCTAGCCAAATCCCAGAAAGTCAAACAGAACCAGAGCTAGGAACCTCGGCCCGCAAATAATCAAATAAAAAGAAGCCCAAGTTAATAAAAACACCTTACTTTTCAAAGGAATTAATGAAAATATCATAAAAACTTTCGTGCTGCACAACACCACATTAAGAGCAAACTTTCACGATATACACAAGATTCAACAGCGAACAATGCAAAGAACACTGAATAAATTGACTTCTGCCATAAGTTGAAGCAGAAATCAATTACAACTCTAGTTTAACAAAACTCAAAGCTGTTCAAGACATTCCATTGAAAGCTCAGCAGTCCAAATTGATCAAGTCACAATTACTAACATGCAAAGAACTGCATTACGAAGATAAATTCATGAGAAATCATTCATTAAGGTGTATGCAATGGAAGAAAGAGATTTTTAAGGTTACAACCAAGGGGATTAAAGGCAAATCAAAAAATCTGAAAATTCCAGAAACTGCTGAGCACACTTTTTAGACATTGGAAAAAAGGAAGACGAGTCCATAAATTAAAATCGAAGTATAGAAACATTACATCAGTTATTTTTCAAGTTCAATGTATCTCTAACAGTAAAAAAAATTTAAATTGCTATGTGAAGATCATATCCCACAGCTATCTGTTTTAATCCTTCATTTCATCCAATGAAAAGACAAATGAATGGAGGGAAGCAAGATGAAAATTAACTCAAACTTGTACAAGCAATACATAAAAACATCCAATGAAGAGTGAATACAACACTGACAATAAACTACAAAATTTTCCAGCTAGTAAGATAGCAATAAGCCATAGAATCAAATAGATGGGGTGCCATTACCTGAAATCTATATTATTAGTAGAAGAATGCATCCGTGGATTGCTGTAAACAAAAATTCTCAATCAATTAAATGTATAAGCATGAATAACATTTATTACAATGTACAACAGCCTCAGTCCAAAAACTGGTAACAACAAAATGAGAAACTGAATGTTTTTATTGCCTTGTACAATGAGCTAAGCATAAGCAATAAAGAAATATGAACATATTTTCAATGAAGAGGTTATCATAGAAACTAGAAAAGACATCAAGGGGCAGAACGCATCATCACTGCTGAAATACATTTAATTCCACACCCATTATGATTAAATAATAACAAAGGTATGATTGAAGAAGAAGCATCAAATTGTCCATAATTAAGCTCAGATGGAACAAAAACACCAAATTCAAATATCTAACAAGAAAACTACGCTTACCATAATAAAAGCATTGCAGGGGAGTGAAAAGACATAAAGCAGCAGAGTTATACTCACGCTGGACATGGCCATTTTGGAAGTTATTTCCCTTTACCCTGCACATGGCTGCTGCAGCATATATAACCCAATTTTCATCATTGTCCAAACTGCAATTGTTGAGGATGACCTAATAGCTTTCTCAGTAGTGGAAGGAGGCCAATCAAAGCTATTTGAAGCTGTTCTGAGCTATTCAAGCGGATACTGACTTGCCCTGAACTCTTATTATTCAAACTGGCACGAGCAATCAAGTTTGTAAACCGTCCAATAGGAATCTGGGACTGCACATTTGCTCCCAAGGCAAGATCTCCATGCCAATCCATGACAGATAGCCCAAAAGTTGATAGTGAACGACCCAGAGGATGATCTTTATCTCTCAAGGTGGCCTCCAAACTACCACCGTAAGCAACATCACCACGACCTGTCATGGCACCTCCAGACACAACCAACCGGAATCTTTTGTTAACAATTAATTTGTCCTCAACTTTCACTCCTGCTGTTAAGGCATCACCCAAAAGAGTTGCTGAAAGACCCGCTGTTGCCTTATTTCGCCTATAATTACAAAACATTGTCTCGCTGCGCAGTGTATAACCCATGTCCTTTCCAAGAGTCTGCATGTCAAAACTTAAAGAAGTAGATTTGCCCTCGCCATGCTTTAATGAACTAGCTATTTCCATTTGGAAATTGGTATCCTTCTTATCCTTCGTAATCTGGCCAGATAAAGACACAGGAATCTCTTGTTTAACCACAAACAAACTTTCTAGATTAACACCTTCATACCCAATGTCATGGTCCCAACCATGAGTATCTAGAACAGGTCTCACAACCCACTGGTTGGGAGAATCAAGATACCGATAACGATGAGTCGGATTATCAGAATCAAAAGAAGCCGGTAGGGCCAAATCCGGCATGGGAACTGGAACAGATGCTGCACCACCACTTTCTTCTTCCACATTCTCACTATAGTCACTAGGCAAATCCTTAGCTGCAGCTGCCATTTTTTTCATCATCTTCCTTCGTTTCTTCTCTTCCTTCAACTGCTTCTTCATAAAAAGTTTTTCCCTATACTCCAGCTCATCAAAATATGCTTTCTTCTGAGCTTTAGTAAGCTTTGCCAGCTGGGCCTTTGTCAACCGTTTAAATGGTGGCAACTCATCATATTCTGACTCATTATCTGAGTCAGATGACTCATCCAGATCATCATCTAAGGTGTCATCATCACCAAACTGCTCTTCTGGCAGCTTTAGCTGTGGTCTTGATTGGAGAAGCGACGAGAGAAGAAAAGGTAAAGGAGGTGCTCTTGTTCTAGTACCAAAAGCCTTTCCAGGTGGACTATCTTGCATGTTTAGAAGTTTATTTGCTTCAGCCAAAATTTTTGATGCAAAGGAGAGTAATAACAAGTGGGGCTTCCAAACCTGACCATTTGGTAAGACTCTCTGACCCGCCCTGTTTGTTCTGCAAGCCGAGTGGTTCTCAACTAAAGAAACAGGATTCATGAGCCTCATATCCCCAGCTGCCTGGCGAATTGCTTGCTGGACAACATGAGATCGTTGAGTGACAAACACGTCGTAACTTGTAGCAGTGCCATTTGGGCCCTCAGGTGGAGCTGATGCTGCATGAGTTAGAACTACAATTGCATTAAACCAAATTGATGGCCCAAATATCTCAGTGATCGTACGCAAGAGTGGCATGTCACCAAAATCTCTGCTCTGCATATCCAGCCTATCAAGATACAAAACAATATCAGGGGGTGTTTTCTTAATAAACCGCTTCACAGAGTGCAGGATCTTTTCATTCTGGCGTTGGTCTGACCGTGATGGTAGAAGACCTGGTGTGTCAATTACCCTTACCTTGATCCCCTGGACAGTTCCGACAACATCCTGAACGTTCTTTGTACCCATCTGGAAAGCATCAGTGCTGAACTTAACCTCATCAAATATGGAGTTGATGGTTGCACTTTTCCCGACTCCCGTTTTTCCAAGAAGCATAATTGTGCAGGAAAAATCAAGGGGTTCCTGCCCAGCTGCTTCTTGTTGCTCTGCCATTGCACTAGCACGGTCAAAGCTGAAGGCAGCAACACGACTCCCATTTCTCCCTCGCAGCTGTTCAGCTAGCCCTAGTCTGTACAAGACTTGAGCTACAACAACATTGTGGGGAGTCTGTCCAAGCCGATGAGCAAGACGCAAGAACTTCACTCTTATCATCTGGAGTTTTTCACGGGTCTCATCATTTTCATCAGCTTCCCCATTTGCTGGGTCTTCAATGAGTTGGTTTTGCATCTGAGATAATGTTCCGTTCATCCGAGGCTGCTGTGAAACTCGAGAAGCAGGTTCCAGTAGTGGGGCAGCATGACCAAGGCCGGCAGGACGAGCAGGTGTAGGGGTAGAATTTGCAGGTTTTCTAGAGGCCACGGAAACATCTGCTGCGGGCTTGATTTCACGTTCTCTATTCCCTTGAGTAATTTGTTTGACCTCATCTTTTGCTACTTTGTTTTCAGGCTCCTTGGCCACAGCATTGGAAGCTTCAACAACTTTGTCCGCATGCTGAAGTTTATAACCCTCAATTTTTTTTCCTCCCAAATTAGATGCACTAGCCTGAACATTCTCATCAGTCACCACCACAGAATCTTCTGAAATAGGAAATTTATCAACCTCCGGAGTTACTTCCCTTCCCTCCACAGAAGTATGTAGCTTATCTTCAGGTTTTAAACTTATTCCATGGTGATCTGAATCTGTAGTAGCCGAAGTACCATTCAGTTCATTACCATCATCCTGTTTTCCCAAACCCAACTTAGCTGTGTCCTCCAGTTCCTCATTTTTATCACTGTGATGCGACAGAACTGGGCTTGCTGAAACTCCAACCTTCAGTTCCATACTCTGATCATCTTTAGGTTCCGCGTCCAAGTTAACCAAACCGTCCCTTACTTCTTCAACCTTATCAATTTGAATCTCAGAAGCTACAGCATCTTCATTTTCCCAGCTCTTGTAATCCTGATGCCCAGTATCCAATAAACCCAAGGTCTCCTTCACTTCCTCACTCTTTCCAACTTGATGCAAAATCTCCCCAGTCGATCCAACCTCCTGCTGAAAATCAGGGTCACCTCCCTGCACAATTTTGGCATCCCCAGTTTCTAATTCTTTTTCAATCTGCATTGCCTCCTTGTCGGCATGTCCATTACCTGAGATTTCATGAACCGGTGTTGCCTCCAAGCTCACAGTATCCGAAACACCATTTTCAAACTTCTCACCAACTACATCAGACTTCTGATCCACCTGATGTCCATTTTCACCAGCAGCAGCAATATCAGCATGCTCTCCAGCACTTACCATTACATCATTCTCCATTTGATTCATTTCATCACTCACAACTTTCTCGGCTACACTTTCCTCATCGATGACTTCCTGCACCACTGCCTCATCAGTAGGCTCCCCACCCACCAAACCCTCCTCCACCTTATCTTCAACACCAACTGGCAGCTCCTCCTCGTAATTACCAACCGCAACAGGAACCCCAATTGCCTCTTCAAACTTCTCAACATCACTTCCCACATCTGAGTTCTCTTCAATCTCTACAGAACCACCCAAATCCCCAACTTCCTCAACAACATCATCTTGATTGACAACAGAATAAAATCTCGGTGTGTCAACCCCAATCGCCTCCTCAAAAACTTCGTCCATTTCTACATCCTTCGACTCATCAGACCCAACCACACCCCTTTCTTCTACTCTCGAATCCAAAACCTCATGTTCCACAATCTTGTCTTCCAAACGAGACCCATCAACAATCCCAACCCCATTTTCCATCACAAAAAAAATACCAATCAGATCTTCAAAACCCGGGATTCACTGAAAACCCACAAACCAAAACACCTAAAATTAATCTATCGTTTAATTTCCAATAAAACCTAAATGCAACAATCGAAAACAGATCAATACAAAACCCTAAGATCAAAACATAAACATCACTAGTCAGATCTTTATATATATTGAAATCAAACTATTAATACACAAATATTAGATCTCAAATAGTATTTCAAAAAATAAATAAATAAGTAATTATACAACAAATTAGGGTTTTGCAAGAGAGTGAAACGATGAAAACAATTAAACAGAATCAAGAAAGCTTACCTTGCTATGTCTGTGTAGATGATATAGATATAGATATAGATATAGAGATAGATATAGAGAGAGAAACGATTGCGCTGCCGAAAGAAGATTTTCTCCTCTCTCTCTCGCTCGCTTACTCTAAAATCTCCACACATCTACCCGAACCAGTAAACACACACACAAAACAGCATATGAAAATATTACAGATAAGAGATTGATCGAACGGCTGAGAAAGCTTGAGAGGTGGAGATCGTGTGGTTCAAGAGAGTTCATCGATGTAATCGTGAGAAAACGCAGATCCATTTGGTGACGTCGACAAGGGAAGGTGGGGATATGGTTATCTGTGCTGCGGAACAGGTAGGGCTGTGTAGACTATTATGGTGAAAAAGTGAGGGACAAATGTGGACCGTTCATTGGGACATGATAAGACCTAACCTTCATGATCCGACTAGCTCTGTGCTCTCATTTGTGTCTTCTTCTATTTGTCTAATTTCTTGCTATCTTTTTCTCTTGTTTTTTTGTTTTTTTGATGTGCAATCAACTAACCATCTTGGGCTTTCTATTTAGCACTTATGGGCCTACATAGTTGCGGCCATGGCCCAGTTGGCCCACAATTTATAAGGTTTTATCTGTTTGTTTGGTGTCTTCTTATATTTGTCAAATTTTTTTGTTTTGTTTGACTTCTTTTAGGAATTCGAGGATGTTTGGAAATTTACTTTTTTTATTATTTTTAAATTTTTTATAAAAAAAAACGTGAAAAAGAATGATTTGATAATTTTCAGTGATTTTTTTTTACCTTCCAAACAAGATCTTTTCCAAATAATTTGCTTAGCAACTTTTCAAATATATTAACTTTTCAATCATGATTCATCCCATTAATTTAGGAGCTCTAATTGAGTATTAATGAGATAGAAATTCAAAAGAAATAAAAAAAATCAAAGCTACAATATCACATAAATTGGTAGAACCCATCTCTTAGAGCTCCTTTAGAACTCATAGTTTAGAGCTCCCAAACATTTTTCTTAACTCTTTTAGCTAGTAATAAATAATTTAGTGGCTTTTTAGTATTTTTTTAAAGCTAAAAGTAGGCTTTTTTTTAGGGTTGCAAACCGCCTACTTAGGCTTTGTTTGGGATACGAAGGTTGGACAAAAATACTTATAAAAAGGTAAAGTATTTGTTTGGCATATGCTAAAATAACACATACTATTTTAGCACATTATCCTATCTGGATCACAATCACCTTATTTTGGTCATATCATCTCTCTTCCACATCACTTCAAATCCAACCCATATTTAATGTTTTTTCGTAAAAAATCAAAAAGTATACTAATCTAGCACTTCCCAAACAACTCCAAAATAGACTAAAAAGTCAATAAGACAAAATATCACATTCAAATCATAATCATTTTATTTGTTCTCTCACAAAAGTTAAAAAAATTAAAAAAATTATTTTAAATGAGACTTTTTAACCCTAAACTAAAATAGTTGAAAATTTAAAAAATAAAAAGTTAACTCATACCCTACACGAAGACTAGCGTATTAAAGTAGGATAATTGCCTACGAGTTCATGGACTGGACTTATTTATCCATAAATTTTGAGTGAATTTTTTTTATGCCTCGTTATGATAATAGAAAATTTTGAGACTCTTTTTTTTTATTTTTATGTATAATAATACTAAAAACTTTATTAAAGTAATAAAATGGTTTGAACATTTTGACTTTTGTAATAAGTTTTGATTTATTTTTAATTTATTTGTGTTAGTTTTTGTTAAAATATGATAAAAAAGTATAAATTGTTGAATTCTAATTTTTTATAATATTTGTATAGTGATAAATTTATCATTAAAAATCAGAGCAAAACTTATTAATAAATAAATATGGTTCATAGAACCAGTCGGTAGCTATCGAGTTTGGCCTTTTTAGTTATATTTTTTTTATGAGGTAAAAAAAATTAATATGTTTAAAAATAACATTTTTTAATTTTATGAAGGAAAAAAAAAACATATGTGATTGATTTTTTTTTGTCACTTGATTTTTTTAGTCTTTTAACTTTTTCATTATTTTAAGGGTAAATTATACTTTATTCCCTCCAACTATTACCGCTTTTCACTTTATCTCCTCAAATTAAGGTGACAGCACGTGGCTGAGGTGATGCCGAAGTATCAGCCGAGGTGCCACGTGGCTTGGTCCTGGCGCTGAGGTGATCTTGGCTAGGCCGAGGTTACCTACGAGGATATCGGAATCCGGGATAAGCGGATAAAGGACAAGAGTTCTAAAACCCAGAGGATCTCAATCTGGATAAAGATAAAGCTCTTATGGAGTTTATCCCTATCTAACTGAGGATCCAGGATAAGCATTAAGCCTGAATCCATTGAAGTAAGGCTTCTGCAGGGATTAAGTCAATGTTGGCTATAAAAATAGGGCATCCTCGTGGGTCTATGGTATGCTTTTAAGTTCCTTCTTGTGAGTTTAAGCACAATTTGCTATCTTTTAGAGATATTGATTACTGACTTGATCGTCGGAGTGTCTCCGGGTGGACGAACCACCGCCGGATTCTTATCTTTTCTGTGATAGGTTGTTCGGGCTTTATCTATTCTGCCGGTACTCTCCAGCTGAGTTCCACGTTTGGTTGTGTGGTCAAAAATCAACACCCACAATTTGGCGTCATCTGTGTGAACGTAAGAAGAATAGATGGCCAACGACAGACAGAAAGAGATGATTGGGGACGACATCCCTAGTGGAAGTGGTAAACATGCTAATCCTAACATAGAGGAGGAGAACCCTAATGAAGGACCACGGGATCAAAATTCCGGGGAGAAGGACGTCGGCCAAGAGGGAGACCCACCGAAGAAAGCAGGCCGAGACGAGTACTATAACGAAAGCGACCTTCAGATATGGAAAGATAGATGCCTGAGGAGGAACAGTGAAATGAAGGGAATGGAAAATAAGTTGGTAGACCTACAATCGGTTATCAACTTCATGATGCAGAACAATGTCATGCAACCACCGTTTCCATTAAAAGACACGCCGATTCTAGCGGCTAAGAACGACGCCCAGAAAGGGGGGCAGAAAACAATCCCAATAGTCCCTCAGCATGACAAAGTGAAAGAACACTCACATCAGCCTTCACGAGATGCCAGGCGAGCGGAGTCAAGATGAGCAGAGTCTCAGAGGACACCTCGGACCAAGGGAACTAATGTCAAAAAACATCGGCATGTTCCGGGGAAGGAACTTTGTTTTGACACGGTGAATGAAGAGAAGTCCAAGAGGACTTATAACGACGCCGGGAGCAGCATACCAAAAAGGATGAAATCCTTTAATAGCCGAGCTCCTAGCCAAACTAAGGAGGATTTGAGGGACTACCTCCAGAGAAAGCGACAGAATGCCGAGGTCAAATCTCCGGTCAAGCCGAGAACACCATTCTCAATGGAGTTAGATAAGTTCGAGGCCCCAAAAAGGTTCCATATGCCGAGGTTCTAGATATATGACGATAAGTCCGATCCGAACTTTCACGTCGGCTTATATTTGAATTTAATGCCAGTGTATACCGGAAACGAACCGTTACTCTGCAAGATGTTCCCCTCATCCTTTGCGGAAATCTCATCAGATTGGTTTCACAAGTTACCGAAAGGAACTGTAAAGAGTTGGAAAGACCTGGCCAAAATGTTTATAGCCAGGTTTGTTACAAACAAATTGCAGCCATTGAGGGTAGACTCCCTAATGGGTCTGAAAATTGGCGAGGGTGAAAGCCTCAAGGCTTATGCCAAAATCACGAGGTGTTCAACTAAATACCAGGATGTAACCAGGAGTTGGCGGTCGTGTCTTTTAAGAACGGCCTGGAGGATGATTGCATGCTTCGAAAGTCACTAGTAAAGACTCTGGCAAAGAGTATAGAGGAGCTCATGGCAAGGATCGAGAAATATGTCAGAGTAGAAGATGATACAGCAGGAGCAAAGACATCGAAGTAAGAAAAGAGAAATGGCTCACCGAAACGAGGCCGAGGTAATACTAGATTTAATAGACAAGAAACAGGACTAAGGGCTGCACAGGCAGTCACCATTGTGTTCCGGATCCCGGTTTATAAAGTTCTAGAAATGATTAGGAACCAGTCGTATTACAGAGCGCCAGAGAGGATCCCTGGCGAATTTATAGGGAGAAATCTAGGGAAGCACTATGCTTACCACAATGAAGATGGACACTTGACTCAGGATTATAGAGCCCTAAAGGCGCATTTAGAAGACCTAGTCAGACAAGGTCACTTAAGGGACCTAGTAGAAGAGGCCAAAACAAAAGAAGAGCAGGCAAGACTACCCCAGGCACTAGCAACACCACCTCCACCAGCACCACAACAGCAAGCAGACGAACCTCGAGTGATCAATGTGATTCACTTGAGGGTTAATGAAAATGAGGTACGTGGGGAGACTCAAAGGGTGAAGCACTTACAACATGTGTATCAGGTCTAGCAAAAGAGGTCTAGGACAGACAAATGCCAAGGACCAATGGTGTACTTTATTGAAGCAGACCTGGACATGGTACAACATCCACACAATGATGCTCTGGTAGTGACCCTCAAGATTGGAGAATGTCAGGTAAAGTGCATTCTGATCGATCAAGGCAGCTCTTGTGACATCATGTATGTTAGATGTTACAAGAAGATCAGCCTACACCAAGATGATCTGGAATAGTCCAACAGCCCAGTGGTCGGGTTCAATGGAACGCCGACCTGGCCCTTGGGAACAATAAATTTGGAGGTGTAGGCAGACACCAAGAAGGTAAGCACAGAGTTCATAGTAATTAACACCTCCTTCCTTTACAATGTTATCTTGGGAAAGCCATGGTTGCACGTAATGAGAGTTATTCCCTCAACACTACACCAGCTACTGCGGTTCCCAACGGAGCATGGAATTGAGGAGGTTAGAGGAGATCAGGTGCAGGCAAAGAATTGCTCTATTGCAACAATGAAATCCACCTGCAACGTGCAATAGACAGAAATAGTAGAAATTGAGGACAAGGACATGGAGGTCCTAGATGACATCGGCAAAGAGTCGGCCGACAAAAGCGAGGAAGCTTTGAAGAAAATTCTGGCCCAGCAAGGGGATGAAGAGCGCTTCTTCCTTCTCGACTCAAGTTTGGCCAAGGAGGAGGAAAGGGAGTTAAAGTCATTCTTGCGAGCAAACATAGAGGTGTTTGCCTGGATGCCATACGAGATGTCTGACATTGATCCCAAGGTCACTTGCCATAGACTAAATATAGACAGGTCAGCTAAACCTATTATTCAGCGAGCAAGGAGGCCGATGTTGGTTCATGTGGAGGCAGTAGAGGAGGAAGTGGGCAAATTATTGGAGGCTAGAGCCATTCGAGAGGTAAACTATCCAACTTGGTTATCAAACATAATTGTTGTGAAAAAGAAGAATATGAAGTGAAGGGTCTGCGTGGACTTCACCAGCCTAAATAAGGCTTGGCCCAAAGACAGTTTCCCACTATCAAAGATTGATCAATTAGTAGATGCCACTTTAAGGTATGGAATGATGAGCTTCCTGGACGCTTACAAGGGATACCACCAGATAACAATGTACCCCCCATGAGGAGAAGACTACATTTATCACCCCAAAAGAGTTGTATTGCCATAGAGTGATGCATTTCAGGTTGAAAAATACAGAAGCAACCTACCAGAGGTTGGTGACCAAGATGTTCAGATATCTGATTGGCAAAACAGTGGAAGTATACATTGATGACATGGTCGTGAAGACCAAAGAACCTGAGAATCACCTGGCCGACTTGAAGGCAGTTTTCGATATTTTTAGAACATATCAGCTCCGACTCAAGGCTTCGAAATGCGTATTTGGAGTTGGGTCTAGTAAGTTTCTGGGATATCTGGTTACTAGAAAGGGCATTGAGGCAAGCTCAAATCAAATCAAGGCCATCCTTGACTTGAAGAGTCCAACATCAGCAAAACAAGTACAGATGTTGATAGGAAGAGCTGCAATCCTGAATAGGTTTATAAACAGAAGTTCAGATTAGTGTAAACCATTTTTCAATTTATTGAAGAACGCCACAGATTTTTTGTAGAGAGAGGAGTGCGAAGTCCGCCTTGGCCGACTTGAAAAAATACCTGACCACAGCTCCAGTTCTCTTAAATCTAGTACCTGGAGAGGAACTGTTTTTATACTTGGCGGTTTCAGAGCATGCAGTGAGTGCAGTGGTAATCAGAGAAGAGAAGGGAGAACAAAGGGCAGTATACTATGTGAGTAAAACCTTAGCAAGTGCAAAGACTA
Source organism: Camellia granthamiana (assembly GCA_036172215.1). NCBI lineage: Eukaryota > Viridiplantae > Streptophyta > Magnoliopsida > Ericales > Theaceae > Camellia > Camellia granthamiana. Next base: position 5,628,034 of record CM069904.1, on the reverse strand, counting down.
GGTATTTACTCCTAGAAAAATTAACACTAGCCCTGGTGATGGCTTCGAAAAAACTAAATCACTACTTCCAAGCCCTCAAGATTGTGGTACTGACTGAGTATCCTTTGAAGTCCCTGCTGCAACAAGGAGATCTGGCAGGCAGGGTGGCCAGATGGACAGTAGTATTGGGCCAATATGACTTAGAGTTTAGGCTCAGAACGACAATTAAAGGCCAGGTTCTGGCCGACTTTGTGGCCGAGTTCATACCATGTGCCGTCCCACGTCGGGCTCTTATAAGCCACGGTTTAGGGTGTCCAGGGGAACAAGAAGAAACCCAGTTAGGAATAAAAAAACCCACAGCAGAGCAGAAGAAGGTAGAGAAACCAAAACCCTGCGACATCTATATCAGCGACTCATTTCGCCTATTTTTTTATGGAAGTTCAAACCGTTAAAGAGCGGAAGCAGGAGTAGTGTTCGTAGTGCCAGATGGGCGAATGTTAGAACAGTCTATTCGCTTGGGGTTCAAGGCCTCAAATAATGAAGCAGAGTATGAGGCACTGATCGCAAGGTTGAAGTTAGCAGCAGCAATGGAAGCCAACGAGGTGGTAGTCTTCTGTGACTCCCAACTTATTGTGAACCAGGCAACAGGCGAGTATGCCGCTCGAGATGAAAAAATGATAGCCTATGTCAAAGAAGTTGTTAGACTGCTAGCCTTATTTCAGGATTGTCGACTACAGCAGGTTAGCCGAGATAACAACGGCCATGCCGATGCCTTGGCTAACCTGGCTAGTGCAATGAAATCAGGGGAGGTAAGGACAATAATGGTTGATTATTGGTCAGGCCTAAGTGTGGAACCACTGATCACAGAATATGAAGCAACGTGTATGGAGATGGGTCCAAGTTGGATGAATGCAATAGTGATGTTTCTTAGGGACGGCAAGTTACCGGATGATCGCAAAGAGGCGCACAAGACCAGACTGAAGTCAGCAATGTTTAGTCTAACAACAAAAGGACATCTCTACAGAAGGTCTTTTACTGGTCCCCTTTTGAGGTGTGTGCATCCCTCCCAAGTTGAAGACTTCTTATATGAAATAGATAAAAGGGTATGTAGCAGCCACGTTGGGGGTAGATCACTTACTCATAGGGCTATTACTCAGGGGTACTGGTGGCCCTACATGCAGAAGGATGTTGAAGCCTACATCAAAAAGTGCGAGAAGTGTCAGAGGTTTGCACCTTTGATATATCAACCAGCTGCAGATTTGAACCCAGTAACTAGCCCTTAGCCATTTCCCCAGTGGGGCATGGACCTAGTTGGACAACTGCCCCAAGCAACTAGGCAAAGGAGGCTTCTGCTAGAAGCAACTGATTACTTTACAAAGTGGGTAGAAGCTGAACCTTTTGCGAAGATTCAACAAATTGATGTGAAGAACTTCATATGGAAGAACATCATCACCAGGTTTAGGATCCCAAGGACAATAATAGCAGACAATGATACACAATTTGATAGTAAGCTAATCAAAAGCTTCTGTGCAAAGTACAAAATCAAGAACTACTACTCTACTCCAAGTTTTCCTCAGAGTAATGGTCAGGCAGAAGCATCCAATAAAACTATCTTAGATGGGATCAAAAAGAGGCTGGAAGTAGCGAAGGGAAAATGGGTGGAGGAGTTGCCCAATGTGCTATGGGCATATTGGACTACGCCGAGAAGATCAACTGGGGAGTCTCCATTTTGCAATGGCTTATGGCACTGAAGCTGTTATCCCACTAGATGTTGGCATTCCAAGGATCAGAACCCAAGGAGTGGAAAATGGTATTAATGAGGCATTTCTAGCCCGATATCTAGACCTACTGGAGGGCAAAAGAGAGAGAGAGAGAGCAGCAATTTGACTGGGGGCATACTAGCAACAATTTGCTAGGGCTTACAACAAGAGGTCAACCCAAAAGAGTTTAAAGTGGGGGACCTTGTGCTGAGGAAAGTGGTCGGCAACAAGAAGGATCCTAGGGAGGGCAAGCTAGGCCCAAATTGGGAGGGGCCTTATAGAATCATCTCGGTCACCGGTAATGGAGCATATCGGCTTGAGGACAGTGATGGGAAAGAGTTGCTAAGACCCTAGAACACTTACAACTTGAAGTTTTTCTATCATTAGATCTTTGGTTTTTTGAAATTTATGTCATAATTTTATTAGCCGAAGTAATAATAAAATTTTACTTTGATTTTTATGAATTTGAAATTTGTGTAATAGGACTGACCAGTCTTATGGCGATATTTCTGAATGAAACATGACGAATAACTTAGACTTATTATATGGCAGAGTTGAATTATACTTGCATATAACAGAGTTGAACTAAGTTGGCGATGTTTCTTAATGAAACATGACGAATAACTTAGACATATTATATGACAGAGTTGAATTATACTTGCATATAATAGAGTTGAACTAAGTTGGCAATGTTTCTGAATAAAACATGACGAATAACTTAGACTTATTATATAGCAGAGTTGAATTATACTTGTATATAATAGAATTGAACTAAGTTGGTGATGTTTCTAAATAAAAAATGACGAATAACTTAAACTTATTATATGGCAGAGTTGAATTATACTTGCATATAATAGAGTTGAACTAAGTTAGCGACATTTTTGAATGAAACATGACGAATAACTTAGACTTATTATATGGCAGAGTTGAATTATACTTGCATATGATAAAGTTGAACTAAGTTGAAACAACCTAGACTTGCCATGTCGGCAAACTCCGAATGGAATTAAGTGTGCTTTAATTGGATTAACAGAAAAACCAAGGTTGAACGCCTCAACTAGTCTTTGTTTGAATCTAACTTCGGCAAAAGGCTATAAATGCATAATGTGAACTTAAGTAGAACTTAGGTTCACATTAGGGGGCAAAGAGCTGGAGAATAATGAATAAACTTAAAAGTTTAAGAGCTTGGGAATTGTTGAAATTTTTTAAAAGAATTTACAAGCTAGAACTAGCTCAACAATTGTTGAAATTTCAGAAAAATTTACAAGTTGAAGTTAGCCGAGGTAAAATTGAAAGAATTATCTGAGATACATACTGGTCGAGATGACCAACCAGGTTGCCAACCTTGGAAATGATGGAAGGAAGAAGTCTCGATAGAAGACATCAAGTGGAAATAAAGAAGCAGTACTTGACTGAATGAGTTTAAAGAAACGAGCACTTATAAAAATATTTCAAAATATTTTTAAGTGTTAGCCAAAGTATTCCAATTGTTAGCCAAAACAAACAATCAAGGTTCATATCTAAAGCGATTATATAGTTAAGTTGTGCTTTGAAGACATGTAAAAAATATTCTAAGTATAGAAACATGCATAGAAGAAAAGAAGGCATACATTCAACACTTAGAAGGAAATATAAGACTTGCACTCAGAAGTTGGAACTTATTCACAAACAAAAAGGCACTTCGGCCTGGCAAAAGGACAACTTGTTTGGGTACAAAAAGAAGGCTTATCGGCCAAATGAAAAGTTCAGAATAAAAGAAAAGAAAATTCTAAGTGTTTGAGGCATGGGCATCAGTTTCAGATTGCTCAACCTCGGCTGTTGGCGTTGTGTCGGCCTCGGTTGGAAATGTGGTTTCCTTTTCTGCTGCTATCTCGGCATCAATTTCCAGAACTATCTTGTCTACGCTTTTCTTGGCTAAAAGGACCTCTGCTTCAAAAGTTGTTTGTTTGAAAGAGGCATCCTTAGAAACCAAGTCCTCTTTCTCATCATGAATCAAGTCTAGGACTTGCTCATTCAGAGTTGGGGACTAGGCCCCAGTAGCAGTTTCTTCTTTATCAACATCATCAACCTCGGGGTCCTCATCCTCGACTTCGTCCTCTGAATCATTAGGAGCAGGAAGGAATAGCAATTAGAGTTGATTGGTATCATGGAAAGGGGAGTTCGCAGGAACAGATAGTTTGTCCAGGACCGCAATCCAGCTATGGAGAAAGCCTCGGTTACAGGCTTGGGTAACCTGGGCTTTATATGCGTCACGGACGGCAACTTGCCCCTCTAAGAAAGCCTTATCATCAGTAGCTTTGATTTCGGCCTCTTTAGTGACCAAGGCTTTTCGGAGCTTTATTTGGGCTTCGGCAATTTTTGTTTCGGCCTCCTTGGCCTCGGCTTTGAGAACCTCGGCCACAGCCTTCGCCGCCTTTGCTTTTTCTTCTGCCTGGTCTTGAGCTCGTTTGGCTGCCTTGGCTTGATCCAACAGAACTTTCATCTTGGCCTCAGCGTTGTTTAAGGAAGTAAGAAAGCCAGCAGCCTCCTTGGTCTTATGGACCAATTCCTTCTTCAAATCCTCAGCTTTCATTGCAAAGGAATGAGCATGCTGGATTGCCTGAGAAGAAAAAAAATGAACAAGTTAGTAAAATTTTGAAATATGAGAACTTGAATTAAAAAGCCAGAAGAGACAAGAGTTGAGGGCTTACCAAAACAGAGTGTTGCATCATTAAGGCAAAGTTTTCATACCCCGAGATCTTGGCCATACGATTTAGATCAGTTGGGAGAAGAACGAGGATGGAAAGAATGACACCAACCTCAATATTATCAATGGCACTGTCACCAGCCTTGATTGGTTGGTCCCCAATCGTGATGGCAGGAGCCCAAAGATCATCAGCTTTAAAGGCACTTGGGCTTATGGCCGCCTGGGACTTTGGCTTCTTCGATCACGAGGTGTTGGTTGGTTCGTCCTCGGTAGGCCTTTTCTCAGCGTTGGAGGCACTCTTTTCAACCTCGGCCAATTTTGAGATTGGCACTGTATCATCAGTATCAACTTAGGTAACAGGGGCCTTTACCTTGGCCCTCTGTCACGACCCAAACCCGCCCCTATGGGTTTAGCACTGTAACCGGCCAGTAATCCGAGATTACCGAAGGCCTGCTTAATAGTAATACAGTAATACAGAGTACAGGGGCTGGCGGAAGCCAATACAGTAATTAAACAATGTCTAATGAGCTGTGACAGTCTGTATGCAAAAAGACTTTTCATACATATATACAGGAACAGTACAAAACAGTATATACAACATTCACAGTCGATCAGAACAGGGACCAAGTCCCTATTAGACAGTACAGTACAGTGCTATACAATAATACAAAACAGGTACAGAGATAGACGGGGGAAATTAAAACACCCCTAAGCCATAGCTTGACAGGCTCGGAACCTCACAGTGAGGCACAGTGGTTGGCTTGACAAAACTGGAGTTTACCCCGACGCTTCTAGCCTCGGTCTGGTGCTTGTACACCTACATATATATATATATGAGCAGTGAGCTAAAGCCCAGTGAATAACATAATGCATAAAAAAGTTAAGAATGAATGTCCTTACAGTAATGAAAATAGTTCATTAAATCAGTATTTCAGTTGTTCAGTCATAACCGTCATATGTGGTACATCCGTTAGCACAGCAGTACAGTAAACAGTAGGTCTTAAAGACCGAACAGTAAATGATGGCCATCAGTCAGTAAACAGTAGTGGTTCCAACAAGGGAACCGACAGAGATCTCTGTAACAGTAACAGTCAGTAACAGTAGTTGCTAAGGATGCCACAATACAGTTCAGAATATAGGACATACATTCATTCAATTAACAGTTTCAGTTCAGAAAGCAGTTCAGTTAAACAGTCAGAAATATTTACAGTTGAACATATCTTTACACAATTGTTACTCACAGAGTTTTGGGCTACGGTAAGCTAGAGCGTCTCCTTGGAAAGCCAACCTTACACAGTTTACAGATTGAACACACACTAAGCTACACAGTTGGGAAAGATGATAACTTAATCCCTAATTTGCCTCGGTGTGGTTCTACTTCTATATCCTCATTAAGATGTCTAAAACTAGGCCTAAGAATGCCTAGGATGGGATGAGGATGCAAAGATGCACTTTAAAAGCATTTTTCAGAATTTTCAGAAAACAAGGGTCTCGCTCGAGCGTGGCTTTCTTCGCTCGAGCGAGCTTATCAAAACAGTGGGGTCGCTCGAGCATGGACTTCCTCGCTCTAGCGGTCTGTAAAAATGCAAAAAGTGCTGGATGTTGGAAATCTTCGCTCGATGCTCGCTCGATGCCCGCTCGAGCGTAAGACACAGTCCTCGCTCGAGCGTAGGTTCTCTCGCTCGAGCGTGCGTCTACATGCACCAAGAATCTGAGAGCTTGCAATTTACGCTCGAGCCACCATTCCTTCGCTCGAGCGGAGCTCAGAATAAACGATGGTCACTCGAGCGTGGAATCCTTCGCTCGAGCGAAGAAGCCAAATTCTGGAATTTCCATATTTGCCTCCCAAGCTTAAACCAAGCATTCCTTAGCTCAAAACTTGACCTCTTGGGCCCAATTCCTGGAAAATACATCTAAACTCAATATACAACAAGTTTCAAAGCTCAATTTGAGAAATCAAAGCCCAAGGGTGAGTTAATTAAATCCAATTTTTCATGAACAAGATGAACATGCAAACATGCATGAATTTAAACCATTTCAAAGCTTCAATGCTTGCTCAAATGAGCTCAGATCTTCAAGAACAAGATGAAATCATGGAGTATGATCAAAAGATGGACATGCATGTGAGGAATTATGAATCTATATTCTCAAAACTTCCAAATACACACATGCATGTGACAATGAAGCTTCAATTCAACACTTTTGGACCAATTCATGACTTAACTCTTTAAACCACCATGATCCATGCTAGAAGGAACTTAAACACACAATTAAGAGGATGAAATTCATACCTAGGTTCCTCAATGACAAGTCTAGAGGTTCAATTGGATAATTATCTTCTAAAATCTCCAAGTCTTCAAGCAATTTCCTCAAGAACAAGTCAATTCTCTCCCTCTCACTCTCTTGGACGGCAAGAACAAGAAAAATGGCTGAGCACAATGTTTGTTTGAGTGTATACAAGTCTCAATATGTCTAGAGTAGTGGCCCACTAAGGGTTAGTTTGGTAAATAAGTCCAATACTTGCAATTTATCAATATATAACCTAATTTAATCATACCAAATCAATTTTCAGATAATTACACCATAAAATCACATAAATTATGACGATCATAAAACACTAATCGATTTCCGGTTTGGCCGCCGATAAGACCTTCAATTAGCAATTTAAACACAAAGACATGAACAGATAATTTGGCAAGCAAACAGATAGAATGCAATTTAACTAATATATACTCAATCAATCAGTTTCAGATTTCAGTCAGTCAATTCAGTATTTCGATTACTTCAGTTATCAATCATAATCAGTCTCGATTTAACAGTAATCAGTGGTCATTCGATAAACAGTGGTGAGGGTTATTACACCCTCTTTACCCTTTTTGGTTTTTGTTTGGGTTAAGATTCTAATAGAGAAGATTAGACTGTCACCACTCCTAGTAGGTCAGCCAGGAGGTCCTCCACAACGGCTTTGTTGTGGCCCATTTCCTTGGCGGTTGCAGCAATGGTGATTTTAGTGCCAAAATGAATTGCTGGTAGAGCAATTGGTGGGTTTGCTGGGTCAAAAGCCGATTCTTCAGAATCTCGTCGTCTGTGACTTCAGGTTCTGCAGGCAGGGACGTTTGGTGGAACTCAACGTCGGCGTCAACGTTATGATATCGGGATGAGTTGGGGGGCAAATATTGATGGCAACTTAACTGGATCAGAAGAGGAAGCCTGATCAGTTCTTGGTGAAGAGGTAACTGGAGGGGTTGAGGCAGACGGTGGAGTTTGACTTCTTCGTGGGACGTCAGGCAAAGTCGACTTGTAAGTTGGGATATAACTGAGTAGCAGAGGAGCTTTGCGCTGGTCTATAGGCAGGCCCAACAACCTTTTCAGGTCTTTGTTGGGGAAGAAAGATTGGCGGAAGTCTTTGAATGGTTGAGGAAGAGCTGTAGAAAACAAAAAGCAGACATTAGGACAGATAGAGGAAAATAAAGTAATAAAGTCTTAAATAGAGAAGTTAACACTTAGTTCTTACAGCCATCCTCTTTAAACACCGATCGGCGCAGAGGGAAGAGATGGAGATCATCATCAAGAACAAACTCCCAGTTACCCAAGATGATCAGGTAATCATCTCCAGCACCTTTGTTGGAGTCTGGGAGGTCGGCTATGATTTTGGAGGTTGTGGATCTCGGCTTGAGGTAATAAATGTATCCTTTTTCAGACTTCAAGCCACACATGGTATAGTAATATTAAATGTTAGCTAATGTTATCCTAGCATTTTCTCGGCGGGCTAGGGCAATTATACCATTGATAACCCTATAGGAATTTATGGCTAACTGCATAAGGTTGAGTTTTTAATAGTGAAGGACTATCCTAAAAAGAATGTCTAGAGGAAGCCGAAGTACGCATTCTATAAAGGTAACCACAGGAAAGGGCATGGAGTCTCCATCTGGCATGATAGAGTCCTCATCCTCAGCCAACCTAATTTGGACGTTGGCAGGGATAGAGAACTCTCTCTTAAAGTACTCGAGTTTTTCTGGGGAGTCTACCATCCACCTGAACATACCCATTGTCTCAGCTAAAACGGGTTAGGTAACAAAGCGATGGATAAAGGTTTGAATACCTCGGCTAAAACCTAAGCTAACAATGGAGCTAGGGTTTTTTTTTCAAATCTAAGGGGAATTTTGTTTCAAGTTTGTCCTAAGTAATTGGTTTCTGGGCAAAACCCAATTTTAGGACTACGCAGAAATAAGAATTAAGGGAAAAATCTGGAAAATACAACAAGAAAAGCAGGAGAAAGAGCAAGATTCAGAGTCAAGAAGCATCAAAGGCAAAGTACAAGAATTGAACAACCCAAAAAATATAGAAATACAGATATGGCAAGAGCAGTGCCAGACATCCAAAAGTGACTGGTATAATGTGTCAAGGACGTGCTTAGTAGTCCAAGAACTTGAAAAGTTACAAACACAGTGCGAGTGTGTGAAAGCAATATGCACAAATCACAAACAAAGGCAAATAACGGAAGTTCGAAGAGCAAGGCAGATTCAAGAACAGAGGATGTCTTATAAACAAAGTACAACTACGAAAACGGATGAAACTTCCACAACAATAGATACAAAGTGGAAAATGTGGCAAAACTCAAAAAGGAGAAACTGAGGACTTACCAGAAAGGACGCCGGAATGAGTCTCGCCGAAGTCGGACGGTGTGAATAATCAAAACCAAATGATGAATTGCTCGCCGGAGGAGAGGATTGGAGCAGTTGTAGGAACTTGGAAGCACGAAAATGGAGGATTGGGAGAGAGATGTTAGAAAGAGAAAATTCGAAGGTGAATTGAATTCTCAAAAGTGAAGAGACGGAGAGAGAGTAAGGGTTTTGTGAAAAATTCGAAAGGGCGGCAAACCATAATGGAATGCCTAGGACGAGGTGCATGTCAGGTGGCGTGGGCAAATCGACGTGACTTAGTGACGCGTGAATGGTACGAGCTAGTAGGGGCATGACACGTGGAGGAAACGATTGAGAAAATCGTGCGTGACAGCTCATGCGCAAATAAAACTCTTGGAATTCTTGATTTAATAGGGCAAAAACCTCGGCTAAAGAAACAATTTCGGTTGAAAAAACTTAAAGAACTTGGTTTTTGGTTCTTGGTTTGTGACAAATGGACAGTTGAGTCCTGGGTACATGAAGCCGACGAGTAATGATCTCGAACACGGAAGAAAGAACGAATTTCAGCCGACGTGGTAAATGAACTAGCGATGTAGGTTCTATCACCTCTGGTTGCCGAGGTAATAGAACCTAGAGGGCAGTTGTGGGGACATATTTTGAGAGTGACAGCACGTGGCTAAGGTGATGCCGAAGTATCAGCCGAGGTGGCACGTGATCTGGTCCTAGCGCTGAGGTGATCTTGGCTAGGCTGAGGTTACCTGCGGGGATATCGGAATTTGGGATAAGCGAATAAGGGATAAGAGTTCTAGAACCAGGGAGGATCTCAGTCTAGATAAAGATAAAGCTCTTAGGGAGTTTATCCCTATCTAACTGAGGATCTAGGATAAGCATTGAGCCTGAGTCCACTGAAATAAGGCTTCTGCAGGGATCAGGTCAGTGTTGGCTATAAAAACAGGGCATCCTTGTGGGTCTATGGTATGTTTTTAAGTTCTTTCTTGTGAATTTAAGCACAATTTGCTATCTTTGAGAGATTATTGATTACTGACTTGATCGTCGAAGTGCCCTCGGGTGGACGAACCATCGCTGGATTCTTATCTTTTTGTGACAGGTTGTTCGGGCTTTATTTATTCTGCCGGTGCTCTCCAGCTGAGTTCCACGTTTGGTTGTGGTGTCAGAAATCAACACTCACATATAATAATACTGAAAACTTTATTAAAGTAATAAAATGGTTTGAACATTTTGACTTTTGTTATAAGTTTTGATTTATTTTTAATTTATTTGTGTTAGTTTGTGTTGAAATATGATAAGAAAGTATAAATTGTTGAATTGTAATTTTATATAATATTTGTATAGTGATAAATTTATCATTAAAAATTAGAGCAAAACTTATTAATAAATAAATATGGTTCATAGAACCAGTCGGTAGCTATTGAGTTTGGCCTTTTTAGTTATATTTTTTTTTATGAGGTAAAAAAAAATTAATATGTTTAGAAATAACATTTTTTAATTTTATGAAGAAAAAAAAAAAAACATATGTGATTGATTTTTTATTTTTTTTGTCACTTGATTTTTTTAGTCTTTTAACTTTTTTATTATTTTAAGGATAAATAACACTTTATTCCCTTCAACTATTACCACTTTTCACTTTATCCCCTCAAATTAAAAATTGATATAATATACCCCTTCAAATTTTTAATCTAATCCTTATCTCTCCATTCTATACTTCAATCCGACCCGACCCGACCCGACCTCAGTCTCTAGTATATTATATTACATTATATACTAAATTTATATATATATTTGTTATAATTTATATTATTTAACTTTATTTTTTTATATATATAAGTTATTTATTATTACTACTAGTAGTCTTGAAAACAAGGTTATTTAAATGACATAAGAAAATTGATTTAGGCATTGTTGTATTTATTGGAGACCAAGTTCGTTCATGTGATATTACAAATCATCTTATCCTATGATCGGTGACAAAACTGCAATGCTAAAACCAAAATTTGACATTCTAAAGTGTCAAAATTTTATAATTTGACAATATTTTTTCAAAAATACAATATTTCTTTTGTTTATTTTATAAATTCAAACTTCAAACACAAATGAAAGGAGTTCCTCTCAGTTTATGAGGGGACTCAAAATTCAATTAACAGCTAAAATAACTCTGTTTTCAACTGCTTTGCTTATCAACAAATTGGAAAATACAATCATATTATTGTCCCCTCCCACGACCGTCGCTGACCCACCACCACACCACCACTAGCACATTAATTTCAAGACCACAACCAAACATAAGAAAAAGTTGTCTACAAAATACATATAAATATATATATACATATCTGGAAAAATGTTTTCCACCAGAAACAAAGTGTAATCCAAATCGATGGAGCGTAAAATAACCAGTTTTGACAGTAGCATTGATGACCACAAACTAGAATGCAGATGCAAGCAAAGTTCATGTTTAGCTACCATGAAGAAGAAACATCAAAGCAAATTGAGCTCTCAATGCAAAATAGTTGTACCTTTCCAATGACTATCCAAACTGTCGAGTTTACAATCATACAACACCTAAAATAAAACTTTATTAAACATTGAAATACATGAGAAACAAACAATCTCAACAAATCCAGTTAAAAGAATTAATATCATAGGGAAGCTCTAGTGATCATATGCAACAACATCAACATCAAAGGCAAATTTTCACAATATACAGTGAGACACTTCAACAGAGAAAATGTAAATATGACGATATAAATCAAATTCTCACGTAAATTGACACAGAAACCAATTACAACTAGTTGATTAACAATAAATAATATAAGAAAAAAAATTCAAAGGGCCAGTTCTAGACATTCCATTGAAAGCTAGGCAATCCAAATTGGTCAAGACACAGTTACTAATAATAACATGCAAAGAACTGCACTAAGAAGATAATTAATTCATGAGAAAACATTCATATGGGTGGTATGCAATGTAAGAAAGAGATTTTAAAGGTAATGATCCAAGGGATTGACGGAAAATGAAAACAAATCCAAAAATTTCAGAAGCTGCTGGGCACACTTTTTAGGTTTAGACATTGGAATTAAGCCTAGCTGGTACAAAATCACAGAATTCAAATATCTCACAAGAAAATTACAGTCACTATAATTAAAACATTATAGCCAGTGAAAATAAATCAACAGCATAGTTTATATACTAGTATTCGATGCTAACCATAAGGATTTGGCCATTTTGGATTGTTTTCTATTACCCACATGGCTGCCACAGCAAAAATAACCTACTTTTCATCAATGTTACACGGACTGGAGTGCGGGTGTCGGATACGGATGTGTCTAGGTGTCAGATTTGCCTATGCATAAAAATAAAGATACGGGGACTCGGCTAAAAAGTGTCCAAAAAATAGATACGGATACGGGGACACGACACATAAAATATTAATAGATTTTTTTGTTGTTGTAACTAACTACATAATCTATGCATCATGATGATCAATGCCCAGATAGTTAAAATAAAAAAAAATACATAGAAGAAGAAAAAAGTAATTTATTATGAAATGAATGTAGGACCTAGGCACATACCTGATTGATTAGTGCTTCCAACCTCCCACAATTCACATGTTCTTTCACCATTTTAGCTGCATAATTCCTTATCACCATCAGTTTAGGCAAGAAATAAAAAAATTATTGTGTATAAAATATAAATTGAGCAAAAAAAGACAAGAAAATGATATGGATGCTTACTTGATCAAGTTCGAAATGTGTATAACTTTGACCACACCTATAATATTCTATATCATTATAATTGCAACTAGGGCTGCAAACAAACCAAGCCAAGCCGAGCTTTGCTGAGCTCGAGCTCGGCTCGTTTACTTATCGAGCTCGTTTATTGAGCTCGAGTTCGGCTCAATAAGTAACTGGACTCGAGCTCGGCTCGACTCGTTAATATTAATGAAACTCAAGCTCGGCTCGGCTCGGCTCGGCTCAATAAATTTTTTTTAAATATTATTTATATTATTTAAATAAAAAATATTATTTATATTATTTAGGCCTTGTTTGGGAAGACTAAATAAGTGTACTTTTTGTCTTTTTGGACAAAAAAATTGAGGTTGAAAATATGGATGTTTGGGTTAACTTTTTGACTTTTTATGGAAAAACGTGTAATAAAAAATTGTGAAAATTGGTTTTTAGAGGAAAATTTGAATTGGGAATTGTGCAGCCGTAATTGTTGACTTTTGGTGAATAGTGTTAACTTTTTAACTTTTTGAGTAACTTTTTGGCTTTTTGGATTATTTGGCTTTACCCAAACTTGAAATAATATATTTATTACATAATTTAAATAAAGATAAACGAGCTGAGCTTATGCGAGCTCAAGGTCAGCTCGTTTACTAAACGAGCCTAATATTCGAGCTTGAGCTTAGCTCGTTTACTAAACGAACCAAGCCGAGCTGAGTTGAGCCGTTAATGAGCCAAGCCGAGCCGAGCCGAACCGAGCTTGTTTATGAACAGCTCGGTTCATTTGTAACCCTAATTGTAGCATATTATAAATTCAAATTGTGAATGATGTCACAAATATAAACAATATGATAAAAAAAAAACTACATTCAAGTTTATTGAGATGATCAAATTTAGATTTACAAAAATGATAAGTTTTGTATGTCAAGTCAAGTATTCTTATTCATAGTTGATTAATCATCTCCACCACACCACAAAATGTCAAAAAATAAAAAAATAAAAACAGATTGTAGTCTTTACATAAACATCAATATATGAAAAGGCAAAAGATCAAATCAAGCTAGTCCAAAAGTTAGGCATCTAAGTCTTAAGCATCATGATCAACATCATCAGGCTCCTCTATTGCATCATCAAAAGTCACAAGCTCCAACTCAGGTTCATTGATGGAAAGTTCTGCAAACTCAATTGGAGATCCATCAATGTCAAACATATCTCCACCTACAATCATGCAAAATCAATAACTAATCCAGGGAAAAAAAAGAAAAAAGGTGTTGTAGAAGAAAGAAAACAAGATTAATGAATTAGAAAACTTACATAAATCCCAATACTTTGAAGGCCCTTCCTTATACTCTTTTTTCTTTCTTGATAACATTCTTATGTTGCAATGTACAAAGACTAGATCTTTAGCTCTGCTACTTGCCAACCTATTTCTTTTGATGCTATGAATATGACTATAGGTGCTCCAATTTCTCTCACAACATTATGAAGAAATTGGTTATGACAGCAACTTAAATGCTAACCCTTGCAACAATGGTGTTGAAGCACCATGATTAGCCCACCAAGAAATTGGCTCCTCATACATTCTTGCTTCAATAACACGTGGCTGATTGAAATAGACTGATTCACTTGAAAAAGCACCATATTTAACATAAACATTTCGCAAATGAGTTGTATTTTTTTGAAACAGCTGCTTTGTAATGACCCCGACCTCCGATTAATGCTAAATCATGATTAATTATGCCTAACAATAATTTAGAAGGAATCTGGAATTAATTTGCATTTGAATTGCATTATTTATGTGTTTCTATCTGTTTGCGACATAATGATCTGTTCATGTCTTTGACTTTGAACTGCGAATTGGAAGCTTTATCGGCGCCCGATTCCGAAATTGATTAATGTTTTATGCTAGTTAGAATTTATGTGATTTTATAGTAGGTTTAATTGAAATTTGATTTGGAATGTTTAAATTAGATTAAATAACATTAAATCACACTAGTTTGAATTATTACATAAATGCCATTAGTGGGTCACTTAGGCACCATTGCTTTGAACTCAAATTATACACATTTCATAACATCTCCTCAGCCATTTCTTAGACCAATTCGAAGAGAGAGAGGGAGAGTAGGGGAATTTGAGTTCAACAAGGGATTTAACTTGGAGACTTAGAAGAAATCAAGAAGAATTGCATTTTTGAGCTTCTATACTTAAATTGAGGACCTAAGGTAGGGAGTTCTTCCTTCTACTTGTGAATTTAAGATTAATTCTAGCATGGTTCATGGAAGATTAGAGTTTAAAGTCTGGAATGGGGTTAAAATGTTGAATTGGGGATTAATTCATGCATGCATACACATATTTTTGGATTTTGGAGTTGTTCTTCATGAATTTCCATATGCATGTCCACATTTTTGTTATAGTCCATGAATTCATCCTATTCTTGAGCTTAATCTTGTTTTGGATCATGTTTTGGAGCATTAGAAGTCATGAGAATTCATGCATGTTACATTTAAATTATGTTCTTGAAGTTTTCCTTGAAATTATGTTTAATTGAACTACCTTTGGGCTTTGATTTTGCAAATTGATCTTCAAAACATGTTATACTATGAGTTTTCCAGAAAATTAGCCCAAAAGGATCGAATTTGATGCTTTGAAGTTGAGTTTTGAGCTTGAGGTTCAAATCTGGAAATTCCAGATTTTGGACTCACGCTCGAGCGGGGAACTCCGCGCTCGAGCGTACACGCTGAGTTCATGAAGTCCGCTTGAGCGGGAGAAAGTGACGCTCGAGCGGGAATTTCGTGTATCTAGTACTTTTCACATGTTTACAGTTCGCTCGAGCGGGGTAATGCACGCTTAAGCGAGGACTTGTGCCTCACGCTCGAGCGGGTATCAAGCGCCCATCGAGCGTGAATTTCATGCATCCAGTACTTTTACTATAGTTTACAGTCCGCTCGAGCGGAGGAATACACGCTCGAGCGGATCCCTTTTGTCTGCATGTTCGCTCGAGCGGATAAATCCACGCTCGAGCGGGACCCCTGTTTCAGCAAAATTTTGAAAAGTGTCTCTAAGTGCATCTTTGTATTCTCATCCCATTATAGACATTCCTAGGCCATGTTTATGACTCTCTAATGAGGATAAGAGATTAGAAACACGCTAAGAGCCAACGAAATAAATTTTGTACAACTAGAACATGTGTTTTAAGTGTGCATCTGTTATGTGTCGTGTAGGTCACGTGCCACGTCCTGTCTGATCGATCTGTTCTGTCTGTCTGTCTCCAAGCCCACTGTGAATAATAACTTTGTAAAGTTATGTTCAATTATAAGTATTTTCTGAGTAATGTAAAATGATCTGTTTGCCGAGGTAATATTTTCTATATGAATGAATGGTTGTCCAATGTTTCTGAAATGTATTCGTGACATTCTTAGCCTCAAATAATAATTGGTATTTGTTCTGTTACGTCCCTTTATGGGTCAACTATACGTCTCATGAGCCAACTGTTATGGATCCTTACGTCCCTTTATGGGTCAACTGTACGTCTCATGAGCCAACTGTATCGTCTCCGTGCACGTGAGTCAACTGTATGCCTTTATGGCCGTCCCTTATGAGTCAACTGTTTCTGCTAGTACTAAAAAATGTATCACGTAAACTTAGCCAAGGCTTATGATTTCTGTCTGTATATGATCTAGACAAGTTATGGTTTTGATACGAAACTGAATTATGAATTCTGAGTCTGTATGGATTCATTCATAAAACCCCTTTACTCTGTTATTATTCACTGGGCTTTCGCTCACAGTTTATATTATGTATGTAGGTGAGCCGGCACATGACCAGGGCCAGAGTTGACGGCCTTCTGTACTGTTTTGTCAGCCAACCGTTGTGCCTCCCGAGGAGGTTCCGATCGAAGTCTAATGCTTTGGTTGTTTTTGTTTTCATGCTAGTCTCTGTATGTGTTTTGTTAAGACAGGTCTTGGGATGTAAATATTGGTGTCCTTGACTAGCATGCTTATATTTATATAATTAAGTTTTAAAATATTCTGTCCCATGTACGTTATTACAACTCATTGGACCTTGTCTATTTCGTATTATTACTTCCGCAGCCCCTTATTATTTGCTAATCTGTTCAGAGGCCTTTGGTAATCCACGGATTACTGGCCGGTTACGATGCTAAACCTACAGGGGCGGGTTTGGGTCGTGACATGCTTAGAACACTTGCTTCGGTTAGTAGACACTTCTTCATCTTCATGCAGTGCCAATCGCCGAATGCCATTATCTCCACCTTGAAGGCAAGACTCATGATTATACTTAGGGACTAAGGAATGAGCTATGCAATACAGAGGTGTGTTGCTTTTGGTCCATCTAGCTTCTAAAATTTCATAAATGGTATCAAAGAAATCTAATTGTCCTGTGATATGATCTTTGTCTTCATACTCAAATATAATTGCTTCACATTTTCTATCATGGTGTCTCACATATCATATATAGAATGTAACACGAGAACATCAATGTCTGCAGCCCTTAGCATGTCAACAATAGGCTCTGTAAAATTGAAAAGGTAATCTAAGTCATCCCACCAAACATCATTTACTATGAATTACTTCACCTCACGAGCTTTAGCATCCACTGGATTCTTTCTATCTCCTTTGTAAATCTTCCATCCTACATCCATCACCATTTTCTCTAATACTGGCTTCACTGCCTTCAAACATTTAGCCATGACAATACGTGATGCAAACCTTGTTTTTGCAACCCTTAGTAATTCCAAATTTGAGTAACTTTTGAAAATGGCATTTGGCAAGCTATGATTCACTATGAAATTTCTTACATTATGAACATCAGTGACCAAGTTGGCTATCCATTTACATTCAGATTGTTGAGACGAACTTTGGGGGGGTTCACACATACTCTTTAATGCCAAATTCAGATTATGCGCTACACATGGTGTCTAGAAAATGTGAGGATACTTATTTTCAATTGTCAACCCAACAGCCTTAAAATTAGATCCATTATTTGTAACAATTTGAACAATATTCTGCTTCCCAATTGCTTCAATCATTGATAGAAATATGTTCACAACATAATCTACATCTTTTATATTTCCACTTGCATCAATTGCTTTTAAAACATTGCTCCACCAACAGATGTTGCCATTATGTTTATGAGTGGTCTCTTCTGTCTATCTAACCACCTATTAGAACATATGGATACTCTTTTATTTTTTCATGAATCTTTTACGGCTGAAGCTTTCTATTCACATGTGTCTTTTCTCGCGCAAGCAATGTTGTCCGCAACCTATCATATGTTGGGACACAATAACCAAATAGTTTGTTGTTTGCCAAGGTCTGTGAATATTTTCTAAAATAAGGACACCTTGCTAAATTGAATGATAGAGTAGAGGCATAGAACATACGAGTAACTTGTTTTTCAGAAATGTCTCTTTCTGCCACGTTAAATGCAGCTGCCAAAGGTCTTGAAATTGAACTCTTCCTTTTTTTGTTTTGAAGCAAGTCTGATCTTTCAGCTAGAGGTACATAATCTACTCTTTTTCTTGCATCCAATTGTTGTTGAGCTTTTTTTTTTCTTTTTTATTTTTTTGCCACTTTATGCTCCTTTTTGAGTGTTTCAAAAACATTATCCTTTGTAGCTTTGCAGACTTGCACTCCACAGTTAGGAAGCTTCAACAAATGATAGCCTTGACTTTTGAATATGAGCTTGTTACTTTCTTATTGCAATAGTTGTAGGGCCAACATCTATTTCCACCCTCATCTAATGGTATACTAAGAACCTTCACATGATTCCACAATGGCTTATCATCAAACTCAATTCCTTGAGGTTTCGTTGGACGTAGTACAACAGCTTTTCCTTTTTCCTTATGCTTTTCCTTTCTAGTAGATTTTGAGGATGGCATTATTTATACCTGTAGGAGCATATGTATGTGATTCTAGTTCTTTGTAAAAACTTTGTTTACTGTAGTACAGCGATCCCGGTTTCGCCATGACCTTTGTTGTGTTCCGGACTCGGATTCCGTGATTGTATGTTGCTGTCTATGTCTTGTTTCCTTCCTTTAATTCTTTGAAATTGAGTTTTAGGACTTATTGGGTGAGTTTGGAATAGGTTGGTTGTTAGTTGGTATAAATGGTTGTTACCCAGATTTTGGTCTCTTCGCTCAAGCGAGGCTTCTTGCACTCGAGCGAGCCTTGTGTAATTTGCCTCTTCGCTCGAGCAAGGTTTCTTTCGCTTGAGCGAGAATTGAGGGTCTTCAGGTTTCTTTCCCAAACGAAGCTTTTCTGAGAAGATGTAAGTTCTTCGCTCGAGTGAGGCTTCTTGCGCTCGAGCGAGCCTTGTGGAATTGTTTCTTTGCTCGAGCGAGACTTCTTATGCTCGAGCGTGCGTCTGCATCTATGGCAGACCTGAAGCTTTGCATTCTGCGCTTGAGCGACGCTTCTTGTGCTCGAGCGAGGTTACTTGTTTTGTCTGGTCGCTCGAGCGATAACTTTTTCGCTCGAGCGAAGACCGCGTATATCAGTTCGCCACAGAGATATTTTATACCACTTTTGATCTTCTTTTTCCTTAAAAACCCTAACCCAGCACCTCCTCTCTCTAAAACTCTCTATCTCTCTACAAATACTCCATGATCTACGGTCTTTCTACCCTACTTCCTTTGTTAAAAAGATAGAGTTTTGTGTGGGCTTCCTTTTGATCAGAAAAATGTAGAGTTTGGTCATCTTCAAAGTTTCTTCCTTCTTCTCCTTTGAGCTTCTATACTTGAAGAAGGGATATTCTACTCTTTAATATGAGCTTTAACCTAGATATTTGTCATTTTGTATAAATGGTGGGATTTGGGAAGATTTGGGTGAAGTTAGGGTTAAGGTTTTGATATTTGAAAGAGGGGTTTTCCATATTTGGTACTATATGTGTAAGAGAGGTCTTGAACATGATATTGCTTGGGTATAATTGGTGAAATTTGGTCTCGGATGTAATAGTTGGGAAAAGGAAAAGATTACCCTAATTTGAATAAAGTAATTATTTTGTATAAATAATGAAATGGGTATGGGAAATATGAAATTGAGAGGATGTGTAAATGAATGGTGTAGTTGGATTTGATAAATCACTCACCTATGGGAATTTGATAAATTATCTATTGATAGATTCATTTATTTGTTTAGAAATATCTGCTTTGGGCTATCGGTGGAGAATAGCTATAATTGTTGTAGAAACTGCATGAGGATTAGGAAGATTGAAACTAATCAACTGAATTATGTCATTAAATATGACGGTTTGATTGAACCATTGAATATGTGATTTGATTAGTCATTGTATATGACAACGTGTTTAAATACATTGTATATGTATCATTGTGTGGGAGGAGATAAGGGGTGTACTCCATTGTGTGGGAGGAAACAGGGGATGGACTTTATTGAGAATTAAGTTGGCTGGAGTGTCCAGGGTGAAAGTCCCGAAATCTTATATATTTATGGATGCCAGTTCCCTCGGATGTGATTCCGTAAAATGGCAAGAAATAGAAGTGTTGGATTGATGAATGTAATGAGTTGTGAACCATTGAGTTGTAGTCTCATTTTGTTTGTTTTGATAATAATGAATTTGGTTAATAGTTTTACCTGGAATGAATGAATGGAATTGAATTGAGGTATTGGTTATCTATATGGAATGGCCTTGGAAAGAATATGTGTTGGTTAAAAATATTGCACATTATTCTGATGCTTATATCTTAGTTAATTCTTATATATTGTTTAGCATATCTCTACTAGGCTTTGGCTCACCCTACTTGGGAAACCATTTTCAGGTACAGGTGACATGCTACCTCCAAGAACATAGCTTGGAAGGTTTAGGGGTTGAAGGCTCCATTTTGTAATTTTTGCTTTGTGACAAGTGTAAATCCAAGCTAAAGGCTTTATATGTAAAGAGTTAGGACTCTTCTTTTGTTGTAACCAAGTGATAACTTGGAAAGATGTAAGCCCGTAGGGCACTCATTTTGTTGTTAGCAGTTAGAGTTACATGCTATAGTTTCAAGATGAACGTTTATGAAAGTGTAATGCATGTAATATCCTTTGTAACATAAACTCTGATGAATGAAAATATAACATTTCTATTATGTTTATAGATCTTATGAATGGTTGATTTATATAATATTTTGAAGGCATTACATGTAGTTTTTAGAATCTAATTTCTGAAATAATTTTTAGTGTTAATTTTTTGTGAAATTAGCTGAAAAATAAAAACAA
This sequence comes from Camellia granthamiana, assembly GCA_036172215.1. Classification (NCBI taxonomy): domain Eukaryota; kingdom Viridiplantae; phylum Streptophyta; class Magnoliopsida; order Ericales; family Theaceae; genus Camellia; species Camellia granthamiana. The sequence continues at coordinate 5,606,992 of CM069904.1, read as the reverse complement.
ATGTTTAAAAATTCAAACAAACAGAGCCTTTATGATTATTATATGAAAAATATGTGATTGTTATGTGAAATAAAAGTAACAATACTTCCTTGGTGTTGTTAAACTTATATAGCGATCCCGGTTTTCCCTCCCTGTAATTGTTGTATTCCGGACTTTGGTTCCGTGGAGTTGGTAGTTGTTTATCTTGTTGTTATCCTTTAATTCCTCATGTTTGAGTTTTGGGATGTATTGGGCGTGTTTCGAACAGGTAGGTTGAGTTTTGGTCTCAAGTGTTGTTGCCCAGAGTTTTGGTAATACGCTCGAGTGGGTCATTCCGCGATCGAGCGGAGTTTGGTTTTTGGTTGTCCGCTCGAGCGGGCTTTCTTGCGCTCGAGCGGGGTTTACACACTCCCAGTATTTCGTGCCTCTGCAAAACTTCTGCAGGTGTGTTTTTCACGCTTGAGCAGGTTTCTTTACGCTCGAGCGGGTGTGTTGGCGCTCGAGCGGGTAGTGATTTGTCTGGGAAAGTTCTGGGAGGGGGGAATCTACGCTCGAGCGGACTAGTTTTCGCGCTCAAGCGGATGTTCTTTATTCCTGTGTCTTGGCGCTCGAGCGGGCCTTCTTGCGCTCGAGCGGATCCAATTTTTTGTTCTTGACGCTCGAGCGTCCTGTTCTCCGCTCGAGCGGACCTGTCGTATATCAGAAGGCAGTTGGACATTTTTGAATCACTTTTTGCATTCTCTCTCTCTCTCTCTTACTTTCTAAAAAGATATTTTGAGAGTCTCTCTCTCTAGAAACTCCCTTCTCTCTAGAGTTTGATCTAGTTAGGGTGCTTCCCTTTCCTTCGGCCTTTGTAAAAGTTGTGTTGATCGTTGAGGGCTTCGTTTTGATCCGAAAAGTTTGGAGTTTGGAGCACTTTGGTTTTGGTCTTTTCTCCGTTAGCTCTAACTTCGAGGTAGGGATATCCTACTCCATCTTATGAGCTTTGTCTTTGGATTTTAGTATTTCGATATGTAGGGGGTTGTTGGGTAATTTTGAGAAAGTTTGGGGCCTTTGTGTAATTTTTCAAAAGGTGGGTTTTCAAACATATAACTCTTATGTATGTAATACATTGGAAAATGGACTTGGTATTAGATTGTTGATGAAAAAGGAACCTTAGGGTTGGTATTGTGAATTTGGGAAAAAGCCCTAATTGCATGATAAATTAATTGGTATAATTAATTTTGGGAAATGAGAAATTGAATAGGAAATATTCAAATTGAAATGGTATGGGATTAAAGGGTGTAGTTGGATTAATTTATCGCTCACCTAGGCAAATGTTGATAATTTATCCATTTGGTGCATTTATTCTCTGTTTAGAACTAACTGCTTTGGGCTATCGGTGGATGATAGTCTTGATTGTTGTAGACAATGCATGATGATTAGGCAAACTAAAACTAATCAATTGAGTAGGCTATCGAGTATAGCGGTTGGTTTAATACATCGAAATTGTGTATTGAATGATTGAACATGCGTATGATAATTGTTTATATACATTGTGTTGTGTGGGAGGAGATAGGGGATGTACTCCACGATTTAGGGGAAGATAGGGGATGGACCTCTAAACCGAAATTCGTGTGATATTGATACAGCACTACAATGTGTATTATGGTGAAGTATGGAAGTGCTGTTTGATTTGATATGGCACTAAAATGTATATCATTATCAATTGTGAAATATAGAAGTGTTTCTATGTTATATTGATACAGCACCAAAATGTGTATCACTTGTGAAATAAGGAAGTGGTTTGTGTTATCGATACAACACCAAAATGTGTATCCATCATGAATTTCAAAAGTGTTTTAGTAATGAGTTATAAGCTCATTAAATTGTTTGGCCAGGTTCTGAGCCTTGTTTTCAAATTCAAAGATTGAATAAGAAATAGAAAGTGAAATGTAACATGGACAGGATTGTCATGAAACTGTAACATGGCATGAGTTGGAATATAAGTATGGACCATCTGTTGAATGCTATTATTTTAGTCATTGTTTATAATTGGTTTAGTATATTTCTACTGGGTTGTGGCTCACCCTATATGGGATATCATTTTCAGGTACAGGTAGCATGCCACCTCCAAGGACGTAGCTTGGGAGGCTTAGTGGCTAGGACTCTTTTTGTTGTTTTGTTGTATTACATGTATATCAAGCCAAGTGCTTTCTTTGTATAGAGTTAGCACTCTTTTTTTGTAACCAAGTGTTGACTTGGAAAGTTGTAAGCCCTTAGGGCATTTACTTTTGTTGTCAACATGTAATACATTTTGTAATGATTACTCTGATGGAATATATTTATGCTTCATTCTCTTATGTCTAAGCATGCTATTGATGGATAATTTATGGGTTTATTTTGAGGGCGTTACAACTTGAGGGGAAAGAAATAAATAAGAGAAAGAGAGAATTAAAACATGTTTTTGCTTGATTTTTCTGATGTACCTTTAAATTTTTTGCAGGTAGTTGAGGGAGCTTTAAAATCCTTCTCTGAAATGGAGTTTGAAGCTTTAACTCCTCTGAAATGGAGAAGGCAAAAGTGTAATAAAAGAAAAGGAGAAACATGTATCAGAAAGTTTTCAGCTCCAAAAATCTGTTTTAAAGTAGGTAATTTGTAGACAAAAAAGCTTCCACAAGAAGATGGAGGCACTTGGCGGCAAAGTATTGTGGAGATGAATTCCACATATCATGTATTAGTACAACCAGATAATTTATATCAGGTTTGAGCATTAAATGAAGATGACCATTTCTTCTTATTGTTTGCCATGCTGATGACAATGGCATTGGTATGTATAAATGACAATCATGTATAATATATGCTGATTTGTCAATTACTAAATGAATAAGGTAATGCCTAACAAATTTTTTAAAAAAAATGCACTAAAAGTAAAAAAATGAGTAACAAAATTGATGATTAAAATGGAAATTATTTTTATAATTTTATAAATAAAAACAAATTTATTTATATTTTATACTTTATTTTCCTATTCAAATTTCTAAAAAAGAAATTTTGACATTTTTTGAAAAATATATATCAAATTTTGGCTTATACCAACTAATAAATGCATTACATATTTTAATATTAAAAATTATATTTCATAAATATATATTTTTTTGGTACTATTTTATTTTTTTAATATAATTTTTTTTTGATATAAATATTATTATACTATTATATTTTTGTATTAAAAATTATTATGTTATTAAATTATTTTGATATAAAGAATGGTGGAGTAAAAAATGGTAGAATAATTAAAAAATGATAGAGAAAAGACCGTACTAATCAAGTAGAGTAAGTAAATTGGATAGGACAATAGAGGGCAAAACAGTAAATCCCCCTCTACTTCCAAGTGATTGTTTTTCTAATACCATCTCTCATGGGAGACTACTAATCTCATCCATAGAGGCCTATCATAGTCCCAAGGTATTGTGAATCCCCTTCTCCATTTTGCAAACAAACACAATATTAGTAAACCTCACATCCATCCTAATCCGATCCCATCTCCTATAACCCAAAACAAACAGACCCTATAGTCAGTGAGAGAGATTAAACGTCCAATAGACCATGATATTCAAATACATAGTTCAGGTAATTAATTTGGAAAGTTTGTGGAAAGTAAGCTACACATATGATTATTATGTTATAAGTGTGATTAACAAAAAGAGAATACACAGAGATTTTTATAGAGTTAAGTTGAGTAGGATTGTTAATGTGTGCATTGCTAATGAGGATATTATCCAAAAGTACTCTCATCTCTCAAAACAAACAGGCCCTCGTTAACAATAACTTGCGAGAGATATTAGACTTCAAATAAGAGAGAAAATTGGGTACACAATGAGTTACTGTGTTATAAAGTGCAATTAACATAAATGAGGACACAAATCGGTGTTAGTAACCAGTGTGAGAAATTAGACTTGTAAGTGCAATTAACATAAATGATGACAAAAATCGGTCTTAGTAACTAGTGTGAGAAATTAGACTTGTAAATGTAATTAACATAAAGAAGGACATAAATCAGTGTTAGTAACTACTGAGTAAGATTAACAACAAACTAACAAAATTTTGTTTAACTAATCGTTTTCTTTGTAATGGATTTCATGGAATACAAATCTTTCTTTTTTGTTTTTAACTTTTTTCTTGAAATGTATTTTCAATACATTTTGTACTTTTAATTTCAATATTTAACAATTTTTCTAGACAATTTGAACAATATTTGTCATAGTAATTTTTTTACCAAGTAAATAACATGTTAATAATTAATCTTCATCTAACAGATAATTATATATTTTATAATTTATTCATTTTCAATACTAATCATTTTTTAATCGTTTTCTTTGTAATGGATTGCATATTTTTGTTGAGTAACATTGATAAAAAAAATAAATAAATAAAAAAATAAAAAAATAGTTAGTTTAGTTATTACATCATGAAAATTTTTATATATTTTAAACATTTTATATATACCTACATTGAGTTTAATGATTAAAAAATTATTTTTCATCGATTTTACTTAACGGAAGTAGTCTAATGGTTTATATTGAAAACAAATCAAAAAATTATGGTTTAAATTGACAAAATTTAAAAGTTAAGATTTATTTTATTAAAAGGTTTAAAATCTAGATTTTTTTATTTTATTTTTTGTAATTGTCCCAACAATTTAAAATGGAGGGAGCACAAGTTTACTTACATTATTATTAAATTTATAAACCTAATTAACTTAATATTTTTTATTAACCAGTGAAAATTATTTACAAATATAAAGAGAACATCATATTGAATTACAGTAGATAATTATAATTTTCCAATACATATGTATTTTTATTTTTATTTTTATTTTTATTTTTTGCTAGTCTAGTACATATGTATGAGTTCAATTGATTATCTCCAATTTAGCAGAAGCAATTGACTTTTGTATTAACTTTCCAATTTGTTTACTCAATTTTATTATTCTAGACATTTAAAAAGATGTATATATTTTTGTAAAAGTTAAAAAATTATTAAAATAGCATGTTTACAAACAAGCCCTAAATAATATAATTATTACAAATAAATAATTTAGGATGCATGGTATGGTATGGTGTCTATTTCTATCCTACAATATCTTTACGAAATCATTGGGTAAAGTGATTGTTATTTCTTCATTAAATTATAAAAAAAAATTCTCATCTAAAAAAAAATATAAAAAAATTTATTCATAAGAATGATATAACAATACTATTAGTATTGTAAATAAATTCATTTTTAATGGTGTTTTATTTGAAAATCAAAAGTCCACAATGAACCACATTATTATTATTATTATTATTATTATTATTATTATTATTATTCTATATGTTTGTGCATAAAGGCACAATGTAAAGAAAACAAATGGGATAAATGATACTACTCTTTAGATAAAGAAAAAAAAAAAAAAAAGAAGAAAAAAAAAAAAAGAGGAAGGGTTGGGGAGGCATTCATTGCCACTGGTGGCGACATCAATAGTAAGGAAGGAAGGGGATGCGATGGTAGTTGGGATGTGGAGGAGGCACATGTAAGGCGGACAGAGTCGGTGATGGCTTAGGGTGAGCAGCGGTGTTGTAGGTGTAGGGAAAGAAGAGAGAGAGTCGATAGAAGATAGAAGAGGTATGGTGAAAAGAAGAGAGAAATGGGAACAGTGAGAGAGTGGAAAAAAACCTCAACCCTTCACTTTTTTGTTAGGATTATCTAAACCTAACCAAACATAAGAGAGAAATATTTTCAAATTTTGCTATAGCTATAAACTGAAATAACTATACAAAAATCACCTAAATGAACATCTATAAATCTAGAAACAATGAATCAAATGTAAAAGTTAAAAAACGAACTCATCAATAATAAAAATTTAGTGTTTGATTTTTCCTCAGACTTGTAGTACCTTATTCACAAATCTCAATAATATGTTTGAATATAGATATTAGACTTTTCTCAAGTGTACAAAGGTTCTAGAGTTCCAAATAGGAGACATGTTGCACATGATAATACATCTGTCAGCAAATGAATGATCCTTCTAACTGAATCTTTTTATCGAGCATTTCATATGCAACCAGTTGTGGGTAATACAAAACATATGGAAGGCTAACTGAAAAATAAAATAAGATAAGATAAATAAAAAATAAAAAAACACAAACAAACAAACAAACAAACAAACAAGCAAACACACGGAAGAAGAAACTATTTGAAAGCCAACAATGAACAACAATGTGAGCTGTGCTACCAAATAAACCTTGGAGTTTGAATCATATTTAAAATTTTTGAATGAAAAATAAAGAAACCAACGCACTTTAAAATACCATTGCACTGATGGAACACATACTTGAGTCCTAGTGGCATAAGTTTGTCTAATAAACCATCATCAAGAGAAGTGTTTTGCGCCTAAGCTCAGTTTTTCCCTGTATTCCACTCAATCAATTTCCTATCAATGCTATAATTTTGATTTCAAACAGAATTCTTCATTTAGTTATCTGAAAAAAAGAAAAAAGAAAAAAAAAAAGAGCTACAACTGGTCTACCTTCTCATCATAATGTGTAAATCAAAGAGCTTGGAAACAAAATTAATGTAATAGAGGTAGAAAATGGAGGGGAAAAGGAAAAAATAAAGAATACTCAGTATCTGGAGTTGTAGACATGTTTAAATTTCCCAGATATGTTTGAATTTCTACATATTTTTAATAGAATAGAGAACGAAAGGGCAACTTTAAAATATAAATTTCACAAAGGGAATGCTCTCAAAGCTTAAACATGAAATGAGATTAGTCCCATAAGCAGAGGAACCCACCCTCAGAATCCACTTCATGCTGGACTCATCACCCAGGAGAAAAAAGTCCCAAAAGAACAATAACACACCAAACCATAACATTAAAAGCTGAAAGAACAAAAGCTGAGAAAGAAATGAGGAGAGGAGTGAAACAACAAAATCTAAGAGAAATAACTTACTGGAGTGAGCTCTGATGGGGGAAAGAATAAAACAACAAAAGCTGAGAGAGAAAAGAGAGAGAGAGAGAGAGAGAGAGAGAGAGAGAGAGAGAGAGAGAGAGAGAAAGAAAGAGGGAGTTTTAAATTTGAAATCAAGAATTGGGTTTGATTTCGTAATTTTTGATTTCAAAATCAAAACAACAACAACGACCAAAACAACGAAAATCAAAACAATCTTAACTTGCTAGTTCGAAATTTAGGACTTTGATTTCGTAATTTATGATTTCAAAATCAAAACAAACAATCAAAACAATAATCAATCTTACCTTGCTAGTTTGAAGGAAATCAGGAGTAGCGTCAGTAGCAAAAGCGTCGATAACAAAATAGGGTGGGTGTTTTTCAGCAAGCTTTGTTGCGAGGAGGAGAGAACTGAAGTGATGAAGGGAGATGAGGAAGTGAGATATGAAGGGATTGAGGTTGTGGTTGGGAGAGAGGGAGTAGGACAAGAATAGGGGGTTCGGGTTTGGGTCTCTTACGAGGGAGATGAGAGGTGGTCGATGGTCGTCGGTATCGCGATGGCGATGGTTGTCGCAAGGAGGGGTGGTCGGTGGTCACGATGGCGGTGGTCGTCAAAAAAGGAGAGAGAGTAGCGTATGAAAAAGATAGGAGAAACAGAGGAAAGTTTTGAGGAGAAAGAGAGAGAGGGAGGAGGCAGGTGTTTTTGGTGGTTTTGTTCAAGAAAAAGAACAAAGAGGGAGAGAGAGATAAAGAGGGAAGGTGGGAAGGAGACATGGGTAGGTGGAAAGGCTAAGGAAGAGAAATGTTTGGGCGAAAATCATCTATTAATTTGAACCATTGATATAAATTTAGGATTCATCTCAGCCATTCAAATGAAATGTATTTCTGATACATTTTGGGACATTTTCAAAAACCATCATACTTTATTATATATATATATAGTTGCTTATGTAACATTACTCATTAATTATAATGATTACTGATCTGGTTTTTTCAATTTGAATTATAGCGACCCCGGTCTTTTCCCATTTGATTATTGTATCTGGACTTATGTTCCGTGGATTCCGTGGTCATATTATTGTTGTTGTCATCCTTTAACGTCATTGTTTGAGTCTTAGAGTGTGTTAGACCTGTTGCAGGTGAGTGGTTTGAGTCTGGGATCAAACCCCAGATTTTTGAAGTTTCAGCCTTTCCGCTCGAGCGGACCTTCTTGCGCTCGAGCGGAGATTGCACACTTCCAGTATTTTTGAACCCTGCAAAATTTCTGCAGGTGTGATATCTACGCTCGAGCGGGATTTCTGAGCTCGAGCGGGTTGAGCTCGAGCGGTATTGTTGACGCTCGAGCGGGTAGTGTGTTCTTCGCGTGGGTTCTGGAATGGGAGAATCTACGCTCGAGCGGTTAACATTGCGCTCGAGCGGACATTGTTTTGTTCTTTACGCTCGAGCGGTGTTTTGTGCGCTCGAGCGGGCCTGTCGAGTTTAAATACGCGGCAGCGTGTTTTAAAACAGTTTTTCAGCCTCTTTCAGTTTATAAAACCCTAGGTTACGAGTTTTCTCTCTCCCAACTCATCTTTTCTCCTAGGATTGATCTATCTAGAGTGGATTTCTACCCTAGTTCCTTCACAAATAAGATAGAGGAGAGTGAGGGCTTTCATTTAATCGGAGCAATTATTGGTTTGGAGTACTTTGAAGTTTTGGGCATCCTCTTCATCTTCTTCTTTTTGAGTTATATCTTCGAGGTAGGGATTTCCTACTCCATTTATACGCTTTAATCCTAAGTGGTGGTATTTTGGTATGTGGGGGTAGTTTGGTAATTTTGGGAGAAATCTTAGGGTTTGTCATAGATTAATTTATATAATTAATTTAAGGGAAGATTGTGATATTGGGTTTAATTCATGAGATTGGGGAATTTAGTGGTTTAATGATGTAATTGGTTAGTTTAAATACTTACCTTTGAGAATGTTGAAATTACATTTGTTGTTATATTTATTTCTTGTTTAGAAATAATTGTTTTGGGCTATCGGTGGAGGATAGCCATGATTGTTGTAGACATTGCATGTGGATTAGGCAAAATTGAAACTAATCATTTGGTTAAGTTGTTGAGTATAAAGGTTGGAATAATACATTAAATTTATGTATTGATTTATTATGTATAAGACTTTATGTTTATATGCATTACTTGTGTATGGGAGGAGATAGGGGATGTACTCCACGGTTTAGGGGAAGATGGGGGATGTACCTCTAAACCGGTTAATGATTATGGGAAGATAGGGGATGAACCCAGGGTTGCTGCTTATATGCGCGCCTATAGCAGAGATACAGCTCATATGCTTATCTATTTGTTGTTGATATGATACATCACCACCATGTGTATCAGTTGGGAAGTATAGAAGTGGATTTGATTGAGATTGTTATAACACCAGTATGTGTGTTTATTTTGTTACGAGAAAGGTTTAACCTGATTTGTTATCCATGTTGAGTTGTTTGGCCAGGTTCTGTGCCATAGTTGGAAGGTGAGTTATGCCATAGACAAAGTGTCATAGGCAATGTAGACATTCGTGTCATAAAATTGTAAATTGATTATTTGGTGTTAACCATGTATCGGATGCTACTGCTTTAGTTAATTCTTATGCTTGGTTTAGTATTTCTCTATTGGGCTGTGGCTCACCCTATATGGGAACTTCATTTTCAGGTTCAGGCGGTGCACTACCTCCAAGAACTTAGCTTGTGAGGATTTGGACTCGAAGACTTGTTCTATTTTATTTGCTTTATTTGAACTATGTAAACATTCAAGCCTAGGGCTTTATTTGTTTTGAGTTAGAACTCATGAAATTGTGTCCAAGTATTGGCTTGGCAAGATGTAAGCCCGTAGGGCATTTATTGTGATGTTTTATTTCGTAATACTCTGATGATTGAAATAATATAATGTTTTCTTTTAATGATGCATGTCTTGTTTTATATTTAATGGGTTTAATTTTGAGTGCGTTACAACTTGGTATCAGAGCGTACCGGGTTTGAATACTTTGGGTACGTGGGAAGTGATTAGTATCACAATGGGTTCGTCTCGTTTGATAGAGACTTAGTGTAATGATTACATACTTATATGATAACATGTTTATGTGACTATGTGGGTATGGAATGTAGTTTCTAAGATGTTGATTGGACCCTTGAGTTTCTGAAAGTCTTGTTGGAAAGGCACTTGATCAATGTTGTTTCCAACCGGAACTTTAGTGACGCCTCGGGACTATCATTATCCAGGAATGAAATTCGTAGGTGCTTATGTGATTATGTGCTTACGTGGTATGATTTATTGTTGTCCAATGTATTAGGACGCGAGTGTTGTAGTTTTGGCACACTTAGTAATGTGCTAACGCCTTTGTTACCTGTATTAGAATGTCAGGGCGAGGAAGTTTTGATTTCCCTCCTTCGGCTCGGGAAGAATTGAGGAAACAGTTTGTGGGGTTACGCCAAGGTACTACACCTTTGGTACAATTTGAAGCGTGGTTTGCTAACCTGTCAATGTTTGCTCCAGAGTTAGTGGAGACGGAGGAATTGCGTTGTGCGGAGTTTGAGAGTAAGCTGTGTGACGACATCCGTGTTAGGATTGCGGGTTCTTGGAATAGGAGTTACAATGTGCTTGTTAAAGCTGCGACTCATGTGGAGGCAGCAGTACTAGCTATGGGGCAAAATAGGGAAGGGGCCACGATTATGAGTGTTGGTCGGGTTAGGGAAGAGGTCATTTCGGCGACTCCTGTGATTCAGAGTGTTGGTAGGCCTTCTAAGAAACAGAAGGGTTTTAATCCGCAGCAATTTCAAAGAACTTTGTCTGGCTCCACTTTTCCAGTGCCTAGTCTAGATTCGGGTAAGGATGAACGGGAGGTTGTTACTTGTTTCAAGTGTGGTCTGCTGGGCCACAAGGTTTCGGTTTGCCCTCAGAAGAAGAGGGCTAGATTGGCAGTTCGACCAGTAGTAGCACCACTAGAATCTTTTGGCCAACCGGGCTCAGTGGAGAAGCAGTTGTTGGGGTCTTCATCAACCCAGACTTTGAACCAATCTCGTACTCAGGCACCGCCTACTTGTTGGGTGTGTAATCAGCCAGGTCATATTCGACGTTTTTGTAAACAGCTGGGGGCTTCTTTAAGGGTTTTGCAACCTAGTCAGGCTCAGTTTCATTCGACTGGGCAAGAGCAGTGTCGTTTTGGGGGACTAGCAGGCCAGACTTCGCGGACCTCAGTAGAGTCGAGTTCCAAAGCCCCAGTTGGGGAAGTTTGTGGTTGTTCCCGATGTGGACAGAGGGGACACGTCGGTAGTTCTTGTCCGTGGCTTGGGAGCTCGTAGATTATCTTATGTTTGGAGTTGACCAACTTTGGTGGTCTAGCAAGGGGCAGCAGTGGTGGTGATACCGATGGGCTGATTTTATTTTGACTAATTCGTTTTGTCATCAGTGGATTATTGTTTTGTGACTATTAGGTTCGGTTGTGTAACCTATGTGTTCTGGGAATGTTGAAACATTTAAACTATTTGGTTATCTATATATATATATATATATATGCCTTGTTTGTTAATTTCCATGGATTGGGTGGATTGGAGCTAGTTATAGCTCTAAAGTTTTATTAATGTAATAAGCTGCTGTAAGACCATAAAATTTTTGGTATAGATGCATTTTATGCGTGTGACTTGATTTGGGAAAGATAAGGGCTAAGGAGCCATGTGTTCATAAGTTGAGAACCACCGATAGTTGCGTGTCTTAACCCTGGCAATATTGGGGCGAGAACTGTTTTACTTGCCGAGTGTGTGGGATTTTAGGGGTGTTACCCATTTAAAATTTTGTGCGTGGTATAGATTTTGGTCTACTGACGGGTGAACTCGAGAGGATGCGAAGTGGGCGATTTATACTAGTTGTTGTATGTATTTAATATGGTGTCCTACGGGGGCATAATGCGTAATTTTGTTAAGATTGGACTGTACCTTCATGGTAGGTAGTGTTGCCAAGATTGTATGTGTACTGTTTGGCCGTTTTGAGTAAAGGGACGTTAGTCCCTATATAAGGTAGTGGTTGTCGTATCGGGAGTGGTATGTTGTGAGTAGCCTGGTACTATATCTCGGGCAGTAGTATAATGGGTGTTTCCTAAGTTTTCTAGATTCCTTTATTTGGATCGAAGGTAATAGATTCGCACCTTAGCATTGGCTAGTGGTCTAGCACGGGGGTTGGGTGTCTTGGTTGTACCCTCGGGGTGAGTGACAGATGAGAGTCAAAATAAAAGATAGACCCTATAGGTCGTTGGTGGATGAAGGTACTATGTTGGCTTGTATGATCGGTATGAGCGGCTACTTGGTAGTATTGAATGTCACGGTGTAGCAAACCCGGTTAGTTAACTCAGTACGAGGGAAGGAGTAGGCAAATTTTGTTACTCCAAGTTCAGTTGAGATGGTGAGGAAATCTCTAAATATGGGAGTTTGCACAGTGCGACGCAGGATAGTGTGTGGTTGATATGTTGCATGTTGATGCAAGAGGGGAAAATGGTTGCCTATGGCTCACGTCAGTTGAAAATTCATGAGAAGAATTACCCTACGCATGATTTAGAGTTAGCAGTTGTGATACTTGCCTTGAAGATTTGGAGGCATTATCTTTATGGTGAGAGGTTCGAGGTATTCTCTAATCACAAGAGTCTGAAATATCTGTTTACACAGAAAGACTTGAACTTGAGGCAGAGGAGGTGGATGGAGTTTATTAAGGATTATGACTTCGAGTTGCACTATCATCCGGGAAAGGCCAATGTTGTGGCTGATGTCCTTAGCAGGAAATCTATTGGTGACGTAGTTAGTATAACCATCCGGGAGTAGGAGATGTTGGGTGCACTTGGGGAGTTTGATTTGCTTTTGGGTGAATCCGTTGAGGCTGCGGCCTTGTTTTCTGTTGTTGCGCAGCCTACACTTGCGACTTGAGTGTTAGAGGCTCAGAGGGGTGATCTTGAGGTAGAATCTCTCCGAGAGAAGATTTCCAGTGGGAAGGTTGAGAAGGGTTTAGCGGTGTATCCCGACCTGAGTGTGAGATACCGAGACCGTTTGTTTGTGCCGGAGTCTTGCCGAGAGGAGGTACTCCGAGAGTTTCATCATTCGCGCCTTGCGGTGCATCCGGGAGGCACTAAGATGTATCGGGATTTGGGTCGCCAGTTTTGGTGGCGGGGTATGAAGAGGGATGTGGCAGCTTTCGTATCTAAGTGCCTTACTTGTCAGCAAGTGAAGGCCGAGCATCAGAGGCCAGCGGGTTTGTTGCAACCCTTGCCTATTGCCGAGTGGAAGTGGGAGCATGTCACTATGGACTTCGTTGTGGGTCTTCCGAGGACTCAGCGGGGTAGTGATAATATTTGGGTGGTTGTAGACCGGTTGACAAAGTCAGCGCACTTCATTCCTATGCGTGTTAGAGATTTGGTAGATCATCTTGCCGACTTATATATTCGGGACATGGTGAAGTTGCACGGGGTCCCAGTGACGATCGTCTCAGATAGAGATCCTCGTTTCACTGCCAGGTTATGGCAGAGTTTGCAGAGTGCTTTAGGCACTAAGTTGACTTTTAGCACGGCTTATCATCCTCAAACTGACGGGCAGTCCGAGCGTACTATTCAGATCCTTGAGGATATGCTTCGGGGTTGTGTTCTCGACTTTAGTGGGTCGTGGGAGAGGCACTTACCATTAGTGGAGTTTGCCTACAACAACAGTTTTCAGTCTAGTATCGGTATGGCACCATTTGAGGCCTTGTATGGCCGACCGTGTAGGTCTCCAGTTTGTTGGGCCGAGGTAGGTGATGCACCTTTGTTGGGTCCAGAGTTAGTGAGGGAAACGACGGAGAAGGTTGAGCTTATCCGTAGGGGGCTTGTTACGGCTCAGAGTCGTCAGAAATCTTATGTCGACCGTAGGAGGAGACCTTTGGTGTTTGAAGTGGGTGATCATGTCTTTATGAAGATATCACTTAGGCGGGGTTTAGTGAGGTTTGGAAAGAGTGGGAAGTTGTCCCCTCGGTTTATTAGTCCTTTTGAGATCCTTGAGAGGATTGGAGAGGCTGCATATCGCTTAGCTTTACCACCGCAATTATCCGGAGTTCATGACGTGTTTCATGTGAGTATGCTTCGGAAGTATGAGCCGGATCCATCACATGTATTGGATTGGACCGATTTAGTTGTTGATGAGAATGTTTCGTATGAGGAGAGACCAATTCGGGTCTTGGATAGGCGGGATCAAGTTTTGCGAGGCAAAACCATCCCTTTGGTGAAAGTTCTGTGGAAGCATCACGGAATGGAAGAAGCCACTTGGGAACGTGAGTTGGAAGTCCGTGAGAAATATCCGGATATGTTTATTGATTTGTAATCTTGTATTTAGATTATATAATATTGTGGAACTTGAGAATTTTATATATGTCTTAAGTTGGAAAACATTGATAATGCTTTGAGTTTAATGTTAGCATTTTGAACTTGCCTTTTTATGGAAGTGGAATATAACATTTATATATTGAATGTGTTGTTTATATCATGAGATTGAATGTGATATGGAAATTGTTAACATTGAAAGGAATAATGCATAATAATGATGCAGGTTGAAATATATGTTAATTTATACATATTGTGAGATGCCTCTTGATAAGAGATGAAGTGACTGGGATTGAGTCAAGTTATTGTTTATTGTTTTATAATATCTTTGGGAATTGAGAAATCTTGTTTTTGAAAACTTATGCTTAATTTCGGGGACGAAATTCTTTTAAGGGGGGGAGGTTATAGCGACCCCGGTCTTTTCCCATTTGATTATTGTATCTGGACTTATGTTCCGTGGATTCCGTGGTCATATTATTGTTGTTGTCATCCTTTAACGTCATTGTTTGAGTCTTAGAGTGTGTTAGACCTGTTGCAGGTGAGTGGTTTGAGTCTGGGATCAAACCCCAGATTTTTGAAGTTTCAGCCTTTCCGCTCGAGCGGACCTTCTTGCGCTCGAGCGGAGATTGCACACTTCCAGTATTTTTGAACCCTGCAAAATTTCTGCAGGTGTGATATCTACGCTCGAGCGGGATTTCTGAGCTCGAGCGGGTTGAGCTCGAGCGGTATTGTTGACGCTCGAGCGGGTAGTGTGTTCTTCGCGTGGGTTCTGGAATGGGAGAATCTACGCTCGAGCGGTTAACATTGCGCTCGAGCGGACATTGTTTTGTTCTTTACGCTCGAGCGGTGTTTTGTGCGCTCGAGCGGGCCTGTCGAGTTTAAATACGCGGCAGCGTGTTTTAAAACAGTTTTTCAGCCTCTTTCAGTTTATAAAACCCTAGGTTACGAGTTTTCTCTCTCCCAACTCATCTTTTCTCCTAGGATTGATCTATCTAGAGTGGATTTCTACCCTAGTTCCTTCACAAATAAGATAGAGGAGAGTGAGGGCTTTCATTTAATCGGAGCAATTATTGGTTTGGAGTACTTTGAAGTTTTGGGCATCCTCTTCATCTTCTTCTTTTTGAGTTATATCTTCGAGGTAGGGATTTCCTACTCCATTTATACGCTTTAATCCTAAGTGGTGGTATTTTGGTATGTGGGGGTAGTTTGGTAATTTTGGGAGAAATCTTAGGGTTTGTCATAGATTAATTTATATAATTAATTTAAGGGAAGATTGTGATATTGGGTTTAATTCATGAGATTGGGGAATTTAGTGGTTTAATGATGTAATTGGTTAGTTTAAATACTTACCTTTGAGAATGTTGAAATTACATTTGTTGTTATATTTATTTCTTGTTTAGAAATAATTGTTTTGGGCTATCGGTGGAGGATAGCCATGATTGTTGTAGACATTGCATGTGGATTAGGCAAAATTGAAACTAATCATTTGGTTAAGTTGTTGAGTATAAAGGTTGGAATAATACATTAAATTTATGTATTGATTTATTATGTATAAGACTTTATGTTTATATGCATTACTTGTGTATGGGAGGAGATAGGGGATGTACTCCACGGTTTAGGGGAAGATGGGGGATGTACCTCTAAACCGGTTAATGATTATGGGAAGATAGGGGATGAACCCAGGGTTGCTGCTTATATGCGCGCCTATAGCAGAGATACAGCTCATATGCTTATCTATTTGTTGTTGATATGATACATCACCACCATGTGTATCAGTTGGGAAGTATAGAAGTGGATTTGATTGAGATTGTTATAACACCAGTATGTGTGTTTATTTTGTTACGAGAAAGGTTTAACCTGATTTGTTATCCATGTTGAGTTGTTTGGCCAGGTTCTGTGCCATAGTTGGAAGGTGAGTTATGCCATAGACAAAGTGTCATAGGCAATGTAGACATTCGTGTCATAAAATTGTAAATTGATTATTTGGTGTTAACCATGTATCGGATGCTACTGCTTTAGTTAATTCTTATGCTTGGTTTAGTATTTCTCTATTGGGCTGTGGCTCACCCTATATGGGAACTTCATTTTCAGGTTCAGGCGGTGCACTACCTCCAAGAACTTAGCTTGTGAGGACTTGGACTCGAAGACTTGTTCTATTTTATTTGCTTTATTTGAACTATGTAAACATTCAAGCCTAGGGCTTTATTTGTTTTGAGTTAGAACTCATGAAATTGTGTCCAAGTATTGGCTTGGCAAGATGTAAGCCCGTAGGGCATTTATTGTGATGTTTTATTTCGTAATACTCTGATGATTGAAATAATATAATGTTTTCTTTTAATGATGCATGTCTTGTTTTATATTTAATGGGTTTAATTTTGAGGGCGTTACATGAATTGCCAAACTATTTGACACAGACTAGACAATACCCCTACAATAAAGTAGTTGCCTCAACCATAATGAGTTTTTTAAGTAAAAATTGTGATAAATAAGATAATATTAAAATAATTAGTAAAATTTGTATTAATACAAATTAGATATGGAGGGAAAATTTATATGTCGAATATAGAAAAGATAGAAAAAAACTAAAGAATAAGCATAAGAGAATATGATAAAAAATAATTTCTCTTTCTTAAAAAGAAATAAAGAATAAGCATAAGAGACCAAAATTAATTATAAATTTATGCTTAATAGGTAATGTCATATATTATGAATAAATTTATTATTTGCATATTATTTTTATTTACTATCATTACCAAAGTATTTGTTTTAAAATAAGTGAAAAGTAAATATTGGCTTGAGAATAGATTATTTTAATAATTTTTAAATTTTTTAGTTAAAATATAAGGTAAAAAAATTTGTATGTGTGAAATAACTTTTTAATTTTTTTATCAAAAAATAAGTAAAAAATAGAGAGAAAAAGAATATTTGATGTCATGTTTTTGGCTACTTTACTAGGCTAAAATATTTGTGTTTGAGAAGGTGGTTGATTTTTTTGTAGTTAGATATGATGTCTGTGAGAGAAAAAATGAAATGATAATGAGTTTGATGTGACATTTTGCCTTCTTAGCTATTTTCTATTGTCTTTTTGTGAATTTTAGCCCAAAATGCAAAAAAAAAAAAAAAAAAAAAAAAAAAAAAAGCATTTGCCAAACACGACCATTACCTATGTACCCATCTATCATTATTGTACACACTTTTTTAATTATCTTGAGTCCTATGCAGACCTAATAAGACCATCATTTTTAAATAAAATATTTATTTTTTTCTTTATTTCAATTGAATTCTATTGTAAAAAAAAAAAAAAATCACAATATAAAATTAAAAAATAAAATGTATTAAAAATACTTAATAGATTAGTAATGCTATAAATAAAAAAATTCATGCATACTGTTATTAGACAAATATTAATAAGTGTTCCCATGGCACTTGTTAATATTGAGAATGTGTAAAAAAATATATTGAAAAAATAATTAAATTAAAAATATATATATTAAATTTAATAATAAAATTTTCAGAATTAACATATTTTTTGTCCTTATTATTCCTTAACAAGTGTCCCATTCACTTCAAAATAAATTTTTTTTTAAAAAAAACTATTGAAAATGCATTTATTTATAATAATGATATAACCACATAATTTTTATAAATTTTTTTATATAATTTTATGCATGAATACAATTTTTTAATTAATATTTTATTTTTTATTCACATTATCATATTTTGTAGGTCGAGAATATCATAGAAATAAGAAACAAAATATTTAATAAAAAAATAAAAGATTAAATCTATTTGTGATATGTCAAGAAGATGATTGGTTGATAATTAAATTGTAAAAGTGCTAAATATGTTTTGGAGAATTTGATTTCACTAAGGCCGTCAATATTCCATTCATACAATTTTTTGGCAGAAATTGAAAATTGATTATTGATATTGGTTTCATCAAATTAAAGATAAGGCGATATGGGTTTGGCGTACCAATTTTTTTAAAGTAGTAGGGTTTACTTTTGGATGTACTATTTTATTTAGATTAGTAGTTTGAAATTATTGTTCTAATTGACTAATTTCATGATTAGTAGTTGTAGATATGTCTGAGTCAAAGTCAACATGTAAAGGTAGTTGTTGAGTTAATACAGTAATCCCTTTTTCCTTAGAAGTGTATAACTTGGTAAATACTTGTTCAAACTGTATTAGTATCATGGGTGACTAAACTTAATTTATTTCGAGTGTCAAGTGGTTTTTCCAAAGTTTTACTAGTGGATGTATGACTATTTGATTAATCATGAAAAGTAGTTTCAATTTTGTCTAATTGTTTACCAATAGGTTTTAAACATTGATTAGTATAATTATTTTGTTCAATTACTTTTTTAATTTTAGATTCATCACCAAGAAGCTTAAAAGGAGAAGCATGTAGGATTGATCCTTTATGTTCAATGAAGATGATTTCTAAAGGAGGATGACTAGAAGAAACTGTAATATTAGGGGAGGTTTTCCATTTAGCCTTTGTAATAGTATTTATCTTTTGATAATAATTTTCAAAATAATCAAAGAAATTGACTTCGGTACGTATTTCATTCATAAATTTATACCATTTCTTGGTTATTTTAGATTGTTGTTGGCCAGTATATTGAGCTCTATATGTTTGTCGTTTTAATTTATTATCTTTGGATTTAAATTCATCATATAGTTTATTGAGATTGGGCGTAAAAGGTTTATTAATAGTTAATAATTGTGGGTTAATTGGAGGAACTACTTCAAAATCCGTTTGAGTGGGTGATTCTTGAGATGTGATATCTTCTTCATGAAGATGTGTTTGTGTTAAATAAACAGGTTTACTAATTTGAGAGGTAGAGGAATTATCTATGCCTTTTAACTTACTATTAGTAGTGTGTGAAAGTTGATCAATGTGAAGTTTTCTATCTTTTCGAGTAAAGAAAGGGATACTAAGAATTTCATCTTCGTCAGTACGGATACTAGAGGTACTATGACGAGAAGATTGACCACAATTTAGGCGATTAAAACGTATGTGGACAGTACTATCCTCGTATTGTTGGATTTGTTGAATATCATTACTACCAGATTAGTGTGGGTGAGAATAATTTTCATTGACTGTAACCCAATTATCTGGAAGAGTGACTTTGTTCCAACAAATAGTGGTAGGGACATCTATATTGATTTCATCAGTATTATCTTGTATTATTACGGTTTTATCTTTCGGGCTTTTAACTAAGCTTGAACATTAAGATTAGTTTTTATGCATTTATAATAGATACGGTAAATTAAAGCAATAGAATGAGCACTACCAAGCATTTTAGTGAATGCACCAGAAATTTGGATATTTAATGTTAAAACTTTTAATATGTGAGGATCACGAAGACTTAAAGTAAAATCAGGGAAACAATTAAAATGAACAGGTCCTTTATGAAGACCAGATTCCATCATACCCATTAAACTATCATAATAATTAATAAATCGAGCATCTCTTAAATATAACAAAACAGAATAATTACGACCTTGAGTAGTTAATGGTTTGATTGCTACTTGTATTAAACCTATATGAATAAAATTATGACCAATGGATAAATGTTTTTTGATTGACTCTTTAGTCAGTAATTGACATGTTTCTTGGATTTTTGTTAAAGCATACACTTTTTTACCAGTTTTTCCATGTAAATCAATATTAAAATATGACTTTAAAAAACTAGTTTTATAGATTTCTTTAATTGGTACTTTTGGGATATTCCAACTCAAATCTATTTTTAAATCTTGAAATTCATATTCCTCTTCGTTTACTACTATATCAAGTATAGGAGCTAAAGTAGTAGATCTAGAGCTGACTGAAGAGTTACTTCGGAATAATCAACTCATTGTTCTAAATGCGGTAAATTGGATCAAGGGAATCTAAATTATTGGTTAACTTATCATATTTTCACATACTATGTGTTTGCACATACCCTCTCCGAGAAACCCCTATATCCATCAAAAGCCTATCTTAAGGACTTACACAGGATGTTGGACGAAAGGTGGGTGGCTACTAGCAGAGTGGAAAATGGATGAAAAGTTGAGAAGAATAAATAAAGCTTGAAACAATTGTACACAGATAGAATAGAGAAGAATTAAACAGAAATAACTAATCAATAAGCTAACATCAACAAACTTGGCTCTGATACCAAAAAGACAGAGAAACTCGCGGAAGACAGAATTTCTGTTGATGTTAGCTTATTGATCAATTATTTCTGTTTAATTTTTCTCTATTCTATCTTTGTACAATTGTTTCAAGCTTTCTTTATTCTTCTCAACTTATCATCCATTTTCCACTCTACTAGTAGCCACCCCATCTTTCGTCCCACATCATGTGTAAGTCCTTAGGATAGGCTTTTGATGGATATAGGGGTTTCCCGGAGAAGGTATGTGCAAACACATAGTATGTGAAAATATGATAAGTCAAACAAGAATTTAGATTCTCTTGATCCAATTTACTACATTTAGAACACTGAGTCAATTATTCCGAAGTAACTCTTCAGTCAGCTCTAGATCTACCACTTTAGCTCCTATATCTGATACAGTAGTAAACGAAGAGGAACATGCATTTCAAGATTTAAAAATAGATTTAAGTTGGAATATCCCAAAAGTACCAATTAAAGAAATCTATAAAATCAGTTTTTTAAAGTCATCTTTTAATATTGATTTACATGTAAAAACTGTTGAAAAAGTGTATGCTTTAACAAAAATCCAAGAAACATGTCAATTACTGACTAAAGAGTCAATCAAAAAACGTCTTTCCACTAGTCATAATTTTATTCATATAGGTTTAATGCAAGTAGCAATCAATCCATTAACTACTCAATGACGTAATTCTTCTGTTTTGTTATGTTTAGGAGATGCTCGATTTATTAATTATTATGATAGTTTAATGGGTATGATGGAATCTGGTCTTTATAAAGGACCTGTCCATTTTAATTGTTTCTCTGATTTTACTTTAAGTCTTCGTGATCCTCACATATTAAAAGTTTTAACATTAAACATCCAAATTTCTGGTGCATTCACTAAAGTGCTTGGAGTTGTAACACCCTCAAAATAATAACAAAAAACTCTACAATATTAACATGCATTGATATATAAAAGATCAACATCCTTCTATTCATCAGAGTATTTCCTTACAAAAAGTATTACATGTTGATAACAAAAGTAAACGCCCCATGGGCTTACAACTTTCCAAGCCAACACTTGGTTACAAGAAATGAGTACTAACTCATATACACATTAAGCCCTAGGCCTGAATTTACATGTAATACATCAAAAGGAAAATAACATCCAAAAAGTCTGGCTGCCTCTAGCCTCCCAAGCTATGTCCTTGGAGGTGGCATGCTACCTGTACCTGAAAATGATGTTCCCATATAGGGTGAGCCACAGCCCAGTAGAAATACACTAAACCAGCTATGAACAATGACTAAAAGATTAGCAGTTGATAGATGGCCAACACAGATACATCCACTTATATCACCTTACAATTACATGACATACAAGTCCATGTTATTTTTTTTTATTTTCTCATTTCATTTTCGGTAGATAAGCATACTAGCTAAATCAATACATCAACAGATAAGCATATTAGCTATATCAACGTCTCAGCAGATAAGTATAAGAACTATATCTCATAACCAAAGATAAGCATATGAGCTATATCTACTCTTCTCTAGACAAGCATATGAGCCGTGTCTATACTTCTCAAAGATAAGCATATGAGCTATATCTACGGAGTTCATCCCCTTTTCTCCTCCCAACACTATCCGGTTTAGAGGTACATCCCCTATCTTCCCCTAAACCGCGGAGTACATCCCCATCTCCTCCTCTACACACAATGTATATAAACACAAAGGTTCTACATACAATCAATCAATACATAAAGTTAATGTATTCGTTCAACCGTCAAGTTCCATGACACATTCCATTGATTAGTTTTCGTTTGCCTAATCATCATGCATTGTCTACAACAATCAAGACTATCCTCCACCGATAGCCCAAATCAGTTATTTCTAAACAGGAAATAAATGCACAAAATGGATAATATATCAACATTTCAATTTGGTGAGCGATAAATAATTCAACTACACCCTTTAATCCCATACATTCCAAATTTCAACATTTCTAATGCAATTCCTCATTTCCTTTAATTAATTATATACATTAATTAATTAAAACAATTTGGGCAAGATCCCATAATTAACAAAACAACCCTAAGGTCCTGTTTTTATTCATAATCCCTCATCTATCTCATCTTTCTATGCCAAACTTGCATTTAGGCTTATTATAAACAAAACCCCAACTTTTGTAAAATTACACAAAAGGGCCAAATTTCCTCAAAACTACCCAACAACACCCAACATATCAAAATGCTAAAATTTAAAGACAAAATCCATAAGAAAGAGTAGGATATCCCTACCTCAAAGTTTGAGCTCCAACAAAGAAGATGAAGAAAACGAAAATGCTCCAAATCACAAACTTTTCGGATCAAAAGGTAGCCCTCGACGATCAACAACTTTTTTGTAAAGGCCAAAGGTGAGGAAATCACTCCTATTAGATCAATACCTAGAGAGAAGGTAGAGCTCTAGAGTGAGAAGCTCAACAATGGTGTTTTTGGAAAAGTAAGAGAGAGAAGAGATGTGAAAAAGTGATTCCAAAAAGTCAAAACTCGGAGCTTTAACCCAGTCGCCCCGCTCGAGCGTCCAAACCCCCGCTTGAGCGGCACTCACAGACTCTCGCTCGAGCGGCCAATCCCCCGCTCGAGCGGCGGATGCACACTCTCAGAACTTTCTGCAGACAGGTCCCCGCTCGAGCGCCCAACTCCCCGCTCGAGCGTCACTCACAACCTCCCACTCGAGCGGCCAATCCCCCGCTCGAGCGTCCAACACTACACAGGAAATGCTGGATGGGTGTATTCCCCGCTCGAGCGTCAAAACCCCCGCTCAAGCGGCCAAGCAACAACAAGTTCCCCGCTCGAGTGCCAAAAGCTCCACTCGAGCGGACAGGCCAAAATCTGGGCAACTACTTTTGGTTCTAAGTTCAACCAACCTGTAACAAACCTGCTCAACACATCCTATAACTCAAATGCAAGGTATGAAAGGATGTAAACAAGGTTTAAACAACTGCAAACATCTACGGAACCTAGTCCGGATCACTGTACAACAAGGGGTAAAACCCGGGATCGCTATAGCTTGGTGGTGCTCATTCTATTGCTTTAATTTACCGTATCTATTATAAATGCATAAAAACTAATCTTAATGTTCAAGCCTTAGTTAAAAGCCCGAAAGATAAAACCATACTCATACAAGGTAGTACTGATGAAACCAATATAGATGTCCCTGCCACTATTTGTTGGAACAAAGTCACTCTTCCAGATAATTGGGTTACAGTCAATGAAAATTATTCTCACCCACACCAATCTGATAGTAATGATATTCAACAAATCCAACAATATGAGGATGGTACTGTCCACATACGTTTTAATCGCCTAAATTGTGGTCAATCTTCTCATCATAGTACCTCTAGTATCCCTACTGAAGAAGATGAAATTCTTAGTACCCCTTTCTTTACTAAAAAAGATAGAAAACCTTACATTGGTCGACCTTCACACACTACTAATAGTAAGTTAAAAGACATAGATAATTCCTCTACCTCTCAAATTAGTAAACCTGTTTATTCAACACAAATACATCTTCATGAAGAAGATACCACATCTCAAGAATCACCCACTCAAACAGATTTTGAAGTAGTTCCTCCAGTTAACCCACAATTATTAAGTATTAATAAACCTTTTAAACCCAATCTCAATAAACTATATGATGAATTTAAATCCAAAGATAATAAATTAAAACGATAAACATATAGGGCTCAATATATTGACCAACAACAATCTAAAATCACCAAGAAATGGTGTAAATTTATGAGTGAAATACGTACCGAAGTCAATTTCTTTGATTATCTTGGAAATTATTATCAAAAGATAAATACTATTACAAAGACTAAATGGATTACCTTCCCTACTACTATAGTTTCTTCTAGTTATCCTCCTTTAGAAACCATCCTCATTTAACATAAAGGATCAATCCTACATACTTCTCCTTTTAAGCTTCTTGGTGATGAATCTAAAATTAAAAAAGTAATTGAACAAAATAATTATACTAATCAATGTTTAAAAGCTATTGGTAAACAATTAGACAAAATTGAAACTACTTTTCATGATTATTCAAATAGTCATACATCCACTAGTAAATCTCTGGAAAAACCACTTATTAACCTTCCTCGCACTCGAAATAAACTAAGTTTAGTCACCCATGATATACAATTGAAACCATTGAACAATTATTTACCAAGTTATTTACCCCTTCTAAAGAAAAAAAGATGACTGCATTAACTCAACAACTACCTTTACATGTTGACTCTGACTCAGACATATCTACAACTATTATTCATGAAATTAATCAATTAAAACAACAATTTCAAACTATTAATCGAAATAGAATAGTACATCGAAAACTAAACCCTACGACTCTTACAAAAAAATTGGTACACCAAACCCACACCGCCTTATCTTCAATTTGAAGAAACCAATATCAATAATCAATTTTCAGTTTCTGTCAAAAAATTGTGTGAATGGAATATTGATGGCCTTAGTGAAAATCAAATTCTCCAAAAATTAAATCAGATGTCAATGGTCGCCAATAGTTATCTTAGTAATTATCCCGATTATACTTAACCTGAGATAGTCTCTCTACTTACCTCTGGTTTTACTGGTATGCTTAAATCATGGTGGGACAAATACCTCACTAATGATATGCGTGAAGCTATTCAACATGCAATCCAAATAGATGAAAATCAATTTCCTATCTTTGATGAAGAAATAGGAATGAGTAAGCCTGATGGAATTAATACTTTAATCTTCACTATAATCAGACATTTTATTAGAACACCTACTAATGTTCATTCTCGTATCCATGACCAACTTAGTAATCTTACTTGCCTCACATTAAGTGATTTTCGTTGGTATAAAGATGTCTTTATGTTTAGAGTTATGCTTCGCGATAATTGTACTAAGTCATTTTGAAAAGAAAAATTTATTAATGGGTTACCCAATCTTTTTGCTCACAAAACGAGGGATGTCCTTAGTCAACCTACTGGTATCGTAGAATATGATAATTTAACCTATGGTGATATTATTAGTACAATTCAAAAAGAATGATTAAAAATGTGTATAGATATGAAACTTAGTCAAAAAGCTGCTAGGGATAAACACAAGGCTAAATATGAATTAGGCAACTTCTGCGAACAATATAGTCTATCTCCTGTAGCACCTTCATGACGAAAACATAATAAAAATAAAAATAAATCTTCACACAAATCACATACTAAATATTGAAAGAAATATTCACCTTCAAAATCACTTGATAAATATTATGCTAAACCTAAAAAGAAACGTCATAGGAAAACCAAACACTATAAAAAGTCAAAATCTACACAAGATGTTACTTGTTATAATTGTGGTAAAAAGGGTCGTTATTCTTAATCAATTACAAATCACTGAAGAAAATCAACATCAAATATTTGAAATATTCAAATTAGACAACCAATCTCCTCATCTATCTAGTACTTCATCTAGTGAAACTAGTAATCCTAACCTTTCCAATGATACTTCTAATTACTATTCTCCTAGTGATACTACTGATAATAATCAAATTGAATTAGGATGTAATGACACTTGCTGTGAAGAAATCAATGTTCTTAGTAAATCACAACAAGAAGAAGATTCATTAATTGAATTAATCAGTAAATAAAACAATCCTGAATTGAAAAAAAAAATACTAATAAATTAAAATCTTTACTAATGAATAAAGATAAGAAACCTCATCAAAATAAACTAATCATTAGTCTCACTACTACTTTGGAAAGATTCAGAAAAGCTCAACATAAAGAAGTGACTTTACAAGATTTACAGAAAGAAATAAATCAAATTAAATTAACTCTTAAAGAATTAAAAAATAAAGATAAGTCATTAGAAGACGAAATTGCAATATTAAAAATTAATAAAGGTCTTAATGATTTTCAAAATAATGATACTTCCTCTGATGAATCTAATACTAGTCATAATCCCAACTGTGTTATCTTTGATAATCAATCTACCAAATCTCATAGTGATAATGATAATCAAAATAATAAATTAAATATAATCAATAGAATTAATATTCAAAAATGGAATGCAAAAGTCAAACTTATAATTAATAACTTTGAGATTGAAGTCATAGCCCTAACTGACACCGGCGTTGATTTAAATTGTATTCAAGAATATTTAATCCCCACAAATAATTATCATAAAACTAGTGAACAAATAAGTTCTGCTAATGGAAGTCAAATGCATATTAAATATAAATTACCCAAGATTCATATTTGTCAAAACAATGTATGTTTTAAAATATCATTTGTCCTAGTAAGAAACATGACAGATAAAGTCATTCTAGGCACCCAATTTATTTTCCTATTATATCCATTTACCACTACTAATTCTGGTATCACGACACAAGCCTTTGGTCACACAATAACCTTCAAATTTTTAACTCCTAAAATCCGAGAATTAAATCAACTAAAAGAATGTTACATACCCCAATCTATTAATTGATTAACAAAACATCTAAAATTTCTCAAAGAAGAAGTAAACTACAAAAGAGTTGAATCTCAATTAACAAATCCTATTCTTATTTCCAAAATTGAACAATTTAAAAGTAATTTAGAAACTACCGTTTGTTCTACTATACCTAGCACTTTCTGGCATAGGAAAAAACATATCGTCACACTTCCTTATATTAAAAATTTTAATGAACGATTAATTCCTACTAAATCCAGACCAATCCAAATGAATAATGAATTAGTAGAAATGTGTAAAAAAGAAATTACTGAATTAATAAATAATAAAATCATTAGTAAAAGTAAATCCCCATGGCCTTGCCCTGCATTTTATTTAATAAAAATGTTGAACTTGAACATGGGACCACGACTAGTCATTAATTATAAGCCTTTAAACAAAGTTCTAGAATGGATCAGATATCCAATCCCCAATAAAAAAGATCTAATTAAAAGACTCAATCAAGCTGTCATCTTTAGTAAATTTGATCTTAAAATTTGATTTTGGCAAATACAAATTCACCCTAATAATAGATATAAAACTACTTTTACTACACCTTTTGGTCATTATGAATGAAATGCCATGCCTTTTGGTTTAAAAGATGCACCTAGTGAATTTCAAAATATCATGACCAAAATATTTAATCCTTTTAGTCAATTTTCTATTGTTTACATAGATGACATTCTTATTTTCTCCAAGTCAATAGATGAACATTGGAAACATCTCCACTCATCCCTTCAGATTATCAAACATAATGGCTTAGTCATCTCTGTACCTAAAATCAAGTTATTTCAAACCAAGGCCAGATTTTTAGGTTATGACATATACCAAAGTACTATTCTTCCAATTAGTTGATCTATTGAATTTGCTTCTAAGTTTCCTGATGAAATCTTAGACAAAACCCAATTACAACGATTCATAGGTTCTCTTAATTACATTGCTGAATTCTATCAAGACCTTAGGAAAACCTGTCAACCCTTTTTTGATCGGTTGAAAGATAATCATCCTCCATTGTCTTCTAGTCATACTGATATTGTTCAACAAGTTAAGAAATATGTCAAAACTTTGCCTTGTCTTGGTATTTCGACTGAGAATTCATTCAAAATCATTCAAACTGATGCCTCTGACATTGGTTCTGGTGGCATCCCCTTTTAGAAAGTCACTCTCAAGTCTTCTGAGCAACCTGTTCATTTTCGTTCTGGTGTTTGGAACAAAACATAGAAAAATTATAGTACTATTAAAAAAGAAATTTTATTTATTATACTATGTGTTAGTAAATTTCAAGATGATATTTTAAATCACAAATTCTTGATACATGTTAATTGTAAAAGTGCTAAATATGTTTTGGAAAAAGATGTTCAAAATATTGCTAGTAAGCATATTTTTGCTTGTTGGCAATCTATCTTAAGTATCTTTGATTTTGATATTGAATATATTCCTAGTAATCAAAATTTTATTCCTGATTTCTTTACTTGAGAATTTTTACAGGGGAGATAGTGCTCATGCCTACTCCTTGTTGTTCTACACACAAGTTACAAGTCACTTGATATCGCAAAATTATTCGTCATTATGCCTTTCAAATTGCCTACTTAAAATCCATTGATCAAGATCCTTACCTTCAATTTCACCAGATTAGAAGTCACTGCAATCTAATTGCCCATTACACTAATCTTCTCAATTTTCATATTGACAAACTAGATCTCCTCAGTAGATACTAATTTATTTCTATCTTACAGATGACAAGTCACAAACCTTCCACAAAGCCTCTTGCCATCGTGCCAACTAGTCAACCTAATGTTGCATCCCCAGTTGATATAGTTAACCGATACCAAATTCTTGGTAACATTCATAAACCTAGTTACACTTCAGCTCTGGCTTCAGACCCCTTTGCGTGTTAGTCAATTACTCCTATGCCATTTAATTATCCAATCAAATCTACACCAAGAACAAATTATGTTCTTAAACCTCAGTCATCAAATCTTTTCTACGAGGAACCAATCCACAAAAATATTCACAATGTCCTTGAATTAGTTAAATCATATTTCCCTTATGGATGACATTTCATTCCTTCTCATCCAGACAAGTCAATTACTTTTTACAAGGATATTCTCTTCCATCACAAGTCCATAGTTATTAAACCTATCTATGTTCGAGTCAATACTAGTAAAATCATCTACCACTCCTTATATATACACAATATTATCTCTCTTGATGGATGGGATCTCCCTTTCCTACTTCGAGATCTTCCCAATCACAAGATACAATACAGTTACTATGACTACTATGACTACCTTGATGCCTGGTTCAAGATCTTTCTCCACCAAAATGAGTCATACAGTCATTCCTGGTTTTTATCTTTTGATCATAAATTCAAGTCAAAATTTCCTTCACAGTTTCTGAGATGCTGGTCTTATCATGGTGCCATCCCAGACATTATTCCTGCTGACCTATTGGAACAAGTTACCTATTTCTCCTCAGTCTACAAATTGAGTCGACATAAAAGTCAATTCCATATATTGCTCCATTTTATGTCCAAATATAAAGTCCCTTGGATATTCAAATGGCAATACAATATTTCAAATAATATAGTTATCCACCAACACTTTGTCAAATAGTGGGATGCTTTTAAAGCCTATCACATTATTGAACAAGTCCAGCAAGAATTTCTAATCAACATTCATGTTCTTACCCCGGCAATGGTCAAGTCCTCTGAGCAGAACCCAACTATTTCAGTCACTCAAGGAAGCCCCCTTCCTCTTACAACAACTAGACTTGGAAGTCCAACAACCAGCACTAGGCTTGCTAAATCCAATTCATCTAAATCAAAGCCCAAAGCAAAACCCAAGTCCAAAACCAGCAATGAAGAACTTATTCAAATAGCCAGGTTACTTTTGGCCCAAACCAAGTCACAAGATGAAGATAATGCTTCTGATAGTTCAGCCTCATCCGAAGCATCCACAAGTCATAATCGATATGGTCCACAGTTCCAATATGCTCAGGACCCATATGCTTAAAACAATCATTGGGTTTCATATATACATCAGCTTCACTCACTACTCCTACTTTGAGAAAAGTTGCTGATACACACACACACACACACACACATATATATATTGATTCCCTTTTAGTCAAATCTCTCCACCGAAAGTAAATGAATAGTAAAAAAGTCACTATTCACTGTTCACTATTCATGGCAAAAGACAAGTTAAAGTCGACAACTCTCAATTAGTCATCAAAAGCAACAGACAGCACCCCATGTATCTCCTACTTTCAGTCAGAATTGTTCACAGGTCTCACAATCACCTTCTTCTCCTATAAATGAGCTTCTTCAGTCAGATAGAAGGCAAATTGGAAAAAATGAGAAACACCTCACTTTTACCCTCTCTGTAACAATAATACATTTTAAGTTATTTCATATTGAAGTTATGTATTTTGAAGCTACATTTCCCAGTTTCCAGTAAACAATTGTAAGTTTTAATTTCCATCAGTTGTAATTGTATAATTTTATTTCAGTTATTTTCATTTCTGTATCTTTATTAATCTATCTGTCTCCCGTGAGTTTCTCTGTCTTTTTAATTTTATTTGTATAATTTTATTTAAGTTATTTTCATTTTTGTATCTTTATTAATCTGGATGTCTTCCGCTATCAACTAATCATCTTTTTGATATATATAAAAAGTATATCTAATTTTTAAATCTGAATAACAATATTCATATATATATATAGAAAAATGCTAAACACCCTAAAAGTTTTAACAAATTTTCTACCAAATGTCTCACATGAGTGTGGGACCCACATCATGTGGGTTCCATGAGGGTCCTACACCCATGTGAGACATTTGGTAAAATTTTTGGGATCTCTAACATTACTCATATATATATATATATATATATTATGTGTATATCCATCTCTTCTTATCATAATTATGTACACTGTTAACCATCTCGAGTCATGTGAAGAACAGAAACATATCTCTATGATGTACAATCTTCCTCTCAGATTTGGAATTGAATAACTTCTCTTACTAGAGATAAAAAAAGAATTATGAAGTCTCATTCTCATCTCTCTCTCATATCTTTCTCAGTTTCCTTTCTCATCTTTGTCAGTTCTTCGGTGAGACTTGCGACCTCCGATACAATCTTCCTTTCAGATTTGGAATTGAATAACTTCTCTTACTAGAGATAAAAAAAAAAAAAAAAAAAAAAGAAGAAGAAGAAAGAATTATGAAGTCTCATTCTTATATCTCTCTCATATTTGTCTGAGTTCTCTTTCTCATCTCTGTTAGTTCTCCGAGGAGACTTGCGATATTCGGTGAGAGGCTTGCGACGACAGAGGAGAGGCTTGCGACCTCCAATCCAACTACAAAGGCTTGCGATCTCCTGCTAATATTGGTCCACTGTAAGTTTCTCTCAAGAACCCTTCTTCTTTCTCCTCTCATGTTAGCTGTGTCCGAGAAAACCATGCCAAATCTAACACATATCTCACACCCACACCCGTGTCGTGTCGACATGGGTACTCTGCCATAAACCGGCGAGTCTATATAACATAGGTTTTCATCATTGTTGCAATTGTTGATGATAACCTAATAGCTGTAACAACCCCAATCTGTGATTAGCCCATCATCCTTGATTAAGACTGCTTAACAAGTAATTAAGATGAAATTTTACGTTACTTGCATGTGTTATATGTTATTTGCATTTGTATTTGTTTAGTGTAGAAAGATCTGTTTGTGTTTTTGTTTCATTATGTGAATTGAATGTCTTATCGGCATCTGATCACGAAATTGACTTGGTTTATGTGTTATTTGGAATTTTTAGAAATTTATGGTAGGATTAATTGATATTCGATTCAGAACCAAATAATTAGAATAAATAAAACCAATTGATTAGTCGTTAATGAAATTGCTTAATCAAGCCTATATAAGGCAAATTGTTGACTTAAAGACCATTATATACACTTTCATTTCCTCATCTTTTGAGTTCAAAACATGAAAGACAAGGAAAAACATAGAAGAGGGTTGAGATCAAGGAAGACATAAAGAGAATTGGAGATAATTTGATGGAATTGAAGAAGACTTAAGAGAATTAAGCTCCCACATTTGTGAACTTAAGCTTAAGGTAAGAATTCAACCTACAAACTAAGAGTTTGAATCAATATGAGAATGAATTCAAGAGAATTAAGTAGATTAGTATTAGAATTGAATTTAGATAGATGATTTTAAGAGGAATCATGCATGCATGTGCATTCTAAAACATTTTGAAGTTGATTTAAAGTAAGTCACTCATGCATGCCATTATTTCACCTTGGTTTTGGAAATTCATCAAGTTTCATGCCATTTTATACCATTTGATCATGTTTTAGAAGGTTGGAGTTCATGACAATTCATGCATGTTATGTTTTGGAAGTTTCAAGTTGAATATTGAACAATTGGCTTACGTTTGGGTCTTATTTTGCGAAATGGTCTTTAATTCTTGATGTTTTACAAGTTTAGACATGTTTTCTCAAGTTTTGGGGCCCAAAGGATGTTTTTTGAAGCTTTACACTAGAGTTTTGCATCTTAAACATCAATTTGAAAATTCTAGAATTCTGCATCATCGCTCAAGCGACAGAAGCTGTGCTTGAGCGACCACTCTTTGTTTGACTATCACGACCCGCTCCCCATACCTAAGGGTTAAGTATCGTGATGGTCAGTAACTGAAGTTACCTCCGGCCAATTCATAAACAAATTAATAAAAGCGAGCGGAAGTAATATTTAAATGAGGGTACCAAAATAATCATCGGAGCTTCTATTTTTATTACAAAATTTATTGACCAAAAAGGCCGATATTTACATATAAAAATATCATAAAAATGCTGTGTGTGTCTATTCCGTAATCCCACGTCTAAGACTTTCCAAAGCTATTTTTGAATTGCACTGTTTCTTGAAAATTGGTAAACAAGTATAAGCACATGATAGAGTGAGAAATATTATACCAAGAGTATAAGGGGCACGAAATAACCATGGATAGTTATGTAGCCAAAACATTTACATAACTCAGTTTGGTAAATAAATCATTTGAATAATAGAAACTGAAATACAGATATTATGTAAATATATAACCATAACCACGGTACAGAACAGAACAGAGCAGAGGTCACAGGAGTGACAGTCAGAACAGAGGTATAGATTCAAGAGGTGGCTCGTACAGATTCTAGAGGTGGCTCCCACAATAGTGTAGCACTTAGCTCCACACAGCACTTTGTTCCGCACGGAACAGAGGTACGGATTCAAGAGGTGGCTCGTATGGATTCTAGAGGTGGCTCCCACAATAGTGTAGCACTTAGCTCTGCACAGCACTTTGCTCTGCATAGAACAGAGGTCAGTGGATCCATGACAAACAGAGGACCACAGAGTGGTCAAACAGAGGCCAATGGTTATTTAAGTCCCCCAAATGGCGTGGGACTCCCGTAGTGGCACTTACAAAACATAATTGTTTATAAGGTCATAGTCAAATATTCTTTAAAATATAAACAAACAGATCCATGGGTTTCCTTTTCACAAATAAGGTTCAGATAATAATCCACGTAACTGAAATCTTTATAAAACAGAACTTTTATTAATATACTAATAAAACATAATTTGTGTAAAACAGATTTTGGTAAGTCAAAACATACGTAAAATATATTTTGGTAACTCAAGGTATAATATAACTTACCTTAACTTTAATACCTTACTCTTTCTTTCCACTATCAAAGATCCTCTCAACTTCTACTATTTTTTTCTTCCTCCTTTCTCTCTTTTCTTTCTTCTTTCCTTTCCTTTTCTTTTTACAGTGAACTTGACTCCTTCCATTTATAGGGAGGCAAGCCCGATAATTGCATACCACGTGTCCACGGAAATCTTCTGAAGATTTGGATTGAAATCATTTAGATCTATACTTATCTTACCAATTTCTGATAATTATATTTTCACCCTAATTCTTTAAATAATTATATTTTCTAATTAAATTCACACTCTATCATATATCAATAGAAAATTAATTATTTATTTTACTACCACATCCATTATTATTATTATTATTGTTATTATCTATGTTATTATTATTTATATTTTGACCCCTAAACTTTTAATAATTATATTGTTTTACAAAATTACGCATAATAACATATAATAAATCATATATTTTCTTAACTGAGATTAAATAATATTAGTATAAATTCTATAGAATAATTAAAAATCTGGGTTGTTACAATCTTCCTTCATTTTAAAATTTCGTCCTCGAAATTTGTCATATGTAAACTATCCGCTGCGCACTTTGATAAATATATACTAGTTGATTAATTTGATAGAAAATACTACCTCAAAAAAAAAAAAAAACTTTATCAAAAATAACTCCCTATCTAGTTGCCAAAAATTGTTTTGGACCAAAATAAGAAATAAGGAGCGACTTTAAAAACTTTTCACTCGTTTTGTTTACGATAAAAATAAATAAAAATGAGAACACAATGACAGAATTATATGCAAGAATTGAAAATTTTGAGATAAACTTTTCATTGATAGGAAATAGTTTCAAAATTAGTATCTTTATAATTTGAACCCACTTTGAAAAAACATCAAAATAAATTTTTTTTTTTGAATACTGAACTGAAAATTATATATATTTATTTATATTATAATTTTGGTGAGTGCTTGAGCCCAATACCCTCTGTTTCTTTTTTTTATTTTACTATAACAAATATAAATTATATCTAATATCCTTCACCAATTATGCAAAAAAAAAAAAAAAATTAATATATATATAATCATATAAAATTATAATATAATTAAATCGACTAACAAAATATAATATTTAGGTACTAATTACCCGCTATCCTACTTCTTAAATGTGCATGTGTCCTATGCTCCAATGATGATTTTTTTTCGGAAATAAACCATTGCTTTGATACCATTTGTCAGGACCCGCTCCCCGTACCCAAGGGTTAAGCATCGTGATGGCCAGTAACTGAAGTTACCTCCGGCCAATTCATAAACAAATTAATAAAAGCGAGCGGAAGTAATATTTAAATGAGGGTACCAAAATAATCATCGGAGCTTCTATTTTTATTACAAAATTTATTGACCAAAAAGGCCGGCATTTACATATAAAAATATCATAAAAGTGTTGTGTATGTCTATTCTGTAATCCCGCGTCTAAGACTTTCCAAAGCTATTTCTGAATTGCACTGTTTCCTGAAAATTGGTAAACAACTATAAGCACATGGCAGAGTGAGAAATATTATACCAAGAGTAGAAGGGGCACGAAATAACCATGGATAGTTATGTAGCTAAAACATTTACATAACTCAGTTAGGTAAATAAATCATTTGAGTAACATAAATTGAAATACAGATATTATGTAAATATATAACCATAACCACGGTACAGAATAGAACAGAGTAGAAGTCACAAGAGTGACAATCAGAACAGAGGTACGGATTCAAGAGATGGCTCGTACGGATTCTAGAGGTGGCTTCCACAATAGTGTAGCACTTAGCTCCGCACAGCACTTTGCTCCGCACGGAACAGAGGTACGAATTCAAGAGGTGGCTCGTATAGATTCTAGAGGTGGCTCCCACAATAGTGTAGCACTTAGCTCCGCACAGCACTTTGCTCTGCACAGAACAGAGGTCAGTGGATCCATGACAAACAAAGGACCACAAAGTGGTCAAATAGAGGCCAATGGTTATTTAAGTCCCCCAAGGCATGGGACTCCCGTAGTGGTACTTACAAAACATAATTGTTTATAAGGTCATAGTCAAATATTCTTTAAAATATAAACAAACATATTCATGGGTTTCCTTTTCACAAATAGGGTTCAGATAATAATCCACGTAACTGAAATCTTTATAAAACATAACTTTTATTAATATACTAATAAAACATAACTTGTGTAAAATAAATTTTGGTAAGTCAAAACATACGTAAAATGTATTTTGGTAACTCAAGGTATGATATAACTCACCTTAACTTTAATACCTTACTCTTTCTTTCTACTATCAAAGATTCTCTCAACTTCCACTATTTTTTTCTTCCTCCTTTCTCTCTTTTCTTTCTTCCTTTTCTTTCTTTTCTTTCTTCTTTCCTTTCCTTTTCTTTTTGCAGTGAACTTGATCTCCTCTCATTTATAGGGAGGCAAACCCGGTAATTGCATACCACGTGTCCACGGAAATCTTCTGAAGATTTGGATTGAAATCATTTAGATCTATACTTATCTTACCAATTTCTGATAATTATATTTTCACACTAATTCTTTAAATAATTATATTTTCTAATTAAATTACACTCTATCGTATACCAACAGAAAATTAATTATTTATTTTACTACCACATCCATTATTATTATTATTATTATTATTATTATTATTATTATTATTATTATTATTATCTATGTTATTATTATTTATATTTTGACCCCTAAACTTTTAATAATTATATTGTTTTACAAAATTATGCATAATAATATATAATAAATCATATATTTTCTTAACTGAGATTAAATAATATTAGTATAAATTCTACAGAATAATTAAAAATCTGGGTTGTTACGTTGACACCTTAGCATGAGCAAACAACAGTTGGCTCGAGTGTAAAATTCATGCTCCCAAAAGTTTTATGGAATTTTGCAGACTGCTGGAGTGACCAAAGTTATGCTCGAGCGGAGACCTTGTTTACCTAGTCTTTGGCTCGAGCGACCGCTGAACGTGAAAATCAAGCAACCAGTGCTTTTGCAGACTTTGCAGACCACTCGAGCGATTGAAGTTGTGCTTGAGCTCTGTTTTTGAAAAATTAACTAAGTGTTCCAAAGTACATTTTGGTATCCTCATTGCATTTTAGACATTCTTAAGCCTTAATCAAGCCATAATAATGAGGATAAGGATTAGAAACACACCAAGATAGGAAATGAACAAGTTAAGTGTTTTCCGAATGTGTGTTTCAATGTGTATCCGTTGTGTGTTGTGTAGGTCATGCGCCGTAGACTATCTGATCCGTCTGCTTTATGTGTTCTGCTGTTGGAGCCATATGTGAGTAATAACTTGTCAAGCTATGTTCAATGTTAAATATTTTCTGAACATTATAATATGATATGATTTATTTCCTAAAATGTTATTTTGAGATTAAATGAATGATGGTCCAATTCTCATAAATGTATTTGTGGCATCCTTAGCATCATATGACATGTGTCCCTTATTATAACGATCCCGGTATTCCCTGTTGTTATTGAACTGTAATCCGGACTCGGTTCCGTAGATTTGCTGTTGTTTTATCCCCTTTTCTATCCCTTACTCTTTGTTTTGGAGTTTTGGGTTGTGTTGGGCAAGTTGGGATTAAGTTGGTTGTGTTTTGAAGCTTAGAAATTTTGCCCAGATTTTAGCCTTTCCGCTCGAGCGTGCGCTTTTGACGCTCGAGCGGGCCTTTGTTGTTCTTGTCCGCTCGAGCGGGGACCTAGTTCTGCAAAAGTGCTCGGAGTGCGTATCCGGCGCTCGAGCAGGGGATTGGACGCTCGAGCGGGAGTCTGTGAGTGGCGCTCGAGCGGGGGTTTCCACGCTCGAGCGGGGCGTCGTGTATATCAGTCCGAGATGTAGCTTTTTGGATCACTTTTTGATTTCCTTTCTCTCTTTTACTTTTCCGAAAAAGCCATTGGAGAGCACCTCACTCTAAAACCTAACTTCTCTCTTAGGATTGATCTAGCCAGAGTGTTTTCCTCACCTTGTGCCTTTGTAAGAAGTGTGTTGATCGTCGAGGGCTTCGTTTTGATCCAAGAAATTTGGGATTTGGAGCACTTTGATTTCGAGTCATCTTCTCCGTTTGAGTTCTCCATTTGAGGTAGGGATTCTCCTTGTTCTTTTTCCAATACTCCGTCTATAAATAGACATGTGGTAACTTTTGTATTGCATGAAAACTATATCATGTGGATTTTGTGGAAACTCATGAGGTTAAACTTTGGGTTAGTTGTTGGATTTGGGTTTATTATCATTAGTTGTGTTTTGGGGCTAATTGGAGTATTAATTAGCATGTTGTTGTTGAAAGGAGAGGAAACCCTAATATTTATTTGATTTAATAACTTAATAGAGGGGTTTTGATCTTTGGGTAAATACTTAGGTATTTTGGGTTTTTAATGAAGCCATTGTTGTTTGTTGTAGATGATTGAGCCTTTTGATCAATATTGAGAAAGAGGGAGGAAAACCCTAATTTAGTGATTATGAATTAATTTGTATAATCAATTTGGAATGGCTTGAAAAGAATGTAGTGGACTAAAATGTGTTATGGCTTTATTGTCCATGGAATTGATTTTGTAAAGACAAAAGAAATGAAACCGGTTTTGTGGAAACAAAAGGGGTGAAGTTGGTTTTGTGAAAATAAAAGGAAGTGGGATTAGTTTTGTGGAATGGGAAAAGTACTTTGAAATGAGTATGAATGTTGGATTGTTGTATCTTATACTACCATGTTAGTATTATTGATAAGTTGGTGATCTCATGATAATTGAGTCTGTTAATAGATGTACAATATACATGCATCTAGAGGTTTTGTCCTTGGTCATCGGTGGAGGATGACGTGGTTGTGTTGAATTGTCGTGTATGCATTACACCTATGTGTTTATCTACTTTAACACGTTGTTAGATTCTTGTTGGTTATGTGTGTATGTAGTACACATGTTAGTTATGTCTCGTTGCACTGTTGTTGTTGGCGTTATATGCCGCGCTTAAAATCAAAGGTACCGTTACCTTCCAGCTAGTGCCTGGAGAACTGTATGCGCTGATAATAGAAGGCACCATACCTTTCCAGCTAGCGCCTGGTAAACTGGCATTTTGGCTTACTACGCACATAGCTAGTAGAGCGAAGTTGGTTGTAGTTATTTCAGTATATCTTTGGCTTACTAAGCACATGGCTAATAGAGCAAAGTGGAATTGTTGTTGTTTCGTTGTAACTGAATATATCATGGACTTGATTGGTTACAGTTCGGAGGACCGAGCTACTCCATTGATTGATTGTATACATGTTGGTGAGTTGTAAATTTATATTTTTTACAAAGTTATGCATGTATAGTTATGATAGTAGTGGAAACGAACCAAAATGTCATTTTTGTCTTTTGGAAAGTGTGAAGGAGAACGAATGTTTAAAGATAAACAAGTTTGAAAAGGTACATCTGTGTTCATATAGAAAATGGAAGAGAGTATCGGGCTTAGTGAGATTACTTCCTAAGTATTTGTTAATGTTATGAAAGATTGGGAATGAGGATTAACGGAAGGAAAAAGGGAAGACAAATCACTTATAACGTTGAATGAAACGGTCGTTTTCGAGAAAAGTTCGTCTATATATATATTTTGTATAAACTGTCACATTACTATTCTAGTATGATGATGAGTGTTCATGATCATAGCTATCTGTAAGTTGTTATTGTTGAGGATCATGTTGAGTTCCCTACTGGACTATATGTTCATCCCACGTTGTTGAATCTTTTCAGGTGTTAAGCAGGTTGAGCTGCAAGATTTGGATCTACTTATTTACTAGCCACGGGGCCTCTGTTATGTTGGCAGAATGCCATTGTTGTGAAAGGGTTACACCCTTCTTCTTGTACCTTAAGTGATATAAGCCCAAGGGCAGTTTATTAAGTATGTTCATGTAATATTTACTTTGCATACGAATGAGAGTATTGTTAATCACTTCTACGGATTGAATGTATGAGTTTATTTCCACATGTTATCTCTGAAATTGAATTAAGTTAATGAATTTGGTAATGACTTCGAGTAATAAAAAGTGGGGCGTGACACTTATGGGTCATCAGAATGCCTTTATGGCCGTCCCTTTATGGGTCATCAAAATGCTTTTATGGTTGTCTATTTATGGGTCATCGGAAACGTCTTTATGCACATGAGTCATCGGAATGCCTTTATGGTTGTCTATTTATGGGTCATCGGAAACGTCTCTGTGCACATGAGTTATCGGAATGCCTTTATGGTCGTCCCTTTATGGGTCATCGGATTTGTTAGCGTTAATAGATGTACCATGTATGATCATATGGGATATATGAACTCTGAAAATGAACATGAATATGAATATGTATATGAATCTATTTCTAATTTGAATTCTAATTTTTGAATTTCTTATGGACATCATTCATTAAAACCTTTACTCTGTTATTATTCACTGGGCTCCAACTCACCGCATTATTTATGTATGTAGGTTATCAAGAGCGCCACTAGGCTTAAAGTTGATTGCCTAAAGTTCTATCTATCTGCTAGCCACTGTGCCTCCTGAGGAGATTCCCTTTTAAGAAGTGGTCAAGTTTTGTGAACAATGTTAAAGACCTTTTTGTATTTCTTTTGTTAAGTCTAAACATATCTTTTGTTTGTCTGTTTGCCTATATGGTGGCGTGGGAATGACGTCTTTAATATGTAAATTAAACTTTAAATTTTCTATCCCATGTATGTCTACACAACTCTATGGACGTTATATGTTTCTATTTGCTTCCGCTAGCCCCTGTATTTTATTTATTCTGTCCAGAGGCATTCGGTAATCCTAGGATTACTGGCCGGTTATGGTGCTAAACCCATAAGGAAGAGTTTGGGTCATGACAATAGCTAAGTAGAGGAAGGAAACCAATCAAAGCTAATTGAAGATTTGAGACTTGCCCTAAACTCCTATTGTTCAAATTTGGTATGAACAATTAAATTTGTAAACCCTCCAATTGGAATATGGGACTATACATTTCCTCTCATTGCAAGATCTCTATGCCAATCCATAATAGAGAGCCCAAAAATTGATAATGAACTAGTCAGCAAATGATCTTTACAAATTAATCCAATTTTTTTTATAGAGATTTTGACAATATATTTTAAAATTTTGTGTGTAATTGGGTCGAAATTTGAAAGTCTAATTTAAAATGAAAAAATTACATGTCAATGGTACTATGACAAAATATTTATAGATAGATGGAAAAATTTATGATTTTAATTATTAATATTTATAAAATTTATTATTTATTTGAATTTTTTCAAAAGATACCTTGAATTCTAATCTTCCCAATTAATTTAGGAGTTTAGTTTTTTTTTTTTTTGGAACTAATTAGGAGTTTGATCCGAGCAATTCCTAACCCAAATAACATATATATAACTTATTAATTGTTTGATGATATTAAAATTTGTGTTGTTAAGTTATATTTACAATAATATTATATGCACAAGTAACACAATACAAAATTTGCCTTCTCATTTTCTCACTAAAAAATGGAAAAAGAAAAAGAAAAAGAAAAAAACACTACTTTGGCATGGGGGTCATCAAATAGCTCGTGGACAAAAAATTCAGTATTAGCCAACCCGTCCTAGCCCGCTTCACTACTCAACCTGTCCTATCATATAGAAGATGATTTAGGACTTTGGACGAATATTTGAAACCCAAGCCTACCTATGAACCCAGCTCGATTAGAGTCAATGGTGATGAAGAGAAAGAGATGAGAATAGAGGAAAAGAGAAAAGAGGAAGGATGTAATATTGAAGTCAGAATTAGATGGCCACACACCCTCCCTCCCTCCCTCCCTTCCTTCCTTATTATCAACTCACTCCCTCTCTCAATTACTTTTTTCTCAATACGACTTGGTTTATATGGATTAGGGGTTGGATTTCGATAATTACAAATGAATTTGATATTTTTATAAATTTTAATGCTAATCATGTTATTAAAGCCTGTTTGTTGATCTAATAGGGATTAATGAAGAGAAAATTGTAATGCAATTTAGAACTTCAAAGAGTGCAAATAAATTTTCCAATTGTCAAAGAAGAATGTTAGTCTAAGCAATTTTCTAGAGGTGTCATTGTAATTTATCCTAAATGTCTCATTTGTTATAAGTTAATTTTATGACTATAACTTTTTAAATTATTAATTTTAAAAAATAAAATAAATTATAAACATGTATGGTGTAATTTTTGATAATTTGTAAAAAGAATATTGAATATTTTTTGATTAAATAAATTGTCACACAAATTTTTTATTGTGCAAATATAGACAATACCTTCAAAAACTATAATTAAGATTAAAAAAGATGGAGTTCTTTTGTCATACATATTTAAGAATTTCAAATAAGTTTAATATAATTTCTTTTGAGTTAAAAAAATTATATTTAAAATTATAACCAAACACCATTAATTAATTTTTTTTTAAAATAACCTAAATAAATTGAGTTGTGAGTGTTACCCAAAAAAAAAAAAAATTACACTCCTCCTGCAATTTATAAAAAATATAATTAATCTTACATATTTTATATAATTATACTCATCTCGTTTAAAATTTGAATACACATAATACTTAAATTTTTTTTATCAATAATTAGTTAATTGCCTGAATAAAAATGATGCTACCATACATTTTTCTATTAAAATATATATTGATAGTTATTTATTTCTATATTTACGC
Organism: Camellia granthamiana; assembly: GCA_036172215.1. Taxonomy (NCBI): domain Eukaryota; kingdom Viridiplantae; phylum Streptophyta; class Magnoliopsida; order Ericales; family Theaceae; genus Camellia; species Camellia granthamiana. The sequence continues at coordinate 5,564,580 of CM069904.1, read as the reverse complement.
ATAATTGACGTTACTTTCAAGGGATTTTTATTGATAAATCACATTTAAAAGTGTTTTAATCCAAGAAGTTCGTGAAGGAATTTTTTAACTCACTTAATCCCATGTATTTATAGTTTTATTCCATAAAGTTATTTTTCTTGATTTACACTATTTTGTTAGACTCTTATGCCGTTATATTTAATATTGATATTTGATGTTGGGGGAGGAGAGAGAAGGGAAAGGACTAAGGGATAGGAAATTTCATACATAAATTAAATAACATTAATTTTATTATTTTATTTATATAAGGTGAATATACTTTGAATTGACAACACATTAAAAACATTATAAACATTCTCTCTTATCTGATGTGAATATATTTTTAATTGACAACACATTAAAAATAATGTGAACATTATCTCTCATTTGATGTAAACGTTCACAATACCTTTCTAAAAAAATTTCTCTCATCGAATGTAGTGATGTGAACGTTCACAACATGTGAACCTTCTTATTTTTAATTGGCAATACATTGGGAGAGAGAAGGGAAATGACCAAAGTATAGGAAATTTCATACACAAATTAAATAATATTGATGTTATTATTTTATATTATTAGATAATGTGAATATATTTTGAATTGACAACACATTAAAAATAATGTGAACATTCTCTCTCATCTGATGTGCATATATTTTTAATTGATAACACATTAAAAATAATGTGAACATTATCTTTCATCTGATGTAAACATTCACAACACTTTTCTGATTCTCTCTCATCTAATGTATTGATGTGCGTTCACAACATGTGAGCTTTTTTATTTTTAATTGACAACACATTAAAAATAACGTTCATTATATTTTTAATTGACAGCATATTCTTATTCACAACATGTAGTGATGTAAACGTTTACATTCGTTTGTTTTAATATGAATATTCACATCATATAATTGATAGCACAATGACAAAAATTCATTTCAAGTTAAGGCTTGTAGTTGTGTAATTTGATGCAATGCTAATGTAAACCTTAACATCACCTTCATCATAACGTCATCTGATGTAAACATTTATATTTACGTCATTTGATGTAAACATTCACATTCATGTCATCAATAAAGAACCATATTTAATTTTTTGTGTGTAATATATATCAACATTAAATAATGGTGTATAGTTAATGTATTTTTTTTTGGAATGAAGATATAATGACAATCAACATTAATGAGGGCATGAGAGATTTAGCGTGTTTTGATATTCTTATCTTAAATAAAACCTAATAAGATAGTTAAAAAAATATGAATTAAATGAAATAAAATTTTTAAAAATAAGATTTATCTAAAAAAAACTCTCTAATTTCAATCTCTTTATCATAGTAAAATAAATATTATCGTAATTATATCAAAAAAATATAAAAGGTGGTGAGTGTAAAATACTTAAAAAAAGATTGGGGGTTTAAAAGGGTGGGTCCCATTGTTCGTCCGACGTGGCAAGTTTTTATTGGCTGCTACAACTACTCATTTGAGGACCCTCTCTCATCAGATGGTAACAACTTTGGTCTACGCTGCCAACGGCGAGTCGTCATTGTCATTCATCATCGCCGGAGAACCCATCCTACTCTCTCTTTCTCCAACTTCTTCACCTACACCCTCACATGGTGTCCTTATGCAATGCCCTCTCTCTCTTCCTCATCTCGCATCTTTAGACCACCATTTCGAACCAAACCCAAACCCAAACCCGAACGCCTTTGCATTGTCCAACCCATTCTCGAACTCTTCTCTAAAGGCCACATCAAACAAGCCCTCGAATCTCTAGGCCTCCTAGCTCGTAAAGGCATTCGATTAGACTCTCGCACTCTTGCTTTTTTCTTGCAACAGTGTGCGAACACTAAGTCTTTGAAAGAAGGGAAATGGGTTCACCTCCATTTGAAACTCACGGGTCTGAAGCAACCCAATACGTTTTTATCGAACCATTTGATCAATTTGTATTGCAAATGTGGCAACCATGTGGGTGCACGTAAAGTGTTTGATAAAATGTCTGTGAGAAATTTGTATTCTTGGAACAATATGCTTTCTGGGTATGCGAAGTTAGGGATGGTAAAGCCTGCTAGGAGGTTGTTTGATCAAATGCCTGAGAAAGATGTTGTCTCGTGGAATACGATGGTAATTGGGTATGCGAAGAGCGGGTATTGCAATGAGGCTTTACGGTTTTACAGAGATTTCCGGAGATTGTCAATTGGGTTTAATGACTTTAGCTTTGCTGGTGTTTTGACTGTGTGTGTGAAGTTGAAGGAGTTGGGACTTTCCAGGCAGGTTCATTGTCAGGTTTTGGTTGCTGGATTTTTACCAAATGTGGTTCTTTCGAGTTCTGTGGTTGATGTTTATGCCAAATGTGGGGAGATGAGTGATGCAAGGAGATTTTTTGATGAGATGACCATCAGGGATGTCCTTGCTTGGACTACCTTAGTCTCGGGATATGCCAAGTGGGGTGATATGAAATCGGCTAGTGAATTGTTTGATAGGATGCCTGAGAAGAACCCTGTCTCATGGACCTCTTTGATTGCTGGGTATGCTCGAAACAATATGGGAAACAAGGCCCTTGAATTGTTCACAAAGATGATGTTGTTTCAAATCAGACCAGATCAATTCACTTTCAGCAGTTGCCTCTGTGCGTGTGCTAGTATAGCTTCACTTAAGCATGGCAAACAAATTCATGCCTATTTGATTCGAAGTGGTTTCAAACCTAATGCAATTGTTGTGAGCTCTCTTATCGACATGTATTCAAAGTGTGGATGTTTGGGGGTTGGAAGGCAGGTCTTTGATATTATGGGTAATAAGCAAGATTATGTGTTATGGAACACGATGATATCAGCTTTAGCACAGCATGGTTGTGGTGAAGAGGCAATACAGATGTATAATGACATGGTGAGATCAGGTGTTAAGCCTGACCGGATAACCTTTGTTGTCATTCTCAATGCATGCAGCCACTCTGGTCTTGTAGAAGAGGGGCTTAGCTATTTTCAGTCAATGACTAAAGAACATGGCATTGTTCCTGACCAAGAACATTATGCATGCTTAGTTGATCTCTTGGGTCGAGCTGGATGTTTTGATGAATTGATGAACCAGCTTGATAAGATGCCTTGCAAACCTGATGGTCTGGTGTGGAATGCCTTACTCGGTGTTTGCAAGATTCATGGAAACTTAGAGTTAGGGAGAAAAGCAGCTGAAAACCCTATTGAATTGGAGCCTCAATCCTCTGCAGCTTATGTATTACTTTCAAGTATTTATGCGGCTCTTGGGAAGTGGGAGTCTGTAGAGAAGGTGAGACAGCTTATGAAAAAGAGACATGTGAAGAAAGAACGGGCTATTAGTTGGGTAGAAATGGAAAATAAGCTTCATGCTTTTACTGTATCAGATAGGTTGCACCCATTGAAAGAGGAAATATACTCGGTTTTGGAACAGTTAGCTGGCCAGGTGGAAGATGATGCCTAATTACTTAATACTCGATGATAAACCTTTGTCATGTTCCTTTTTCCAACTGCGTACCACAGAAAAACTGTAGCAACTCTACCTCCATTCGCTTCCATGACATGTATAATTTTTCTTTCATAGTCAATAATGGGGAGGTGTGCATGCAATTAAGATCACTGCTTTCTCAATTCCATAGATTGGAATCTTCACGACGATATAGTTTGAGTTCCTTTTTCCCCCTTCCCCTTCAGATATTTAGATAGGTGACCCTTTGAATATGTTTTGGTTTGTTTTGTGTCATTGTTTATCTCATTATTTTTCTCCAGTAAATTGGAAATGAGATTCTCTGTTTCACTCTTTCACTAAACTATTTATTTCATTTTCGTTTCTTGAAATGTATCCATTTCTAGATAAGGGTAGTTCTCTCTTTAAACTGGAGCCTGCAGATGAAGTGCAACTTTTATGAAAGAAGTGGAAAAAACCACATGAAAACTGTCGGAACAGCAACATGTGATGTTGATACAATAAACAGCTATAGGAACTGACTTCCTTGCATTGCTATTCATTCTTAGTGTTGAAGTTTGAAGACCTTAATTAACTGCTTTATCTTTGTTTTTCAGCATTCTGGAATTATGTTGAGTATGAATTGTTTTATCTGCATATTTTAGTTGTTGTATGTGTGCGTTTTCTTCTAGGCAAATGTAGTATACTGAAGCTTTACATTATCCAATACAAGTTTTCCTTCCTTTCTTTATTTTTCTTCTTATTCTTTTTTTCCTCTTTTGAGATTGGTTTTTACTTTTTTTCTTTCTTTCTCCTATTAAAGAGTTTAAGTTCATTTAATATCCATTTCATTAGATTTCGAAGCCAATGTGTGAAATTGTGCAAGTTTTTTAAGCAACTGGTTCAAAGAAATCAACCAAAATCAAGAAAAAGATAAGAGCCAGCAGCATCTGTTCTATGGTTGTCCATATTCTTCATTGATGTGGCCTGAAATTTTGTCCATAAATGTAGTGAATAGAACTTGCCTTCAATGAAATAAGGAGCTCCTATGGGCTCCTTTCCAGATCCATAGGACAAAGAACTTCAGAAACTCAATTTATAAGCTTTCCTTTGCTGTAGCAGTATGTCATATTTGGAGGGAAAGAAACAACAGGGATTTTTCTCTTATTGGGAGGGACATTGCAGCTCTTTTCAAGGTGATAAGCACTTGGAATTCAGTTTTAACTGTCAAGCTAATTGGCAGTTATGTGTAGTATGGGATATTTTTACAAAAAATTTGAAGCAATAATTTTTGGCTAGCCGATATGATGCCCCCAGCATGTTGTTATCTTTCTAGTTTGCAGTGGCTCATTGACTTGTTTAGCAGATGATGGTTTTGTTTGTTTAGTTCTGCAGATTCCCCTTGTTTCAGATATAGCCTTTTGTTTTTGCAGCTAGGGGCTGGTATTTTCTGAGTTGAGGGGGGTCTTCCCTCCTCTGTTGATGTAGATCTTTCCAATCTTTTGATTTATAAAATTCACTCACTGTCTTCTCAAATTTTAAGAAGCTCTGCAAGTCTTTTTAATTGGCACCTTAAAAAAATCAGGAAAAAGATGGAAGGAGAAGAGGTATCATCACAGATTATGTTTAAAATTTTTACTACAAACACTATTATTGCTTCACTATAATTCCCAAGTGGTTAGTAATCTGTCTAAGCTTTTTCAGAGACTCAGCGTTTGCATTTTTTTTACAGTGCTTTACACTTGTAAATAATTTTGAGGCTCTTGTATCTCGCAGATTTTATGCCAGGCTGTCCATAATCAGATGTTATTTGAAAGTACAAAGAATTAAATGGCCAGTGATGAGGCTTTTGTTAAAATAGTGGTGTAAAATAAAAAAAATAAACGCTCTGTCTCTCTGTTGGTGTTGGTGTTGGTGGTGTACAGTGTACTGTATCGGAGGGATTTTTTCAGCAAGCCAGAGGGTCAAGCTGGAGGTGTGCTCAGGGCTCGGGACTGAGCAAGGCATGCCCAAATCTTGTAAGGTGTCTTCAGTGTCATCGTTGATTTCTCAGTCCTTGGTACCCTGATCCATTCCTAGTCGGCTGGAGTTATCAAGATTCATAATGCCTCCTCTCTCTCTCTCTCTGGCACTGTAGAATTCTTAGCAGTTCATAGTTTGTCCAATCATTGTAAATTATGGGTCTTTGTTCCATTCTTCTTCTTCTATACTTGTATACATACTGCTATAATTGCTTGCATGCATACTAAAACTAATTGATTGCATCATTTGTCAAAGTCGTGTTCTTTAATTATTTCAAATTTAAGTTGTTGCGAAAGATTTGGGTCTATGCTGTTCTTTGTTCCTGATATGTCATTGTGATCTTTGGTCCTTGATTTTGATGAATTTCTGTGGTCATGTTTCTTCTTTTTTGTCATCATTCTTTATTTATTTGTTTATTTTTTCTGATGCAAACATTAGTGGGTAAAACCTGACTGGTATCATATTAAATACAGGGCATTGAGTCAGTTGACTATATTCTTCAACTCCTCTATTTTTGTTTATCTACCTTGTCTGGATTTTGTTTTTGTTTTTGTTTTTGTTTTTTTTTTCCCCCTATAACAAGCTTCTGTTGTGCGGAACCGTGGGTATCTTCTTGTGTAATATAAATGTATGCTGTTGACTATATTATTCATTTTTGGGTTTTGTGGTTTTACTATTGGCTTTACAAGTGTTAAACTGGACTCTCCACCGAAGGAATTCAGTGTGCAGATCAATACTGGAAGTGACATCTTGTGGGCTACTTACAATTCCTGCAATGACTGCCCCCAATCAAGTGGACATGGTGTAAGTATTTATATCGCTACATATGTTATTCTTTGATCTATTGAGTTGTTAGACTGACTAGGTATTCTAGAATATGTCATTTACTGATACTAATTTGTTTATGCAGATTGAGTTCAATTTCTTTGATGCTGCCAGCTTAACAACTGCTTCTCTGGTTTCTTGTTCAGACCCAATATTGTGCCTCTAAACTGCTGCCGCTGAAGTGGGAAGTCTGATTTAACACAATTGGAGGTGTCTTTTGTTCACCAACTCTTCGGCTCCAATTGTTTTCGGGTAAGCTGCTATGCCTCTCAAAGATGCTGTGTCAATTTGGGGCTGAAAGTGATTATCAGATGAGAATTATTTTTTGTTCCCCTTCCAAACAATGACTAATACACGGCCTTGATAAATAGCATAATTACAGCCAGGGACAGAACCAGAGTTTTGACTTGAGTGGCGCCAAATTTGGAGAAAGAGATTTTCACCAACTAGGCTCAGCTTGGCTTGAGATAGTATGAGGAATAAAGTGACAATTTTAAATGAGACTTTTACAATTTTCAATATTATAGTAATTTTTTAATTTTAAATTTATTTTTCTCTCTTTTTGAGATACAAAGTAACTAACAATTAAATCTTATATTCAAGTTTTGTTAATATATTATTTACTCTTGATAAAATGACTAACACATTTAATATTTCTTGTCACATAATTGATTTTAGATGGGATTTTATCTTTTTTAATTTTGAATTGTTATAAGCAAATCTTTCTACAATTTTATATAACATAGACATAAAGTTACAAAAATAGTATAGAAAAAATATCTCAACAATATGAGTTCAATCTTTTGATGATTATATGGTTTTGACAATTTGTTTTGAGAATTGACGCTTATGCTGAACAAAATTGTGATGGAAATACTATAAAGTGAAGGTATCGGTAAAAGTAAAGATGACAGTTGATTGAGTTTTTTTTTTTTTTAATTGCTATCTTTGTATTGATAAAGTGATTTGGCAGCTGTATATATGTTTTTTAAACTAGTGTGTATATATATATATATTTTAAAATTAACTAGTGTAATTGATTTGGAGCCTTACTTTTTAAACCAAGATCCTTGGATCTTTGATGAAGTAAAACATTGAAAGGGGGAGCATTTTAAAGGTCTCTTTGTTTTTAAAAAAACTATACATATATAATTTTTATTTTTAAACTACACAAATAAATAAATAAATAAATAAAATAAACGGTGGTGTTCATTCTCTTATGATATTCTACATTGTTATGGTACTGTGGAAAGAGGATGAGGATTATAAACTAAATAAGGATTAAGATTAGTAATGGTAACTGGAAAAGACTAGGAAAGTAATGGTCTTAGCAGAATGTACACCTAAAGCTTTCATCCTTCTCTTCAGGGAAATGCTATGCTATATCAGTGTTCATTTTTAGTTTTGTTGGCTGGATTTGAACAGTTGAATGGCTGTGTTGGAATTTATGAACAGGTGTAGCACCTCAGTCTGGGACTTAAGACATAGAGCAATTGATGGGATATTTGGATTTGGTCAACATGATCTGTCAGTCATATCACAGTTGTCATCCCGAGGGATTACTCCCAAGGCATTGCTTGAAAGGAGAGGGCAGTGGTGGTGGAATACTAGTTCTTGGTGAGATTCTGGATCCTGGATCCAGGATCCAGGCATTGTTGCAGATTCAAAAAAATTCTTCTTCCTTGATTGTTCTCTTTTTTTATGGGTATTGTGGTTATATGTGGCAGTGTGGGCAATTCAAGTGTGCTACACAAAAGGCTTTTGATTCAATACGAATGTGGTATCTGCATGTAATATATATTTACTGGATCGGTTACCCTTTCAATTCAACTGTCCAGTGCAATTTGATTCCAGTAATACTTGCACACCTTTATGGCCCAATTGGACATGCTGATTTATCTAATTTCAAACGTATGTAACTTATTTAGATTTATCTGTCTAGATGAATGTATAGTTCACAGTTGGGGTTTAGTTAGTCAAGACGGTTTCCGGACATTTAGGATGACTTGAACTTGGTTCTCAGGCCCAAGAGACTTAAACCTGCTGTTTATTGGCTGATAAAGTTTATTAGATGTTCTTTTAGTATATATGTACATTGCATATATATTAGCTTTTGTGCAGGAATTTTCCTGCTTCTTCTGATTGTTATATGCCTCAATGGGCAGTCCATACATATCAAGTCTTATATAAATATGGTCGGGAGTGTAGTCAAACCAGTTTCTCTGTTGCCTACAGCCTATAAAGCACAGATATGGATACGGATACAGGTATGTTACGGGTACGCCAATGTAAATGCAACCTATAATCATCAAGACCCTCTTGATCCTTCATGGTGTAGGGCCCTTAAAGGTCGTCTTTGTACCTGGTTCTTAATACATGGGTTTTTATCTCCTTCAGGTCTGTGATTTCTTCTTTCTGATAACCCTTTGATCTGTTTGAAAACATCTTTTTAAAATAGTTTCGTCCAACTTTTTGATCACTTTCCAGGAGAGGGACAACTCGGTGATGATAGACCCTTTTCTGAGCTGTCTCCATTAATTGCAAAGTTCTATGCACTTATTGGAATTGCCGGTATGTATATTACATTTGTAGGAGTCTACTTATATGTTGTTAGATGATAACTAGGGTCAAGTCAATATACATCTACTTAGACATGTTAGATGATAACTAGGGTTGAATCAATATACATCTTGTATGTGAAATTTTTTGTTCTTTTTACTTGATATAGGATTGAATCAATATACATCTTGTATGTGAATTTTTCTAGGCAAAATAAATAGCAACATATCTTAGAGAGAGAATAGTGATGAGATCTCATATTTTCTAGGTAGGTTGTTGGATCCATCTTCATTAACCTCTGGAGTGTTGGACAATCATACCATGCTATATGCCTCTGGTGGACCACACTCAATCGAGCATTGCCAGCTTAGCCGACTCGGGGCCCATGTGGGTCTTATCTTATTTTTCCTCTACATCTAAAATGTTTGGTATATAAATATATGTTGAATTTCATTATTAGTGGAATATCCATGCATTGCAAAGCTCCATGCACTTGTTGGAATTGTCAGTATGGTGTCACATTTATAAGAATCTACTTATATATTGTTAGATGATAACTAGGGTTGAATCAAGAGTCTGACATCTGACAAGATGTTTGAAACAAAATATGTATTTTGATTAGTTCAAAATTGTGGAACGCACAAGAAGTTTAGATGGGGTTAATTCACTTTTTGGATATGAAACTCACAATTTTAGACCAATGAAATAGTGTATATTTTTTACACACACTATCAGTGTGGGAACAAATTATCTTGAATCAATATACATCTTGTATGTGAAAATTTATGTACTTGGTGGGTTGATGATGATTCTCGTCAAATTAGTGCAAAAGAAGGCAAAATAAGTAGAGCAAAATATCTTAAGAGAGAATAATGATAAGATCATAGTCTCTTTACCAAGGTCCTTCAATTTTGGGTTGTTGGATCCATCTTCCTTGAGACTTTGAGATTGCCGAAGTGATGGCCAATCATAACATGCTATGTGGCTCTGATGGGCCACACTCAATCAGGCACTGCCAGCTTAGCCGACTCGGCCCATGTGGATCCCATCTTATTTTTCCTCCACATCTAAGATATTTGATACATATCATATGCTAGATTTCATTAGTGTTAAGGATGTGATTAGTGGAATATCCTTAAATTTAGGGACCATTGAGTCGTTGACACTGGGTTGGTTGGTTCAACCACCACCATTGAAAGGCCAATAATGATGTGTGGAACATCTCTGTGTAAATCCTTTTTTTTAGGTGACTTTAAAAAATTACTTTTTAGGTACAAAGAAGACAAGAGGGCATTATATAAAAAATCAACATCAGCAAAAACAGGTGGACCAATCAAGGAGTTGTATCGATTATAACTCTCCATCAATAATTCAATCGTGCCGGCCCACCAAACACAAAGACAAAAGAGGAAGTCTCATTACAATGTATTATAGATATTTGGGAAAAAAAAAAATGAAGAATTGAGAGAAAATTAGAATCATAATTAGAGATGTCTCACCTCACAGTGAAACCCCCAAATGTTAAAATGCATATATTAAAACCCACAAGCACAACACCTCTTTATCACAACTTACTCCATAGACATTATAATAGGGGGAGGAGGAGACAGAAGCCAGAAGAAGAGGAAGAATTCTGGCATTCTTCTTCTTCTTCAACGTAATTCTCCCTTGTCTTCATCTTCGTCTTCTTTGATTGACTGATTCTCATAATGGGTGGGCAGGTCTCAAAACAGTGGGAACGACGGAACATGGTGTCAACGGAGAAGAAAACTTTATGCAGTCTCCGGGAAAGTTGCGGCCACGAATTTCCCGGTTGCGATTACCGTCCTCCTGACCGGAAAAATTGGATGGCTGGCCTCAACCCAGAGAAGGTTCACCTGAACAAGATTGTATGGCCGGGGACCCACGACTCTGGCACCAACAAAATTGGAATCCCCTGCATTACTCGGCCTTTTGCCCAATGCCAATCTCTCTCCATTTACCATCAGCTTGAAAGAGGGACCCGCCTTCTCGATATCCGTGTTGAGGAGGATCGCCATGTTTGCCATGGAATCCTCATTACCTACAGTGTTGATGTTGTCATCAACGATATCAAGAGGTTTTTATCGGAAACCCAATCGGAGATCATAATTCTGGAGATCCGGACAGAGTTTGGGCACGAGGATCCTCCGGATTTTGACAGGTACTTGGAGGATCAACTTGGTGAGTTTCTGATTCACCAAGATGATCAAGTCTTTGAGAAGACAATTGCAGAACTATTGCCAAAAAGAATTATCTGTGTTTGGAAGCCAAGAAAATCACCTCAGCCCAAGGCAGGAGGGGCGTTATGGAGTGCTGGATATTTGAAGGATAATTGGGTCGACACGGATTTGCCATCAACAAAGTTTGAGAGCAATTTAAAGCATTTGAGTGATCAATCGCCGGCGATGTCCAGGAAATTCTTTTACCGGGTGGAGAACACAGTAACACCACAGGCAGATAATCCGGTGCTATGCGTTAAACCGGTGACAGGGCGGATTCACGGATATGCTCGGCTTTTCATTACTCAATGCTTTTCCCGGGGTTGCGCGGATCGGCTGCAGGTCTTTTCCACAGATTTTATTGATGAGGATTTTGTCGATGCCTGTGTTGGGCTTACACATGCAAGGGTTGAAGGAAAAGCCTGAATCTAATCCTTTTCCACTTGTTCTTCTATAGTTTTTCATCTCATCAAACTAAATCATGATCATTCATGGTGATTGCTTTTTGTGAGTGAGGTTGTTCATGGTGTCGTTAATGGGTTCTTTTGTGGTTATGTTTGGTTGCATGTTTATTCCATTTGTCAGTGTATAAAGTGTTTTCTACTTTTTGGCTCTGTATCTTTATCATGTACTGGTTTGCTTTGAATTGAAGGCTTGTGAGCATTCAATAATTGTTTTGAGGTCTAAATTTCAATTTCCACTCCATCAGGTGAACTATACAATAATTTCAAAATTTAGTTTTTAAGTCTAAATGGGATATAAATTAACTAGCTGGTTTTGTTCCATAACAATACTTGGAGATGAGTGGTGCCTTTGTAACCCTGCAAAGAATATAGCCCACAAATGTGGTGACGTGTGTGAAAGCTAAACCACAAGGGAAGTAAGCCTTTTCCTCAAAAATAAAAAATAAAAAATAAAAAAATTGAAAAAAGTAAGCCTTATCCAATTTCAGTACAGAATGGATCTCTAAACAATTCACACAAAATATAAAAGAAGACTGGGATTAAATCTAATATCAATCAAAGATCAATATTTATCCACAATAATAATTTTAAATATACATAAAACATGTTAACCGTTTGAATCATTTCTTATTTAAAATCTGAGTTAGTGGACTTTGGGAAATCAAATTATTGAGAAGTTCATATCCAGAACAATATTATTACATTTTTTGTGATCCATTTTGTATTTTATTTTTATTTTTTTAGCATTAGTGATCCAGTTTTGGATAGGTTGACCTGATGGCATAGTAATCTTTGATTAAGATCTTCACAACATAATTAATTATGGGTACTGTAGATACTCCATTTTTGACAGCCCTTACGACTTGGCCATCCTCGCATGCACACCCAATGATGAACGTATTTGCTCGCCAAGTACTCGAAATCCTTAGTGGAATGTCACAACTTTAAGCCTTTCAAATCCTGTACTTTTGTTGTCCCAACTTTGGACCAAGCCTGGCTTTTCTAGCTTGCAGCCTCTGGTGGCCTGTCGGCCATCACTTTTGGGCTGCTGGCCATTGATGTGGCTTGCCAGCCACCAGTGTGTTTTGCAGATATTTTATGCCAGCTGTGTCAGCTGTTTGCACAGATGCATGCATCTTCACCCACATGTAGGGCTGGATGTTTTGAGGAAATTGCTTGGTTCTCTATATATAGAAGACCTCTCATATTGTTTTAAAGGTTAGAAAATTTTGAGTTTCAAAAATTTTCCTCTCTCTCTCTACCAAATCTCTACACTTTAGCCTACAATTCTTCAACTTTTGCCTACACCTCCTTAACCAAAGTGGTTCATCTTTGAGTTGAGATTCCTTGAGGCCTTCTTGGAGCTCTAGAAGGTGGTTTTGGCTTAGATTGTTGCCTAGAGTTGGTCTTCCCTTCAAGAAGTATAACACTTGCCTGTTTAACTTGCTTTGCATACTTATTTTTCTTATCTTTTCCCACTGAATTGGGCTATTTTTGGGCTGTAAAAAACTCTATTTTTATGGGTTGAAATTGGTGGTTTTAGGCCATTTAAAGTTTGGGGGGTGGTCCACCATTCTTTCTTTCTTGTTTGTAAGGCCTTTCCATCTTTGTTTCCCACTTTCAAACCATCTTTTTTGGGCTTTTAAATACTGAATTTCGGATTACTTTCAGTGATGAAAATCATGTTTTGAAGTCTAAATTTGGAGGGGTTATCCTCCCCTTCTTGTGTTTTGTTTGCTAGCCAAGATAGCTCTATGTGTTGGCATATTTTTCTAGCCTTTTGTAGCTTAATTCCAACATGTTTTAGGCTGTATTTTAGACTGTTTTGTCTCTGTTTTGGGCTGTTTAAGTCATTTGAGTCTTGTTTTGCATGCTTTTAGTGTAAGTGTCCTCACAAGCTTGGTGTTTTAGGCCTTAAGACACCACTTGTTTGAGTTGATTGCATGTTTTAGTGCTTCTCACACTTAATTTCAGCAAGATTAATCTTTGCAACTTCCCTCATTTCTTGGTTTTTTATTTGCTTTGAGGGTTGTGTCAACCTTAGGATTGTTTAAGTTCGAGATTGAGGTCCATACTTAATGGTTTAATCCTTTTTTGGGGGTTCATTATCAACGACATGACACATCTTTCTTGCCTTAAACTACCCCTTGTATGACACTTTCTTCTCTTTTAGAGGACTTAACTCACTAATGGACTTAATTGATTAAAGAATGGAAGGGTAATTAAAATAAGTAACTAAAAGTTGAAACTAAATTTGTGCAAAGATAAGAATTTGATTGTGTTTCGGTGTGTTCAATCGGACATTAATTGAACAAAAGGAAAATTGGGGCATTTAATACTCAAAGTGATGAAATGTGTCAAGTTTCCAAGGTCAACTTCTTCTCTTGATCATTCATGAAAGGGAGGAGGTTTGTGTCTTGTTTTGTATTTATTGAACTTGCACCTCTTGAGTCACAAGCCATCATGCAATGAAATTATTTGAGTTGGTGGTTTGTGACTTAAGTTCGCTTCTCCTTTGATTTGATCATGAAAAGGAATGGTGAGTTATGCAAACAAACCCTGAAAATACCCTATATATGCTCTGTTTGTCCTCTGTTGCAGTAAGATGAACTTGTGCATCAGTGGCTGGCAAGTGGCCAGCAGACCACCATCCATGGCCGGCTTGTGGCCGGCAATCCTTACCAGTGGCCGGCCAGCCACTAGTGCAAAATTCAGCAGTGAGTTTGTAAAGCAGAGCATAATGAGCAGCAGTGTTGGTGTTCAACTGTGCAAACAGAGGCATTTAGAAGCAAAACAGTGGCTTTTCGGGTGGAAATCGGCATGCACATGAACATCCCTCGTTTCCCGAGGTGGAGAAGCTAGTCGTTTAGTTTAATCACTTATTTTACTTGCACTTGTGTTGTAATAATTAGTTAAGTAATTAATTAGTTATGATGTAATTATTTTAATTAGTTAGATTAGTTAATTAATTAGTTCATTTGTTGTTGTAATAATTAGCTAAGTAGCTTAGCAAGTTTATTCCATTTGTTTTGTAATAGTTAGTTCATTAGCTTTAATTAATTAGCCAGTTAGCTTAGTTTATTCAGACTCTCCTTCGTAAGAGAGCAATGTTGTAATAGTGTATATGTCTTCCAACCTTTTGTCTTTCTCCCTTTTATTTACTAGCTTATGATGGTTAGTTTAGGGACATCATGTTTCAATTAGCATTCTCCATGTTTGCATCCATTTGTATTGCATGCACTGAGGCTCGGTTCATCATTCTAGCTGTATTGTTAGTTTAAATACTTTTTTGAATACGTGCTTAGACCGCATGCTATCAAATTGCTTCATATGTCATATTAGTAACCGAGCCTATTAGTTGTATTTTTGCATGTGTTGCATTTGTCATATTGCATAAGTTAGGATCATGCATTTTTCTGACTCTTTTGTTTATTTTGGTTTGGAGTACTAGGTGAGCCTTTACTCGCTTTAGCATCTTGCATGAAAAGTTGATGTTGCCATGTCTAACATGCTTGCCATGAGGCTAAGTGCTTAATTGCTATAAACTGCTTAAATGCCTGTAGATGAAGGCTATTTGCTTGAATTGGAACAATTTAAGTAAATGTTTATATGCGATAACTTTTTCAAGTGGTACATATTTCAAAACAAACATGACTTAGGTGTTCCAATTCTTGCGAGTTTGTCTATACTTGTGTGTGTGCTCGCATCACATAGTAAATGCTAGCCTAATAAACCAA
The DNA here is from genome assembly GCA_036172215.1 of Camellia granthamiana. NCBI lineage: Eukaryota > Viridiplantae > Streptophyta > Magnoliopsida > Ericales > Theaceae > Camellia > Camellia granthamiana. Next base: position 5,549,282 of record CM069904.1, on the reverse strand, counting down.
AACAAGAGCATATAATGTGCATAAGATTCATATCACGATTAGTAGAGGCCGATTTTTGGTCGGGTGAGCGGGGGTGCTCAAAATGTATTCATGACCTTCCCCTCTCGTACCTAATTTCCCGAACCGAGACAATCTTGGTGATGACGGACACGTGACCTTTGGTACAAGTCATGGGTTTTCTAAATTCCCCCTAAATAAAATATTTAGGTGGCAACTCTGTATCTAGCAAAGCAGTCCAATTTTGGTATTTTTGATTCAAAATCGATTTTTCAAAAGATTTGCCAGATGTTGACTCTTTGGTGTTTATCAATTTCGTATTGCACTTGTGAGATTAGATTTAAAACCGTGGGAGTTCGAACTGTAAGGCTTATTTTGACCTTCTGAAAGGGAGCGCGAAAAAGCTAGGCTACAGGTACTTAGTCCATAAATTCAAATCTCAATTTTGTTTGGTTGAAGATTCAAGCATTAAAATATTTTGAGTAAAAGGACCAGCTTAAATAAAATGACTAAAATAACCTTATATATATCATCCACAGACCAAAATACGGAGTCACAGTCATTATCTCTCTCTTTCTCTCTCTCCAACCCTAACCCCTCTCTCTCTCTCTCTAGATTCTCTTTGATGACCACTCCTTCGAGGAAAGCGATCGCCACTGCAAATCCAACCAACACTAGCATCTCATCTTCTCACCACTGCTGTCACCATCTCCATCATCGACGCCATCTCCTTACCACCAGATCTAGATCCTAACTCGGATATTTTGTCAAACCCTAACTCAGATCACGCCTCTCGTTTCCATATCAAGAAGACGAAGCAAAACATTCATCAAAAAAGAGTTCTCTCTCTCTCTCTCTCTCTCTCTCTTTATGATTTTGTGTTCGAACATTCCAAAGACTACATCGATTTTTTCATATCCAGAGAACCACATCAACAACAAAATCACTAATGTTGGTTTCTTGACTTCCTTCATAGATTGATTGAAACAGTAATGAAGGGTTGACACCATTAACTATTTTTTCATCACTTTGATTGCATAATTAATCTGAACATATTTGTTCATTTTTTATTTATCTAGCTTGTTGATTTCTTTTTGATGTTGTTGGTGATGATGAATGTTGAAGAAACAGATTGTAACAAATTAAAAACAATTTGACAGATAAGGCAGGTTTATTTTGAACAAATCTATTCAAATTCTAAACAGATATGGGCTTGGTATTACAACAGATAGGGGTTGGTTTGGTACTCTATTTTAACGAATAGAATTTGGTTTGGCTTGTTATTTCAATATATAAAAAAAATTTCAAAAAAAATTGAACATATAATAAAATTTGGACCGATAAGGGGGGAAATTGAACAAATAGTCAAAATTTGAACAAATAGATATAAATTTAAACATATAGGAAAAAAAATTAAACAGATAGATATAAATTTAAATAGATAGTAAAAAAAAAATAATAGATAAATTAAGGGATAAAATTAAAAACAAAATATCCTTCAAAACAAATAAAAAAACTTTTCATCAAACTATTGTACAAATGGTGGATTTTTCACTAACAAAAAATATCTATTGGATCTAATGTCTTATACCCTCTTTAGATTAGACTTTTCAACAATTATTTCATTAATTTGTAGTATGATTTTTTATTTTTATTTTAAATAGGTGATGGGATTTGAATAAATATTTATTTAAAAGTTGTGCATATCTACATGGATGTGTTTAAAATTTTCATTCTTGGTTGAAATTGGCCATGAGAGGGTGGTTACACAAAACCTGTTTCAATTCTTAATTACTGAACAGTAATTTGAGAAAAAATTTGTGGCACAAAAGTGGCTATACCAACTTAGGCCTTTACATATATAATAGAATGGGAGATTGAGTGAAGAGTTATAGAAAACCTACTTCAATTATTAATTACAGAAAGGTAATTTAAAAATAAAATTATGTGACACAAAAATGTTAATACCAACTTAGGCCTTTACATATAATATATATGTATATATGTTTTAATTTAGGACCACATGTGGATCAACATAACAAATGTGCATGTAAAATAGGAGTGTAAAAGTTACCCGAGATCCATGGGTGGCTTGAATCCCATCTGCGGTCCGAGGTGGGCTCGGCCTAGGCCCAAGCTCAGCCCATGGTCTTGGGCCTAAGCCTTCCAATTGAAGCCCGGCCCGACTCTTCCTCCGCCAACGGTTAGATTTCAAAAAAATAAAAATAAATAAAAGGCAAGTTGTAAGTTGCAACCAACGGTTAAATAATTTTTTTTTTAAAATAAATAAAATAAAATAAAATAAAGATTGATCTTGTTGTGTAACAACGGTAAAAAAAAAATAGGGTCGGTCATTTCTTTGCAGGGAGATAGAGTTGATGCCTACCCCTTGTCCTGTAGGGGTAGGACTGACTCAAAATCAATTACCAAGTCATTTCCTTGCAGGTTGCTAGTGCCGCCCTATCCCCGCCCCCCTTGGGCCTTGTCTTGTCATCATGTCATGCAGCATCATCACTCACATCATGATTTATTGCAATTTGCAATGAATGAAAAAAATTAAATAAATAATCTACACTTATTTTATTTAATGATATAAGTTTTTATAATATTTTATTTCATTTTGAAATAAAAATTATTCATTCAATAAATGTTATATAATTAATTTAATATTATAATATTGAAAGTTTCATTTTCATATATGTAAAATTATTCATTTCAAAAGAAAAAAATTGCATAATTGCATATATTTTTTAATTATAAGTTCATAATTAGAAAAACATAAGTCATACATAATTAAATTTAAATACTACCATGAAGCATAACAAAACAAAACATCCTATTAATCTTAACTAAAATACTATAATATAATTTTTCTATTATTTTCCTATCCCTAATAAATAATATACATAAATAATGTATTTATTGTTCATTTTTTAAAAAAATAAAAATAAAAAAAGGGTCTGGCCAAGCCAGGCCCGCGATTCGGCTTTAGGCCCTATTCTGAGTGTGCCTAGGCTTGGGCCTAGGCTCCACTTTTCGGCCCATGGACTGGCCCGGTCCCCCAAAAAAGCGAGAGCCCGCGACACTCGTTTGAGTCGGCCTGAGCCCAGGCCTGGATGGGGCAGGCCGGGCCATTTTTACATCCCTAATGTACAACGACCACAAGCCATATCTATGCAATATATCCCAATTAATTTGGAAATTCACGAATTATTGAAATTAATTATTAAAAAAAAAAAAAAACTCATTGTCTTGCTTTAGGGGGAGCAAATTGAGAATAAAAAGTCTACAACCATGAATGAGATGAGCATAATTTTTTTAAAATTGTTATATATAATTTTATTTTTTATAAATATTTATATGCATTTATTAACGTCATGTTTACGAGTGAGGAAATAAAGTAAGGAATGAAATTAGGTATAACATTATTCTAATATTTTGATAATTTTTTTTCAAAATGCATTTTGATTTTTTTTAAATTGAATTTCGACTCTTACCAACAAGTTCATGGGCCACAAGGGCCCAACTAGTCAAGAGTATCTGGGTCCCCTTATTGATATGTAACCTTTGAAAAAGAAAGGCCCAAGCCGGCTTACAGAACATGGGCTCGTGTGGCCCATGTCTAGCCCTATTCTTCATCCCCATTTTTTTTTGGTTCCTTCCCTATGTGTATTATGTGTATGTCCTTCTTGTTGATGCAATTAGGGTTGTTTACAGACCCGATTGATCTGCGAAAATTGATCAATCCAACCAAATCTACCTCTTTTTAAATGGCTTCGATAGTATGAGTGGATGGATGTGGATGGAGATCTTTTAAATTTGCCTATATTTAGATGGATGGTGGATGAGAGGCTACCAGATCCAATTCGATTCGCCAACCTTCCTTAAAAAAATGATATTATGTTTTTATGTTTTGTATATTAAAAAAGAAATTTGAGAACTTACATGTAAGTCCTAATAAGCAGACTTATTGTCTAATAGATTTTATGATAATTAATCGCATTTTTTTATCAAACACTATTAAAAAAGTCACTAATTGTTAACTTTCAGAGTCAGTTTGAAAATTGTCACAAAAAATGTCACTAATTATAAGTTTTAGCAACAGTTAAAAAAATTATCACAAAAAAATGTTACCAATTTTTAACTTTTCAGCAGCAATTTGAAAAATTCTTACAGAAAAACGTCACTAATTGTAAGCCTTAGCGACATGTAAAAAAAAATCACAATTTTTTTTTTTTTACTGACGATTTTACTATGACTTATTTTCAATAGAACTTGATGGGAATTAAGTCCAACTATTAAGACCTATTGGTCGTTTACCCAAAAAAAAATGGCATTTTATTTTAGTAATAATATGAGCTATTTTTAAAATATGAAAGTTTGACCTTTATTTTAATTGTAAAAAATAAAGAATAAAAAGTTGAAAATTTTACCCATAAATTTCATATTAGGAAATGTTGATTCATTTAGTCTAAGAGTTTTCTTATGAACCAATTAGTCCTTTTTGTTTTGAAAAGTTGTATTTATTTAATTTGGTGTCATTTGAGTTTAAGTGAAATGCCTTTTTGTGATTCATTTTTGGGATGAGAATGAAAAGGTAAGGTATGAAAAATTCTTTTTTAGGGGAATTAGTGGCTGAAGTGTTGATTGTCGAGTGTGGAAATTTACATTTCTGTTAGTGTGGTTTTCTACTGTTATATTGGAGTGCTACATTTGAAAAAAAATATACTAAAGAGTTTTTGTGTGTTACATTGATTGGTGTATTATGTTTGGGAAAAATACACTAAGGATTTTTTTTGAAATGTTACGTTATTACGTTTGAGAAAAGTACACTAAGAAGTTTTTTAGTGTGTTACGTTGAAGTGTTATGTTTGAAAAAAACAAACTAAGGAATTTTTATGTGTTACATTGATTGAAGTGTTATGTTTCGGAAATGCACATTAAGGAGTTTTTTTTTTATAATATTACGTTGTTATGTTTGAGAAAAATACACCAAGAAATTTTTTAGTATGTTACATTTTTGAAATGTTACATTGAAATATTACGTTTGGAAAAAAATACACTAAGCAGTTTTTTTGAAGTGTTACATTTAATAATTTTAACATTGTAAGAAAACTCACATTTATTTTTCAACACATAAGACACGTGTTTATACTTGGCCCTTTATGTGATTTATACTAGAATGAGCTTTTTGGATCTATAAAAAAAAAAAGGAAGGACCAAATAATTTATAAGTTCATTATTTGAGATTTATTGGTGCTTCATCCAAAAAAGGTTTAGACTTAAATAAGGCTCAAAATAGTAAAAAAATTACTCTAAAATAGTTTTAAAAAAGCATAAAACAATAAAGCCTAAACCACTAAATCGATCCGCATCCACTCGCCAACCTGTACGGTCCGCTCAATTTGCATTAGTTAACAAAGCGAACGGATGCAAATTGATTTTTTTCAATCTACCTAAGTTTGGACGGATGGCGGATAAGAGGCCATCCAATCTAAACTGATCTGGGAGTATGCCTAGATGCAATAAATCTTGTTTTACCCAAAATAAAAAATAAATAAAACACTAATGGATTAAGAACAATTGACTATTCCATATATACTAATTAACTGGAAAAAAAATTGAAATAAAAAATAAATGAGTAAATTATATTGAATTTCTCTAAGATTTTAAGAAAATACCGTAAGCTCTATAAATATGACATAATGATATTGAGCTGATTTATCTTTGTGTATATTTGATTTATCGTTTCTTATTATTTTATTTACATTTTATTTTATATCTCGTCCATCCTAATTAGACGTATCAATTCCTAACAATGATTCCACATCATTTAATAATAGTTTCACCATAGAATATTAGTTTCTTAGAAACCCCTTTCTTTGGGAATCGATTTTCAAGTGCTAGTTTTACTTGGTCTTTGAATCATGAAAAAAATCCTAAATATACCGTCAAAATCGAACACAACTCTATTCCAATTCCACAAGTGAAATAATGGTCTTTATCATTCAATATCAAAATCAGTCGTGGCATCAGGTATGAAATCAAACACAATCATATAATAAATTATACTTTACAATTGGAATTGTAGAAGTAACGACTTATAAATTGGATCAAGACATGTGCTGCCACAAGAAGTTAAAAAAGATTTACTAGGGCATTGTCCTGCATTTTTTCTGAAAATAGGTTGATTCCAAAATCGTGCAAAATGTTGAAAGTCTCACATCCACGTTGTTTTGTTGCTTTCAATTGCTGTTCAGTCCACAGTATAGCATTTTAACTCCGGAAAATTCTATCATACGAAAAAGTAGTTTTGAGATATGGTAAATGAATAAACACCCACCATTTGGATTTGGATAAGGTATTATCTTGACCATTAATGAGTAAATAATTAATATTTAGTTGGAAAATCAAGATAGATTCTCACAAACAAGGTAGTTTTGAGCATTTTTAATAAGATATTTGTAAGATTAGTTTACTATTGTAACATGACACACTTACTATTTACGATGAGAGAGCTTACTATTATATAAACTAATACTTACTATTGAAAATTACGAGATTATTGGTTCAAAAAGTAACAGGTAATATTTTGAAATTTGTGCTAAACTAATAACACACTATATTGACTACTTCCGCTCTACATTTTGTATATATTTTTTAATTATTTTTTAACATGATTACTTTCACTTCACATTTTGTTTTTGTTTTTTTTTTTATTTATGATTTTTTAAGACACATTATAAAGTGTAAGAAATAAAATGTATACTGTTATTTTATTTAAGAAAGTTAGGAATAAATTTACAATCAAATTTTATTAATTATTTTATAAAAATAAAAAAATTATATGAATTTCATGTACCAACCTTTTAGGAATTTTGAAAAATACATAATTTTTTATGAATTTAAAATCCACAATGAAAAGATTTTTTTTTTCTCCACAAATTCATATGATTGGCTATGAATATGTTTTTACAAATTTAATATCTACAATATTTTGAAACATAAATAGAAGATCAGAAGGAATATCTCCTACTTATAAATATACTTAGAAATATCTCTTATTTATCCTTATATAATATATGGAGGTGTATTTGTAACTTATCCTTATATAATATAATCTAAATCGTCTAGTTTGGTTCCAACCAAAAAAAAAAAAAAAAGGCGCCATAAAATCACGGATTGAATTGTAAAGTACAGTACGCCTATTTCAAAAATCAGAATTGAACTGTGTAGTGAAAAAACCAATCCAAACCGTGCGGTTTGGTCTAGACCAGACCGATTTACGATTTTTTCAATTTTTATGCTCAGCCTTACTTGCAACATTTTGTGACTCAACTTACCACTTACCAGTTTACCATCAACGAGTAGTAAGTAGAGTCTCATTAAATAGAAAATAAGGTTTAATTTAGTAGTAAGTGAAGTGTAATGAAATAGTAAGTGAAAGGTTATTGAGTAGTAAGTAAAGTCTAATAAAGTAGTAAGTACGATTTAATTGAATAGTAAGGGAAATCTAGTAAAATAATAAGTGGAGTCTCATTAACTTATTGTAATATCACTTACCATTTAGTTTGATCTGATTAATTTTATTATACTTATCACAAATGGGCATAACAACACCATTTATGAATTACATAATGATGATGATGATGATGATATTGACACTGGTGAGTATAACATTAGCAATCAAGAGAATATCGTTAATTCTGATAATCTCCCAACCGAAACAGATGTAAACTATATGGATTAACTAACTGAAAAAAATGTATTTGAAATGACATTTGATTCGGTAGAAAATTGAGAAAGTTTCTATAATATGTATGCAAAGGTGAAAGGTTTTAGTATTTGAAAGAATCAGTTGTATAAGGACAAGAGTAATATGGCCATATCGAGGAGATGGGTTTGCTTAAAAGAAGGGCATCGACAATCCGAATACCTTGAGGTGGAAGATCGTAAAAAGAATCGAAACAATTAACTAGAGATCTCATGCATCCTTTAGTATCAAACATAATCGAAATATTTGCAAATATGAAGTGATTGAATTTGTTAAAAAGAGCTCCTAACCAATTCGAAACAAAATAAATAGAAACATAGCTCCAATAAAGGGAACCCAAAGGCCATATTCTTTCCCAATTTGGGTTTTACTCACATCTCGAATGAATTCAAGGACATATTCGAGAAATTCTGACCGCTAGTCGGAACAGTTTATGGGTTGTTTTGGAGACGGCTCTTAAGAACTTTTCCGAAAAAATTGTTTAGTTCCAATGCTAACTAGGGGAATGCTGACTCAGAAGAAGGCTAAGGTTGAACCAGATTGTTACTAATCCGATGGAAAGAATCCTTGATCTCATCCAGGGAATGGAAACATAAGCTGTTGATGGCTAAAAAGTACCCGACTTGAAGCATCTTGGTGGTTACTCTTCTTTATTCAACTACCAGCACAGAGCACAACCATTGCATGGTAGGGCCTCTAGTGAAGTAATAAGTGGAAGCTCATTGAGTAATAAGTGAAATCAAAATTGAGTAGTAAGTGAAGTGGAATGAAATAGTAAGTGAAAGTTAATTGAGTAGTGTCTAGTGAAGTAGTAAATAGAAGCTCATTGAGTAGTAATTAAAGTGTAATGAAATAGTAAATGAAAACTTATTAAGTAGTAAGTGGAGTCTAGTGAAGTAGTAAGTGGAACTAAAATTGAGTAGTAAGTGAAATGTAATAAAATAATAAATGGAAGCTAATTGAATAGTAAGTCAAGTCTGATGGAATAATAAGTGAGGTTTATTTGAATAGTAAGTGAAGTTTAAAAAAGTGATAAGTAGAGTCTCATCGAATAGTAAGTATGATTGAATGAAATAATAAGCCAAAAATAATGAAGTAGTAAGTGAAATCTATTTGAATGGTAGTAAGTAAGGTTATTTGAGTGATAAATCAAGTTCAAAGATGTGGTAAGTGAGGTTTATTTCAGTGATAGTCAAGTCTAATGAAGTGGTAGTAAGTGAGGTTTATTTGAATGGTAATGTAAAAAAAGTGATAAGCGGAGTCTTATCAAATAGTAAGTATGGTTGAATGAAATGGTAAGTCAAGAATAATAAAATAGTAAATGGAGTCTATTTGAATGGTAGTAAGTAAGGTTTATTTGAGTGGTAAATCAAGTCTAAAGATGTGGTAAGTGAGATTTATTTCAGTGATAGTCAAGTCTAATGAAGTGATAATAAGTGGGGTTTATTTGAATGGTAAGTAAAGTGCAAAAAAGTGGTAAGTGTAGTCTCATCGACTAGTAAAGTATGATTAAATGAAATGATAAGCCAAAAGTAATGAAGTAGTAAATGAAATCTAATATAGTAGTAAGTGCAATTTAATGAAATATGGAAAGGCCGAAATTGGAAGAGATAAAAAATAATGGACCTCATCCATTAAATGTCCAAGTACTTACCATTTATAAATACAATACTTACCATACATTTTGATTCTATTTACCATAACGTGAGATATTTTTTTGTATAGTAAGTCAAGTCAAATGAAGTGGTATTTCTTTCAGTACTAAATGAAGTTTAATAAACTTTTACATTTTGTTTAATAATTTAAAATTTATATTTCTAATTTATTATTTGTCAGTTATTGTGACTACCAATAATTTGTTTTCATTCTACTTACCAATCAATAGTAATTTGATATTATTGAGTAGTAATCATATCTAATTAAATCGTAAGTCAAGTTTGATGGAATAGCAAGTAGAGTCTGATTGAGGAGTAACTGAGGTCTAATTGAGTAATAAATAAAATATCATTAACTACTTATCACACTATAACAATTTGCACCTTCAGCGACCAAATTTGGCGACTAAAACCTTTTTAGTCGCCAAAAGTCACAAATTTACCGACTAATCTTGCTATTGGTTGCCAATATTTAGCATTTTAGGTACTAAAATTTTTTAGTAGCCATATATTAGTTATTAGCGACTAAAAATGTTTTAGTAGGCGTTTGTCTATTTTTTGGCTACTAATTATAATTTTAGTCAACGTATATATTCTTTTGGCGACCAAAAAAAAGTTTAGTCGCCGAAAGATAGGTTTATTTACTAAACTATCAATGACTAAAATAATTTAGTCGTTTTATGGTTAGTGTTTTCCGACAAAAAGAATACGTAGTAGCCAAATTAGACAAATATTGACTATTTTTGCCAACTAAACAGAATTTGGTCACTAAAAGTAGGCCAAAAAAATTAGAGGGAAGCTTATGAATTGGCACCCTCCTGTTCACACTTATTTTTTTTGTATCTATTCTGTCTCACAAACACAGACCACTCACCACAAAACCAGAGGCCCGCTCACCACCGATTGTCATTACCACCATTGCTGGCCACCGTCTGTCCCCACCGTCTCACGTCGGCACCACCATGGTCGACACCGAAATCACCACCAACACTGCTGCAAATCACAGGTTTGTCTCTGTCTCTCTCTATTCGGTCCTCTCCCAGGCGTTACGATCTGCTTTTCTCTCTCTCTATCAAGCCATCTCTCTGGTTCCCTCTCTCTCTCTCTCTCTCTCTCCCCTTCCCCTATTTCCCCATTTCTCACACTTCATCTAGGGTTTATATGTTTTTTTAGTTTATTTTTGTATTGATTTCGGTTAAGGGCTCATTGGTTGAAGTGTTTGATTTCTATGAAATTATGAAATTCTGCATGTCCAAAATGGGTTTGATTTTTGTGTTATGGATTTGACAGAGACATATAAATAGTTGAATGTGCCAATGTAATGTGGCTTTGGTTTTCAGGTTGCATTGGTCTTGTAGATAATTTCTTACATTGGTAGTTTCTTCAACTTCCTTACCTTGGTCTATATTGGTGAGTTTCTTCGTGGCCTTTCCCTGTATATAAGTGCACCAGCCTTTCCATAGAATATTTTCATTCAATCTGATTATCTGTTTTGTTTTTCCCATAGGGGTTCTTCTTAGTCTGTCGGTCTCTGTGCTTTATGAGAAGTACCAGGATCAAATTGACGAGAAGCTGATTGTAGCTCATAAGATCATTCAGACGCAGTTCAGGAAAATTGATGATAATATCCTAAGAAAGCTTCCGCTGCCTCTTAACAAGGAAACGAAAACTCAATAGCCCAAGTGTAACTCCCCCATCTCCCTCTTTGTTTGTGTGTATACACTGTACACAACATGCATGCTTGATAAAAGTGCCCTTTTTAATTACTGTGCATGCAAATGACAATGTTTCCAATCTTGTTTTTAACCATGTTTAATTTATATTTTATTATCATAATTAATAATTGCACTTCTTTAAACAATTTATGTATAAGTACTGGTAGTGAAGTTATACTTCCAATAGATTTATCTAAACTGACTAGAGTTTCAATGGACAATTTTGCTAGTTAATTGAGTGCTGGTACCACGAGTACTACGGAAAATTTGTCAACTTTTTGTGCTTTTTTGTTTTTTCCTTTTGGATTTACGATCAAAATTTTTTTCCTGATGCTTTATCTTAGTTCAAGTTTTTTTTATTGTTCTACGATTTTGATATTTTTTTTATGTTGGTTTGTTTTCCTTGGATGATTTTGGATGATTTTGTGTTAACAAGAATCAGAGTTGTTTATGTTGAAATAGATTCTCTACATATTAAGCCATGAATATCCATCTACTTGTTTGCCTCTTGCCCCTTAAAAGAGATGCTTCCTGCCTGCTTCATTTGAGTCATTGTTATCTAGAAACATCTTTGTGTTGATGCTTCTTTTCTAAGTGCTTAATTGCTATAAACTGCTTAAATGCCTGTAGATGAAGGCTATTTGCTTGAATTGGAATAATTTAAGTAAATATTTATATGCGATCACTTTTTCAATTGGTACATATTTCAAAACAAACATGACTTAGGTGTTCCAATTCTTGCGCGTTAGTCTATACTTGTGTGTGTACGCATCACATAGAGACTTGTGTGTGTGCGCATCACATAGTAAATGCTAGTCTAATAAACCAAAACAAGAGCATATAATGTGCATAAGATTCATATCACGATTAGTAGAGGCCGATCTTTGATCGGGTGAGCAGGGGTGCTCAAAATGTATTCATGACCTTCCCCTCTCGTACCTAAGTTCCCAAGCCGAGACAATCTTGGTGATGACGGACACGTGACCTTTGGTACAAGTCATGGGTTTTCTAAATTCTCCCAAAATAAAATATTTAGGTGGCGACTCTGTATCTGGCAAAGCAGTCCAATTTTGGCATTTTTGATTCAAAATCGATTTTCCAGAAGATTTGTCGGATGTTGACTCTTTGGTGTTTATCAATTTCATATTGCACTTGTGAGATTAGATTCAAAACCGCGGGATTTCGAACTGTAAGGCTTATTTCAACCTTCCGAAAGGGGGCGTGAAAAAGCTAAGCTACAAGTCCATAAATTCAAATCTCAATTTTGTTTGGTTGAAGATTCAAGCATTAAAATATTTTGAGTAAAAGGACCAGCTTAAATAAAATGACTAAAATAACCTTATATATATCATTCACAGACCGAAATACAGAGTCATAGTCATTATCTCTCTCTCTCTCTCTCTAGATTCTTTTTGATGACCACTCGTTCGGGGAAAGCGATCGCCACCGCAAATCCAACCAACACTAGCGTCTCATCTTCTCACCACTACTATCGCCGTCTTCATCATCGACGCTATCTCTTTACCACCAGATCTAGATCCTAACTCGGATATTTTGTCAAACCCTAACTCAGATCACGCCTCTCGTTTCCATATCAAGAAGACGAAGCAAAACATTCATCAAAAAAGAGTTCTCTCTCTCTCTCTCTCTCTCTTTTTAATTTTGTGTTCGAACATTCCAAAGACTACATCGATTTTTTCATATCCAGAGAACCACATCAACAACAAAATCACTCATGTTGGTTTCCTGACTTCCTTCATAGATTGATTGAACAGTAATGAAGGGTTGACACCATTAACTATTTTTTCATCACTTTGATTGCATGATTAATCTGAACATATTTGTTCATTTTTTATTTATCTAGCTTGTTGATTTCTTTTGATGTTGTTGGTGATGATGAATGTTGAAGAAACAGATTGTAACAAATTAAAAACAATTTGACAGATAAGACAGGTTTATTTTGAACAAATCTATTCAAATTCTAAACAGATATGGGCTTGGTATTACAACAGATAGGGGTTGGTTTGGTACTCTATTTTAACAGATAGAATTTAGTTTGGCTTGTTATTTCAATATATAAAAAAAAATTTCAAAAAAAATTGAACATATAATAAAATTTGGACCGATAAGGGGGGAAATTGAACAAATAGTCAAAATTTGAACAAATAGATATAAATTTGAACATATAGGAAAAAAAAATTAAACAGATAGATATAAATTTAAATAGATAGTAAAAAAAAACCAATAGATAAATTAAGGGATAAAATTAAAAACAAAATGTCCTTTAAAACAAATAAAAAAACTTTTCATCAAACTATTTTACAAATGGTGGATTTTTCACTAACAAAAAATATCTATTGGATCTAATATCTTATACCCTCTTCAGATTAGACTTTTCAACAATTATTTCATTAATTTGTAGTATGATTTTTTTTTTAAAATTTTAAATAGGTGATGGGATTTGAATAAATATTTATTTAAAAGTTGTGCACATCTACATGGATGTGTTTAAAATTTTCATTCTTGGTTGAAATTGGCCATGAGAGTGTAGTTACACAAAACCTGTTTCAATTCTTAATTACTGAACAGTAATTTGAGAAAAAATTTGTGGCACAAAAGTGGCTATACCAACTTAGGCCTTTACATATATAATAGAATGGGAGATTGAGTGAAGAGTTACAGAAAACCTACTTCAATTATTAATTACAGAAAGGTAATTTAAAAATAAAATTATGTGACACAAAAATGTTAATACCAACTTAGGCCTTTACATATAATATATATGTATATATGTTTTACAGAAAACCTTCTTTATACTCCTACTTCACCCAAATTGTCATCTTTTATGGCCATCCTCAAAAGTCCTAGTTAATCTTTGCTTGACTTGTAGGGTTCAAAAGATGGACAAGAGTTGGATGATGATAAGTGATAGGTTGAAAAGTAAAGAGTACCATCAAGGTGTTAAGTCATTTATTGACTTTACTACGAAGGATTTAAGCCCATACGATGACATTCGTTGTCCGTGTGTCGATTGCTTAAATGGCACAAAACATAGTCAACAAGTTGTATGGCTGCACTTGATTCGAAGAGGAATCACGCGTTCTTATAGAACTTGGGTGCACCACGGGGAACATGTTCCATTGCGTCATGATTAGCCTAGTGTGTCAAACGATGCCAGTGAAAGAGATGGAACTGCAATTTTTGACATTGACGATAATTTGGGTGAGTTGCCTACTATGTTGGAAGAGATTTACATGAGTGGCGTCATGGATGATCATATCGACGAAGAACCTAATAGCTAGGAGAGAGAAAAATTAGTAAAGTTTATTAGGTTGTTTGATGATGCTCGACGCAAAGTGTACTCGAAGTGTGAAAAGTTTTCCGTGTTGTCCTTCGTTATTAAGATGCTTCATATTAAGGTGTGCAATACATGGAGCAACAAATCTTTCGATATGGTTATGCAAGTTTTCAAAGACATTCTCCCAAAGTGTGATGAAACTGTTCCATGGACCCTTTATGAATCGAAAAAGTTCTTACGTGAATTGGGTTTGGGATATGAGGCCATTCATACATGCAAGAATGATTGTATTTTGTTTTGAAAGGACAACGCAAAACTGGATACTTGTCCTACATGTAAGGAGTCTAGATACAAGTTCAACAATGCGAGTGGTAAAAAGATTCCTCACAAAATATTGAAGTACTTTCCTTTGACATCGAGGTTGAAGAGATTGTATATGTCGAAAAAAACCGCCGCAGATATGAGATGGCACAAAGAGAAGCGTGTGGATGATGGAATGTTAAGGCATCCAGCCAATGGTCAGGCATGAAAGGACTTTGATATGCAGCATCATACGTTTTCTGTGGAACCCCGGCATGTAAGGTTAGGGCTTGCCACGAATAGTTTTAATCTGTTTGGAAATATGAGCACATCGTATAACATGTGGCCCGTACTCTTAATGCCTTACAATCTTTCCCCATGGAAGTGTATAAAAGAGCCATTTCTGATGATGTCAATGCTTATTCCCAGTTCATCCGCCCCTGAAAGAGACATCGATGTTTACTTGCAACCATTAGTGGAGGAGTTAATGAATTTGTGGGAGCATGGTATGCAAACATATGATGCCTCAAATGGTCAAATTTTTAAAATGCATGTAGCAGTCATGTGGACCATCAATGACGTATGGTACCATGTCCAGTTGGACTACAAAAGGTTACTTGGCTTGCCCTAATTGTAACATGGATGCATCATCTCAGCGTCTGTGAAGTAAGATAGGATATATGAGTGCTCACCGCCACTTGCCCAAGAACCATATTTGGCAACGAAGTAAGCTCTTCAATGGTCAAAATAAGCATCGGTCCAAACCTGTGGAGTTATCGGGAGAACAAATACTGCAGCAAATTGATTCAGGGACATACAAGCCGTATGGCAAGTATCCAAACAATCGAAAAAGACAGTGGTCAGAACATCCACCTTCCAATTGGACAAAAAGAAGCATTATGTTCAACCTACCCTATTAGAAAACGCTAAAGCTTCGACACAACCTTGATGTCATGCACATAGAGAAGAATATATGTGACAATCTGCTTGGGACACTACTGAGCGTTGATGGCAAGAACAAGGATACTGAAAAAGCACGCTTGGATCTAGAAGACATGCGGATACAAAAGAAGTTACACTTGAAGAGACATTCCAATGGCTCATTCGAGAAGCCTCCGGCATCGTACACACTGTCCCCGGTAGAGAGACAAGGTTTTTGTGATTTCTTGAAATCGATTAAGTACCCTGATGGCTATGCAGCAAATATATCCAACTGTGTCACTGCTCATGGTGGAAAATTAGCTGGCTTCAAAACTCATGACTGTCATGTCCTTCTACAATGACTACTTCCAATTGGGATGCGTGGATACCTTTCCAAGGAGATTGGACCACACTTTTTGAGTTGGGAAATTTTTTCAAACAGTTGTGCTCAAAGACATTGAGGGTAACTGATTTGGAGAAAATGGAGGAACAAATCCTACTTATACTTTGCAAGCTTGAGAAGATTTTTCCTCCTGCGTTTTTTGATGTCATGGTCCACTTGGCAATTCATTTGCCTCATGAGGCTATGCTTGGAGGGCCTGTGCAATATCAATGGATGTATCCCATTGAGAGGTAATACCACGAGTTCCCGAACATCCCTTTTTACATATAGTAGATAATGTAAACATTAACATTCAAATCATATTGCCATGTAGGATGCTCGGACTTCTAAAAGGATTTGTTCGCAATAAAGCTCAGCCAGAAGGTTCCATTACGGAGGCTTACATTTCAAAAGAGTGTACGACGTTTTGTTCAATGTATTTAGACGGCGTTGAAACGATGTTTAATCAGGGAGAACGAAACTATGACGGGGGTGACAATGGCCCGAGGTTGGCGATTTTCACTCAAAATGTTTGTCCGTTTGGTCTAATAACAAGGGAAACTGATGTGTCTGTAGCCAACCGTGAAAGGGCTCATTGGTTTGTCCTACACAACAGCTTAGAAGTGGAAGAATATCTAGAGTACGTGTCGAACCTATGACATACTGTATGTGACCTATGTGCTTTTTTTTTAGTAATCATTCTTCAAATTACTTATGAATTACATTGTCCTACGTAGGGAACACAAGATGTTGTTGCAACAATAACATGGAAGTGCATGTGACATTGCCAAGATACAATGCAAAGAATTTCCTTAATGGTTCACAGATCGCGTATGCTAAAATTCCTTATAGTGTAGTTTACACATCAACTTAAGTTATGCCAAAAATAACATGATAGTTTTTTCTTATGTAAATGAACCAATTACGGCACAACAAGTCACCCGAAGCAACCGATGAGATGTGGTCACTGGCAAATGGTCCTAACAGCTTAGTGAACACATATTCGGGATGCATTTGTAATGGTGTCTGATTCCATGCTCGCAATAGTGACAACCGTCGTAAAACTCAAAATAGTGGATTGGTAGTGGAAGGGGACCATGAAGGCCAATTCATAAAGTTCTACAGCTACATTTGCAAAGTTTGGGAAATGACATATTTGTTTAGGCACCGTGTTGTTTTATTCCAATGTGAATGGTATAACACCAGTAGTAACAGAACTTTGCGTGTCGAACCACATTTCACTACTATTGATATACAAAGTCGATGGTATAAAAATGACCCGTTTGTGTTACCAAGTCAAGTGCAACAAGTTTTCTACATGCATGATACAAAGTTAAGTGCCAATTGGAGAGTAGTAGAAAAGTTTCAACAACGCAGAATTTGGGATGTACCGGAGGTGGATGTGCCACAACCTGATGATGTCTTCCAACAAGATGAAAGCACTGATGTTGTACCAACTGAGCCTATGGATGACGATGTGGTGTTGCGTCGAGATGATATTGCCACTGAAATTATTCCAATGGAAGTTTTGCAGTCTGATAACCGCGTACAACCCAAGGTTGGTATGGATGATGACTTCATATGTGATGATGAAGATGAACCGACAATGAAAGGTGACAATGAAGAAGAAGATGAGCTTGACAATGATTTTGATACAGATATGGACATAGAATGTTGATGTGTGGGTTCTAAATTTGGATGTGTGATAGAGTCTTGATGTATGGGTTCTAAATTTCGATATGTGTTCTTGAAAGTTGTTGTTTTGTCTTTTTGTCCTTTTGTTGATGTAATGGGGAAATAGATGAAGGAGATTGTTGTTCTTTATGTGTTATGTAATTAGATGAGAGTTTAGTCCTTTTGTTTATGTTGTTCTTCATGTCATCATGTTGAGCTATAAAGTAAACTTTTTCGCAATGTTGAACCTCTTAAATTGATGAACCTCCTCATTTGACATTTATGCTTAACATCGGTTTATGTACAACACTTTTATTTGACAATCATTATCAATTATTTTCCTATTGTTGTCTTGTTGTAATTTTGTAAATACTTTAACTTCTGTAAACAATCCATATTGGTCATAATATCGATGATGCATGTGATGTTTTTACTTCATATATCATGTTTGTAGCTATTTTGCAGGAACTAGCATGGTTCCTAGGACGAAAATAGGGCGGCGTAAGAAAACAGCAACTAACCCCATAGCATCACCCTCAGGAACATCTGCACATGTCATTGTCACACCACAAACTTTATCCGATGAGACACAACCGCCGGATGACACACAAACATTTGTGGAAGAGACAAAGGCGCACAGCGTAGGTAAGACCATTGAACTTAAGTAAATGATTTTTCTTCATCTAGAAATACAATTTCTTGCATGTATAAAAAAAATTATAATCCCCTAGAAAATTTACTGATAAAATTTAAAATTTAATATTAATTATTGTCGATTAAATGTTTGGGGCACTATTTACAATTTGAAGGCCTTACACTTGTTGTCCCTTATTGAGCAGGGAAAAATACGTCAACTCATGTACGTTATCTTACACTCGGAAAAGGAGTGCAAAAAAGGATTACGAGCAAAAAATGGGAGAAACTACATGTTTATGTCAATCGCATGCTGAATGCACTCACAGGAGGGAATGCCACCCTTGCAACAAATGAGTTGGGCTTGCAGATAAGGCAGTTGTGCCCTCTCAAGGGAGTGAAGTCATGGAAGAAAATTGATAAGAGCATCAAAGATACAGTAGTACAAGCTGTGCTAGTAATTTCTAACCTTAAACTAAATGTCTTCATTATGTAAAGTTGCAATTGCTGCATTCAATTTCTATAATACGTCACATACTTATGCTTGCAGGACAAGTTTGAAATTTGGGAGGATTTTCATACTAATCAACAAGCTCAAGAGATCATTAATACGAAGGCGTATCTCTTGTACAAAGATTAGAGGTACACCCTAAAGCAACACTTCAAAAAACTTGTAGAAGAGGGTATTGATGACCCATATAGTCATCCGCCTGCAGGAGTTTGCTTGGATAATTGGAAACACGTGATTGATGTGGCTTGGAAAGATGCATCTCATTTGGTAACAAACAAATATAAACGACTCTATTGCTTTATTTGTGTATTATGCATTGATATGTACTAATTTTTTCACAATTCCTTTTTTTTAGAAACGCTCTAAAGCTGGTAAAGCAAACCAGAGTTTGCTACCATATAATCACACCAGTGGATCTCGCTCCTTTCCAGTAGCAATGTTACTCATGGTGAGCTAGATGCATTTGGAACATATTTCTCATCACTTATATATGTAAGATGAAAGCCATGGTTACTATTGTGACGAATTAATTTTGTTATTTGAAACTAACAGGTAGATGAAAATGGGGAGTTAGATTTTCTGAAATTTTATTCCAAATCACATAAATCGAAGAAAACAAATGAATGGATTGACCCCAAATGTGGTGAGCTATATGTAAGGAGTAAACTTTTTGTGCCATTTGTATTTAACATTAATTCCTATCTTAGCACAAAATTGAATGTGATTCTTTGTGCCTTTGTTGAATAGTCTTCTTTTTTTGGTAATGATAGGATGAGATGGTGAATCTACAAGCGACAGCCACGGATGCGGGGATCCCATTGACACATGAGGAACTCTCACGGCAAGTGCTTGGATAGAGAAAGAATTACTTGAGTGGATTTGGGATTAGCCCATGACCCTATTCGCCATCTAATAGTGCGGCACGATCTCGTGACAAACAAATGGAGGCAATGCAATTTGAGATGGAGGTTCTTCATGAAAATTTGATGAAGGAGAAAGAAAAGCGCCAGAGAGATCGTGAAGAGATAATGAGAGAGAGAGAGAGAGAGAGAAGTTGATGAAAGAAGTAGAAGAAGGAAAAAAAGCAAGGGAGGCGCAACAAGAACAACTTAATCATTTGAACTCTGTGCTTTTACGACTCTCAACACTATTGGAGGGTTCAGACAGTCATCGACGTATTTGATAAGAAGAATTTTATTCATATCATACTAACACTTATACAAACTTAGATTTACATATTCACTAAACAATACTATCTCTTTATTGTTAAGCATGAGGACAAGCTAAGATCATGCAATTGAAGAATTAAAATATGTGTACTCTTAATCTTCACATAGGACTTGCAACAACTGACGGAACATAATTCGGACCCGTAGATAGAGAATTAGCGCGGAATACGCCTTAAACTTACTCGAAAAAGAGCTTTCTGGGGGAAAAAATTCATAACAGCCCCCGAACAACCGTGCAACTCACGGACAGTTTCACCATGAAAAATGGGACTTGTGATAACTGACGGAACGTAATTCGGACCCGTACGTTGGGAGTTAGAGCTGAATACGCCCTAAACTTAGTAGAAAAAGGGCGTTTCGGGGCAAAAATTCAAAACAGCCACTGAACCACCATGTGGCTCACACAAACAGTTCCCCCATGACAAATAGGACTTGCGACAACTGACGGAATGTAATCTGAACCCGTAGGTTGGGAGTTAGAGCCGAATACGTCCTAAACTTAGTCGAAAAAGGGCGTTTCAAGGGCGAAAATTCAAAGCAGCCCCTGATCCACCATGTGACTCTCATGGATAGCTTCTCCATGACAAATAAGACTTGTGACAACTGACGGAACGTAATTCGGACCCGTAGGTAGAGAGTTAGAGCCGAATACACCTTAAACTTACTCGAAAAAGAGCTTTTCGGGGGCGAAAATTTAAAACAGCCTCCGAACGACTGTGTGACTCTCATGGATAGCTTCCTCATGACAAATAGGACTTGTGAGAACTAATGGAACGTAATTTGGACCCGTAGGTTGGGAGTTAGAGCCGAATACGCCCTAAACTTAGTAGAAAAAGGGCGCTTCGGGGGCGAAAATTCAAAACAAGCCCCGAATCACTGTGTGGCTCACATGGATAGTTTCCCCATGATAAATAGGACTTGTGAGAATTGACGGAATATAATCCAGGCCCGTAGGTTGGGAGTTAGAGCCGAATACGCCCTAAACTTAGTCGAAAAAGAGCGTTTCGGGGGTGAAAATTCAAAATAGCCCCCGAAGGACCGTGTGGCATACACGGATAGCTTTGCCATGACAAATAAGACTTGTGAAAACTGACGGAAAGTAATTCGGACTCGTAGGTTGGGAGTTAAAGCCGAATACGCCCTAAATTTAGTCGAAAAAAGGCGTTTCGTGGGTGAAAATTCTAAACAACCCCCGAACCACCATGTGAATCACACGGACAGTTCCCCCATGACAAATAGGACTTGTGAGAACTGACGGAACGTAATTCGGACCCGTAGGTTGGGAGTTAGAGCTGAATACACCCTAAACTTAGTAGAAAAAGGGCGTTTTGGGGGCGAAAATTCAAAACTGCCCCCGAACCACCGTGTGGCTCACACAGACAGTTCCCCCATGAGAAATAGGACTTGTGACAACTGATGGAATGTAATCCGGACTTGTAGGTTGGGAGTTAGAGCCGAATGCGCTCTAAACTTAGTCGAAAAAGGGCGTTTTGGGGGTGAAAATTCAAAACAGCCCCCGAACGACCATGTGGCTCACACAGATAGGTTCGCCATGACAAATAGGACTTGTGAGAACTAACGGAACATAATTCGGACCCGTAGGTTGAGAGTTAGAGCCGAATACACTCTAAACTTAGTCGAAAAATGACGTTTCGAGGGCGAAAATTCTAAACAACCCCCGAACCACCGTGTGACTCACACGGACAATTCCCTCATGACAAATAGGATTTGTAAGAACTGACGGAATGTAGTCTGGACCCATAGGTTGGGAGTTAGAGCCAAATACGCCATAAACTTAGTCGGAAAATGGCGTTTCGGGGGCGAAAATTCAAAACAAGCCCCGAACGACCTTGTGGATCACACGGATAACTTCGCTATGACAAATAGGACTTGTGAGAACTGACAAAACGTAATTCAAACCTGTAAGTTGGGAGTTAGAGTCAATTACGCCCTAAACTTAGTAGAAAAAGGGTGTTTCGGGGGCGAAAATTCAAAATAGCCCCCGAATACGCCTTACACCTAGTCGAAAAACTCGCAACCCTTAGTTTAAAAAGTAACAACTTTATGAAAATAACATCTACATATCCTAATAATTGCTTTTATATATTTATAGGACGAAGAAATTACATATTACATTGTTTGTGCAGTTGGTTGGAATAAATATTGCATGATACATATATATATATATACTTTCTTTTATTTCCAAGAAGACATTTCTCGATTGTTCTACCTTAAATGCATGTTAGAACATGTTCCATATAGCTGACTCAATTGATATTTTATAACAAATTCTAATGTTTCATTTTTTGTTTTTCTTTGTAGATGGCTTGGTTGCGTAGACTTGTGGATAATCCATATTGGTGTATAGAGAAGAATTTTCACTTTTGTGTAGAACTAATATAATACTTTTGTCGTCTTCAGTTTTTGTGTAGTTCATTATTACTGATATAAAAAACTTTTGGCAATCAACAGATAATGACTATCGTGGTACATAGAACACCTTCTGTCGTGGTACATATATACCATTTGTCGCCGTACATATAGGACGTTTTGTCATGGTTTATAGAAAACTTTTGTCGTGGGACATATATCACCTTTTGTCGTGGTACAGATTACGATGGTAATTTATACCATACCAGATGGTAATTTATACCATACCAAATGGTAATTTCGCTAGGTAGTAAGTGTATATATACAGAGGGCTTTGATTTTTGTATGATATATTTTGTATGGAATTATTATTTTAGTTTGGACAATAGTTGATTTGTATGGACTTTGACATTTAAAGTTATTTATTTTTGGTATATGGATGCAGATTGTGGAATGATTGATAATATGTATCATTTTGTTTATATACGTATTGCAGGTTGCATTGAATATATACAGGTTGTGGAGAAATTATAATTTTGCGATAAAACACAATATCATGTTTTTGGCGACTAAACAATTAGTAGCTAAAAAGAAATTGGAAAAAGATATTTGGTGGCTAAAAGTTTTGTAGCAAAAAAAAAAAAAATAGACATTTGGCGACTAAAAGTTTAGTAGCCAAAAAAAAAAAAAAAAAAGACATTTGGCGCCTAAAATATTTCGTAGCTATTTCGTAGCTAAAAACAAAAAACTAAAGGATAAAAACACTTTTGCCGACTGAAATTTTAGTAGAAAAAAATGTAGAACTTTAGGCGACCAAATATTTAGTAGCCAAAAGATAAACTCTTTGCCAACTAAAAATTTAATAGCCAAAGATGTGGGACTTTCGGCAACTAAATTTTTAGTAGCCAAAAGAAGAACTCTTTGCCGAGTAAAATTTTAGTAGCTAAAAATGTAGGACTTTAGGCGACTAAAAATTTGGTCGCCGAAAAGGGTCTAATTTAATTTAATGTCCAACCTTTTGGTGACTAAAATTTTAGTCGGGAATTGTATATATTATTTTAGTCGCTAATTACCTTTAGCGACAATTTTTTGGCGACTACTTTTGCGACCAAATAATTTAGTCGCTAAAACCATTCGGCGACTAAAAATTAACTTTTGGCGACTAAATTTTTAGTCGCCAAAAGTGAAAATTCTTGTAGTGTCATTTATAAGTACAATACTTATCATTCATTTTGATTCTACTTACCATGTATTGTGACATTACTTACCACTTAATATTTCATTAAATTTACAGTTTTTGCATATTCACTATTTGTTACTAATCTACTTGTCACTTCTTGTAACAAGACACAACTTTATCAATAAAATAACTTAATATTGTATAACTCAAAATTAATTTAAAATTAGATTACACAACTTTAAAGTTTGTTCAGTGAATAGTAAGGCTTTGTTTGAGATAGCCTACAAAAGTCAAAAAGTTACTAATTTTGGGAAGATGGTAAAAAGTGACTTTTTGGCTTTTAACCAAGTTTTTGACTTTTTTAGACAAATGATTTGGGAAGTTGGTAAAAAGTGGCTTTTGGCTTTTTTGATTAATATTTGTTTATGATGTCAAATCATAATCAAATAACCAAACTACCCATATTTAGTTTAAAATATTACAACTTCATCCATGTAGCATATTTTGACTCATGAGGGGTAAAATTGTAATTTCACCCTTGGCTAAAAACCACCTTCCCAAATGAAAAAAAAATTCAAAAAAGCCAACTTTTGGCTTTTGCTACAAACCAAAAAAAGTGGCTAAAAGCCAACTTCCCAAAACCAAAAAGTCCATACTATTTGGGGGAAGCTCGTGGGGAAAGCCTAGAGGGAAAAATTATTATTTTGCCCTTTGAATTCAACTATCCAAAAGCCAAAAAGTTAAAAGTCAAAAAGTCAACAAGGGTAAAATGGTCATTTTGATTTTACTACAATATTTTATTACATATTTTTTCGTTAAAAGTCAAAAAGTTATCCCAAACATACATCTTTTTTTTTCTCTACTTTTTTAGCCAAAAAGTCAAAAAATGCACTTATATAGCACATCTCAAGTAACATTCAATCTTAAACTAAACTGCATGGTTTGATTTATTGTTGTAATGGTCTTAATTTTTAAAATTGGCGAACCATACTTCATGATTTGGTCCATAATTTTATAGTTACGATTATGATTTGGAATCGAATTGATCCTTTTATATATGTATGTATCCATATATATATAATTTATTATTTACTATATACAATCACTTGATTAGTATTACATTTTTGTACATAAGTTGTTAATCCTATATGTTTACAAGCGTGATTTTGTATAGTAGTTGAATTAGTTCTAAATAATCATCTAAAATACTTTTGTTTGCAAAATGCCGACATATATATTCAAATACTTTATGAGTAATATTTTGTGATTATATTGCGAAAAATGTGATTCCAAACCAGATCGAACTTCATTTTATTGGTTCAGTCTGATTTGGTTATAATATTTTTATGATTTGATTTCAAATTTCATGAATCCGTAGGTAGTTTGGTCATTTGGTCATTAGTTTACTTTTCAGAAAGGTGTTGTGAACGTTCACATCAAATGAGAGAGAATGTTCACATTATTTTTAATGTGTTGTCAATTAAAAATATATTCACATTATATAATAATATAAAATAATAACATCAATGTTTTTTAATTTGTGTATGAAATTTCCTATGCCTTGATCATTTCCCTTCTCTCTTCTCCCACCAATATTAAATATAAGGGTATAAGAGTCCACGAAAATGAATAATGATATATGCACTAATTAGTGTACACACTAGTATACCAACTAGTGATGTGGCATAATTTTAGAGGTTTTGAGTATTTGTAATTTGTAAAATAAATATGGTCATTAATGATATCATAACACTAGTTGGTACACTAGTGTGTACACTAATTGGTGCATGTAGCACTACCGTAAGAAAATAGTGTAAATCAAGAAAAAGAATTTTATGGAATAAAAATATAAATACATGGGACTAGGTGGGTTTAAAAATTCCTTCATAGATTTCTTGAGTTAGAACACTTCTAAATGGAATTTATCAATAAAAATCCCTTTTTTTTATTCATATAATTAACAAATTTTATAAATAAATGAACTAAATATTATGTAAATTAAATTTAAAAAGAAGTCTAATACAATTAATTTTTTCAAATTTTATAAAACTAAATCTATTTTTTAAATCCTTAAAAAGATTAGTGTAACTATTATTATTATTTTTTTTTTTTGTATTTTCCCATTGCATAAAAGGTGAACCTAAAAAAAAAAAAAAAAAAAATCACCACCTGCAAAACCGGTGATTTCCGGTGAGTAAAGTGTGTAGAGAGTGTATCCCACTTTTATGTATGATACAAAAAAACCTCTTTTCTGTACTGTAGTTGGACCCTTTAACTTCAGAGGCCAACAATATCACTATATATATATATATTATTTTTTTTTAAAGAAAAAAAAACCTTAGAAGGTAAATCTATATAATATTGAAGTGGGTAAAAATTAACTAAGTTAGGCCCAATCCGAAGTTGGGCTAGGTTGGAGCTCCTATGGCCAACACTTGCTCTGAAGTAGGAAAATCATTGGAGTTCGACC
The DNA here is from genome assembly GCA_036172215.1 of Camellia granthamiana. Taxonomy (NCBI): domain Eukaryota; kingdom Viridiplantae; phylum Streptophyta; class Magnoliopsida; order Ericales; family Theaceae; genus Camellia; species Camellia granthamiana. The sequence goes on along the minus strand of CM069904.1, from coordinate 5,523,173 downwards.
CAATGTACGAGCATCACTCCAAAATTGATACTAGAAAGCTTGGCCTAACGTGCAAGACTCCTTCTGAAGCAGACCGAGCAACAAGTTGTACCTCCAGGTTAGACAACCATTGGACCAACTTGGAGAAGACCAACATACTGAAGGCCTTTCTTGAGTTCACAAGAGACAAACAACTCTGCTCATCTCCCTCTGTTTGAATAGAACATGGAGATGTGGAGGTGTAGAGGGACAAGGCGTACACATGACAGACCTGCACCTGAAAGTCAAGTAAAGTGGTCATCCTCCCCCAATGAGAGACGATCACTAATGAGACAAACTAGATAGACCTGCACTTGAGTGTCAGGCAGAGTGGTCATCCTTCTCCAATGGGAGACAACTACGAACAAGACAAATGGGATAGATAGCGGAGACAGAAGATCTTGAAGGACAAGCAACCTTCTCCTATAAAAGGTGAGCACTATTCACCCTTAAGGTATTCGAAATTCACACACTCAACATATACACACTCTTTGCATTCTGTTTTTTTCCTTTTCTTTAGTCCTTGACTTAACCATTGGAGGGGTTTCCGAGCAAACCCCGGTTGGGTAGCCTCATCGTTTGTTATTCTACGTAGATCTTCACTTCCTGAAGCACGTTGTTCTTCCACGAAGTTTTACCTTTCTTCATAGTGCGGAAATTACCCCGCACAAATATAAAGGATAAAGTACACTGACTTATTTTGAGATTTAAAAAACAAAATACAGTAAATCTCATAATTTTAACATACTTATATTGAGCTCCTTTATTGTGGGGACATATTTTTCAATTGTCCATGTGGCATAAGTGGTTAATCGAGGTGTCATGTGGGAAGTCCTGGTTCGGCGAGGTGTGATCAGATCATGCCTGAATCCGAGATATTGGAATAGATAACAAGAGTCCTAAATGATGACGGACTCTCTGTTTGGATAAGATTAGAGTCTTAAGAGAGTTAATCCTAATCCAAGTAAGAGGAGTCCAAGATAAATGTTATCCATAAAAAAGGATAGAGTCCCATGAAGTAAGACTTCTACGGGAAAGTGGACACTGATTACTGTATAAAAATGGCACCCTTGTGAGTTTAAGGTATGTTTTGACTAGAGAGTTGTTTATTTTAGCCGATATATTTATGAGATTCGTTACTGATTTGATTGTCGAAGTTCCCCTGAGTGGACAAGTCACCGGTCTTGTTGTATAAAAATTAGTCTAATATAAAAATATTCTCAAATGCTTGCAGGAGGGTTTGTTTTTAAACATGATTAGGATGTGAAAACACGGAAATTTATTAGATAGTTTGGAGTCTATCGTGTGACGTTATGTGATATTTTAGCAATTGAAAAACCACAATACATATCAAGCAAGTCATTATTTGTCTCCAAATTATTTAATAATGATTCCGAGCAAAAAATTACCTAACAAATGCAAGTTGACATGCCTAAACTATAAGATTTTCTATTAGGTCATTAATTTGGGCCACCACATAAGCAATGTCACATGATGATTTGAAATAACCACTAATTATCCCAAAAACACATATAACTCTAACACTTGGTTTAACTTAAGACAAATAAGAAAAAAAATGATTACAAAAGTTCGGAGAAAAAGAAAGGGCTGGCAACTAGCCTGGCCTTAAAAGTGTCAACTGATCTATCTGATTTGAATTTTCTCTTGTAAACTAATTTGCAACCAATAACATGTTTATCTGAAGAAGGAGGTACTAATTCCCATATCTTGTTTTTGTGCATGGCATTCACTTCTTCAGAGTGGGTAGGCTCAATATCTTGAGAATGCTCTATGCTTTTCCCCAACTTTTCCTCTAGTAAAAGATTAGCTCGTACCCCTTCTGTCTAGGGATTCCTGGGGCACGAGTTAAGCATATAGCTGATTGCTCACCAAAAGTCCAATTTCAAATTTTTATTGCTCAAAGATCCATTCTCAGAATTACTTTGCCCATAAGGACATGCTTTTGCTCAATGACCAAACTACCCTTTATATATATACCTTGTTTCCAGATCAAAACCCTAGTCACTCTCAAACTAGCGCATCTTTCTCTCTCTCTCTCTGTGCAGCACCTCTTCATTCTCTCTCCACCGTTCCACCACCGCCTTCGCCACTCCACCGCCTCTTGACTTCTACCACCACGACTCTGCCACCACCACCTCATCTCTCTTATCTGCATACTGTTCTCACGACGATAGTGGCAGAATCTCTCTCTTCTCTCTCTTTGTGTCACCGCCTCCTCCTCCGTCACTGGAGACCAACACTGCCGCCACTTCCTCCTCCGCCACCAATGACCAACACTGCCGCCCTCACCTCGGTTCTTACGTCACCTCTGCGGTTATGGCGTACATAAGCACATAGAAGAACACCGACTTCCTCGACTGTCACTTCCTCCTTTTCCAGCCACCTTAACCCCGCAACTCCCACCTCTATCGCCACCATATCAAAGCCTTCACACTCAGATCACACAGATCACTCAGATCTATACTCAAATCGCACAGATCTATAAAAGCACACCGCTTACAAAACTAAGAGCCAGATCTCAAATCACTACATGACAACATCTTTTCTTCTTTCACTACGACAACCACCACATGTCCAGAAAAATGGGGTTAATTTTTGTTGTGCAAAATTTTATATTATGAGCATCTTGGTTATAGCGTAGTTATGGTTTTGGTTATGTGCGATGTTTTGCTATAGATATAAGAGAACAACCCAATGTTCATTGTTTTCCAAAGCTATTATATGAAAAAAAAAATTTAAAAATTAAAAAATTAAGAAGAAAGAAACAATCAATTAAAAAGTGATTAAAGTGCTCATTTATACATGTATTAATAAAGTCAGTTTGATTTCTAACAAAAAAATAGAGAAAGAAGTTGGAAAAACTTCATTTTTTCTTCTTTTTAGAAAAAAGAAAAAGAAAAACAAATCCAATCTCTTCCCTCTTTTCTTCCCATATGCTCACGGGCATTTTGCTTTTGTTTGAAATAAATTTTTGCATGAATTTTGTGGTTATTTCTTTCAGTTTTATTTTGACTACACTTTGCTCACCATCTGTTTGTACTAATGTTTATATGACTGTTTTGCTTGAATTTGGTATAAATTCCATATCTCATTTGCATGATGCATGATAACTATTTCTTTAATTTTGACAGGCAACTTTGCTGCCATTGCTGCATAAAAGATTACAAGGAAAGCGATGTCATTGCTACAAAAAATTTGAATGAAAGGGATCTTTAAATGTAATTGAAGCTTTGGTGGGAAGTATATTTGTTAAAATAAAGAGAGAGAGAGAGAGAGAGAGAGAGAGAGAGAGAGAGTTGAAAATAGAGAAGTTATGTACATTGCTGGTCCACTTTGATAAAGGAACATAAGATTTGAGGTTTTTTTTTTTTTTTTTAGGGCTTAGTTGTTGTTGATGATAATGATGAAGAATATGTGGTATGATGATGATAAGGTTTAGAACAGATAAGGTTTGGTTTGGATTGCAATAGATAGGTGTTGGTATATGTATATCTGTGAGTACATGCATGTATATCTGTGAGTGTGTATGTATGGGACAAATTTGCAAAAAAATTGATATTGATTATAATGATTGCAACAGATAAACAAAAAGGTTAACAAATTTTCAACATATAGAAAAAAAAAATAAAAATGAACAGATAGATAGAATTTAGGAAAAAAATTGAACAGGTAGATATAAAATTGAACAGATAAAATTGAAAAAATTTGAACAGATAGAAATTTTTTTGAACATATAGGGAAAAAAAAATTAAACAGATAGTCAACAAAAGTCGACAGATAAAAAAAAGTCAATGGGTAAAATTAAAATCAAAATGTCCTTCAAAACCAATAGGGGTGTAAAAATGACCCGAGGCGCGTGAACGGCCCGAAGCTCGCCTAAGATGGACCCGATCCATTTCGGCCCAGACCCGAGCCTAGCCTAGCCCAGGACCTTGGATCTAGGCCTTCCATTTGAAGCCAGGTCTGGCCCAAAAAATTTCGGGCCTTGCGGGCGGCTTAGCCCGGCCCCCCTAACCCTCTTTGCCAATGGTCAAATTTCAAAAAAAATAAAAAATAAAAGTCAAGTTGCAACGGTTAAATAATTAAAAAATATAATAATAATAAAATAAAAAAAGGCTTGATCTCGAGAAAAAAAAAAGAAAAAAAAAATCATTTCCTTGCAGGGAGGCAAAGCTGATCCCTTGTCATGCATCACTCTTCACTCACATTATCATTGCAAGTTGCAATGAATGAAAAAAAAAAAAAAAAAAAAATTCTGCACGTCTACTGCTGCCCAGTGCCGCCTGCCTACCCCTACCCCCCTTGTTAATGTCATGCATCATTCACATCAAGTTCAAGGTTGCAATGAATGAATGAAAAAAAAAAAAAAAAAAAATGCCGCACGTTTGCTGCTCCTACTGCCTAACAGTGATGTCCGCCTACTCCTACACCCCTTTGCATCACTCACATCAAGTTCAAAGTTGCAATGAATGGGGAAAAAAAAATCTACACCTCTACAAACTTTAAAAAAAAAAAATTAATAACAAAAATAATATAATCGTCATATTACCGTTTAACACAACGGTAATTTTTATTTATTTATTTATAAATTTACTTCAATCTTTCAAACTTCTATAAATATCCTCCCTTTTCCAAAATAAATCTCACAAATAATTCTCTCTCTTAAACTCTCAATCTCTCTCAACTCTCAATTAATTTTAAAATGTCATGCCTAAGTGGCAATTGCAATTGTACAGTAAGAAACTTTTATCAGAATAAACTAATTTCTGTATCGCATTCGCCAGTCAGTAACATTAATTAGTTTAATTAAATTTATTAGCTACTCATTTTTTTTATTAAATATTTGTGCACATATATTAATTATTATTTTTTACTCATTGTATTTATACATTATTTAAATTAATTGCTAGTTCTTATATATTGTTTTACTTATATTACTATGGATCCTAATATTTCTAATATTTATGTCGATGTTGATATATATACTACACAATATGAATCTGTTGATTCTCCTTCTAATATTCCTCTTCCAACAGTTGGATCATCATTTAGGGGCACAACTAATAGGGTGTGTTTGGTTTGGTTTTGGGAGATAAATTTTCAAAAAAAAATTTGGAGAGAGAGTTTAGAAATTTTTTTAGCTTATTTGGTTGTATATTTTGGAAATAATTTTAGAGTATGGGAGTTTATGATGATTTGATATTTTGTTATAGTTGAGTAGATGTATGTGAGAGAAAAAGTGATTGAGAAAGAGAGATGAGAGAGAAAAGGTGATTAATTGATGTGTAGGAGAGAGAGAGAGAGAGTGATTTAGGGAATTTTTTTCCAAAATCGCTAAACCAAACAAAATTTTGAAATTTTTTTTCCAAAATTATTCTCTCAAAAGCAAATCAAACAAGGCCGTAATGTTTGGGAACATTTTGAAAAAATATCTATAAATAATCTTGATGGTACAATTACATTTAAAGCAAAATGTAAATATTGTACACATTTTCTTAGTACTGCATCTTCAGGGGGTGCTAGTTATCTAAAAGGTATATGCTAACAAACATTTACAAAGTCAATAACCTGATATTATAAGTCAAATGTAATCAGGAGTTTCATCATCTCGTAATTTGCAAACATCTTCATATGATCCTATACGTGCACAAAATTCTATAGTTGATTATATTATTAAAAAAGAACAACCTTTTACTACTAGTGAATGTCCCGATTTTATCAAAATGATTCAAAAATATTTTGCACCGCAATATCAAAGTTTTTCAAGAAATACTACTAGAAAAATGATTTTAAAGAAATTTGAGGATGTTAAAAGTGAATTATTTGACATCTTTAAAAATTTGAATGGAAGAGTTTGTTTAATATTTGATCTGTGGTCAAATAATGGTTTAGAATATCAATGTACCACTGCACATTTTATTGATAATGATTGGAAATTAAATAAAAAAAATTATTTCATTTAAATTAGTTGAACTTCCATACACTGGTCATTCATTTGATGTAGAAATAAGAAATATATTATATAAGTGGGCTTTACAAAATAAAATATTTACAATTAGTTTAGACAATATAGTATATTATAATCAAACTGTAACCCATTTTAAAATCAACTTTAGAATTACTTGTTGATAATGATTTATTTTGTGTTCGTTGTTGTGCCCATATTTTAAACTTGATTGTTAAAGAAGCTATACATGTATACGAGACTTTTGTATTTGTAATAAAAAAAATACAATTGTTACTATTATGTCTTTTGCTAATCGAATTTCGGAATACATAAAAAAATTTCAACGAGAAAGTATGCCATTTAAAAAATTAATTTTAAATATAATATGTTAAAAAGTTTGTAAACAAAGAAGAGTAATAGATTTATTTTTTACAACAACATCAATAGGAAGAGTACTCACTCCCATAGAACTTAACGGGCGCCAAGTAGCTTTGGATAAAGATTTTTTAAAAGTTTTTGATACTTCAACAAAATTATTTTCTTATATATATATATTCATACTTCACCATTTGTTTTACATATGGTAGCAAAAATAATTAACGCTTTCGAAAAATATATGGGTAATGAATATTATGTAATCATTATTATTTCAATGAAAGCAAAATTTGATAAATATTTTGATCATTTGCCTCGTCTTTTAGGTTTAGCCATAATAATTGATCCTAGGTGTAAATAAATTGATTTACAAGAATTTTTAGAAAATATTTTCGTTGATCAAACATAGTTTGCCCCTATTATGCAAACATGTAACAGATTATTTGAAGAATACAAGGCAGCATCTGTGAATACACCTATACACACCACATTAACAGTCTCATCTGGAGGCGGAAGATTAAGTATTTTTTCAGCAATAAAAAGTAAAAGAATATTTCAACATACAAGCGTAAGTAGTTCTGAACTATAACATTATTTGGAAAGCCCATCAGTGGATAATTTCAATGATTTTGACATTTTGAAATGGTGGAAACAAAATGAAACTATGTAGCCTGTGGTTTCACAGATAAACCTCCCACCAATAAAAAATATCCACTGGACCTAATGCCTTAGACACTCTTTAAATTAGATTTATCACCAATTTTTTCAAAAAGAAAAGAAGAGTAACTTGTTTTTGGTTTTTCAAAAATACTTTTCAGAAAATTATACTTTCTTGTTTTTCATATTTTTTAATTTTTACTAAAAAATTTTAATATTTTAAGCAATTTTTTTAATTTTAGACACACCTAACATAAGTACACATAAAAAGTATAATTTTTACAAAAAAAATCTTTTAAAATTTCACTAAATACCAAAAATACGAAAAACAATACGAGAATTCAGTATATTTTTTATATTTTTATGTATTTATTAATTTTTTAAAATATTTGTTCACAAATGTTTTACTTTTTAAATACATTTAAGTATGGTGCATATAAAAAAGTAAAAAAAAATGCTTAAAATTTTATAAATATTCACTAAAAACAAAAAACAAAAAACTCAGGCATCGTTTGGGAACAGGCTAATTTAGTAACTTTTTAGCTATTTGGTTAAAATATGAACTAAAAAAAACTAGTATGTTTGGGATGACTTTTTAGCTTTTTACGAAAAGATGTGCAAAAAGTAGAAAGAAAAGAGAATCTTTGACTTTTTGGTATGAGTTGTTGGCTTTTTGGCTAATTTAGTAACTTTTTGACTTTTTGACTAAAAAGTTCGGTTGCCAAACGAGGCCTCTGTTTTTAAAAAAATTAATCCAAAAAACTCAAACAAAACATACAGAATGTGTTTCATCTTCCATTATTTAGATAAATATGAACGAACAAGAGAGAGAGAAAAGAGAATGATTTTTCTCCAATTTTGTTTAGTTAAACTATATAAAAGAAAAGGAAATAAGTTGTTTTATATTATATTACCAAAATAACTTGTTATTTATGTCCAGAAAAAAATTATATCTAAAAAGATAATTTTGGTATTATGAAAAATAATCATCGTTAGTTTCTTTTCTTTTCTAATCTCTATATACTTTTGGAGATATTCAAAATGAGGGTTATAGGAGAATTGAGTTTTTTTTTTCAAATTCTGGTAATTTCTTTTATTTTTCCTGATCCAAACAAGAAATATGAATAAAAAGAAACACATTTATTTTATTTTGTTTCTAAATCCCCCAAATCCAAACAGGTTGTTAATTGAAAACAAAAAACTGTTGTAAAAGTTTTTTTTTTTTTAAATTTAATTTTGAGACTAAACCCTTAAAAAAGTCATGGTAGCCATCTAGGTTTAGCCTAGTTGGTTTAGAAAATCATCTTCAGTCTTATTACGCAATTCATTTTTGACAAATTTTACAGTTAAAATTATACGTTCATATGCGTAATTAAAATATGTAACATTAACATAAAAGAATAATTTGTTTTCATGATTAACATTAATTTGTATTTGGTGAATTTTTATTAATTCTTTTCACAAATATTTTACTTTTTAAGTGTATTTAAATTAAGTACATCTAAGTAGTAAAAATATATTTGACTAAATTATAAAAAAATTCAATAAAAACAGAAAAACAAACAAGAAAAATTAAAACATTAAACCAGACAAAATTGTACATTTTTTGTTGTCCTATAAAAATGAAAGGGATCCAAAGATAAGCAGTCTCAAATTTGTCGTCAACTCCGAATCTTCCCTGCACTTTCCCTTGATTGCTGTGGAACGCAATCGAAAATACATAGTACAAAGTGAACTCTAAAAAAAGTCAAAAGCATTTTTTTTTTGTTTTGGAAAAATGACCACAGAAAAAAGAGAAAAAAAAGAAAAGAAAAAAGATTCATATGAGCAACTAAAAAAATTAAATCATACTCATAGGTTTTTATCCTTAATTGCATTTTTTAATCATATTTTATTTATTAATATTGTATTAATTTAATGGATATCATCATTTATGTTTGATAATATGATAAAAAAAAAATATTACCAATATAACAATATTGTTGTGTGAATATATCTTGGATTGAAAGGCCAATCAATGGCTTTTCCCGAAAGTGAGAATTTAATGGTCAATTTAAAATGGAAGGTAAAAATGGTGCAATTTTCACTTGTTTCAATTGAATATGTAACTCTCAAAAAAGCACATGTGCTGTTTGTTTGTATGCAGGGTCATATCATATCAATCCCATTGAAAAATTATTCTATAGGGCTTGTGATAGTGTCACTAACCAATTTTAATTATTAATTTGTAATAGGATGATATACCAATTTTAATTATTAATTTGTAATAGGATGATATTAATTTGTAATAGGATGATATCATATAATTGTTCACTCGTATCAAGGTCGACCATTCTTCTATGAATGTGTACTTGCCTACGACTCAATTAAACAATTAGGGATTGTTTGGGGTGTCCTAAATAAGTACATTTTTTATCTTTTTAGATTAAAAAATTGAGAAAAAAAATATGGATATTTGGGTTAATTTTTTAACTTTTTATGGAAAAATATGTATTAAAAAATTATATAAATTAGTGTGTAGGGAAAAATTAGGATTGAGAATTGTACAGCCGTAATTTTTGACTATTGGTGAATAGTGATAACTTTTTAACTTTTTGAATAACTTTTTGACAACTTGCCAAACTTGGCCTTAGTGTGTTTGGTATAAATTTTTTAGAAATTTAATTTTTTATTTTTCGTATTTTTTTATTTTTAGTGACTATTATAAAAATTTTAAGCAATGTTTTTTATTTTTTTAAATACACTTTATTTAGATGTATCTAAATAGTAAAATATTTATAAAAAAAATATTTTAAAAATTAATAAATACATAAAAATATGAAAAATGTATTGAATTTTTGTATTTTTTTATATTTTTGATATTTAGTAAAAAAAATTCACAAATATTATACTTTTTAAGTGTATTTATGTTTGGTGTGTTTAAAAATTAAAAAAACTTGCTTAAAATATTAAAAAAAGCATTGAAAACAAAAAAAAATTACGAAAAATATAAAAGTAAAATTTTCTGAAAACCAAAACTAAACAAACTGAATATTGTTCAAAATAGTATTTTATGTCAAAAGTTCGGACATTTTTAGTTTGCCTGTAAATCTTATTATATGTATATATTTGTATAGGATTTTTATCATATTTTGAAAATGTATATAATTGTGATTTAAATTTGGTTAACTAATGCTCTTAAAAGAAATAAAAGAAAAAAATTTGCTTACCATAGCTGGAGTATGTGCAGCAAAAAAAATGAGAAAATTATCTTTCAAAAAATGATGATCACATGGTAATCGTGTTTTTTAAGCTGATGTGAAGTGCCTAGGTGGAGTTTATGATCACTTGCTCCTCAAGTTTTAATAATTTTTTAGCTTTAGTAGACGTTTCAATAGAATTTAAACTCAACTGTCTTTTTCCTCTCAAGGACAAGTTTTTACATGTTACTCACTTGTCTGTCACTGTTACTTTACTTGCCATGCGACTTGCAATTTTCAAGTATACCGCCATTATTCATATTCTACCTTTAAAACTTTTAAAATAAATTACATATCAAATCAATAAAATTGATATTCGTTTTTATGTATTGTGTGAACTAATTGAAGTCATGCCACATATAGAGGGTTGTTATGGAAAATTGGTTAAAAGTTAATTTTTTATTTTTTTTTATTTTTATTTTTTGAAAAAATGTGTTAAAAAAATAGAAAAAGATAATGTGACTCAAAATATGTTAAAAGTCAAAAAGTGACTTTTTACCATCTTTCCAAAAGAGGCCATATTATAGGAACAGCAATGCTAGGTATCATGAAAAATCTTTCATGAAAATAATTATGAAAGTTTCTTGACCCTTGGATTACACTAAGAATAAAGCACCACACACTAATCAAGGTAATCCAAGGATCATAAATTTTTCATGATCATTTTCATGACAAAATTTTCATGATCCCTAACTTTTTCCTTATAGGAATAGTAGAAATTAAAATATTTTTTTAACAACTTAAACGACCATCCTATATGTGTGTATATATATATATATGAGAAATTTTATAATGTGCACTTTTAAAAATGTGCATATGGTATGTCTTTCATAATTTTTTTATAAAATTTCATAACTTAAACTCAAAATGTCATAACTTTTTCATTACAAAAGTCATATCTTTTTTTTTTTATTGAAAAATGTCATAACAAAACCTCAAAGTGTTATAACAAAAATTACAAAATGTCCTAACATTATCATTTATAACTTTAGGGTGCCCATCATAAATTCACTATTTATAACGTTTTACAAAATATCATAACACACTATAAATAATCATAACGTTTATCATTAAAAAATCATAACTTTTTTACAATGTGTATCATTTGAAATGGTGTACATTATAAATTTTTCCTATATATATATAAAAAATATTTATAAAAAAATTAGAGAGTTAAGATGTGCACAAATTGAACTGAATACCTAATAATTAAAAATAAAATATTCATCAGTCACCATTTGTCTTCTTGCCCAACTTGCATATGAGTTAAATATTAATATTGTCAGGCAAACAATAAAGGAGAAACTACAAATTAGTTGTGGTAGGAAAGATTTAGGATTTTAATTATTAAAATTTATAAAATTTAGGATAAATTATAAATATATTTTTTGAGATTTAATTAAAATATGAATCATTCTTTATAATTCTGAAAATTACATTTCACCCCTGAGGTTTTTAATTTTATAACAAATAGTCCATTTTATTAATAAATTATATATGAAATCAATAAATAATTTTTAATGATATTAGAAATATATTTTCATTAATAATTTAAATAATTTTGTATTGTATAATAGAATAATTATGAATTTCATTTTTTTAGTTAATTCTGTTAAATAAAAATTTTAATAAGAAAGTATTTATAATTTTTTAAATTACAAAAGATAATTTATATTTTAAACAAATCTCAAATAATGTATTTATAATTTATCTTAAAATTTATCATTAATTAATTTTTTTTGTCTCAAGCGTCCTCGTCACGTTATTTCCCAACAGTATATCTCATTATTACAATGGTTTAGTGGGCTCCACTTTTTTCCCCAATAATAGTAGTGACTACTTTGCCTAGTGATTTAAATATGATGAAAAAATATGTCTATAATTATTGTCCCTTTAGGTAAAAGAGTACAGTCCCCTTTTGGCTTTTTAAAATCGCCAGTCCCAACGAGGCCTAAGTTGAATGAAATTGTTAGTAAAAAATTTGTTAGTGCAGAAATTATAATGAGAAGAGAAAAATGATATTTGTTTGTGATGCTATATTTTAGTGAGAAAATTAACTATATAAAATATCATAAATATTCTTTGATGTTTTTGATATATTTTAATATTAAAAAATTATATTTTATAAATATTTTTATGTATTATATTATTTTAATATATATAATGACATAATATCAAAAAAAAATAGAAAATATTTTAGAGCTCTAATTTGATTTTTTCTCTCCCACAATGATTTTTTTTTTTTTTTTTTTTTTAACACTATCAACTGTATAGAGCTCCATTTAGAACTTTATATTTAGACCTCTCTATCACAATCCAAAAAAAACACACAATACGTGTAAAATAGTCTTTTTTTCCAAGTTAATTCCTTCTCTAGTTTTGAAATCCAATCATGGAAGGCCTTTGCTAAGATCCATCCATTTCCTATTTTGTAAACAAATATCATTATATAATAAATCCAACATCTATTTTAATCCAATCCCCTCCCCACCCAACCAAAACAAACAAACAGGCCCACAATGTGCAGAAGGCGCGGACACATCCTCTGCTCTGTTGCTTTCACTTGAATTTTTTAAAACACGACAGCTTAACAATTCACTCATATTACAGAATCAACAAAATTCTAATAAATTAATATTTAAATACATATATGTCAAAATGATGCACTAATATTATGTTTAATTCATAGATTTTGATGAAAATTTAGAGGGAAAAAAAATGTGAAATACGAATAAAATATAATTAATTTCACATATATTTAACACATCTTTTTCCTTTCATTTTTCAAATTCCTATTCAGTGTATTTGGTTTCAATTTTTTAAATTTAATTTTCTGGAAATTAAATTTTTTGTTTTTCATTTTTTTGTTTTTAGTGAATATTTTTAAAATTTTAAGTAATTTTTTTTACTTTTTTAGATGCACCTTATTTAGATGTATCTAAAAAGTAATTTTTTCTATTTTTCTTCTCTTGTATTTTTCAATTATATATATGTATTGGAATTTATTGCCTGAGATTCGTTAATGTTTTTTTTTTTTTTTTTTTGACAACATCTTTAATCCAAAAATAAATAAATAGAAATAATTATACACATACCTGCATATATTACGTTGTCACATCTCAAATCATCAAGCATAACCACATGTGAATTACGTATTCATGACCTATAAAACACGACAGCTTAACAATTCACTCATATTACAGAATCAACAAAATTCTAATAAATTAATATTTAAATACATATATGTCAAAATGATGCACTAATATTATGTTTAATTCATAGATTTTGATGAAAATTTAGAGGGAAAAAAAATGTGAAATACGAATAAAATATAATTAATTTCACATTATTTAACACATCTTTTTCTTTTCATTTTTCAAATTCCTATTCAGTGTATTTGGTTTCAATTTTTTAAATTTAATTTTCTGGAAATTAAATTTTTTGTTTTTCATTTTTTTGTTTTTAGTGAATATTTTTAAAATTTTAAGTAATTTTTTTTACTTTTTTAGATGCACCTTATTTAGATGTATCTAAAAAGTAAAATATTTGTAAACAAATATTTTAAAAAATTAATAAATACAAAAAAAAAAATATACTGAGTTTTCATTTTTTTTTTTTTTGTATTTTTGGTATTTAGTCACAAATATTATACTTTTTAAATATATTTATATTAGGTGTTTCTAAAAATTAAAAAAAATATTAAAAATATTAAAAAAATTCAGTAAAAATAAAAAAATACAGAAAATAAAAAAATAAATTTTAAAAATCAAAACCAAACAGAATGATTCAAATTTCTAAACTAAATCTGATAGTCCCACAACACAAAATAAAAATTAAATGAAATGCTGTAAACATTTAAGGATCTTATTTTTCTTCCCAGCCTAAAGACCTATTTTTCTCTCTTTACCATTGCAAGAAATTATTTAATAGGTCAGGTATACCACATCATCATGTTCGATGTGGTGTGTCTAACCAATGAAATTACTCCCTATAATATCATTTTCATTTTTTCTTTATTTCTCTTTTGATCTCTACTCTTTCTTTCTACTTCATACTTGTTTTCACTTTTACGTCCTTACATCCGAAAAGGAAATCTCATCTGAATTGATAATAACTACTCCATGTACTCAAACAGTACTTGTTTGTTGTCTTCTAACAAAATAGTACAAATGTACTTATTGTCTTCTAATAAATAGTACCCGTAGTACTTATTGTTTACTAATAAATAGTATTGTCTTCTAATAAATAGTACCCGTAGTACTGATTGTTTACTAATAAATAGTACCCGTATGTAATAGCTATTCAAAGTGGTGGTCACATATGAAAAAATATAAAGTGTAAAGTTGACACCATTGAATGTAGTGTCATTTATCAATACAAAATTATGAAAGGATTAAGGTCTCGTTTGGGATTCAGCTCATTTAATTAAAAAATTAAAAAATTATTAAAAAAATTAAAATGTCAATAATTTATATCAAAAAGTTAAAAATTATTTTTTTTCTCTATTTTTTACACATTTTTTCGTAAAAAGTTAAAAAATCATCCCAAACATACTAGTTTTTTTTAGCTCATATTTTAACCCAATAGCTAAAAAATTACTAAATTAGTCTGTTCCCAAATAAGGCCTAAGTCAATAAATTTTATTTCTCATTAATCTAATATTATTCTGATCACTATCGTAAATCAAGATTATTCATTTAATGATAATACTATCACGTGATATTATTATTTGTTATATATTGAGAGTTCAAAGTAGATAAGTTGTAATAGTTAACAAAGGGAGTCTTACATCAAATATGGAGAGATAATTTTGTAAGTATATTAATAAGAGACCCATTTAGACTATTTTCTTGGTACAAGATAAAGAGAGAGGATCCCATGTGCTCCAAGTGCGGAGCACTGGAGCGTAATGTGGTGCTTTAGAGGCACACTTGGCACTTGGCACACGTGGCGCGTGCGATGCGATCAACATGTGCTGAGATGTATTGAAATATGTCTCACATTACTTGGAGTTGCTCCATCTATGTAAGGCTCATGTTTCTCTATCCTTAGTACCTGGGTTTTAAGGAGAAGTATGGATTGAACTTTTCAATTTGGTATCAAAGCTTGGTTGGGCCTATCACTAGTGTACCATTTATCCATCTAGTGTTTGTTGTGGTCTAGGAGGGTGTGTTGGAATATGTCCCTCATTACTTAGAGTTGCCCCATCTGTGCTAGTTATAAGGCTTTAGTTTTTCTCTTCTTAATACTTGGGTTTTAAAGAGAAGTTTGGGTTGGGCTTGAGAGGGAAACATAAGCCTTATAACTAGCACAGGTGGGGCAACTCTAAGCAATGTGGGACATATTCCAACAAGATGCACTGAATAATAATTATCATTTTCAATTTTTCAGTTTTATTTTGAATTGAACAGTTATGTTCATTCAGATTGAACAGACATGTTTTTTTCACGTTGCATCATCTCTATTTCTATAAAATGCCCAAGATCCATGGCGTTTTGGTATCTCTTCTTTTTCTTCCCCTTTTTTTTTTTCCTTCAGTCAGTTATAGTTTATTGTATAAGTTCTACAGAAAACCTCCAGAATTGCTATCTGTAGGTTTTGGCTCTGTTATATCCTGGAGACGATTTACTAGGAACCTTTTAGCAAACTCTAACGAATGGGTGCAAATTTCGCCTTGAAGAAAACAATTCATCTTGCCTCAAAGCTGTTGTTTTCTATTCTTTATTTTTTGGTCAACAATTTTAAGGCAAAATTTTGGCAATGGAAGGAACTTCAGATGTTGTGGCTTTTAAAATCATAAATCAAGATTTTGTTTGTTTGGATAGGTTCAATGGAACAAAAGTACACTCGCTGGCAAGACAAAATGCTGTTTTTCCTCACGCAACAAAAGATTGCCTTTTTGTTGAGCTCGGATTTACAATCATTGCCATTGGCTAATGACAAAGATATAGATGAAATCAATGCATAATGCAAGAAACGCGAAGAAGATGAAGTAGTTTGCAAGGGGCATATCTTGAACACATTGTCAAACCGTCTCTATGATCTATTCATGCCAATCAAGTCACCGAGAGAGATATGGCATGCCCTTGAATTCAAATACAAGACTGAGAAAATTGGCATAGATAAGTTTTTAATTATGAAATTTTTGAATTTAAGATGATTGATACTAGCCTTGTTATGGACCAAATACATGATTTACAAATGCTAGTGAGTAAGCTTCGTGATCTTAATGTTCAAGTTCCTGAATCTATCCAAGTTGGGGCTATTGTAGCAAAACTCCCTCCTAGTTAGAATGATTATAGAAAGAAATTACTGCATCTAATAGAAGAACTTACTCTCGAGAAATTAGGAAAACACTTACGAATTGAAGAAAAAAATCGAACTCGTGATGGTGTTTATCCAAAGTCGTCTATAAATCATGTTGATGCGGTTGGAGCAAACAAGAATAAGAGAAAGGGTTTAAGCGTTAACAAGAAGAATTTCAAGAGGGTAAAAAGAGCCTGTTTTCATTATGGAAAGCCAGGACATTATATCCGTGAGTGTAGGATCCAAAAGAAACATAAAGATAAAGAAAAGGGCACTGGTTTTCATGCTGCAAATGTACTGAAAGAAGATATGAAAGGTCTTGTAGCCATGGTTTCGGCCATGGAAATTGGAATGCTTACCGAAGTGGAGGAGGAGGTAGAACTTGCCCTCTTTGCCTCAAGAATTCGGTCAACATTTCTACCATCCTTTCCAGTCTGTCTATTCTGGGACTCGATGATTCTGAATCATCTACATTTCTTGTGTCCATTTGGCTATATAAAAACAGAAAATAATAAACACAGGCTAGGCAGTTCTCACAATCATATCAGTTATGCCAATATCAAGTCCACACACACTCACACATGTAATACAATGCCCTAATTTCTTTTCTAGGATACCCTACAGCTCATTAGGACACGTGTGTGCGGTAGAACTCGTGCTCTGATACCACTCTGTCACGACCCGACCCCCGCCCCACGGGATTAGAAACATGACCGGCCAGTAATCCATTACCAAAGACCTACTTAACAGTCAATAGTATAAGGGGCCGACGGAAGCCAATAATATCATAAAACATTGTTGTGACTACCGGGTGTATTATTCGCTCCATTCTCCTTTTGTTTTTATTAGGTTTGAAGTGTTTGGGAGTTGTTCTCAAAATAAATCCTTATTCTTGTTTGTTCAGCGTTAAGTTCCACTTGTTTCGGTGAGTACGAGATCAAGTCCGAGTGCCTAGAATTGAGCTGAGAAAAATTCTGGGCTGGGGGAAACAGAGCCGCACGTGCGAGAGAAGGGTCACACGTGCGGAATTCAGAAGAGGTTTAGGGTAGCACACTGCAATATATGCAGGTGCTAGAAGTGGTGCGGCATGGGCAGGCCGCACGTGCGGGGTTGAGGGCCGCACGTGTGGGAGATATGCTTCGCACGTGTGGGGCACGTGCCGTACGTGCAGGATTCTGGGCAGCCCGAAAACTCTGTTTTTTCTTTCTTCTTTTGGGCTGAATGTATATCATTTTTAACACTTCTTTCTCACTCTAAAAACACTTTCGCTCCTCATTCTCTCTAAAAACCCTCACCAAACACTAAAAATCTTTGATTTCTTGTAATCCATTGGGTCTAGATCCATCATCTCTCACAAGTCTTGAAGATCAAAGCTAGAACTTCACATTGTGTGGTGGAAATCGAAATCCCTCATCTTTGGCTCTAGGGTTTCATCAACCTCTTCATCAAACTTGAGGTAGGGACTTCTTGAGTTATATATATGTTTTGCAAGGATTGATGAGGGTTTTGGGGTTTGTTTTGGGTATAATGTGAGGGTTTGATTTTGGCTCATGAATGTAGGTTTCTTTCAAAAAGGGGATTGGAAAATCTCAAATCTTTCTAAAATAATATCTTGAAGGTTGAAACCATCTTGGGCAAGGAAATGATGTCGTCATTAGTATCTCTTTCAAATGCTTAGGGTGTGTGTGTGTTTTGGTAAAGAAGAAAACCTAAAAATTTTGGAGATTTTCTTGAATAAAAGAAGATGAGGGTTTATGGGTGATACTATATATATACATAAATCCATAGTTGTGGGTCATGTTAAGTAAAGAAAGTGGATAGTTTCCTTGTTTTATGACAAACGTGTATGTATATATATATATATATTTTGATGATAGGTTTCTTTACACATGAGAATTTTTGAGATTGGAGATTGTTGTCCAAATCTTGCTATAACTTTGAAATGATGAAAATGATGGAAGTGCATGAATTGGGGACATGTTATTATGTTATTGATAAATGGTAGCAAGCTTTGGCTATTTGCGGAATGGCATTGAAAGGAGAAAAATGAAGTTTTGATCATCATATAATACTTGTTGAGATTATGTTGAAAATGGAGAAATGTTATGAGGCATTAATTATTGCATTACATACTCATTCAATTTATTGTTATTATTATGCATCTTGAATTGAATTTGGAAACGCTTACATTGAAAAAAAAAAAAAAAAGAGAGGATATTTTGAATGAGAACTATTGAAATGTTATGGGGTAAATACGTTGGTAAGTCCAGATAGGAGATATAGATAAGATTGATTAAGTTGGCCTGAGTGTCCAGAGTGAAAGACCGAAAACACACGCGGAGGAGGTACCACTTTCCTTCCGGTTAGCAACCAGTAAAGTGAGATATTTGGTAGTGCTAGTTGAGCCTACTTGCAGACACCAACTTAGAGATTACCTGAGTCGTATTTACTGCCCCTATTGATTAAAATTGGAAGTTTCGGAATTATTGAGATTTCAAACTGTTGTTGAAACATCATGACTTTCAAGAAGAGCATGTAATGAAATTCTCTTTAAAATAGCATTGTATGGCATTTGCATTTAACATTTGAAATCTTGCATAACTGTATATACTTTATAAGGATTCTCTACTGGGCTTTATGCTCACCCCTATGGGATTTGGTGCAGGAAAAGATATGGTGATTCCCGCCGAGTTGAGGGCGTGGATATATTTTGTGAAGAGTAGATAACTCTATTTTGTTGTGATTTACTTTGTTAGCCAAGGGCTATTCATGTATGGGTCCAAGAGGCCATTTTTGTGTAACTGGGCTTGAGCCTTGGAAATTGTAAGCCCATGAGGGCATTTTATTATTTTGGGATATGATGCTCTACATACTATAGATTAATGTATTTCAATATCATTGAATGTATAATTCGCATGTGGAACTTTTTGTATAAATTTCGTTGATTAATGGTGTAAAGGTTGGAGTATCGTTATTATTATTTAGTGGACGTGGGTTGATTGTCGGATTATTTCGGGGTGTTACAATTGCCCAATGAGCTGTGAAACTAAAATGAACAAACAACTCTGAAGCATCACTGTACATCATCCACTATCTTATCCTATACATGTACCAAAAGCATATACAATACTTAGGGAATTATTCCCTTACGTAGTATACATAAAACAAAAGATCTTTGATATGAGGCACATGATCACTTACCAAAAGGGTGAATTCATCACCACCCAAAAAGCTTGGAGTTAGACCCAAAATGGTTGGCTTGACAACCAGAAGATAGGTTAACACCCTCAAGTCCTCTATTGTGCTTGATCACCTACATGACAGACATAAACTTGTCAGCTAAAGCCCAGTGAACAACAATGTGTAAAGAGGTTAGAAATAATGTCCATTTGAACATTAAAGTCAAGTCACATAGCAGTAGCGTGTTCATTAAAACATAGCAATCACATGGATCTACGGGCACGTGTGTGAGTCATTCACTCATAATTATATAACTCAATATCTCATACGCATCTGGCTATGGTACTATTACCCCCAAGCGAGAGCCACGTGAATATAGGCCACGGTATTGTTAGCCTTGGGTGAGGGCTACGTGAACATGGACCACGGTACTATTACCCTCGGGTAAAGGCCACGTGAATATAGACCACGGTATTATCACCCCCAGGTAAGGGCCACATGAATAAAATCGCGGTATTGTTACCCCCAAGCATAGGCCACGTGAGCATATTGCATGGAATGGACTTATTCATTCAGTAAATCATATCACTGTAGAATAACTTTAACAAGAACAATAATAACTAGAAAGAAGTATGACTCAAACATAGCTTTACTACATTGTCACTCACAATTAGTTCCATGTAGCATGTGGCTAGGATGCGGCGTTTGACCTATATAGACACATGTAAGCAGAATGAATCAATATACAGTCCTTCCATTTAATTAGTCACTAACTTATCGGTTACTGATCCGTTACTTATTGTTTAATCCGATCTTATTCATTCTTTCATTTCCTCTTGTGTTTATACAATGCACATGCACATGGATACAGGTGAAAATCATGCAATTGGAGGCTCGGAAGCCAAAGAAAACAGAAGAAAAATCAAACTGGGCTGGCCCTGTTGGCCGCACGTGCAGTGGCTGGTCGCACGAGCGGGCGAACTTCAAAATGCAATTTTGGCCAAATCAAGGTTGGCCGCCCATGTAGTGGCCCAGGCCGCTTGAGCAGTCTGGGTGAAAATCAGTGCAAAAATTCTACTGAAAATGGAACTTTTCCCCTTTCAAACCCAAACTCAATTTTATGAAAATCAAGGTCCAAAATGTATCAAAACAACTTGAATTAACCATATCTAATCTCAATATGGATCATAACCAATTCACACTTAAGTTATCACAAATGAAAAACATGGAAATCATAAAACATGGAGGGTAAGTTCTAATTCATGGAGTTTCCTTCATATAGCTCATAAATCATGCAAAAATAAGTGGTAAAACATGAAGAATGCCATGGAGATTCATATCTTGCACTTGTTCCTCGATTTTCCCTCCTTAGCATTCATACTAACAAGATTACACCAGTCCACTTCTTGATTCAACTTAGATTCTCTAATGTCATGATAAAGACGAGCAAAATTCATGAGATTAAGGGAAAAGTTCTTACTTCAAGTTGATGATTTGATGAAGATTGGTTAATTCCCCCTTTCTTCTCCTTGAACCCTAGCTTTCTTTCTTTCACTTTTTGTCTCTAGAATTCTTCCAAAATTTCTATCTCTATCTACCTCTTATTTAATGAGTAGTGTTAGGCCTTGTTTGGGTCTACTTCTCTTCCTAACTCAAATTTTATTACAAGCCTCTTAAATTAATACTAAATTGAAATGTATTACTGTGAGTCAGGCTCTAGTTGCCTATGTCAAATCTTTCATTTAATCTTATGGTTTACTGATTCAGATAGGTTTATTTCCCACTAATTCAATACAATAAACACATAGCACACATAACACATGACATATAACACATGGCATATAATTGGACATAATAAACACATAATTATGGCAAATCACATGATTTAACAATTAATCGCAGAGGCGGATGTTGCAGCTATGCTTATAAATGCAAAGCTACTTTTTGATCTTTGAGGTGAAGCATTGCTCACAGCTTATTATATTCATAACAGGATACCATCTAAGAAATTGGTTTCTTCTCTATATGAATTATGGAAGAATAGAAAAGCAAATTTGGAACACCTCAAAGTGTGGGGGCGTTTAGTATTCTATCGAGTTCCTGATCCAAAAAGACCGAAATTGGGACCACGGGCCTTAAGGAGTGTATTTGTAGGATATGCAAAAAGGTCAAAAGCATATCGTTTATTGGACTTAGAGTCTAAAGTTATAGTTGAACCTAGAGATGTTGAATTTATTGAAGATGAATTCATTCAAGATTCAAAAATAATTGAAGAGCTTACACAAACTCCAGTGACTGAAGAGCCTACTCCATCACAAACAACTCTTTCAAATAAGAGGAAATCAAATGATGCTCAAATCGAGCCTAGGAAAAGTCAAAGAGTCAGAAAAGAGAAATCTTTGGATCCTAATTTTATTTCATCTCAGGCTATTGTTTTCCTAGTTGAAGGTAGCAGAGATAGAGTTTTCTCTAAAATACCTATTCTGTTACATTTAGAAGATAATCCTAAGACTTTCAAAGAAGCCATGACATCAAGAGATGTGTTTTTTTGGAAAGAAGCAATCAATGATGAAATGGACTCAATTATGTCCAACAATACTTGGGTCTTAGTGGATTTCCCTCCAGGATTAAAGGCAATTGGTTGCAAATGGGTATGTAGAAGGAAGTTCAATATAGATAGATCCTTACAAACCTTTAAAGCTTGATTAGTACATAAAGGATTTACAAAGAAAGAGGGCATCGATTATTTTGACACATATGCATCTGTTGCTAGAATTACTTCTATTCGTGTTTGATAGCTCTCGCTTATATTTATAATTTACATGTTCACCAAACGAATGTTAAGACTGCATTCTTAAATGGTGACCTTAGTGAAGAAGTATAAATGGAACAATTTGAAGGATTTGTTCTACCTGGTAATGAGAAGAAAGTGTGTAAATTGGTTAAGTCACTTTATGGTCTAAAGAAAGCACCTAAACTATAGCGTGAAAAGTTTGATTCCATAATACTATCGAATGGTTTCAAACATAATTCTGCTGACAAGTGTATTTACTCAAAATTCACTAAGGAATATGGGGTGCTTATATGCCTTTATGTTTATGATATGCTAATATTTGGCACCAATATGAAAGGTATAATAGAAACTAAGAAGTATCTTACTTCAAAGTTTAAGATGAAAGATCTTAATGAAGTAGATACTATCTTAGGGATCAAAGTTAAGAGACATAGTGGGGGTTTTGGCTCTAAGTCAATCACATTACATTGGAAAAGTGCTTGAAAAGTTTAAGCATCTTAAGATTAAAGAAGCAAATACTCCTTTTGATTCTAGTATGAAATTAACAATAAATTCAGGAAGAGCAATTGCTCAACTTGACTATGCAAGTGCTATTGGAAGTCTTATGTATGCCATGCATTGTACTAGAGCAGATATAGCATTTGCAGTAAACAAACTTTCAAGGTATACTTCTAATCCAAGTATAGATCATTGGAAAACAATCGGATGAGTACTTGGATATCTTAAGCGGACTTCTAGACTTGGACCATTTTATTCAAAATTTCCAGTTGTACTAGAAGGTTATACTAATGCTAGTTGGATCACAAGTGCAGGTGATAACAAGTCCACTAGTGGATAGATTTTTACTTTAGGTGGAAGTGTTGTTTCATGGGCTTCAAATAAACAAACTTGTATTTCACATTCTACTATAGAGTCCGAATTCATAGCATTGGCAACCACAGGAAATGAAGTAGAATGGCTACAAAATATGTTGTTAGATATAGAGTTGTGGCCACAACCAATGTCAACCATTTATTTGCATTGTGACAGTCAAGCTACGATGGCTAGAGCTTATAACAATATTTATAATGGTAAGTCTAGACATATTTGTATGAGACATGAATATGTCAAACAACTAATTAAAGATGGCATTATTACCATTATGTATGTAAGAACAAGCAACAATTTAGCATATCCCTTTACCAAAGGCTTGACAATAGAAATGGTAAAGGCAACCACTTTAGCTATAGGGCATAAACCTTTTGAAGAAAGTCACTAATAATAGAAACCCAACCTTACTTTAGCAAAACTACTGATGAGGTTTAATGGGTAACAACAAGTTACTAATGATTTAATAAGCACTGAAATTTTATGCCCTGAAGAATGTTCAGTGCAGAGTGTTACAAGTGAAGAGGATGTTGGAAAAATTGGTTTATTATGGCATATTTTGGGCAGACTTTGAGGCCAAAATTGAGTGGGCCCCAAACATCTTTTGAGGTGGGTCCGAAGAGGTGACGTGTTCCTTGCCGCGTGGCAAGTCACACGGTGAAGACGGAACGTCAAAACCATTTATGAGTGAATGGGAAGTTGACGTCGTTTTCAGGTCTAACATTAATTTTTATTTAGATAAAATTCATTTGAATTTTTTCAATAAAAATTATGGTGGGAATTTAATTTAATTCTAAATTCAAATTTTGGGTTCCTAAGTGGTTTCCTAAAGTTTGTACCTCTTCCTTTATTTATTAAACTATTTCAATAGTTTAATATATATATATATTTTTTAAATAGTTGAATTAATAAAGTTCCAACAGTTTGAAACAGTTCCACTAACGAACCACTTTTTCAAATGTTTGAATTTTAGTGTTCCTGTTCAAACGGTCAAAATTGTTTGAATTAAAAAAAAGTGCATCTGTTCATTCGATGTGTTGTACCTGTTCGGGCTATTAACTGTCACTATGTTGCCTATAAATAGAGAATCTATTCCAGGAAGAGAAGTCCGAAATTAAGTCTGAAATTGTCTCCTTTGCTGTCCAGACTTTTCTACTTTTGTATTATTTCTTCATTTTAGTTTTAGATTAAATAATCAGAGAGTTAGAACACAGGTTTGGTTCGCCGAACAATTTGTTTTGGAGTGCTACTACAAATTGGTTAAGATCATTGTATCCTGGGAGATAGACGCCACTCAACCGTAAGCACCATAACGGGGGCGAATCTGTCTTAAGGACAGAATGTCTCACACTCGACTTGGTCTTTTAAATTTTTTTTTTAATTCGGTTCGATAAATAAATTCGGTATGTTATTTATTTATTTTGTTTGAATTAGTTTCAGTTTATTTTATCTACACAGAAGATTGTTCCAACAATCTTAAGACAGATTTCGAATTATTCTGTTTACAGTATTTTTCGTTTGTTTCCTTTTCTCTTTCTTCTTTTAAGAAAATTATTTTCTGTGGATTTACAAAATAATATTCTGGTTGGAAAAACAAATAGTAATTATATGCTATTTGACAGATAGTAGTAATATACTGTCTATTTTCTTTGACAACTAGTAGTACGATACTGGTGTCATTAACAATTCAGAATATATTTTTGTAGAATTTTTTTAGAAATTAATTTTGGGTTTTAGAAATTATTTTCTGAGTTTTCATTACTTAAAATTCTGTTTTAGTAATTTTAATTATTGAAGTGTTACAGAAATTAATTCTCTGTGTGGAATTAATTTGGTTGAATAAAATTTTATTTTATTTCCAAATTAATTGGAAAATAAAAGTTACATTCATGTTTCTTTTATTTTTTATAGAATTTAATTCTATGAATTTGGTTTAATTTTCTGTGTAGTGTAAATTCTAATTATAATTTTGTTTTATAAATTATAATTGATGGCTACTGAAACTAATGCCCAAACAAGTACTATTGTGGTGGCTGCAATTGCACCAATCCCCTCTCCTGTGGTGGCAGTACCAATAAATCATGGAGAGAAACCAGAGAAGTTCTCAGGAACTGACTTTAAAAGATGGCAACAGAAAATGTTGTTCTATCTTACAACTCTGAACCTGACTTGTTTCCTCCGTGAAGATGCTCCTATCCTAAAAGAGGATGAAACCGACCGGCAAGTAATTGCTGCGGTTGATGCTTGAAAACATGCCAATTTCCTTTGCCGGAATTACATCTTGAACGGACTTGACAACACATTATACAACGTCTACAGTTCAATCAAGACAGCAAAGGAACTTTGGGAATCGTTGGAGAAAAAGTACAAAACGGAAGATGCCGGCTCAAAGAAATTTGTGGTTGGCAGATTCCTGGATTTTGTAATGGTTGATTCAAAAACTGTGATCAACCAAGCTCAAGATTTTCAACTCATTCTGCATGACATTCACGCAGAAGGCATGTCTCTCAGTGAATCCTTCCAAGTTGCAGCCTTAATTGAAAAATTACCAAAAGACTGGAAGGAATTTAAGAACTACCACAAACACAAGCGCAAAGAAATTTCTATGGACAAGTTAATTGTGCGTTTAAGGATTGAGGAGGACAACCGCAATTCTGAAAAGCGAGCTGGTAAGCATCCTATGGAGTCTAAGACAAATGTGGTGGAACATGCTTCAAAAATCAATAAACGAAAGTCTTCTGGAGAAAGTTCATCACAAGGCTTTAAAGGGGGGGGGGAATAAAAAGTACAAGTTTAATGGCAAATGTTACATCTGTGACAAAGAGGAACATCGGGGCAAAGATTGCCGTAGCAAAGGCAAAAGCAAAAGAAGAACAAGCAAGAAGCCTGCTCAAGCCTATATGACCGAAGTAGACAAAATTTCCAATGGTGTAGATGACATCAATCTTTCTGCTGTTGTTTCCGAAGCAAATCTTGTCGGAAATCCTAAAGAATGGTGGGTGGACACTGGTGCTACTCGTCATATTTGTGCCGACAAAAAGATGTTCACATATTATTCTACAATGGACAATGGTGAACAACTTTTTATGGGCAACTCCTCAACTTCCAAAATTAAAAGACAAGGAAAGATTGTTCTCAAGATGACATCAGGAAAGGAACTCACTCTCAACAATGTGCTGCATGTACCGAACATTCGCAAGAATCTTATTTCCGGATCTTTGTTGAGTAAGAATGGGTTTAGGCTAGTATTTGAGAGTGATAAATTTGTACTTACAAAGAATGGAATGTATGTTGGAAAAGGTTATATGTCTGATGGCCTTTTCAAATTAAATATAATAACCGTTGTACCCTCAGTTATTAATAATACTACATCTTCTTCTTACTTGCTTGAGTCTTCAAATTTATGGCATGGTAGACTAGGACATGTTAATTATGGATCTTTGCGTAGATTAATTAATATGGAATGTTTACCTAAATTTGACATTGATTCAAATCATAAATGTGAAATTTGTGTTGAGGCAAAATTATCTAAAACTCCTTTTCATTCAATTGAAAGAAGTACGGAACCACTAGAATTAATTCATAGTGACATTTGTGATTTTAAATCAATTCAAACCAAAGGTGGGAAAAAATATTTTATCACTTTTATAGATGACTATACTAGATATAGTTATGTTTATTTAATTCGAACCAATGATGAAGCTTTGGAAATTTTCATTCAATATAAGAATGAAGTTGAAAATCAACTTGGTAAGAAAATTAAGAAAATTAGAAGTGATAGAGGTGGTGAATATGAATCACCTTTTGGTGAGTTTTGTAAAGAACATAGAATAATTCATCAAACTACTGCTCCTTACTCACCTCAGCAAAATGGAATTGCTGAAAGGAAAAATAGGACTTTAAAAGAAATGATGAATGCCATGTTAATAAGTTCTGGATTACCTCAGAACTTGTGGGGGGAAGCAATATTTTCTGCAAATTATATACTTAATAAAGTACCCCGAAAAAAAGTGAATCAAACACCTTATGAATTGTGGCATGGAAGAGTACCATCCTACAAATACTTAAAAGTGTGGGGGTGTTTGGCTAAAGTGGCTATTCTTAGTCCTAAAAAGACTAAGATAGGTCCTAAGACCATTGATTGCATTTTCATTGGTTATGCCAAGAATAGTAGTGCATATCAGTTTTTGATTCATAAATCAGAACATTCTGAAATGCATGTTGATTAAGGCCGAAATGTACATCATTGAGACCGTTAATTAGAATCTCTTAACTTCACTTGCTGGTCAAGCCGTATGTTTTATGTGTGTTGAATGTCAATCAGGTTGTACATCGTCGGAGCATAAAATGGGCAAAAAGACAAAATTTGGACAGAGTTGACTTTTTCTGGAAAAGTCAAACTGATGTTTTAAACCTGTTTGGAAGTGAGTAGAAGTATAAAAAGAAAAGGAAAAGGCTTTTCTAGGGTTTTGAAATTGTTTTGACCTAAAGAGAGAGGCTAGGGTTTGGGAAAGAGAGGGAAAACAAAAGCTCCAAGATGTCTCCTATGGTGGTTCCTTCTCCATCTTCCTCCTTCCACTCCTCCATGAGTGGCTAGTCGTCTTTTCTAGGGTTTTGATGAAACCCTAGCCATGTAATTATGTAGTTTTCTTTTTGATTTTAAATTATGTAAATGTTTGAACATTTGTATGGTGATTTAGAAGTTTCTTTTATATAATTTTCATTATTCCTTCGAATATTTGACTTTTTGTGATTATTGAATGTTATCCATACAATTGTTTTCTTTTCCTTCACATTCAAGGTATGAGACGAACCATACTACGAGGAACGAGTCATATCACAACCCTAGTTTAGAGTGAACGATTCGTATTACTTGAGATGGTTCGTGCTCGTACATTAAATGTGATGATCTTCTTGTCAAATGCTTCGAACTTGTAGTTGCGAAACATTAATCCGTTCAAACCATAGCATAATTGATTTCAATTAGAAACCCTAATTATGTGGTTAGTGGTGAATTCTCCACCCTAGGATTTTTCCCCAATTCAGTAAACTCAATTTCAATTATTATTGATAATTTAATTCCTTAGTTTATTTTATTTGTTATTAAATTAGGTAATGAACCATCAATCTTTTTATCAAAATTAATTAGGAATTTAACAATTAAATTAGATTAATTTCACAATTGTCCTTGTGAATCGATACCTGGATTTGCCATTATTCTAAAAAAATTTGGTATAGTTTAGTGATTATTTTTGGTGTGTTCAACGACACATCACATGTAAATACTATTATTGAATCTCGGAATGCATCTTTCTTTGAACATGTATTTCCAAATAAGACTGGACAAGAGACTAGTAACAATAAAAGATCTCATAATGCTATTACTAGTCAGGGTCAAGAACATGATCAAGAACAAAAGTTAGATCAAAATGAGGAAGAGGAACTTAGGCGTAGTAAACGTGTTAGAACCTCAAAATCTTTTGGTCCAGATTTTCTATACGTTAGAAAATGAGCCTTTAACTTTTAAAGAGGCTATGTCCAGTCCTAAAGCTCCTTTATGGAAAGAAGCTGTGAACAGTGAAGTTGAATCCATCTTGCAAAATCACACTTGGAAATCAGTGGACTTGCCACCAGGTTGTAAACCTCTTGGGTACAAGTGGATTTTCAAAGGGAAAATGAGAGCGGATGGATCAATTGACAAGTATAAGGCAAGACTTGTGGTCAAAGGATTTAGACAAAAAGAAGGTCTTGATTATTTTGACACATACTCACTGGTTACTAGAATAACATCCATTAGAATGCTAATTGCTATTGCATCTCTATACAATCTAGGAATTCATCAAATGGATGTGAAAACCGCTTTCTTAAATGGTGAGTTAGAGAAAGAAATTTACATGGAACAAGCAGAAGGGTTTTCTGTTCCAAGGAAAGAAAAGAAAGTGTGTAAATTGGTTAAATCATTATATGGTTTAAAACAAGCGTCAAAGCAATGGCATGAGAAATTTGACAAAGCAATGATGTCAAATGGATTTAAAATTAATAAGTGTGACAAATGTGTTTATATTAAAAACACAGACAAAGGTTATGTCATTGTATATCTTTATGTAGATGATATGCTCATCATAGGTAGTAATAATGATATGATTAAAACTGCTAAGAAAATGTTGAATAAACATTTTGACATGAAGGACATGGGCATTACTGATGTAATTCTTGGTATGAAAATTACCAAAACATCAGAAGGTTATGCTTTGTCACAATCTCATTATATTGAGAAAATACTTGACAAATTCAGTAAAGATGATGATCATCTTGCTAGAACACATGTAGATGTTAATTTGTATCTTTCTAAGAATATACAGGAAAGTATTTCTCAATTAGAGTATGTCCAAATTATGGAAGCTTAATGTACTTGATGAACTGCACTCGCCCAAATATAGCTTATGCAGTAAGTAAATTAAGTAGATATACGAGTAATCCGAGAGTAGAACACTGGAAAGCAATTATAAGGGTTCTTAGATATCTCCGATTTACTCGTAACATTAGGCTTTATTATACTAGATATCCAGCAGTACTTAAAGGATACTGTGATGCAAATTGGATATCGGATACTAGAGACTCAAAATCCACCAGCGGATATGTTTTTACTCTTGGTGGGGCGGCTGTATCTTGGAAATCTTCCAAACAGACTTGCATTGCTAGGTCTACTATGGAATCAGAATTCATAACTTTAGACAAAGTAGGGGAAGAGGCAGAATGGCTTCGCCACTTCCTTGAAGATATTCCAATATGGCCAAAACCGGTGCCTGCTATATGCATACATTGTGATAGTCAATTAGCTATATGTATAACGGTAAGTCACGATACATTCGTCGTCGACATAACACCGTGAGACAACTACTCTCTAATGGAATTATTTCCATTGATTATGTGAAGTCTAAAGACAACATAGCGGATCCACTAACCAAAGGGTTAGCAAGAGAGCTCGTTGAGAATTCATCGAGAGGAATGGGACTAAAGCCTATTAAATAAGAGTTACCACAACGGCAACCCAACCTAGTTGACTGGAGATCCCAAGATCTAGGTTCAAAGGGACAACCGAGTTGTGAATGACTCAGAAGGATCACTGGGGAGTCCAACTCCTACCCATTTCTATGATGAAATAAGTGATGTCTGCAGCGTTTTAGGTTAAGTAAAATTTTAATGATTTTTATCTCTAGGTAAACCTAGTGGAGTATGGCAGGATACTCTTCATAAGAATCACCTATGTGAGTGTGAACTGGGCCGGTTCTATAAGATTTGTGAAGGGCTACAAGTCTTTAGAGCACTCATGAAAGACCAGGTTGTTCAGAGCCAAAATGAACACAATAGTGAGAACTAAACTGTGTCTAGGGATATACTGTGTGAGTTCTATTGTCTTGGTTTACACAAACGGCTGAACAGTTCAAGACATCATGTTCACTGGTTAGCTAGTAAATCCGATAGTGTCTCACAAGGGAAGGTTCAAAGCCAAAAGCTATCTATCCTTTGCAGAATATTTCCAATTTCTGTACTCTTTGTAATTTAGATCATGTTATTGCATTTTCTCTCCGTCAAATTCCATTCATGTGGGGGATTGTTGGAAAAATTGGTTTATTATGGCATATTTTGGGCAAACTTTGAGGCCAAAATTGAGTGGGCCCCAAACATCTTTTTGGGTGGGTCCGAAAGAGGTGACGTGTTCCTTGCTGCGTGGCAAGTTACACGGTGAAGACGGAACGTCAAAACCATTTATGAGTGAATGGGAAGTTGACGTCGTTTTCAGGTCTAACATTAATTTTTATTTAGATAAAATTCATTTGAATTTTTTCAATAAAAATTATTGTGGGAATTTAATTTAATTCTAAATTCAAATTTTGGGTTCCTAAGTGGTTTTCTAAAGTTTGTACCTCTTCTTTTATTTATTAAACTATTTCAATAGTTTAATATATATATATATATTCAAATAGTTTAATATATATATATTTTAAATAGTTTAATTAATAAAGTTCCAACAGTTTGAAATAGTTCCACTAACGGACCACTTTTTCAAATGTTTGAATTTTAGTGTTCCTGTTCAAACGGTCAAAATTGTTTGAATTAAAAAAAAGTGCATCTGTTCATTTGATGTGTTGTACCTGTTCGGGCTATTAACTGTCACTATGTTGCCTATAAATAAAGAATCTATTCCAGCAGTCTAGACACTTAGAGAAGTCCGAAAATTAGTCTGAAATTGTCTCATTTGCTGTCCAGACTTTTCTACTTTTGCATTATTTCTTCATTTTAGTTTTAGATTAAATAATCAGAGAGTTAGAACACAGGTTTGGTTCGCCGAACAATTTGTTTTGGAGTGCTACTACAAATTGGTTAAGATCATTGTATCCTGGGAGATAGACGCCACTCAACCGTAAGCACCGTAGCGGGGCGAATCTGTCTTAAGGACAGAGTGTCTCACACTCGACTTGGTCTTTTGAATTTTTTTTTAATTCGGTTCGATAAATAAATTCGGTATGTTATTTATTTATTTTGTTTGAATTAGTTTCAGTTTATTTTATCTACACAGAAGATTGTTCCAACATAGGATGATGAGTTAAATACTCTTAATGAAGTTTTAATGGTGCCTGGATAACAAGGACACATGTTAACTTCACCTATATGAGCATGGGGAGTGGTGCCGCTCCTAACAAGGTTGTGGTTTAATTCTTGTAGATGTTCATGAAACCAGGACGTAGCACATGACCATAAAACATGCTGCAAGATATCATAAATTTTCATTTAAATTGGACAAAGTCATGTATGTGGTTTTCCCGGTTTTAACACAAAGAAAATATGGTTTAAGCAATAGCCACCATTGTCTTCATCAAAACTTTGGAAAGCTTACATTAATTAGTTCGAAAGACATCTTCTTGTATTCATGAACTTGTCAAAATTGACTATTGCTTAATTTTTAGTATTACAATCTAATGGGGGATTGTTATACTTCGAGAGTTCAAAGTAGATCGGTTGTATTTTCGATGTACCGAAAAAAAAAGTAGATCGGTTGTAATAGTTAATAAAGGGGGTCCCACATCGAATATGGAGAGATAATTTTGTAGGTATATTAATAAGAGACACATTTGGTCTATTGTCTTGGTGCAAGATAAAGAGAGAGGATCCCATGTGCTCCAAGTGTGGAGCACTGGAGCGCACGCTTGGTGGCGTGGCCAGTGGCGTTTTAGAGGCGCACTTGGCACTTGGACACGTGGCACGTGCAATGCGATCGATCTACTAATGACAGCATGTGCCGAGATGCACTGAATAATAATTATCATTTTTAGTTTTATTTTCAATTGAACAGGTATGTTCATTCAGATTGAACATACATGTTTTTTCAAGTTGCATCTCCTCTATAAAATACCCAAGATCCATGGCGTTTTGGTATCTCTTCTTTTTCTTCCCTTTTCCTTTGCTCCAGTGAGTTACAGTTTATTGTATAAGTTCTGCAAAAAACCTCCAGAATTGCTATATGTAGGTTTTGGCTTTGTTGTATCCTGAAGGCGATTTGCTAGGAACCTTTTAGCAAACTCTAATGAGTGGGTGCAAATTTCGCCTAAAAGAAAATGATTCATCGTGCCTCAAAGCCATTGTTTTTTCATTTTTTATTTTGTGGTTACAATTATTATATCTAATATTTTACTCGTTAGACACATATTACAAATAGGAAATTCTATAAGTACTTTATTATATATTTTTATAATATATGTTATGTATTTTTTCTTATAGAGTTAGGATCATTTATAATTTAAAAATGAAATTAATCATTAATGTGTAATATTATCACAAAATGCATAATTTCAATTCTAAATCATAAATTACACAACTCTATTAAAAAAATACATAGATTTCGTTTGGAAAGTGGGTTGGCTTTTTGACTTTTTAGCTATTTTAGTTTAGGACTAAAAAATCTTGTTTGGGTTGAAATTTTTGATTTTTTTGACTTTTGTAAGAAAAAAATAAAATGATTATAGTTTAAATATGACATTTTATATTATTGACCTTTTAACTTATTTTATCTTTTTATAACTATTTTAACCTAATAACCCTATACAAGGGCATAATATATAAAAATAAAAAACAATAGTGGATAAGGATGTGTGTATCCTACCTTTACCCCTGCCACTTTTCTCCGTTGCAGCACCATGTATATTGACAAGCTATAGCCACTCACCTCTCACTCTTCTCTATAAATTTCTGTAACTTTCTGTCTTTTGATTGAAATATATGAATCTTGAAATGTCATATCGTTTCTTCATCAATGAAAGTTTTTTTTTTTTTTTACATAAAAAAATGAAAAATAAAAATATGAATCATGAGAATTTATTTCAATTTTTATCCTGAAATAAGTTTTGTGATGTAAATTTAAAGAATGATTGAAGTTCATTGATATATTTTTCTAAATTTTTAGTATTTTTGCTTTTAACAAGCGCCCATATATAGGGAAAAAAAAAAAAACCCCCTCTTTCTCCATGCATGTATAGATTGCAAACGAATTGAGTTGTTCTTGAGCTCGATTCGGCTTGACTTGTTAAATGCTCAGCTTAGTTCATTAAGTAAATAAATGAGTTGAAGTCTACTTTTTAACTTGTTTAATAAACAATCCGAACTCGAGTTATAATAAACTTAATTCGGCAAACTCAATTCGTTTATCTTTATTTAAATTATAAAATAAATAAATATATATATATAATAACATAAATATATTATTTATATGTTAAAACAATATTTTTATTTAATTTTTTATTAAATAATGCAAATAATATTTAGAAAAAATTCATTGTTGAGCTTCGAGCGAAACTTGAGCGAAACTAATATTAACAAGCCGAGCTTGAATTTGATTAGTTATCGAATCAAGCTCGAGCTAGAAAATAAAATTTGATAAACAAACGAGTCGAGTTAGAACCTAATAAATCTCAACTCGACTTGATTCGTTGCAGCTCTATATGCATATGAGATCTCTATTTACTCCACATATCTCAGTCATCCAAATTCCGAAGATTCATCCTTATTACCCCCCTCTCTCATTTTCATATATACCCACAGACACTTTACTCTTTTAATTTTAAATTTAATTAGAGTAACTTATACTCACCTTCCTGATGTTTAAAGAAAATGGTAATTTCATATTTTTTAATAAAACTATACCAATCTTCTTCAAATTTTAATTCACATAATACTAAAGTCTTTTTTCATTAATAATTCTAAAATCGTATAAATCAAAAGAATGGTATCATATATTTTTGTTAAAATTTATATTTACCTTTGTTATTGCATATCTACCCACCTTTTATATTAATTTTGATCAACCACTTTCCGTATAGTTGGTGAAAGATAGAGATAACCACTAATACCATGTTTGGTTGAAGGATTTGGGGAGAAATTTAGAAAGGAAAAGATGAAAGGCGTGTGAAATTAGATGAAATATAGGTATACTAGCGTATGCCTATGCCTGAAGGCACGGTCTAAATAATGTTAGGATTAGAATATAATTGTAATCCCAACACTATTTAAATTTATTTTTTAATTTGATAAAATCACAAATTTATTATAAAATTTTGAAGTTCTCACAAAACTCCTCACGAAAACTCGCTTTTGCTTATATAATATATAGCTAGATAGATAAATAAATATACCTAGTATATATACAATTTTCACAGACATACATACAATACTGCTTTTGCTTATACAATTATATGGAAATTGTATGTATGCCCGTAATGTCCTAGTATATTACTGGCATACAAACATTATATAAAAATATGTGTAAAATATATTGAAAAAAAGAAGAAAATAAAAAAAAAACTAAATAAATGGAGAGAAAAATAAAAACGGGAGAAAATAAAAAAAATAAAAAGAAAAGAGAGAGGAATGTGGGATCATGGAAGGATGGGTGAGAAAAATAAAAAGTAAGAGAGAGAAGCGGGAAAATAGAAAATGTACATGTAAGATATTTTTTGAAAAATATATCTCAGCCATTGTTTTATAATTTGAATAGATCTGAGTCGTCCAAATGTTCTAATAGGACAAATGTGTGTAGGATAAATTCAAAAACCATCCTGCTTTATTATATAGATTTTATTCACATTTCACCTACCTTTTCCATTTCTTTTTCTAAATCTCTCCTCAAATCCCCCAACCAAACACAACATAACATAATCGGAAAGAAAAATCTTTAGATGAAAATATGATACACTTCACTAATATAATATGGACCATATCACTTAGATGAAAAATTCAAGCACGAACTTAATTACTTGAGTAAATTACACTAATTTCTTTTGAGGTTTGAAAATTATACAGTATTTTTTATAGTTTAGATATAGTTATATTAAATTTCTTTACGCTGTATTTAGTTAGAAGATTTGAGGAGAGATTTGAAAAGGAAAATGAAAAAGTTAAGTGAAATGTGAATAAAATATACCTACATTTCACTTAGTTTCACATACATTTTCCCTTTCCATTTTCAAATCCCTCCCCAAATCCTCCAACCAATACAACATTAAGATCTTGATTCACATAACACTTAGCCTCTTTTATATTAATAATATGTTAGTCATATAGATAAAAAAAAATAATATTGTCACATCTTTTTACACCAAAAATATATTTTATTTTATTTATCTTTATATTTTCATACCATTTACGTTTGTTTCGGACCCTCTAACATTACTTAAAAAATGTGAGTATAATTGTATTAAAATTATAAAATTTATTATATTTTCTTTAAATGGAAAGGAAAATCAATATAATTTACCATAATTACTTCATAAATGATATCTAATGCTTTGAGGAAGAGCCGTAACTCACTTCAATTTTTATAATCATAAAAAAATGAAATATATGACAGTGATGTTAATTTTATAAAATTTTCAAGAAACATATTGAGATGATAAAAAAAAAAAAAAAAAAAAAAAGATTGAGACCTCGAATGTGACGCGAATTGGTGTTGTTTTTTTTTTTTTTTCTTTTCTTTGAAACTGTGTTGGTTTGGTTATTATTATTATTATTATTATTATTATTATTATTATTTGTTGGATTGTGTTAGTTTCGTTGTTTTTATTTATTTATTTATTTGTTGGGCTATTATAAATTTTTTTTTTTTTTTTAGGATGGTTATGTGTAGGGGTGGGTTTAGAGTTTAGGATTTAAGGTCTAAGTTTTTATTTTTTCCGAGTCTTTCTGATTTGAAATAAAAATATAGTAAAGATTCGTACAAAACTATACAGAATTAACAAATTTTAACCAGCAGTTTAACTGATCAGTCAATTTTATCACCCAATCAGTCTAACCCAACTTTTTTTTTTTTTCCTATTTGCTGGGCTATGTTGGTTTTTTATTTTATTTTATTTTATTTGTTGGACTGTGTTGATTTGATTTTTTTTTTTTAATAAGGGTTTAGGTTTTAGGGTACACATAAAAACCCTTCCAAAAAAAAAAAAAAAAACCAAAACCAAACCAACATAGAAAGAAAAAAAAAAAAAAACAACTTTTCGAGGCAAAGTCGAGCCTCTCTTTTCGAGGCCTTTAGCACGGTTGTAAAAAAAAAAATAGAAAAAATAAGGGCCATTTATTCATAAATCCCTCTTCACTTATTTATATTTCACTTAGTCTAAATTATTTTTTTATATTTCAATAAGTCTTATAGATGATATAGTTACCAAAATACTCTTAACAATAATAAAGGGAAGCGCACATTAATGTTCACATTAACAGTATAAATATTTCATGATGTGAACATTGACACTATCAAATTTATTTACTTATTTTTATTTTATAAAATTGCATATTCAAGTGAGATCTTATTTTAATAGATCTCGTTAATTAGATTTCAAATATATAAATTTCATAAAAAATAAAAATTATGTATAACAAAAATTATGAATATATAAAGTTTAATATATAAAAAGTATAAAATAATCCAAAATAATGCACACCAAATTGCTAAGGGTTAAAAAAATATATTTGTAAAGGTAAAATTGTCTATAAAATACCTTAAATATAAGAATTAGAATTTGATAGATCAAATATCCAAATAATAAAATTTATTAAAATATAATAATATATTATGGATTAATTGGGATACAAGTACTTAAAAAACGATTTCTTATTAAATTCTGCAAAAAATAATTGTAAATTAATAGAGCATATGTGACAACTCCATTGTTTTGTAATTATTATTTTTTATTTTAATTCATACCATATTCCTCCCCCCCCCCCCCCCCCCAAAAAAATGCAAAACAATTTTATTTTATTTTTTAAATGTGACTGGCAACTACACCGGACGTTCGTACGTATACTCAGGGGAGCATTCCCTTTGCCTCTTGCCCGCTAATTACAACAACAAATTCATTTCCTATAAATAAGGAGTTTTGAATGAAAATATAGGAGACAATTGCGTTTCACCATTTCCCAAACCCCACCCATTCATTCCTAGATCCACCAGCTGCCACCCCCCACCACCACCACCACCACCTCTCTGCCGCCGCCGCTGCCACCGTCAAAACCACCATCTATCTTCATTGGATGGCAATAGAAACACAACACCAACTCCCCAAACCGCTTGACAAAAAAGAGAAAAAAAATTCATCCAAATTTAATTGCCACCCAAAACCATGAATTTTTTTCTCTTTCGTTGAGAATGGGCTCGATTTTGATTGCATAAACATAAAAATCAAAAAACTTATATTTGGTTCTGCATTTCGTTTTTTGTTTTCATTACAAAAATAGTTTGGCAAATTAGTCTTTTGAAAGGAATTGTTCCAAAACAACTCATTTTTGTTTTTGATAACCATTTTCAAAAAAAAATTTTCCTCAAAATAACTCTAATTCCTTTCTTTTTTGGGAAACACCAAAATCAAAAACCATTTGAAATTAGGGGTCGGTTGTGGCGATGGCGGATATAGTGAAACAAATACTAGCGAAGCCGATTCAATTAGCCGACCAGGTGACCAAAGCCGCCGACGATGTGAATTCCAACCGATCCGAATGCCTCGAGGTCAAAGCCAAGACCGAGAAACTCGCCGGCCTCCTCCGTCAGGCGGCGCGTGCAAGTAACGACCTCTACGAACGCCCCACGCGCCGCATCATCGACGACACCGAACAAGTCCTCGACAAAGCTCTCGGCCTAATTTTCAAATGCCGAGCCAACGGCTTACGCCGAGTCTTCACCATCATCCCCCAAGCCGCTTTCCGCAAAATCTCCCAACAGCTCGAAAACTCAATTGGCGATATTTCATGGCTCCTCCGAGTCTCCACCCCAGCCGATGATCGCGACGACGACTACCTCGGTGGCCTCCCGCCGATCGCGGCTAACGAGCCGATACTTTGCTTAATTTGGGAACAAATAGCTGTTCTCTGCACCGGCGCGATCGAAGAACGCGCCGATGCAGCGGCTTCCCTTGTCTCGCTTGCACGAGACAATGACAGGTACGGAAAGTTAATAATTGAGGAAGGCGGGGTCGTACCGCTTTTGAAACTCGCGAAGGAGGGTCGATTGGAGGGTCAAGAGAGCGCTGCGAGAGCGATTGGGCTTCTGGGCCGAGACCCGGAAAGCGTCGAACACATCGTAAATGCT
This sequence comes from Camellia granthamiana, assembly GCA_036172215.1. Taxonomy (NCBI): domain Eukaryota; kingdom Viridiplantae; phylum Streptophyta; class Magnoliopsida; order Ericales; family Theaceae; genus Camellia; species Camellia granthamiana. The sequence continues at coordinate 5,484,141 of CM069904.1, read as the reverse complement.
GGTGTCTGCCAAGTGTTTGCGAAAATCCTCAAAGAAAGTCACATGAAAGTTCAAGTTGTGGTGGCTTGGGCTGTCTCGGAATTGGCTGCGAATCATCCGAAATGTCAAGACCATTTTGCTCAAAACAACACCATTCGATTGCTCGTTGGACACCTCGCTTTCGAAACGATTCAAGAACATAGCAAGTACGCGATCGCTCACAAACATCAATCCATGTCGATACACACCGTTGTCATGGCTAATTCCAGCACCGACAATACGAATAAGCACGACGATGATAAAGTTCAAATCGCTAGACCAACGAGTCATGAAAGTTCTAGTTCTAGCCAAATGCATAATGTGGTTGAAAACACCATGAAAAGCCAATCCAAAGAAAACCAACAACAAAGCCAAACTAAGACAAACCAACAACAAAACCAAACCAAGCCAAACCACCACCAACACCATCATGACAACGTGAATAATCATAATCCACGACATCATGTTTCGCTAGCCGGGAATAGTATTAGGGGGAGGGAATATGAAGATCCGACTACCAAAGCCCAAATGAAGGCAATGGCAGCCCGAGCTTTATGGCTGCTATGCGCGGGGAATGTTACTATATGCAAAAGCATCACAGAATCCCGAGCGCTTTTGTGCTTCGCAGTTTTGTTAGAGAAAGGCCCCGATGAAGTCCAATACAACTCTGCCATGGCTTTAATGGAAATCACCGCGGTAGCTGAGAAAAGCGCAGAATTGAGGCGCTCAGCTTTCAAGCCCACTTCACCAGCCTGCAAGGCCGTTGTGGACCAGTTTGTGAGAATTATAGAAGAAGCAAATTCAGACCTCCTTGTGCCATGCATTAGAGCGGTTGGGAACTTGGCTAGGACTTTTCGTGCCACGGAGACAAGAATCATTGCCCCGTTGGTTCGCCTGCTCGAGGATAGAGAGGCGGACTTAACACTAGAGGCAGTGCTTGCGCTAACTAAATTTGCAGAAACAGATAATTATCTGCACGTTAATCACTCGAAGGCAATTATAGATGGAGGAGGCGCGAGGCATTTAATTCAACTTGTGTATTTTGGTGAACAAATTGTTCAGACACCGTCATTGATCCTACTAGGCTACATTGCATTGCACGTGCCGGATAATGAGGCACTTGCTCAGGCGGATGTTCTTATAGTGATTGAGTGGGCGTCGAAGCAGGAACACTTGAAGCAAGACCCTTTGATCGAAACACTGCTAATGGATGCTAAAAATAGATTGGAATTGTATCAATCCAGAGGTTCAAGAGGATTCTATTAGTTCAATCGATTTTTGTACCATATTGCCGAGTCTACTAAGTTTATAAAGAGAAATTTGTTTTCCTTCTGTTCTTTTTTTTTTTTAATTATGATCAAGTGTATATATAGTTAGATTTGAATGTAATCGGTTGGTTAGCCTTGAATCTTGTTGTAATTGTTTAGAATAATTCTCAATTTCATGTAGTTCAATCTTCTTCTTATAGTTCATGTTGTTCTCACTTGGTTTTCATTTTCTTTCAATGATCTTGCCTGCCAGCATTTGCTGGTCTTAGTTTGTTTTGCCCCCAAAAGCTACATTAGGCTTGAATAAGTCTAGCAACACATAAATCAGTCACAGAATCAAACACATAATATTTATAGATGGATAAGAATTTTTAAAAATGAATCCCACTAACAAATTATGTAAAATCTCATCTATTTGTATGTATTCTGCATCGGATTCTGTTATCAATTTCTATGTTCATAATAGAATTGTTATGTATTTTTTGCTAGGTAAAATTGGAGCATGTGAACAAATCTCTTAAAAAGATTTGTTGAGTTTTTGATATAATATGACTGTGACATAATAGCCTGTCTTCCTCTAATAATAGTCTATGCAGCTAAAAGTTCTGAGGTCTTTCAATTTCTATATTCATTGTAAAATTTTTATGCAATTTTACTAGATACAATTGGAGCTTGTTTCTTTTAGTTTAAAATTTTTTACACTAATATCAATTGAACTGAATGAAATATTATATTTAGATATATTTAATATTCTAATTCGTTGAATGTTGTATTATATTAAAAAAAAAAAAAATGAACAATGTTACACCTTTTGCAATAAAGTTTAGGATGAGAGACATTTATAAAACAATCCATACCATCTCTTTTCATTTACACCCGACGTGTGATTCTACACATTTTTATAAAAGTGATTTTTTTTTTTTTGTGAATGTCTCATTTATACTAATCAAAAAACTTGGCAAAATTAAATCTCAATTTGAAGTTAAATTTTTTGTTATTCGAATCGAACCAATTTCACCCTTATCCCAAGGTGCAATAATGGGTATGGCTAGTTGGTTATTTGGGTCAGCCCATGGGACTACTAACTGGCCAAATATTACACAATTTTGTAGTAGTTGACAAGAAAATACAGGAGACAAAAAGGCAAATTGCATATTACTCAAAATTATATTTGAAATTTGAATTCGTAAATAAAAATAAAATGATAAAAAAACAAAGTAGAGTTTATTTATTTCTTTTATAGAATATTCACTCACAAATTGCTCCAAATTTCAAGATCCAAGGTAGAACAAGTGCATTGGATGTGCCACGCACCCATAAGTAAAAAACACACACACACAAAAAACCAAAAGCAAAAACAAAAACAAAAACAAAAAAAAGGAAAAAGGAAAAAAGAAGCAGATTGTTTTTCTCTGGTTGGTACTGAATTATTATTATTATTATTATTATTATTATTATTATTATTATATTTAATGGGTTTTTTTGTAGACTGAAAAAAAAAATTATGGTAGATAGTAAAACACTTTTTTTTGAAATTGTAGTAACACTTAAATCTATTATTTATCATTTTCAAAATAAGGTATAAATAATTTTGAGTTAGTTACAAACAGGTCCTGTAGATCATACTTATTTATTAAAAATTTGTATTCTAATTTTTAGCAATAAATTTATAACTACAAAAATATTTTAAGAAAATAATTAACTCCTTACATTTCTCACGTCATATTTCAATTCAAATTAATACAAATAAACTAAAAATAATCAAAACTCACAAACAAAAGTCGATATGTCTCAATTATTTGTCTATTTGATAAATATTTCAATGTCATTAAGAGTACCAAATGATTATTCCACAAACACAAAATACATCTAAAAAGTTTTTTAAAAATTTCATTATCAAAATGAGTAGTAAATATATTAAAAAAAATTTGCTTAAAACTTATGAGTAAATAAGTCGAATCAATAACACCGGCTGATAATTATTTCTATAACTTTTTACATTAGCCCCACTGTAGCCCATTGGCTGCGGCCTCGTTTGTCAACTATATATTTTAATTAAAAAGTTAAAAAATTACTATAAATTATCACATCACTCTCTTTATTTTTCTATATATCTCTTCATAAAAAATAAAAAATAAAATTATTAAAATAGCATATTTCCAAACAAGACTGCCTCTAATTGTAATCTAAGTTTTTTTACAGCTTACAAAACTACGAGTGGGTCCAAATCTTGGCCCAGTCACATTTCTTGGTCATAAAAAGCCTAAATTTCTTTCTCCGTTGGCCCAAAAATTGGCACCCAACCCAGCAAACAACCATGAAAATAATAACAACAATGATAGAGACCACTAATTTTGGAGCTCTAAAAAGATCACTAATGACACGGCACTCAATAAAAAAAGAAAAAAAATACAACACCAAGGCTAAAATATCAAATCATTCATGGTGGAGCCCACTGCCACATTATTAGTGGTAACACTAATTAATACTCTCACTCATTTTCCAAATAATAAAAGATCAAAAGATTAGCCTAGTAGATTAGCGGATGAAATAGGAAGTGGTGTCTGAATTTGAATTTTACTATTGTAAATGCAGCTTTCTTTCTTCTGTTCCTCTCTTATTGATTGCAAAAACAAAACTAGGAAATAGATAATGTCAAACTTCAAAGTAGATAACTACACTTTAATACGTATAGTTTCGAATTGGTCTTTCTGTTCAAATTTTCGTTATTTTTTTTACATGTGTACTTTAAAAGACTAAAAAGTGTCTCAAAATTGTTAATTTTAACTTCTAATTTAAATGAAAAAATTAAATTGAAACTAGACTTAATGTGTAGGGACCGAACTACTCAATTTGAAACAATAATGACTAAAGTGAAATTTAAATCAAACTAGAAAGTAAAATATGTAATTTATGTAAATTAACACAATTACCTTAAACTTTATTCTTCAAATTCTATATCTCATGTAGCTATTGATCCTATTTTAATTTTTAACTATTGTCCGAGAGATAAAAATTTAAGAATAAGATTTAAATTTTCGACTTCAAGTCATTCCAATGAGTCATTTAGAGGTTTGCCCAATCGTTAATTTTAGAGTCCAAAATTAATCAAGATGTGTGCAAATTGATCTAGACACTCACTACTAAAAAATGGGCTTTTTGCGACTATTTTTTTGCGGCTGCTGGTTTAGCCGTCGCAAAAAAGAGAAATAAAAAAAAAGGCTCCAATTTATATTTAACATTTATTTCTCGTATTTTCTTTTATTTTTTTGCTCCATTTCCTTAGTTTTGCCCTAGCTTGGCTCGCTCAACCTCTCTCACTTTCGCTCACAGGTATGAATCTTTCTATCCCTCTTGATCTCAATCGATTGATCTCTCTATCTTGATCTCTCAATCTCTCTCGATCTCTCAATCTCTCAATCTCTCTCTCACACACTATCTCGCTCTCTTTGTATCTACGTACACATTATCTACTCTCTCTCTGCAATTTGCGCGATTCGTCGCAGAGAAACCCTAACTCTGCCATGGAAAAGTTCTCTCGGAGCACTCAAATGCGGCAGAGTAAGCTCGCCTCTCATGCGTTTCATCTACCTCAAAATTCACCTACATTACGCGCGCGCGCACACACACAAAGACTATCGTTGAGTTTCATTGTGTACATAGCGTCCTATCAATGCATAATTGCATGAATGCTTATATGCATATGTATATGTATTCAGCATCGCAATACAGGTCTGTCATCGGTTCTGTTTTTGCTTCTTTTTTTTTAACCTCTGTTTTGGTTCTTTGATCCATAAATTGCTCGGTTTGTTCTAATTTTTTGTTCTTTTTTCAATGTTTTTCGTTTTTATTGGTTGATTAGTTGGTTTGAAAAAATCATCGTAAAACTTTCTGGCTATTGCTAGTGGTGATGCCTCTGAGGCCTTTGTACAAGCGTTACAAGAGAAGGTTTTTTTGTTGATATTCTCATCTCATTAGAAGCAATATTCTCATCTCATTAGGCTAAATTTCATTTATTGACTACATCTCACTTACCATCTGTGTTCTGCAGCTTGCCAAGGAGCTGAGGTTGTTTTCCATATGGCTGCCCCGGATTCATCCATTAACAACTACGAACTCCATCATTCCGTTAATGTCAAAGGTAAAAATGTAGCTCAAGGGGACTGTATCAGCAGTTAAATCTGTTATGTACATTAGAAATTCTCTCTCCTTTGTTCCGTGCTATTGCGTGTATATACTTGGAAGTTTTATTCTGATCATGACCTGCAGGAACAAAGAATGTAATTGATGCTTGTGTTGACCTCAAAGTTAAGCGACTTATATATACCAGCTCTCCTAGTGTGGTCTTTGATGGAGTTCATGGAATAATTAATGGGGATGAGTCGTTGCCATATCCAGCTAAGGTATTGCCTATACCAGATGACTTTTATCAAAATTCTATGTTTCAAATCAAGAATCAAGATCAATTGTGATTACCAGCTGCAGAAAAACTTACATTATATTATATTTTCCTCCTCCTTTCTTGCTTTTCTTTTTGTTTATTTATTTTTTAATTGCTCGAAATAGAACTATGAGTGCATTTGTACATTGTTATATGACTTTCTTCACAATTTGAGATTTAGTCAATTTCTAATTTTTCCAAAGAGCAAGCCGTACTTGCTTCTTTTTTATTTTATTTTATTTATTTATATAAAAAGACAAGAAAAAAAGATTTTGTTTATTTTATTTCTTCACAATTTTATTTATTTCTTCACACCCATTGTACCATTTCAGGTCTCTCCTTATCCAATGAAATAAGTACATTTACATTTGATTTTCCTAATGTGAAATTATGGAATATACTAAAGACTTCTAGGAATGATTTAATTCTAGTTCCTTGCTTTTAGGGGCTTGAACTTTAGCAAAGTTCTCCATATAGGTTGTATCCTTTTTTTTTTCCTTCTGAATTTGCAGTGCTGCACTTATTTTCTTTGGAGTCACATTAATCTGAACCTCCAAGTGATGATGAACTGTTAATTTCGCCATTGCATAACAATATATATTGATAGTGGATAGCAAATGTTCCCATGTTCAAATGCCCGTGGAAGTGCTCTCTCAATATTAATAGAATCTTTGTTTAGTTCATTATTTTTGCCACAATGTACTTCTAAATGGACAACATCGATGTGTATGCACATCAAAGAAAGTCAGAGTCTAAATATACGTGGTGCATTTCTACCTTTTATTATGATTCAAATTCGTATGCGACTTGCTGTGTTAATCTTTCATTTTCTATAGGACGGTCTTAGAAGGACAATTGAATCATACTCGCACTTGAGGGCTGAATGTCAACCTAAAAAGGATGGTCCATCAAAAGCTTTCATATATCTTGGAAGAGGAAGAGGTAAGAGTGTTAATTATTTTCTTCTCAATACCATATCTATGCTTGCATTTGTTGTCTTAAATTTGTTTATAATGAGGACTTAATGTGCATATGAAATTATTTAACTGTGACAGTGCCTCGTGAAGGCAAATTTAGGTTGAGCAGGTTAGTTTCCAACTCATGACAGTGCCTCGTGAAGGCAAACGTGTGTTCTATTTTCTTCAAGGACATATTGAGCAGGTTAGTTTCCAACTCTAGGCAATTAGATTCGGAGTTCTTTGTTTCTCTCAGAGGTTAGATTCATTAGGATTTCTCATAATGTTCTATAATTTTATCAATTTTGTCTCTCTTGGTTGTGCATCTCCAATTGTTCATCAGATTCAAATTTGATGAAAAAAATGGCTCCAAAATGTTTGATTATTGATGAAGAATTATGTTTGATGGATATGTTTGATTATCTTCAGTCATCAAAATGATATTACTCCAATTTTGCCATCATACAATGATTTTAGGAATTTCTAAATTTTTATTTTATTATTTTGTGATCTAGAACTAGCTGATCATTTTGTGTGAAGTAATAGTCAAACTAGTTCAAATGATTTGATTATAGTAGAAAAAGATCAGGTTAGAAAAACATATAATTTTTTTTATGAATATATGTGCATGTCTAATTATCTTTAATATATAGTATTAAAAATAAAATAGGAAAATTAGCAATACCTCCTCCATCATAAATCTATAATTCCTGGCAAAAGATGATTCAAAGTTGAAGTCCCTCTGTTTTTTTATTTAGGGAGACAGATTCCATTACTTTTTATAATTTTTTGTGACTAGTTTGACTATTACTTCACTTTGTCCTCAATACCTCAATCATAAGAGGTGTTGAACAAGCCGAATAGTTAATTGTTTAAACTTAATTTGATAATTTTAACGAGTTATAAAATTTATTTAAGTTTAGTTCATTAAACTTTGAAGTCGATCTTAAATGAAGTTTTGTCAAGGCGAACTTGAGTAATTTGGTAGTTTTAGGCTCATCGAACCGAGTTGAACAAGCAATGGACTATTTAAACTTGGTTTAAAAATTTTAATGAGTTTTAAAATGTGTTCTAACTTGATTTATTTACTTAACGAATGAAGATCAAACGAATTTTTCGTTATCTCTTTGGAATACTTCTCTTTTCCCTTATATTTCTGCATGTATTTATCATATGGACCATGTATTATGTCGTATTAGATTTGTTGCTTCTGTGCTGCCCTCAAAACAACTAAACACATGAAACATGTTGCTGGATCACAGGAAAAATAGTTATATCTAAAGTTCAGGTGAAGCTAACATGGATAAGGTTTTCAACAAGAATAACAAGTCAAGGGCCATAGATTCTAAAGCAGATTGATAAAGGCACCCAAGAGGTATTGTTACGATTTTCCCTTACATCTAGGTAATTTGTGATAAATGCATAATGACATAATGTTAAAAGGTTGCCTGAATCAAATCATTCAACAATGTTCTGCTACTGAATTTGTTTTGGAAAGAGATTTTTGCCAAGTTCAAAGTGCCTTATTACCTAATTTAATAAGTATATTGAAGTAGGCTTTTATGGAGCAATATAATAGCAGGATTGTTAAGAATAGACTTTTAGGCATGATAGAAAACATGTACTGTACATGTATATAATAGAATCCTTGATTGTATATCTCAATAAGGCCTTATGGGGTAATTGTTGAATTGATTTCTGGTTAGCCACCAAATTAATCAATGCTAGTTTTCTTGTTATCTTCTGTTAGATTGGCTAATCAAACTAGTGTGATTAGTCAATTGGGATCAGTAACTGCTAGTCAGTGTATATCATGTCTATTGCTGGGATGCCATGTGTAATTTGTGCATGCTCTTGACTGGTGAGTAAGCGGAGCATCATCCAAAATAGTAACAGATTTAAAAATTATGAGGGTGGCTTCACACAGAGGCCAAAATTTTGGTGATTTGGGCAAAGATATGCAAAGATAAATTGATCAATGTATGGTTAGAGCATAAATTGATTGTTCTAACCAAAAATTCTTTTCAGGAGCATTAATTAATCATTTTAATGTTTCTTTTTAGGAGCATATCTTGCAAAGCATATCTTTCAGAAGCATATATTTGCAATGTGGAACCTGAAAAAAAATTGATGAGAAGATTGGCCAGTTCATCGATAGAGTGGAGAAACACCCAAGCAAGAACATTGATGAGAAGATTGGCCAGTTCTAAATTGTATTTTTTTTCATAAAAGAACTTTTTTCAAGTTTTTAGTTGTAATAACTTTCACATATGGCTCAAATTTTGAAACTCAAATGGAATATTCAATTAAATTATAATGCTATACTGTATGAATTCTTGTCATTGCTATTTCTAGAGTGCTTAACGCTACACTTTTATTTATTTATTTATTTATTTTTGTTTTTTTATTTTATTTTATTTTTTTGCGACGATAACAAGATGGTCGCCAAAAATCATGTTAGTGTTTTTCTTTGTTTTTTGCGACGGCAAAATAGTGGTCGCCATAAGTAGTTTAGGCGGTCGCAAATAATTTGCGACCGTTGCTTTGCCGTCGCAAAAAGTATTTGCCACCCCCACATTCACGACCACATTTGCCGTCGCATGGGTCGTCGCAAAAAGTCTTTTGCGACTGTTTTTTATTATTTGCGACGGTTTATAGCGATCGCAAAAAGTATTTTTTTTAGTAGTGACTTCATTAAAAAAAAAAAAAAAAACAAACAAATGATGCACAAAACCAAATAATAAATAGATTTTAAAAGTCAAATTCAATAGTTAATCTAACTTATGGCTCAAAATTAAACTAATTAGGATCAATAACACAATCTAAACAACGCCAAAAAATAGACTAACTTAGATAAAATTCTTTAAATGATGACTGTGGGACATAATTTTTGAATGACAACACGTGGCCGATGTGTCACCGAAGTGCCAGCCGAGGTGCCACGTGTCCTGCTAATGATGTCACGATGATCTCGGCTAGGCCGGGGTTATCTGCAAAGAAACCGAAATCCGGGATAAACAGATAAGAGACAAGAGTCCTAAAATGGGAGAAGACTTCAATTTGGGTAAAGATAAGGCTCTTAGAGAGTTTATCCCAATCCTACTGGGAGTCTAAGATTAGCAGTAATCCTGAGTCCATTGAAGGTAGGCTTCAATTGGGACTAGGTTTGTGTTGGCTATAAAAGAGAGCCTCCCCCATGGGTCTAAGGTATGCTTTTTAAATTCTGAATAGTGAGTTAAGCTTTTTTGCTATCTTTGAGAGATAATTGACTTGATCGTCGGAGTGTCCCCAGGTGAACGAACCACCGCCGGAATCTCTTCTTTTTGTGACAGGTCGTTCGGGCTTAATCTATTCTGCCAGTGTTCTCCAGCTGAGTGCTTGATTGGCAGTGTGGTCGGAAATTGGCACACACAATTTGGCGCCGTCTGTGGGAAATAAAGGAGAATAGATGGTCAACGACGGACAGAAAGAGAAGGTTGGGAACGACACCCCTACTGAGAGTGGGAAACATATTGACCTTGATGTCGAAGAAGACAACTACAACGAAGAGACTTGTGATAAGAATCACGGAGGAAAGGACGTCGGCTAAAAGGGCGGCATACCGAAGAAATCGGACCGGAGCGGGTATTATAATGAGGACGACCTCCAGGTATGGAAAGATAGATGCCTATGGAGGGACGACGAGATGAAGGGAATGGCAGACAGATTAGCGGACCTGCAAACGGTCGTCAATTTCCTGATGCAGAACAACGTCATGCAGCTACCGTTCCCGCTACAAGATATGCCGATTCCAGCGGCCAAGAAAGGTGCCCAGAAAGGGGGGCAAAAAACGGTTCCTGCAGTCCCTCAACATGGCGGGACCAAAGGACATTCTCACCGACCTTCGCGGGAGGTCGGGCATGGAGAATCCCAGAAGACGCGATCTCGGCCTAGATGATTAGGTCCGAGAAGAGAAGAGCTCAGCCTAAAGTGAACAGATCCCAGATTCCAGAAGACAAGATCTTGGCCTAGATGATTAAGTCCGAGAAGAGAAAAGCTCAGCCTAAGTTAAAGACTTTTTATATAAGGTCTACAAAGGAGTAAGTGGAAGCCATGCAAAAGGCTGGAGAATGATGCTTGGGAGTTGGAATTTTCAAGCCAAGATTGGTTTAATACTTGTTGAAATTTTTAAGAAAAATTTACAAGTTGAAGTTAAACCGAGGACGTGTTTAACACTTGTTGAAATTGAAATTTACAAGTTGAAGTTAAACCGAGGACGTGTTTAATGCTTGTTGAAATTTAAATTTACAAGTTGAACCTAAACCGAGAATGTGTTTAACGCTTGTTGAAATTTAAATTTACAAATTGAAGTTAAACTGAAGATGTGTTTAACACTTGTTGAAATTTAAATTTACAAGTTGAAATTAAACCGAGGTCATGTTTAACACTTGTTGAAATTTTAAGAAAAATTTAAAAGTTGAAGTTAAACCGAGGTCATGTTTAACACTTGTTGAAATTTACAGAAAAATTTATAATCTGAAGTTAAACCGGAGTCATGATTAAAGGAATGAATGATATAGGTTCCATCACCTCAGGATGCCGAGGTAATAGAACCTAGGGGGCAGTTGTGGGGACATAATTTTTGAATGACAACACGTGGCCGAGGTATCACCAAAGTGCCAGCGGAGGTGCCACGTGTCCTGGTCATGACGCTGAGATGATCTCGGCTAGGCCGAGGTTATCTGCGAAGAAACCGGAATCCGGGATAAGCGGATAAGGGACAAGAGTCCTAGAATGGGAGAAGACTTTAATTTGGGTAAAGATAAAACTCTTAGAGAGTTTATCCCAATCCTACTGGGAGTCTAAGATTAACAGTAATCCTGAGTCCATTGAAAGTAGGCTTCAATTGGGACTAGGTTTGTGTTGGCTATAAAAGAGAGGCACCCCCATGGGTCTAAGGTATGCTTTTTATATTTTGAATAGTGAGTTAAGCTCTTTTGCTATCTTTAAGAGATAACTGACTTGATCGTCGGAGTACCCCCGGGTGGACGAACCACCGCCGAAATCTCTTCTTTTTGTGACAATTCGTTCGGGCTTAATCTATTCTGTCAGTGTTCTCTAGCTGAGTGCTTGATTAGCAGTGTGGTCGGAAATTGACAATGCATGAATTTTACCTTAACAAAATGTAGAGTTTGCATGTTTGAAAGTCCATGATGAATCTTCATTATGAGAAATGCTCAAGACAAAATAAGCAAAAAATAAAAATAATAGACTCAATTTTTATAGTAAAATTGTCAACACAAAACATGACTAAGAGGTAATTAGATATTTTACTTATAATATTGCACTTGAAATTGAAAAGTTGAGTAGAATGTATCTTGGGTAAACTTGTAACTGCTGAAAATATAAATAATTAAGTTATATTTCTCCTAATAATTCCAGTTTTCAAATAAGATTATTTGTTAGGTTTTTGTAATTGGCAATCCCATTTGACAAAACTCTTTTCAGTTGTAATTTTATTCGCTCTTATGTTTCAATGAGGATGTTAGTGTTTAGATACGAATCCAATCCAAATTGTACTTTTATATGCCATTTCACTGACTATGTACGAAGATTGAACTGCCCGGTCAACTTGCAGGGGTCCAAGGGACAACACCCCATGGCGGGTCCGGAGTAGTGCCCAGGCGAGGTCAAGGGGCAGCGCCCCCAAAACAAAAAACAAAAATACAGTCGAAGTTATTTGACCGCTCAAGCGTCATTTGTGCGCTCAAGCAAAGAAGATGATCGTCTAATATTTTTGCAGAGCGTCTGAATTTCTAGGAAATAAGTTTTACCGGTCAAGTGGTAAATGTTGCGCTCGAGCGGCTAGCCTATATGTTTTGCACCCTTTTACTCACACCGCACAAGCAGTGAAGTATGCACTCGAGCAGTCTTCGCGGTCTAATTTACTATAAAGTACGTTGTTGGCTCGTTTTAGGGTTTGAGCCATCCAAATTTTTAGAGAGGAAGAAAAAACGAAGTGTTTTATTTTAGAGAGTGCTTTATAAGTGTTTCATTTATGATTTAAGAGTGATCAATGGATCCGTGAATTTCATATCAATATCATCAAGGTTTGTTTGTTTTCTTTTATTCACAAAAAAGAGAGTTATTCTTCAGTGGGTTGCGGAGAATTTGGGCCTGAAATTTTGGTGATTCTAGAGTGACTCATCGTCATAGATTCATCAGCGTTGTGGATTCAATGTTGGGCAAGACAATTACGTGGTGAAGACGGTAGTAAAAAAGACACATCAGGATCAGTTCAATTCAGATGTGGATTCGCTACGTAATTGAAGATACACATGTGTAATTTATTTTTGTCTTCTTAGTGAATTATTTTGTGACTTTGACCTAAGTTTTTTTATCACAATTAGAGGCGATCCAATTATGATTTTTCCACTTTAAATCATTATGTCAATTTATTTTTTATAGTTTGATTGAGATTGTTATTCATTGTTTAAAATTGAAATATAATCACAATTCAATATTTCGAAGATTTTAGATTTTTTATGATTGATCATTCACTTAACAAAAAAAATAATGTAACTAATGTTGCATTGAAATTTCATAAAATAGAGGAAGGGCAACATATTCCAAGTCTTAGGGTAAATATTTAATATTCCGCAACTTTCACGTGTTGCGTGATGTTCCAAATCAAAGAGGTAGTAGAATGTTTTATAGGTGACACATGTTTAGGTGATACATGTTTACTCAACTTTGTTGATTCATAATTGAGAGATAAAGAATGTGCCATGTTGTGATTTTTTATTTATTGAAGTATGAGTACTACATCAATAATATTATATAGTACTTCAAAAGTATCTAATATTTTTTTGAGGTTTTATAAGCTTGTATAACTTTCCAATTAATATGTTTTGGCTTCTTTTGACAATTTCTCATTATTAGTTAAAAATACTCAGTATACTTTAAAAAATAAAAAATAAAAATAAAATAAAAAGAAGAAGGTTTAAAATCATTTGGACATAACAATTTTCCATAAAAATAATTAAATTAATTTTAACCACTCTAAATAGTATTTAAAAAAAAAAAAAAAACTAGTAATATACTAAACAAATTAAGTTTTTTTAAGCATTAACTTTTTTATTGATTTTTATTTTTAACCAATAAATTAACTTTTTAGGTAACTCCTACATAGAATTTTATTTACATTAATAATATGTGCTCCAATTTTAAATTTTATATGGTGAGATTTATGTGCAAAATAAATTTAGATTATATTTTTTTTTAAATAAAATATTATTAGGGAAATTTAGTGGAAAATCTTCTGTCATGTACTTGTATCCCAATTAGTTTATAAGATATTCTTATATTTTAATAAATCTTTTTTTTTTTCGATGTAACCAAAAAAAAAAAAGTCTTATTTTTTGGAGATTTGATCCGCAAGATCCTAATTCCCATATTTGAAGTCTTTTATGGATCATTGTACCTTTACAAATATTTTCTCACATCTTAGCCCACGGTATATTCGATGTATTCATACACCTATCATAGTAGCATAAAACCCGTGCTATGCACGGAATATTCAATATTTATTTAGAAATTAAATACTAACAAAAACTTTTAAATATTTATTAAAATGGTAAATTACAAACACACCCCTTAAGGTTTACTTAAATTACAAATTATCCCTGTAATTCTAGAAATTACATTATGCCCCTTAAGGTTTCTAATTTCATAACAAATAGGCCATTTTATTAATAAATCATCAAGTTAATTAACAGTTTTTAATAATGTTAAAATTTTATTTCAATTAATAATTCAGATAATTTTATTATTATATAGGTGAACAATTAAAAATTTCACTTTTTTAATTAATTCTGTAAATAAAAAATTCTAACAAGGAAGTATTTGTAATTTTTCAAACCACATGGGGTGTATTTGTAATTTACCCTTATTAAAAAATCGGGATTGGGATGGTCATTGGATTTGTTAATTTTTTTACAATTCTAATCTCTATTTCTTTTTATTTTTTTATATTTTATTTATTAAAATATTTGAATTTGTTAAAAAATTAAAATTTCTGAAGCCTCTTAAACAAAACGTCACGTTAGGTTAATATATAGGATAAAAAAAAAAATTTATTAAAAATATTGAAAGAAAATAAGGGAAGTTGAACTAAAAAGTTCAACAATTAATAGATTTATGATAAAAAATTTACAAAAAGATACGAAAAGAATCTAATAAAAATTTGATAAGAAATTTAATGATTTTGAAATTGAAGTAAAACTTTTTAAAATTAAAAAGAACTATAACTTTTTAGAAAGAATGATTGAGCCAATATCAATGTGACACATAATGTCATATTTCGCCTCGTTTGTGAATAGATTATTTTAATAATTTTTTAACTTTTTATGAAAAATATAGAGAAAAATAAAAAGAATGATGTGACAATTTCAAAATGTTGACTTTTTAACTAAAATATATAATCTCTATCTTAGAAATTCAAAAAATTGAGTTTGTAAAATTTCATGTTTTGTTTTATATAATTGCATAAAATACTAATAGTATAATTGTCACACCATCACTGTGACGCCTCAAATTTTCTTTTGGAACATCATAAAATTTAAATAACAAATAACTTGCTAAATAAAAAATTTAACAACTAATTAGGAAAATTTAGATTTTCACATAGTTATAGCTTAACAACTAAATTACAAATCCACATATAATATTACAACAACTTTATAACATTCGTGATTACTAATACCAAGAATAATAAAATTTTATTTTGATAGAGTCTTGACTTTAAGTTAGCCAATGTTCAATATTAGCAGCAACTCCAAATTTAGCTTCAATTATTTCCTCGCCACAACCTGGCATAAGATGCCAGGGCAATAAAAATATATGCCATGAGTTTTACAACACAGTAAGAAAACATAACCAACCTACCATTCTTTTTAAGAGAAAAATAATGAGATTATAAACATGAGATAACAATATAATTGTAAACATAAATTACAATTATTAAAATAATTTCAAAAATTTTTAATAAATTAGATAACACTCGAAATCTTACCAAAGAGATTTAACTTACCGACCACTAAGCATGGCAACAGTTAATTTGAAACCCTCCTTGGTCAAATATTCAACTATTACCAACCGTGACTACCAAGGATACCTATGTCCGAAGTTATACACCCAAGTAGTGGCATTCGTGGTCTATCCCAAGGAAACGGTCTGCCAGGGGTACGTAACCTCCATGTGTACCACCTGCACATCCACCCTTATTCCAAAACCGAATACCGAAAATAGTTCAAATAAGTCTCGTGTCATTTTAGGGTTTCGCGACACAATTTACGTGAGGATTCTCAAAACCAAGACTCACCCTGAACAACCGGTATTAACCGTCAACCATTAATTTCATACACTCTTTAAAATCAAGACTCACCCTGAACAACCAATATTAACCATCAACCGTTAATTTCGTACACTTCGTTAATCATTTTAATTAATTTTCATACTAATCACTAATAATTACAAATTAGATCACAATCAATATTATACAATTTCAATATAATTTTTCACAGAAAATATCAGCACATATGTTCTACAACAATCCATCAGTGTGTATAAATCATTGTGAACAGTTTAATCAAGCCATGATGTGAAATAATAATTTTAAATACTAAAATAATCACAACACACGTGCATGGACTATTAATTTACAAGATTCAATTAAATAAACTAGCACAATATTGATTTTTGGTTCTAATGAATAGTTGAAGTAGTAATCTTGATTCTTTATCATTCTGTCCAGAATTTTCAGAACATAATTTTCATAGTTCAAATTAGAAATAAATTATTTATATAACTTTAAAATTAATGTAACTATATGGGATATTCAACAAACATGTTATGCTCATTTTTCAAAAAGAATTTTCCAAAAATAAGTTATAAATAATTCGGTAAAATTTCATGACACAGATTTGTTACATTTTCTTAAAATAATTCCACACTTAAATTTATAAATCAATTCCATAATTTAAAATTTTATTATGAAACTAGATTTCCCAAATTTCATTTTTTATTTAAAAAATACCAGATTTGGTTTAATATAGGATTTTTAATGATTTTTTTAATATGCCGTAAAATTTATCTACAGTTTCAGATCTAATTAAAATTTCATATAAGTTCTTACCAAACTAGAATAATTGTTACAAAAATTCTTGGATGAACTAGACATTATTCTTAACAACTTTGTAGAAAAAATCATCTCAAAATTTTGAGCATAAAATTGTTTAAAAATTTGTACAAGTTTCTGGCAAATTTAAGAGTCACATAATCAAACCAAATAAAATCTTCAATCATCTTTTTAACGGTACATACTACACATACAAGTCCAATTCCAAAATTAAATCATGATTTTAAGGCTACTAATAAAAATAACCTTCAAATATTTAACATACAAATCACAAATTTACATACAACTATAAACAATATTTTTATCTAAATTTTCAGCTATTATAACATATGAAAACAAATATGAAAAATTAACAATTAAAAAGAATGAGAGGGTTAAGAGAGTTTTCTTACTTAGTTATAGGGTTGAAATGGGATAGTGGAATGGTAGCAAAATATATAACCTTCTTAACCTCCTCTTTTTGTTAACTTACTCCACTTCGTAGAAATTTTTTTTTTTTTTTTCTCAAGTCTCCTTTGCCTTCTCTAATCAAAGAGTAGTATGCATATATATACAAACATGTTGAGGCTGAGGGCTAAGGCTTTTCCCCTCTCTCTTTCTCTCTCTTCATCATTCTTTGGTCACTTCATATCTTCTAACTCCAAGAAGCATGATGAGGTGAGGGTTCCTACACTTACATGCAAACAAACAGGTGGCATTATTCTGCCACCAAGAAATTTGATTCCAATTTTTTTTTTTTTTTTTTTTTTTGTATTTGTATTTGTATTTGTATGGGTTCTCAAAATTGATACACTAAGGTATTTAGTAAGAATAATTATCATGTTGAATTCTAATTAAAATAATTTATGAACAACAAATATTGAATACCCACAAAATTATTATTCTTAATAATGTCTTTATTAGTGACTGAATTGGGTTAATTTAAAACTAACTTTTACGCTAATATATATATATATATATATATTTAGACAAACTCTGGATAAAATTTATTTATTTATTTATTTTAAGAATAATTAAATGTGAGTTTTCACAATCTACCCTCCTAAAAAAAATTTCGTTCTCGAAATTAATTCGTACCCTTAGACTCGAAAAGCTGAGGGTAATTGGCACGTATCATATCTTCTCGTTCCCACGTTGACTCTTCCGTCTCACGATGTCTCTAAAGAACTCGAACCAATGGTATGGTTTTACCTCGTAATTTCTTCTCACGACGATCTAAAATTTTGACAGACTTCTCTTCAAATGTCACATCTTCATTAAGATTAATTTCCTCTCAATTGATGATGTGAGAAGGGTGTGGCTCGTATTTCCGTAGTATAAAGATGTGAAAAACATTATGTACTCCATCCAGTTGAGGTGGTAGAGCCAAACGAAACGCCACTTCTCCTATTTTGTCCAAAATTTTGAAAGGCCCAATGAAGCGATGTGACAACTTTCCCTTCTTTCCGAAATGAACAACTCCTCGACGAGGTTGTATTTTCTGAAACACATGATCTCCAACTTGAAATGCTAAATGTCTTCTCCTTTGATCTGCATAGCTTCTCTGCCTACCCTGAGCGGTCTCAAGTCTTTGTCTAATTAATTTCACCTTCTCAGTAGTTTCTTGAACCAACTCTGGTCCTAAAAGAGGTGCTTCTCCTACTTCAGTCCAACAGACTGGTGACTGACAAGGTCGTCCATAAAATGTTTCGTACGGTGTCATTCCAATACTGGCCTAGAAACTATTGTTGTAAGCGAACTCAATGAGAGCTAGGTGTTTCTCCCAACTTCCCTTAAAATTCGTAACGCAAGCTCGAAGCATATCCTTTAAGGTTTGTATTGTCCTTTCAAACTGCCCATCGGTTTGTGGGTAAAATGACGTGCTAAAACATAGGTTCGTTCCCATTACCTTCTGCAAGCTCTGCCAAAATTGAGAAGTGAATCGAGGATCATGATCAGACACGATGCTAACTGGTACTCCATGTAACCTGATCACTTCTTTGATGAACTATCTACTGAGTGAATCCAACGTATCTGATGACCCAACAGGTAAGAATCGGGCTGTCTTAGTTAGTCGATCTACTACTACCTACATGCCGTCATGTCCCTGTGGTGACCGAGGCAAAACGCGTCACGAAATCCATGGTTATGTGTTTCCATTTCTACTCTGGGATTGGTAAGGGTTGAAATGTTCCTGCCGGTCTTTGATGTTCAGCCTTTACTTGTTAACATGTCAGGCACTGAGACACAAATTTCGCTACATCCTTTTTCATTCCATCCCACCAATATTGGCGTTTTAAGTCTTTGTACATCTTAGTACCTCCTGAATGTATTACGAATGTTGAATGGTGGAATTCCTTGAGTATCTTTTCTCTTAGTGAGTTGTCGCTTGGCACGAACATTCGATCTTGATATTTCAAACTCCCATCAATGTGAATTTCCCAACCAGGCATGGTTTCACTACATTCCATTTGTGCCTTGATGAATGCTACCTCCTGATCGTACTTTTGTGATTCCAATATCTCGCTTAAAATTTTAGGCGTAGCAGCCTGAGCACCAAGGCAAGCCTTTTCATTTTGAACCCCCATTTGTACCCCAAATTCATTGAGCGTTCCAACCATATTCCATTCTCTAAGTGCTAAACTAGCAACAATCCCTCTATTCTTGCGACTTAGCGCATCTGCCACCACGTTAGCCTTGTCGAGATGATAGGAAAGTGTAAATTGGTAATCCTTGAGATACTCCATCCAACGTCTCTGACATATGTTCAGATCCCTTTGGGTGAACAGACAATTTAAGCTTTTGTGATTAGTGAATATCTCAAACTTTTCACCATACAAGTAGTGTCTACAAATTTTGAGTGTGTGAACTATAGCTGCTAACTCCAAGTCATAGGTGGGATAATTCTTCTCATGGTTCTTTAATAGCCTTGATCCATATGCCACCACCTTGCCATTTTTGCATCAATACGCACCCCAAACCTTCTTTGAAAGCATCACAATACACATTGTACCCAACATCGCGTTCTGGTACTATAAGAATAAGGGCACTCGTCAATCTTTTCTTGAGTTCTTGGAATGAATTTTCACAAGACTCGTTCCATTCAAACTTTACCCCCTTTTGAGTCAAATGTGTCATTAGTTTGGCCAATTTTGAGAAGTCTTGAATGAATCTTTGATAGTAATCGGCCAATCCTAAGAAACTACAAATCTCAAATGTGTTCTTAGGTTGCTTCCATTTTGTCACTGCTTCTACTTTAGTTGGGTCCACTGATATTCCCTTTTTAGATACCACGTGACCCAAAACTTTACTTCCTTCATCCATAACTCACATTTACTAGCCTTAGCATACAGTTGGTTCTCTCTCAAAGTTTAAAGTACAATTCTTAAATGTTGTTCATGGTCCCCTTCAGACTTGGAATACACTAGCATACTCGCACACCACACAAGGTAGCCCTAGTTCCATATGATTTTTGTCTTCTAGAACTAAGCTGGCTAGCCACCCAACTAGGTGATTGGGCCACTTTGACTTTCCAAGTATTAGTGATAGGGAATCTCGTCTATCCCCCTTAAATTGAAATCGTGTTCCGTCATGAGAGTAAGCAGTCATCGTCTTTTGATCGTAATTAATGGTGGCTCTATGGGCTGATAACCAGTCCATTACCACACGACGTAGCCCTAGTTCCGTACGATCCCTGTCGTCCAGAACTAAGCTGGCTAGCCACTCAGCTAGGTGATTGGACCACTTTGACTTTCCAAGTATTAGTGATAGGGAATCTCGCCTATCCCCCTTAAATTGGAATCGTGTTCCGTCATGAGAGTAAGCAGTCATCGTCTTTCGATAGTAATTAATGGTGGCTCTATGGACTGATAACCAGTCCATTCCTAGGATAACGTCAAAGTCTAACATTTCTATGACTCATAGGTCGCAAGTTAAACGCAAACTGAAGACTCCTAGTTCAAATGATTTGCATACGAGATCTACTCGAGTTTGACCTCCTAGCGGTGAAGCTACACTCATAGGTGTTTCTAATCGTTCAAGCTCTAATCCCAAAATTCACATAGTTATAGTAGAGAAGAAAGAGTGTGACATGGCTACGACAATAGCATAATTAGCATAAGAATTCAAATGGAATTTGAACAGACGGTACAGTTGGATGACATGATGGTTTTGAACTTTTAATAGGGTTAAGATTATGGAGCTAGTGACCAAACTAGATATTTGAATTGAAATCGTGTTTGGCCATACACATTTCAAACCAAATACCTAAGATTTTTCACCCTGTAAGGATTAAAAGAGTGCAACGGGTTTTCAAGAGAATAACATACAAGATACAATAATCAAGGCTCAAAATTTGTCAATTGATCATCTTAATGCAATACTTTTCCGAATTGGAAATGTTCAATCAAGATACAAATTGATGATTTTACATTCAACAAATTTGGTGTCACGATAGTTAGGATCAAACAAGGATAGTTACTATGATTAGCATAAAGCTCGCATAAACTTTGAGTCACATGATTCTATTCCTTCTAACACATGACACTACTCCTCAATTGAGGTTAAACCTCTTCCCACCATTCCTAGGTATTCTAACCTAGGGCTCTGATACCAAATTGTGACGCCCCAAATTTTCTTTTGGAACATCATAAAATTTAAATAACAAATAACTTGCTAAATAAAAATTTTAACAACTAAGTAGGAAAATTTAGATTTTCACATAGTTAAAGCTTAACAACTAAATTATGAATCCACATACAATATTACAACAACTTTATAACATTTGTGATTACTAATACCAAGGATAATAAAATTTTATTTCGATAGAGTCTTGACTTTAAGTTAGCCAAAGTTCAATATTAGCAGCAGCTCCAAATTCAACTTCAATTATTTCCTCGCCAAAACCTGGCATAAAACACCAGGACAACAAAAATACATGCCATGAGTTTTGCAACATAGTAAGAAAATATAACCAACCTACCATCCTTTTTAAGAAAAAAATAATGAGATTATAAACATGAGATAACAATATAATTGTAAACATAAATTACAACCATTAAAATAATTTCAATAATTTTTAATAAATTAGGTAACACTCGAAATCTCACCGAAGAGATTTAACTTACTAACCACTAAGCATGGCAGTGGTTAATTTGAAACCCTCCCTTGGTCAAATATTCAAGTGTTACCAACCATAACTACCAAGGATGCCTACGTCCGGAGTCATATACCCAAGTAGTGGCATCCGTGGTCTGCCCCAAGGAAACGGTCTACCAGGGGTACGTAACCTCCCTGTGTGCCACTTGCACATCCACCTTTATTCCAAAATCGAATACCGAAAAGAGTTCAAATAAATCCCATGCAATCTTAGAGTTTTGCGACACAATTTACGTGAGAATTCTCAAAACCAGGGCTCACCCTAAACAACCGTTATTAACCGTCAACCCTTAATTTCATACACTCTTTAAAATCAGGACTCACCCTGAACAACCGGTATTAACCGTCAACCCTTAATTTCATACACTCTTTAAAATCAGGACTCACCCTGAACAACTGGTATTAACCATCAACCGTTAATTTCGTACACTTCGTTGATCATTTTAATTAATTTTCATACTAATCACTAATAATTACAAATTAGATCACAATCGATATTATACCATTTCAATATAATTTTTCACAGAAAATATCAGCACATACGTTCTACAACAATCCATCAATGTGTATAAATCATTGTGAATAGGTTAATCAAGTCATGGTGTGAAATAATAATTTTAAATACTAAAATAAATCACAACACACGTGCATGGACTACTAATTTACAAGATTCAATTAAATAGACTAGCACAATATTGATTTTTGGTCCTAATGAATGGTTGAAGTAGTAATCTTGATTCTTTATCATTCTACCTAGAATTTTCAAAACATAATTTTCATAATTAAAATTATAAATAAATTATTTATATAACTCTAAAATTAATGTAACTATATGAGATATTCAACAAACATGTTATGCTCATTTTTCAGAAAGAATTTCCCAAAAATAAGTTATAAATAATTCAGTAAAATTTCATGACACAGATTTGTTACATTTTCTTAAAATAATTTCACACTTAAATTGATAAATCCATTCCATAATTTAAAATTTTATTATGAAACTAGACTTCCCAAGTTTCATTTTTTATTTAAAAAATGCCAGATTTGGTTTAATATAGGATTTTTAATGATTTTTTTCAATACGCCGTAAAATTTGTCTACAGTTTCAGATCTAATTAAAATTTCGTATAAGTTCTTACAAAACTAGAATAATTGTTACAAAAATTCCTAGATGAACTAGACATTATTCTTAACAACTTTGTAGAAGAAATCATCACAAAATTTTGAGCATAAAATTGCCTAAAAATTTGTACAAGTTTCTGGCAGATTTAAAAGTCACAAGTTTCTGGCAGATTTAAAAGTCATATAATCAAACCAAATAAAATCTTCAATCATCTTTTTAATGATACATACTACACATGCAAGTCCAATTCCAAAATTAAACCATGATTTTAAGGCTACTAATAAAAATAACCTTCAAATATTTAACATACAAATCACAAATTTACAAACAACTATAAACAATATTTTTATCTAAATTTTCAACTGTTTGTAACATATGAACACAAATATGAAAAATTAACAATTAAAAAGAATGAGAGGGCTAAGAGAGTTTTCTTACTTAGTTGTAGAGTTGAAATGGGATAGTGGAATGGTAGGAAAATATACAACCTTCTTAACTCCTCTTGTTGTTAACTTACTCCACTTCGCAGAGATTTTTTTTTTTTTTTTTCCTCAAGTCTCCTTTGCCTTCTCTAATCAAAGGGTAGTATGCATATATATACAAACATGTTGAGGCTGAGGGCTGAGGCTTTTCCCTCCTCTCTCTCTCTCTCTCTCTCTCTCTCTCTCTCTCTCTCTCTCTCTTTTCATCATTCTCTGGTCACTTCATATCTTCTAACTCCAAGAAGCATGATAAGATGAGGGTTCCTACACTTACATGCAAACAAACAAGTGGCATTATTCTGCCACCAAGAAATTTGATTCCAATTTTTTTTTTTTTTTTGGTATTTGTATGAGTTTCTCAAAATTAATACACTAAGGTTTTTAACTAAGGTATTTAGTAAGAATAATTATCATATTGAATTCTAATTAAAATAATTTATAAACAACAAATATTGAACATCCACAAAATTATTATTCTTAATAATGTCTTTGTTAGTGACTGAATTAGGTTAATTTAAAACTAACTTTTACGCTAATATATATATATATATATATATAATTTAGATAAACTCTGGATAAAATTAATTAATTAATTTATTTATTTATTTATTTATTTGTTTATTTATTTTCTTTTAAGAATAATTAAATCTAGATTTTCACAATCACTGAGATTGAAACCAACAAAATCAAACTCGTCTACAATTTAATATACCTAGTTAGATGGTCTAGGACTCATTTGGAGTTGTGTTATGATATATGAAAAATATGTATGTTTACTTTAATTCTTTAAATATTTAAATAAAAAATATGCGCATAAAAACTCAATCACTAATATTGAAATCAACAAAAACCAAACCCCATCTATAGTCTAATATATCTAATCGATTGATCTCTGTAGCTCATTTAAAGTTCAGTGTAATGGTATACAAAAAAATATAGGTGTAAATCAAGAAAATATATATATATATACACTTTGATTTTCACACATTCACACCATTAATAAAGATTTCTTGTGATTTCTCTTACAATGTCTATAAAGAGCTGTGTGAGTGAATTTCTAACCACACTGCCAAACTAGTACTTAGTTGGAGAGCACCGACAGAATAGATTAAACCCGAACGACCTGTCAACAAAAAGAAAAGATTCCGGCAGTGGTTCGTCCACCCGGAGGCACTCCGAAGATCAAGTCAATTATCTTCTCAAAAATAGCAAAAGTACTTAACTCACTATTCAGAATATAAAAAGCGTACCTTAAAGCCATGAGGGTGCCTCTCTTTTATAGCCAACACAAACCTAGTCCCAATGGACTCTGGATTACTGCTAATCTTGGACTCCCAATAGGATTGGGATAAAATACTCTAAGAGTCTTATCTCTATCCAAACTGTAACCTTTTCTCATTCTAGGACTCTTGTCCCTTATCCGCTTATCCTGGATTTCAGTTTCTTCGCAAATAACCTTGACCTAGCCGAGATCATTTCGGCGTCATGACCAGGACACGTGGCACCTGGCTGGTACTCCGGTGACACCTCGGCCACGTGTTGTCATTCAAAATTTATGTCCCCACAACTGCCCCCTAAGTTCTATTACCTCGGCATCCTGAGGTGATGGAACCTATACCTTTTTGAACCCATAATACGTCAGCTATCTTGCCTTATTTTTTCTTCCGAGGTTGCCATACATTGGCTCCCATATGATAAACTCTTTTGCGTGTTTGCACCAATGCTTTTAAAACCACTAACCAAATCCATTCAAGTTCATTGAGCCGAGATCGCCTCCGTTGCTGAGGTTTTTGCTTCATTGAATCAAGAACTCCAAGAGTTTTATCACACGTGTGAGCTATCACGCACAATATTTCAACCGTTTCCACCATGCATCCTTCTCCTACTGAGCCGTACCCGACACGCGCCATCAAGTCGCATCACTCGTCCGTGCGCCGTCTGTCAGGCACGTTGTCCTAGGCACATTGATGGTATTTTGCCGCCATTCTCCGTATTTGATCAAAATCAATTCTCTCTCTCCGCCCCTTCACTTTTCCACCATCATCTTCGTGCAATCTCTCTCTCTCTCTCTCTCTCTCTCTCTCTCTAATCTACCATTTGTTTCAAGCTTTCAAGCTCTGCAACCACTCTCATTCTTCCCCTCCAGTGAAGCTTTCACTGATCTTTTCCGATTGCAACCGTCACCTGACTCCAGCGTAATCAACACCGGCTTCACTCCCCTGGTAAGCTACTGTTCCTCCTGGTTTCAGTTCTTGATTTACTTCGAACTCTGTCATATTTGCGAACTTGGTCATGTCTCTGATCGTTTAATCTGTACCTCGATTTCCACCATGTGCTTGAGCATGTTTACTTCGTGACTCTGTTTTTTGCACAATCCTTTCTTGAATACCCACATTGCTTACATATCTGTTGATTTTTGCCACTGTTCTTGGCCTCACACACCTGTACAAGCTTTACCACTGTGTTCTTGATGATTCATCACTGTTCTTGACTCTGAATCGCATTCCTATTTCTTTTTTCTATGTTTTTCCAGATTCTTGCCTTCAATCCTTGTTTACCTAGACCTAGGTTTGGGATTTGTCTATCGAACTTACGAACCTTAGGAAGAACTGACACAAATTCCCCATAGATCCATACAAATTCTTACCATAGTATATATTTAGGTTTTAGCCGAGGTATTTCAAACCCCTATAAAACACTTCCTTTTGAAATCCAATACTCTCCCCCTAAGCCGATATCATGGGTATGTGGAAACATAGGGTAGACACCCCAACCAAGTTGGAATATTTCAGACGGGAGTTTTCCATCCCAGCCGACGTCTGAGGTTGGCTGGAAAGAATGACTCCATCATGCCTACAATTGATTATATGCCCTTCCCCGTTGTAGCTTTCATAGAGTGTGGACTTAGGCTCCCACTTTCTGAGAAATCCTTCATTACTATAAATTGAACCCAATGCAGTTTGCCATCAACTCTTACCAAGTTATCAACGGTATAATAGTCTTAGCCAAACAAGAGAATGCTAGGGTAACTTTAGCCGATATCCAGTATTGCTACACCATGTGTGGCCTTAAATTAGAAAAAGGCTGCATCTACTACCTTAAACCGAGGTCCACTAAATACAAAATTATTGCCGACCTCCCAGACTCCAACAAGGGAGCTGGGAACGATTACTTCATTGTCTCGGGGAACCGGGAGTTCGCTCCAGATGAGGACCTCCACCTCTACCCACTTAGCCGAACAGTTTTCGTAGAGGGTAATGGTAAAAGCCAAGTGCTTATACCTACTTGTTTTCAAAGTCTTCAATACTTTGCTCTTTTATTCATTCTAACGTTTGTTTTCCTTGCAGCTATTCCCCAATCGGCAAAGGATTTCCGCAAGTCCTTTTTCCCGAGCAAAGGCTTGAAAAAGCTGTTAGACCTGCCAGTTCACAAGAGGAGAGCCCCTCTACTGCTCAACTTCATCCCGACTTACAAGTCAGCTCTTCCCGACATTCTGAAGAAGAACAAGAGCAAGTCTCCTCCGTCTGCCACTACACCTCCGACAACTTCATCATCTCGGCCAGATCAGGGATCAACCTCTAATCCAGCTAAGCTACCATCAACTTCGGCTCCATATCTGATCCCTCCATCTCAACGCCGATGAAGACGCTAAACTGCAATTGCCGTTGAGATGGGCCGCAAAAAAGCAGTCGTAGAGGATCTTTTGGCCAACATCCCTACCACTGTTGACGCTCAACCAGCACCATCTCAGCCTCAACCAAAGCCGAAACAAAAAAGACTGAAGAAGGCTCAGCCAAAGGCAACGGTGACTCAGATTAACACTGAGGACACCTTGCCAATTTTAAAATTGGTTGAGAGTGAAAAGACCCTTTCCGTTGTCGAGAAGAGGCCTGCCGGCCGAACCATCCCAATCCACTCGGTCAAAAAGGCCAAGGTCTGAGTTGGCCACAACCTCGGGTCCAATGAAACCAGATGCCCCCTGGGCCCTCCCGATCACCATCGAGGACAAGCCGGTCAAAGCTGGCGACAGTGCGACTGATCTCGAAATCGACGTC
This sequence comes from Camellia granthamiana, assembly GCA_036172215.1. Lineage (NCBI taxonomy): Eukaryota > Viridiplantae > Streptophyta > Magnoliopsida > Ericales > Theaceae > Camellia > Camellia granthamiana. The sequence goes on along the minus strand of CM069904.1, from coordinate 5,456,485 downwards.
ACCCTCTCTACGGCTTTGCTCCTTCCAAACGATCTTAACCGAAACGTCGAAATGAGCGAGTATGAAAACTTCACTCTGATGCTCCAGCATTTTGTTCAAGTAAGTCTTTCACACACGGTATTTTTCTTTCTCTATTCTTTTGTATTCAGAGAATTTTACTAACTTTTGTTCTGTTCATCTTCTTTTCAGGTGATCCAGCACGCGCAATCCTTCTCAATGCAAGCTTTTGAAATGAGGAAGGAGTTGGTCGACAAGATCAGGGAGGTCGCTGGTTTACAGAAGACCATCAAAAAGACCGAGACTAAAATGAAGACCTTGTCAGACCAAGCCAAGGCAGCCATTAAAGCTAAAGACGAGGCCGAAGAAAAAGCAGATGCTGCAGAGGCCATTAAGAAGGTTCTTGAGTCCCAAAAGAAAGAGGCCGAAGAAAAGATGGCCGAGGCCCAAAAAGAACTTCAGGATGCCTTGGCCACAAAAGAGGCCGAGATCAAGGCCGCTGATGAGAGGGTGTATGCTCAGGGGGCGGCCGACGTCAAGGAGGACTACAAAAAGCAAGTGAAGTAGGCATGCAACAAGGGTTTCACCCTTGGTTGGATGGCTGCCCTCAAAAAGCTTGATGTCTCCGAGGACTCCTCCCTCAAGAATGCCGACGTCCTCCCCCTTCCATTCCCCCCTACTCCAAGCCAATCTGAAGACGATTCTGAGTCTAAGAATGGAGCTTTGGTGAGGAAGAAGAAGGATGCTGCTGGGGCCAAGTCCCCTACTCTGAATGAGCAAGTCGTGGAATTGTCTCAGGATGAGAAGGGTGAGGTCTTTAAAGATGCCTCCTCTCAGAAGACAAACTCCGAGGTGCCGATCGCCGAGAAAAGCCTGCATTAAACTCTTCAGGAGATTGATGCTGAACTCGCGGCTGAGAAGGCTACTGAGAAGTCTTCCCAACTGTCTTCTGGGGATGAGACCCAACCAGCCGCCAACGCCGAGTAGTTTTATTTTGATGTTTCTTTTTTTTATTTCTTGTACCTTGTACTCTGTTTATGTTAAACTTTTAGCTGGCCGACGTGCCTTCTTTTGTCTGTAAATACAACTTCCTTTCTTTTGAATGCCCGTATGTGTTTCTTTCTTTAATGCCTCTATATTTTGAATAATTTGCATATCTTCTACATATATCTTAACTGTGCAATCTTCTCGGGGTGACATACATCGGTTATACAAACCAACGCTTTTATCTCGGCAAGTACTTTTTTCATTACAACCTTGGCTTAACTTGTAAATTTTTCTAAAAAATTTCAACAAGTGTTTTAAACCAATCTTCCTTTGAGACAACCTCGGTTTAACTTCAACTTGTAAATTTTTCTCAAATTTCAACAAGTGTTGAACATGACCTCGATTTAACTTCAACTTGTAAATCTTTCTTAAATTTCAACAAATGTTAAACATGACCTCGGTTTAATTTCAACTTATAAATTTTTCTCAAATTTCAACAAGTGTTAAACATGACCTCAGTTTAATTTCAACTTGTAAATTTTTCTCAAATTTCAACAAGTATTAAACCAGTCTTCCAAGCATCAATTTCCAGCCCTAGCCAAAATTTTTCTCAAATTTCAACAAGTATTAAACCAATCTTCCAAGCATCAATTTCCTGCCCTAGCCCTCTGCCTCCTAATGCGAACCTAAGTTCCACTTGGGTTTCTCATTTAAGACTGGGGCTTTGAAATTGTTGCAGAGGTCAAATTCAAATAAAGACTGGCCAAGGTAACTAACATCGGCCTCTTTGTTAATCTGACTGATACGTACTTAGTTCCAATCTGAGTTTGATTCTGCCAATATGACAAGCCCAAGTTATCCCAACTTAGTTCAACTCTATTATATGCAAGTAAAAGTTTTACTCTGCCATATAATAAGTCTAAGTTATTCGTCATGTTTCGCTTAGAAACATCGCCAACTTAGTTCAACTCTATTATATGCAAGTAAAAGTTCTACTCTGCCATATAATAAGTCTAACTTATTCGTCATGTTTCGCTTAGAAACATCGCCAACTTAGTTCAACTCTATTATATGCAAGTAAAAGTTCTACTCTGCCATATAATAAGTCTAAGTTATTCGTCATATTTCGCTTAGAAACATCGCCAACTTAGTTCAACTCTATTATATGCAAGTAAAAGTTCTACTTTGCCATATAATAAGTCTAAGTTATTCGTCATGTTTCGCTTAGAAATATCACCAACTTAGTTCAACTCTATTATATGCAAGTAAAAGTTCTACTCTGCCATATAATAAGTCTAAGTTATTCTTCATGTTTCACTTGGAAACATCGTTAAGTATCTGATCAATGATATTACGCAAGTTTAAAGATTAAGCTAAAACTTTATTACTTCTGCTAATAACAAGACAAAAAGAAAACTTAGAAAACAAGAAAATCTAGTGATAAAAAAAACTTTAGATTGCAAGTATTCCAAGGTCTTGGCAATTCTTTGCCTTCACAGTCCACAAGCCAATATGCCCCATTGCCCAAGACTAAGATGATTCTATAGAGTCCCTCCCAGTTCGGGCCAAGCTTACCCTCTCTGGGATCCTTCTTGTTGCCGACGACCTTTCTCAGGACAAGGTCACCAACTTAGAACTCTCGTGGGTTCACCTTCTTATTATAAGCCCTGGTAAGCTGCTGCTGGTACACCCCCAGCTGAATTGCTGCTTTCTCCATTCTCTCTTCTAGCAGATCGAGTTCCCGGGCTATAAATATATCATTAGTTCCGTTCTCCACCCTCTGGGTTCTGATCCCTGGGATGCCGACCTCCAAAGGAATGACTGCTTCTGTGCCGTAAGCCATGGTAAATGGGGATTCCCCAGTTGATCTTCTCGGCGTAGTTTGATATGCCCAGAGTACACTGGGCAATTCATTCACCCACTTTCCCTTTACTGCTTGTAGCCTCTTCTTAATCCCATCCAAGATAACTTTGTTGGATGTTTCTGCTTGTCCATTACTTTGAGGGAAACTTGGGGTGAAAAAATAATTCTTGATTTTGAACTTTACACAGAAGCTCTTGATTAGCTTACTGTCAAACTGTGTGCCATTATCAGCTATTATTGCTCTTGGGATTCCAAACCTGGTGATGATGTTCTTCCATATGAAGTTCTTCACATCAATGTTCCGAATCTTGGCAAGAGGTTCAGCTTCTACCCACTTGGTGAAGTAATCTGTTGCTACCAACAGGTACGTCCTTTGTCCAGTTACTTGAGGCAGTTTTTCAATAAAATCCATGCCCCATTGGACAAATGGCCAAGGGCTGGACACCGGGTTCAAGTCTGCTGCTGATTGATGTATTAACGATGCAAACCTCTGGCACTTCTCACATTTCTTGACATAGGCTTCGGCATCCTTCTGCATGTAGGGCCACCAGTACCCCTGAGTAATGGCCCTATGAGCAAGTGACCTGCCTCCAGTGTGGCTTCCACATACTCCTTCATATATCTCGTACAGAAAGTCTTCAACCTGTACAGGATGCACACACCTCAGAAGGGATCCAGTAAAAGATCTTCTGTAGAGATGTCCTTCTTCGGTCAAACTGAATCTTGCCGACTTAAGTCTGATCTTGTGCTCTTCTTTACGGTCGTCTAGCAATTTTCCTTCTTTGAGAAATACTACTATTGTATCCATCTAACTTGGTCCTATCTCCACACACATTGCCTCACACTTTGTGCTTAGTGGTTCTATGCTTGGACCTGACAAGTAGTCAACCATTATTGTTCTTGCCTCTCCAGGCTTCATTGCACTAGCCAGGTTGGCCAGAGCATCAGTATGGCTGTTATCATCCCGGCTTACCTGCTGTAGTTGGCAATTTTGAAATAAGGCTACCAGTCTGCCCATTTCTTTTGCGTAGGCCGACATCTTTTCATCTCGGGTTGCAAATTCCCCCGTTGCCTGATTGACTATAAGTTGGGAGTTGCAAAAGACTATTACCTCGTCGGCTTCCATGGCTGCTGCCAGCTTTAGTCCTGTGATCAGCGCTTCGTACTCTGCTTCATTGTTTGAGGCCTTAAACCCCAAACGAATGGATTGTTCCAGTATCTGCCCAGCTGGCGATACTAGTACTACTCCTGCCCCCGCCCGTTGTCGGTTTGAACTCCCATCCACAAACAATCGAAAGGAGTCGCTGATGTAAATACTGCAGGGCCTGAGTTTCTCTTTGTTCCTTTGCTCTGTTGTCCCCTACTGGGTTTTTTCTTGCTCACCTAGACATCGCACATCTTGGCTCAATGGATCCCGATGTGTAATGGAACCTAGTGTGAAGTCGGCCACGAAGTCGGCCAAAACTTGGCCTTTGATTGCTGTTCTAAGTCTAAATTCCAAGTCATATTGGCCCAAGGCTACTGCCCATCTGGCTATTCTGCCTGTCAGATCTTCTTGCTGCAACAGGGACTTTAAGGGGTGTTCAGTTGACACTACAATTTTGTGGGCTTGAAAGTAATGATTCAGTTTCTTGGAAGTCATTACTAAAGCCAGTGTTAACTTCTCTAAGGGTAGATATCTGGTCTCTGCATCTTCAAGGGTTTTACTTACATAGTAAATAGCCCTTTGTTCGCCATTTTTTTCTCGGATTACCACTGCACTTACTGCATGTTCTGAAACTGCCAAGTATAAGAACAGCTCCTCTCCAGGTACTGGATTTGAGAGAACTGGAGCTGTGGTCAAATACTTCTTTAAGTCGGTCAAGGCGGCTTCGCATTCGTCGGTCCATAAGAAGTTTGTGGCTTTCTTTACTAAGCTGAAGAAAGGCTTACATTTATCAGAACTTTTGCTTATGAATCTGTTCAGGACTGCAGCCCTTCCAGTCAACATCTGCACTTGTTTTGCCGATGTTGGGCTCTTCAGTTCTAAGATAGCCTTGATCTGATCTGGGCTTGCCTCAATGCCCCTTCTGGTTTACCAGACCCAACTCTAAATGCACACTTCGATGCATTGAGTCGGAGCCGATATGTTTTAAGGATGTCAAAGACTGCCTTTAGGTCGGCTAGATGACCTTCAGGTTCCTTGGTCTTCACAACCATGTCATCGATGAAAACTTCCACTGTTCTGCCAATTAGATGTCTGAACATCTTGGTTACCAATCTTTGGTAAGTTGCTCATGTATTTTTCAATCCAAAAGGCATTATTCTGTAGCAGTATAGCCCTTTTGGGGTGATGAATGCAGTCTTTTCCTCATCTGGGAGATACATGGCTATCTGATGATACCCCCTGTAGACATCCAGGAAGCTCATCCTTCCATGCCTTGAAGTGGCATCCACCAATTGGTCTATCTTAGGCAATGGGAAACTGTCTTTGGGACGAGCCTTGTTCAGGCTAGTGAAGTCCACACAGACCCTTCACTTCCTATTCTTTTTCTTCACAACAACCGTATTTGATAGCCATGTCGGGTAACTTACCTCTCGAATGGCTCTGGCCTCCAGAAGTCTGTCCACTTCTTCTTCTACTGCCTCAACGTGCGTCAACGTCAGCCTTCTAGCTCGTTGGATTACAGGTTTAGCTGACCTGTCCACATTCAGTCTGGCAAGTGACCTCAGGGTCAATGCTAGGCATCTCGTAAGGCGTCCAGGTAAACACCTCAATGTTTGTTCTCAAGAACGCCTTCAGTTCTTTTTCTTCTTCCTCGGCCAAGCCCGAGCCGAGAAGGAAGAAGCGTTCTTCGTCCCCTTGCTGGACAAAGACTTTCTTTAGGGCTTCCTCACTCTTCTCGGCTGGCTCTTTGTTGACGTCCTCCAGGACTTCCATGTCTTCATCCTCAACCTCTGCTGGTTTTGCTTCCCGTATGTTACAAGTAGATTTCATTGCTACCATGGAGCAATTTTTTGCCTGCACTTGATCCCCTCTAACCTCCTCTATCCCATGCTCTGTTGGGAATCGCAGTAGCTGGTGCAATGTTGAGGGAACAGCCCCCATTGCATGCAGCCATGGTCTTCCGAGAATTGCATTGTAAGGAGAGGGGGTGTCAATTATGGTGAACTCTGTCTTCACCCTCTTGGTGCCAGCCTGCACCTCTAAGCTTGTTGCTTCCAGGGGCCATGTCGACAGTCCATTGAACCACACCATTGGGCCATTGGACTGTTCCAAGTCATCCTGGTGAAGGCCAAGCTCCTTGTAACACCTGACATACATGATGTCACAAGAGCTGCCCTGGTCAACTAGGATGCGCTTAACTTGGCACTCTCCAATCTTGAGGGATATTACCAAGGCACCGTTGTGTGAATACTGCACCATCTCCAGGTCTTCCTCAGTGAAGGACCCCACTGGTCCTTAGCTCTCGCTTGCCCTAGGTCTCTTTTTCCCAACCTGATATACATGTTGCAGGTGTTTTACCTTTTGGGTTTCCCCCCTTATCTCATTCTTATTCACCTTTGAGTGGATCACATTGATCACTCGAGGTCCGCCTGCCTATGGTTGTGGTGCTGGTGGGGGTGGTGCTGTTGGTGCCTGGGGCAGTCTTGCCTGCCCTTCCCTTATCCTGGCATCATCTACCAAGTCCCTTAAATGGCCCTGTCTTACCAGGTCCTCCAGATGTGTCTTCAGGGCTCTGCACCCCTGAATCAGATGTCCAGCTTCATTATGGTAAGCATAGTGCTTGTCAAGGCTTCTTCCCATAAACTCGCCTGGTACCCTTGCTGGTGCTCTGTAGTAGGGCTGATTGCGGATTTTCTCCAAAACTTTGTAAACCGGAATTCGGAATACAGTTGTGACTGTCTGAGCAGCCTTTAATCTGATTTCTGGTTTGTTGTATCCACTATCACCCCGGCCTCATTTCGGCGAGCTATTTTTCTTCTCTGGTTTCGGCGCCTTTGTCCCCGGCGTATCTTCCTCGGCCCTGGCATACTTTTCTATCCTAGCCATAAGCTCCTCCATGCTTTTTGGCAATGTCTTTGCCAGTGATTTCCGAAGCAGGCAGTCATTCTTCAGGCCGTTTTTAAACGACACAACTGCCACCTCTTGGTTGCACCCTGGTATTCGGTTAAATACCTTATAATACCTTTTGGCATAGGCCCTAAGGCTTTCATCCTCGCTAATTCTCAGGGCCATCAGGGCGTCCACCCTTAATGGCTGCAGCTTGTTTGTTATGAACCTAGCTACAAACATCTCGGCTAGGCTTTCCCAGGTTTTCACAGTTCCTTTCGGCAACTTGTGAAACCAATCCGATGCAATTTCTCCGAAGGATGAGGGGAATACCTTGCAAAGCAACGGCTCGTTCCCGGTGCATAACGCCATCGAGTTTAAGTACAAACCGACGTGAAAGTTGGGGTCCAACTTACCGTCGTAGATCTGGAATCTCGGCATGCTAAACTTCTTCGGGGCTTCGAATTTGTCCAATTCTACCGAGAATGGCATTCTCGGCTTGATCGGGAAGGTTACCTCGGCATCTTGTTACCTCCTCTGTAGGTAATCCCTTAGATCCTCCTTGGTCCGTCTAGGAGCTCGGCTATCTCCTGACTTCAGCCTTTTCGGTGCACTACTTTCAGCTTCATTATGAGCCCTCTTCGACCTTTCTCCATTAGTTGCGTAGAAGCACAACTCCTGCCCTTAAACATGCCTATGTTCTTTGGGGTTTGCTTCCTTGGTGCGATGTGTCCTTCGAGATTCTTCCCTTCTTGACTCTCCTCGCCTGACCTCCCTTGAAGGTCGGTGAGAGTGTTTTCGCTCCTGGTGTGCTGGGGGACTGTAGGGACTATTTTCTGCCCATCTTGTCGGGCATCTTTCTTGGCCGCTGGAATCGGCGTATCTTGCAACGGGAACAGTGGCTGCATGACATTGTTCTGCATCATGAAGTTGATGACCGTTTGCAGGTCCGCCAATTTGTTTGCCATTCATTTCATATCGTCGTCCCTCCGCAGGCATCTTTCCTTCCACACTTGGAGGTCTTCCTCGTTATAATACTCACTTCGGTCTGACTTCTTCGACGTGTCACCCTCCTGGCCGACGTCTTTTTCTCCGCGATTCTTATCTTGAGTCTCTTTGTTACAGTTGTTTTCTTTGACGTCAAGGTCAATGTGTTTCCCACTCCCAGTAAGAGTGTCGTCCCCAGCCTTCTCTTTATGTCTATCGTTGGCTATCTATTTTCCTTTCATTTCCACAGACGATGCCAAATTGTGTGAGTGAATTTCCGACCACACTGCCAAACTAGTACTTAGCTGGAGAGCACTGACAGAATAGATTAAACCCGAACGACCTGTCAACAAAAAGAAAAGATTCCGGCGGTGGTTCGTTCACCCGGGGGCACTCCGAATATCAAGTAAGTTATCTTCTCAAAGATAGCTAAAGTGTTTAACTCACTATTCATAATATAAAAAGTGTACCTTAGACCCATGAGGGTGCCTCTCTTTTATAGCCAACACAAACCTAGTCCCAATGGACTCTGGATTACTGCTAATCTTGGACTCCCAGTAGGATTGGGATAAAACTCTGTAAGCCTCCGTTTGGGAAGTGGGTTGGCTTTTTGATTTTTTGGCTTTCTCATTCTAGGACTCTTGTCCCTTATCTGCTTAACCTGGATTCCGGTTTCTTCGCAGATAATCTCGGCCTAACTGAGATCATTTTGGCGTCATGATCAAGACACGTGGCACCCTGGCTGGCACTCCGGTGACACCTCGACAATGTGTCGTTGTTCAAAATTTATGTCCCTACAAGAACAATAAAACTTGAGACCGAATTGTCTCATAACGTTCTAAATCTAACTTACGTGCCACTTTAATGGGCGAAACAACCCTTAGAACATACTACAAGTCTAAACAAGAAAAGAAAAAATAAAAAAATAAAAATGAAACTTTGAAAGAAGAATAAAAAATAACAACCAAATTTTGAAAAAAAAAAAAAAAAGAAGAAAAAAAAATAGCAACCGAACTTTGGAAACCCCTCTGTGGCTTTTTTTGGGGGGAGAGGGGTTTAAAAAAATAATTACAAAATATTAAATTTACGTGATTCGGCAAAAATACTTATATTTACGGGTCTAATTCTGAATCAACTTCCACTATAAAATAATGGGGTTATAAATTATCATCTCTAGTCACAACTAGAGACATACAATCATCAAGAGAATATTTTTTGATCACTAATCAACAATTATATCATCACCACAAAGGTAGGTTTCAACAAAATCAACAAGAGATAAAGTTTAGGTCTCACTAAAGTCGATATCCTAAACTATCAATCCAAGAAAGCTTTGATAAGATCAACTCCGATCAAAATGTAGAACTTGCTTTCATGGTCAACATGTTGAAATTTCATTAAGATTAGACAAGAAATGACCATCTCAATTTAAACTACGGAAGAAACCCTAAAATTTTTCTCCTCTTTTTCACTTTTCTTTCTCAGCTCCCCTGTTTTTTTTTTTGTTGCTGTGTACAAAACATTATAGACAAAAATCTCTTTTATTTCTTTTTCATTTTTAGACTTCTAGGTACAAACCAAAGCTAAAGCTTTGCAAGCAAAATATATAATAAATAATATTGACTTTAAAGAGTCTTTGTGTGGCCCACCCAATTAAGGAGGGACCCATCCAACAAAAAATAATACCAAGACATTGTGAAATTTTTTTTTTTGTATTAAATATATTTTGAAATTTTATACTATAATTACTTAAATTAAAATTAGCAATAACTTTATGTTAGGGTGTGATTTTACATTGCAATAACAATCCCAAATTTTAAGAAAATAATTCTAATAAATTTTTGGCAATTAAGAATTTTAAAAAAAAAAAAGAAGCTTAATCTATATAAATTAGGTTTTGAACTAATTATAAAATGAGTATTTGAAGTGTTATAAAACAACCATGCTACATACCTCTAAAAAGGCATCTCTAAATCACCTCTAATGAGGTGGAAAAGGCAAAAACAAAAAAAACAAAAAAAATTCAAGACACATGATTGGCTGTGGCAGTGGGGGACCCACTGCCACATCACTAGTGGTACCTCTAAATTAGAGGTCCCAATGTTATATATTATAGAAATATTTGGTGGAAGGAAATATCATTCCATAACTATTGATACTACAATGTCAAATCACAAAATTTAAGAAAATCGATTAATATATTATTTACAATGATTAAGAGAATTTAAAATTTAGTTTAATTTATGTAAATTAGATTTTGAACCAATTAAAAAATGACGTGTATTTTGAATGTAATATAATTTACAAAATATGAGAAAAACAAATTGGCATTTCTACCTTCAAAGAGGTCATAGTGTTTTTATTTATATACTAGTGTTTTTATTTATATAATAGTATAGATATTATAAAATTTATATCTATATTATTATATCATGAAAATATTTTGATTGAAGCAAATATCATTCCATAACTGTTGATATTATTATGGAATTAAGTCATTGTCATTCCATAACTGTTGTTGATACCAATAATTTAATTTAGCTAAATTAGATTGTCAACCAATTGTACAATGACATGTGTATTTATATATATATTAAATTCAAAAACTTGAGGAAAATAGGTTAGGAATTTAAGCCCTAAAGAGACGACAACGTTTTTGCTTATATTATATAATATTTCATTTTTAAATGTTCTGTTATGGTGAATTCATGATTAAAGTTGGAAAAAATCCATTTTTTAGGACAAATTAATATATATATATATATATATATATTTGGAGATATGAATAGTTATAGTTGTTGTGTAACGATATCAATTTCAACTTGTGGAGGAGCAAGCGCAAGAGATTCAATAAAGTGAAGATCAGGATTCTTGTAAGGTAAATAATCATTTCAGTCATACTCCAGAAATGCAAATGCAAATACAAAGTGAAGAACTCGAAAATGATTTCTACCCCCAGCTGGGGTGACCCCAGTGAGGTGTCACTGGGGGATTGGTCCAAAAAAATAGTTTTTTTTTTTTTTTTTTTTTTTCTAAGTTTCGGCCAGTGGAGGCTCGCCACCTCACTGGGGGTGAGACCCCCACTGGGTGTATAAGGCAGCTCTCGTGAAGAACTAAAAACAATAAGCACAGAAACTAAAGCCTCGTTTGACAAGTTAACATTTTAGTCAAAAAAATTAAAAAGTTATTAAAAAAGTCTATAACCTATATTAAAAAGTCGAAAATTCTATTTTCTTTATGCTTTTTGCACATCTTTTCGTAAAAAGTCAAAAAATCACCCCAAATATACTTATTTTTTAACTCATATTTTAGTCAAAAAAACTAAAAAATTACTAAAATAGCATGTTCCCAAACGAGGCCTTAGCCAAGAAAGGAAATAGCTTGTAGTATATTATCCAGCAAGTTTTTAACAAGATATAGGAAAGGTTTCTCAAAGTTATAGTTGCTTTTTACAGAAACCTCGTAAATTTCATAATGTGAATATTTACAAAATTATAAAATGTGTAGTGTGATGTTGTGAATTTAAAGAAATGAAGGGAAGGTGGGGAATAATAGTTTGAATATAAGAAAATGGTGTGAACAATCATATGACTGCAAATATTCAAACTAAGTTATAAGATAGTCAAAATGTGACCATTCATATAGGCCGTGATCACACTATTGCCATATGATTTTAAAGTATAGGACATTGACACAAGAAACATTCACACAAAATATCAACACGAACATTTACATAACATATTTGACCAAGCTTATGTCAACATTTTTTAAGCAATACAAGTGAATGATTAAATTTTCTTGATGTGAACATTTACATAAGTTATGTTGATGATAAAATGAAATAATTTGAATGTAACATGTAAAATCTTGCTTACCATGATAATTAGCATGATGTGAATTTTCACATTAATGTGATTATTCAAACTAAGACATAATTAGAGTCACACAATGAGAAACACCAAGGTCACGCTGTTCACAGTTCACATAAATGTAAGAAAAAATTACTTTACAGTGAAATAGAATATATATATATACATAAACATGGAGGAGTGCAAATGAGACTTGCAACCCTACATGTTTTCACTTGCACCCCACCACAGAACAACTTGCACCTTCCATGATTTAGCAATTTTTTTTCCTTATAACACTGACAAATAATTCCCCCTAAATGTAAATATGAAATAAATTGTCAATAATGGGAATAACATAGTGTAAACATTCACATGACATAAACAGTCACAAAATATTATCACAAACCGTCAAATATGTGGTGTGAACATTCACATGACTCTATTTTATCAAACAAATCTATAGGGATAGCCAAAATGTAGACATTCACATTATACCATTGAAGTGAATAGTAAAATTTTCATGGTGTGAATATTCACATATACCATGTTGAGAACAAAATGACATAATGTGAACATAGACAAGGGAACATAATATGCAAAATCAAAAAGGCTTTCATAGTGGGAAATGAGAACAAAATCCATACGATGTGATTATTAAAAAACAAAACTACTTTCATAAAACAAACTTAATGTCTATTTCACGTCGCTAGATTATTAAGCAACCCATAAAATAAAAACTAAATGTTTATGAACAATATGATAATTCACATCATGCAGAAATGTATATGAACGAAATAATAGTTCACATCATAATTTGTCATTCAAAAATGAAAGTAAGGATTTTCAAAATAAAAATTATATGTATATGGTGTGAACATTCACGTGACTCCATTTTGTTAAACAAATCTATGGGGTAGTCAAAATGTCCTATTGAAACGGTTGTGAAACTCTTTGAAAGTCAAAATCATATTATTTAAAAGTTTTTTTTTTTTTTAATGTGAAGGGCTTGTTGGGCCTATTTAAATCTTATTTCGATAATCTAAAGCGTCCATTTTGTAACACTCTTCATATATATAATTTATAAATTTTTAATATTATTATTATTATCATCATCATCGTTGAATTAACATTAATAATTTAATGGTGATGGGGAAATGACTTGAAGCCAAATGGGTGTGATTACTGTATTGTCACTAGTAGTGAAACCAAGAGGTCAGGTGGTTCAGCAGCATCGTGGGACTGGGTTTGCTTGTTTGTGTGGTCGTTTTGGTAATTATGTTATTTATGAGATTTATTAAAATATAAAATAAATAAAAAAATAACTTGAATTAGGTATAGAAGAAGAATTTATATAAAAAAAATATCTCATATTATTATTTATGAATATCCCACATTTATTGGAGATATGAGGAACAATACAAAATAGGTGAAAGGTCTTTATTCTTCAGAGAGGTTATATTTTGTCTCAGGAGTAGAGTCCTATGGTGCTCCAAATAGAGTTTGTTTGGTTAAAACAGTAAATTTCATTACTTTTCTGTTTTCTTTGAGGAAACAGATAAACAAATGTCTAATTTTAAATGATATGAAGTAATACTCCAAGACCACACAATACCTTCTCTATCCTTAGGGTTCCAATATCAGAACAAAACCCTAGCTTTTGATTTTAGTCGACAAACCTGAACCATCCATAGGTTTATATTCTTACGCCAATGCTTTCACTTACTTACATTCTTTTTGTTTATTTTATTATTATTATTATTATTTTATTTTTTTGGAAAAGAAATTCACAGAATATACTGTTCACTTTATTGGAGAAAGCATATCAGCAAAAAAAAAAAATAGTTTTAGTATCTATTACAGTTTAAAAGGTCTAGTTTTTATTTTTTTATTTCTTTTTATTGAATTTTAAAAAAAAAATTGTGTAAAATAAATTTATTTTCCAGATTCTTCTAGCCTAGAAAGATTTTAAACTAATATTTTTTTTTACCTTCTAGGTTTTTGGGTCAAGTACAATCTAAAAGGAAAAATTATTTCCTAAAATTTTATTGAAAAAAAAAATCCCCAAACTCTATCTAATAATTTGATATCATCTGAAATTTGTAGTTGCAACAATTCTTCACCATAACGGCAGTGATACATCCCCTAAAAACAGAGTTTCAAACAAAGCTCTATAAAACTACGTAATGAAAAAACAAAAAAAATTAAAACATCGCATCACTTGAACCCACCACCTCTCTATAGCTCTATTAGAACTCCTCTTTTAGAGTTTTAAAACATTTTTGTTAAACTAATTATGGCATTTATGGCATTTAGCCTAATGATTATATAATACTTTTTGTAATGTGAGTTTGCGGGGAATTCTTACGGGGAGGGATTTAATATATTTGTGATGATTTATTTATTGTCATTATGGGAAGTAATTTTTGTATGTAAATAGAGTATATGTCATGTAGTACCTTTTATTATTATGGTTGAATTTGACAATAGAGTCCATTACGTTTATATTGGGTGTTTGGGGGATAATAAATAATATATACATTTATGATTAGTGAAATATTGTACCATATTAACTTATAATGATTGAACTTGATAATTGTTATTAGGCTCTGTTGACTTTATAACTATTGTTATTATGTGCTAGTGGTCTATTTAATAATATAATATTAATTACCATTGTAATTACTCACTTATCAATTGACAAAAGGAAAGACCAAGCTGCTTATGATATGATTTATTAATGTGAAAACTTTTCATTTAAATTCGTTTAAATTAAAACTTGACTTTTTTAATGATTTTTTTTTTTCTTTTTTTGTAAGATGAAAAATTTTGGAATATAGTTTTTTATTTGAAAGATGATTGTGAGGGGAAAAAGTGATTAATTGATATGTAAGATATGCCATTTTGACCCCCCCCTTTTTTTTTGACTTTTTAGCTATTTTAACAACAAAAAAAAAAAAATTCACAACAATGATACATCCCCTAATTTATCACCCCTAAATGACTCCTAATGATGGGATATTGAGATTAGATCTCATATGATGTAATGTTTGACAAATCAAAATTTAACACTTGTCAAATAAATTATTAAAGATGATTTTTAAAAGTGATAAATTAAATATCTCAAATAAATTAATAATTATCCCCACTGCCTCCACCACACGACCACAACTATTTATCCTCATCCCACCACCACCACCACAACTCTACCACACCATCACAACCTCTTCCATCGCGAAAAAGAGTTCATAAAATAAAGAAAAGTGTAAACATTTGATAAAGACTAATCAATATTATTTTATTTTATTTCATTTCATAAATTTTTAAATTTAAATAAGAGTAATGCTTATATCATTAATTTTGAATTCTCAATACCAACTCTTAACGATATGGCAAACACTTATTAGATAATCGGTTCCGATTGGTAGCTCGAATTTGCCGTGGCTCGAGTGGCCCGAAATATCAAAACGACGTCGTTTTGAAATTTCGATTTTTTTTTTTTTTTTTTTATTTTTTCATCCTTTCCGAAGCCGAAGAGAAGAAGCCATTTTCAACAAAGATTGGTTCGTTTTGATGAAGAGAAGAAGCCATTTCAGTGTAAATTCAAAAATTAGACAGAGGAGAAGCCGAAGAGAAGAAGAAGAAGAAGAAGAGGAAGAGAACAGATCATCATCATCAACAACAACAACATACAAAACAGAGATCAGATCAGCCAATATTTTTTTTTTCCTTTACCTTCAGATCTGGCCGATCAAAAAAAATATCTGATCTTCCTACCTTCAGATCTGGATCTTCATGAACACATCTTCATCAACAATTTTTTTTAAAAAAATTTTCAGATCCAGAAAAAAAAAAATGGGTTTGTTTCTTTGCAATCTGTTTCTTGGGTTTGTTTGTAATTTTTCGGTTGGCCTCTTAACTGTGGGTATGTGAATCAGTTTGTTTCTTCTCCATTGGTATGTGAATCAGTTTGTTTCTTGGATTTTGTATTTTTTTTGAGATGAACAGACAAAGAGATGAAAGACGAACCAATGGAGAAGAGGGAGAGAAATGGGTTTTGTATGTTTCTCCATACAAAATACCCATTGGGTTTTGATAAGATCAGATGATGGAGATGAGAGGGATAAGAAGGATGAGAGGTGAGAGTGATGAGAATAGAGATAAAGAGTGGAGGAGACGAAAGGAAACAGAAAGGGAGGAGAGAGAAAATTTTCGAGCCTCTCGAGCCTAGCTTATTCGAGCTACGGGACATTTTCCTTAGATAATTTTTATATTTTAATAAGATTTTGAAGTGATGTGACTTATAACACATCATTAGGGGGTTGGTTTAGTAGTCCAAAATTAGAGATCAAAAACATTTTCTTTTAAATAATAAGTTAAAAATAAAAAGCTATTAAATGCATTTAATTTAATTAATAGACTAAAAATAAAAAGTATTAAACTCTAGACAATTTAAGTTATTAAACTCAAGCTATTAAATAGACATTAACAAGTTAGAATTAGAAAATTATTAAACTCAACACAAATTAATAAACTCTTAAATGAATTTAGATTAGTACACTCTTATTTGTCCAATCTAATCCACTCCAATTCAATCTAATGTGCTAATGATATATTACTTATTTATTAAGAAATGTTAGAAATAGCCATTAGGGCTATTGTTAATGATAATAAAAAAAAAAATGTGTATAAAGTTATATGAAATGTGTAAAAATATTTGAGATTATAAATCTTTTGACATTGGGTTGTTTTGGAAACATACATAAAAAGGTAAAAGTTAACTTTTTAACTTATTTTAGGTCAAATCATATGAAATAATGAAAAAAAGTAAAAAAATTAACTTTTAACCATCTTTTCAGAATGACATATTCGTACTTGTTATTGACCAGTACGGTCCTTTTTATTTGTTTATATTCAATTATTATTATTATTATTTTTTTTTTTTTTTTTTATCACACTTGGTTTATAAAATAATTTCTCATGACTACAAGTGGTAAGATTACTATTAAACTAATACAATCATAATAAATAAAATACTTTCATCTATTTGTAAGGTCTCGTTTGGGAACATATTTTTTTAATAATTTTTAAATTTTTTGACTAAAATATAATGTAAAAACAACTAGTATGTTAGCGATGAGTTTTTAGTTTTTTACAAAAAAAAATATGCAAAAAATAGAGAGAAAATAAAATCTTTAACTTTTTTATATAAGTTATTGACTTTTTGACTATAATCACCATTTAGCAAACAAGGCCTAAATCAATTGTGTAATGATGCCAAATAAATAGTCCAAATATCAAAAAATTATTGATTGTTTTAGGACGCTATGTGATTATAACCCATATCAATTACAATTCACCATATCCCCTCATATTTTCTAATTACCCAACACAAATTTCTAAGCCCTATGCCCTTCACTAATCATAATACCTGATGATACAGTTCGTTCACGGTGGATGGACTGGACCGATCCAAGCTCCTCAAGCCCACGTCCAAGTGATGAGGCCCACCAGAAGACCTGCAAACAAGTTCAACGGGGAACAGGGTAGTCCCCCAGTGAACCCTCCGGCGTGTAAATTAGAAGTGTAAGTAGGGAATGTAGAGCGAGAGAGAGAGAGAGGAACAGAATACTTAACCTTCTTCTTGCCTTCCATGCTTGCTTATATTCTTTGGTAATCATTTCACTGTCCCTTCCGACGTGCCTCCCTTGCCGAAAAGCCTGTGCTGTAGCCTACCTTATTCAGGGTTAAGGGGCGCTATTCCGATGGGGAGGTGTTGTCGTAATAAATGCTGTGATGGGCTGCATTAATGGTGATGTGTTGTGGCAATAACTTTGCAGATCTTTGTCTGCTGATGTGGCCTGTCTTGCACCTGCCATATGTCCGGATGTCCTTGGTCCCTCATGCCCAGTTGGCCTCTAGATGTCCTGGATTTTGCTACCCGGGTTATGCAATGGGGTCTAAATGGTGGGCTTGGGTTTGTTCACTGTGGGCTGTGGTCTTTATGGGCCTATCAATGTCAGTAGTCCCCCATTCCCGAGTGCAGCTTCAGTCCAACGAAGGGAATAGTAATGAGGAAGATGAGTCCGACCGTCAGGAGTGGCCGAGTTAGTGGACCGAGCGGGAGGTGTGCCGACCGCAAGGGGAGCCGAGCGGAAGGGACGACCGTGAGGTGTGCCGACCGCGAGGGGAGCCGAGCGGAAGGGGCGACCGTGAAATGTGCCGACCGCGAGGGGAGCCGAGCGGAAGGGACGACCGTGAGGTGTGCCAACTGCGAGGGGAGCCGAGCGGAAGGGGGCGGGCTCGAGAGGCGGCGTGGCACGTGATGATTTGAAGTGGAAAAGATAGTGTGAGGCGAGGAGACAACGCATCGTGGTCGTACACGTGGCAAGATCATGGGGGGTGGGGGGAAGTGAGGCGTTGGAGTAGAAGTGAAACGATAGGTCATTATGAAGTTAAAAAGACAGTTTTGGCGGATGATTTGAAATGTTTTCAAACTGGCGAAAATTAATTGGGATCCTTGGAATACGGGCAAACCGTGGGCTTTTGGTATCATTCGATTCACCTACTTGTTTACAAAAAACCAAAACATCCCAAGTCTTGCTTCATCTGTTGCTCACGATACACCTTTGCAACACTTCTTCGATTTTTTTGCACTTGCAGCGGAAGCGATTCGCAGATACAGCTTAGAAATGGCCCAGGAAGAAACTGCCATTACCAGGATGGACCCGCTTGGTGATTATGATGCTGAGGAGTTGGCGCAGCAATATAAGATAAGGAGGGTGGGGGAAACGGTGGCACGATCCCACAGCTCCACCATGATAGCGGCTGCGGAGCCAATTAGCCAGGTGGAACCGGACCATTGGCATACAAAAGCGGATAAATCGACGGTGACGGCAGCGGATTTAGAGGCTATGCGTGAAAGATATCAGATCCCCATGGAAGTGGAGTTATCGCTGCCAACATCAACGGAAAGGCCGTCTGACGCCAGGCCAGGAGAGTTTTCCCTTTATGAGGAGGCTCTAAAGGGTGGGCTGAGGTTGCCGCTGCCTCAAGTGGTAGTGGACGTGCTCAACCGACTGGAGGTAGCACCGGGTCAACTGATGCCCAATGCATGCCCAATGCATGGAAGATCCTGCTAGCCTGTGCAAGTGCATGGCCGAAGGCGAATGGAGGGGAGGCCATGACAGTAGATGAGTTATTTGCCTGTTATAAGGCCTCTGGGCAGCAGGAAACGTGGGTTACCCTGCAGGCAGTAGCGGGGAAGGGGTTGGTAGCGGGGCTGCCAACGTCGATCAAGGAGTGGCGACCATGATGGTTCTACGTCTCTACCAATGGGGGGCTTGGGGTGCGCACCATGTGGAAGGTGCCCATCAGGTCGATTGAAGCAAGACTGGGGGCAGCGGCAGAGGAGAGGGTGAGGAGGGTGAATGAGTGGAGGGAGAGGGAGAAGGCCAGATGGGACGAGCTCGTTCAGCCGTCCGCATTATTCGAGGCGGGGCTGGGTCCACAGCCGATCAGAGGGGACCTCGAACAAGCAGAGTTGGAGGCGAGGAGGGAAGCTCAGGAGGCAGAGGATCAGGCCATCCTAGCAAGAGCCAAAAAGTTTAAGGAAGCGTAAGGAGACCGACCGGTTCAACCGATCGCGCGGAAGAGGATCCGCCCGCGCCCAAGGCCACTGGGGGGGAAGGACTTAAGTAGTTTTGAGCCGCGACCACCCCCAGTTGATCCTGTTAAAGAACAAGCCAGGAGGGAGGGGGAGGCTCTGAAGAAGAAAAAGAAGAAGAAGAGAAGTGCCCCAGAGGAGGATGCAGATGAGCCTGGGTCCAAAAGGGCTAAGGGCGTTCCAGGTATGGTGGAGACCTCTGTGGTCAAGGATGCCCCAGAAGTGGTGGGGGTAACCCCAACGTTGAAGGTTGTGGAGGTTGCCCCAGCAGTGCAAGTAGGAGTTGGGGTAACTGGTGCAGAGCCGAAGGTGGGGCAACAGACCCAAAGAGGCTCTGATTCCCAGGAAGAGGGGGTCAGTCTCGCCACAGCAATTTATCATGTCCGTGCGGTGGCTGGACGGCTGGAAGGAGAGGAGGGGCCAGCCAGGGCAGGAGCAGACCGCCTGGTGAAGATTGTAGAAGAGTCGGCCCTGCGCTCGGCGTCCAGATTTAGCGAGGCTGACCTGTTGAGGGGGTTATGCTCTACTCAAATGGAGGTGACTACCTTAGCAGGGGCCCTCTTGAGGAAAGCGGGGGCTGCCAAACTTAAAGCTAATGAGGCCAAGGCCCAATTGGCGAAGTTGACGAAGGAGAGTGCCGACTGGAAGACTGCCCACACTGATCTACAAGCAGTTAAGTTGGAGTTGGAGGACACATGCCGCCAGGTTGTGTCGCTCGAGTTCCAACTGGCTGGCGAGCAGAAAAAGTTGGAGGAGTCCGAAAATGCTTGTGCTGTTGCGGTCGAGTGGCATGAAGAGGCCATGAGCAGCAATGAAGAGCTGGTCAGGCAAAAAGACGAGGTAGATGTTAAAGTTGATACTCTGCAAAAGGAGCTGGAAGGTGAGCGTACCAGAGCGATGGAGCAGAGGGAGAGCCTGCAAAAGGAGTTGCAGGCAGAGAGGGGCAAAGCAACCGTTAAAAAGGAGACTCTGCAGAAAGAGCTCGAAGCAGAGAGGGCGAGGGCGGCCGCTAAAATGGAGGCTCTGCGTAAAAAGCTGGAGGAAGAAAGATCCAAGGCAGCCTCTGAGAAGGAGATCCTACAAAAAGAGCTGGACGAAGAAAAGGCGAAGGCGGCCTCGGAAAGGACGGCCTATCCCGATCTTTATGTTGCAGCAGTTACTCAATTCAAAGGGTCTCCTGAATTTCAGATGGCAGTGGATGCCGCAGTCGCCAGCAGCTTAGCTAGGGTGGAATCTGGGGGTGTTGGCCCATCAAGGACGACTGCTGGGGGGAGAAGTGAGTCTGAAGTCATTGAGAGCTTCCAGCAGTCAAACTTCTACAAACATGAAATGGCTAAGTACTGGGACAGCGGGTGGAAGATGTTCAAACGTAGAGCTGAGGAGCTGTTCCCAGAACTTGACCTGAGTAGTGTGACGATTGGAGAGGATGATGTGGCCCAGACCCCCCTGGATGAGGGTATTGAAGAAGAAGACCTCGTCTCCAGTGAGGGGGATGAGTGAACGGAAGGAGTGTGTACTTGAAGGTTTTTGTTTTGTCTCTCTTTTTTTTTTTTTTTTTTTTTTTTTTTTGATGTAGCGAACTTGTGCATACATTTGTGGCTGAATAAAACTTTATTTATGTTTCTATCAGACAATTGTGTTTGCTTGTGTATAAGTCAGTGGTGAACTGAATTTGGGAGAGGTGTAAAAATTCAATATTGAACAAAGTTAAAAACTCCCTTATGCATAGTAAAACTGAACCTGTGTAAAAACTTAAAAACTCAATGCAGAGTCAAATTGGAGTGGTATGAAAATTCAGTGAAGTTCAAAGTGGTGCTGAAATAGGACTTGTATAAAAATTCAATGCGAAGTAAAGTAAAGAACTCCTTAATGCAGAGTAAAATTGGACTTGGATAAATCTTTGATGCAAAGTAAAGTAAAGAACTCCTTAATGCGCAATGTAGGCTGACATGGGACTTGTATAAAAATTCACGCTAGATGGTGGAGGAAATAACCCGATTAGTAAATGAAACATGTGAGAACATCTTTGGAATTGTGACTGTCAAAGGAAAGTAAGGAACTCCTTAATGCGCAATGTAGATCTTGTTAAGGCTATAATCATGGAGTGTCATTGATGGTGGAATTGAGGTTGTAGGTAAGGCATTCTGGACCTGCATTGGTGGCCCCCAGTCTGGTTGAGTCTTTTGGAGCGCTCGGTCATGGCTGAGGGCTTTGGAAGTGCTCAGTCTGGCTGAGGCTTTCGAATTGCTCAGTCTGGCCGAGGGCTTTGGAAGTGCTCGGTCTGGCCGAGGCTTTTGAAGTGCTTGGTCTGGCCGAGGGCTTTGGAAGTGCTCAGTCTGGCTGAGGCTTTTGGAGTGCTCGGTCTGGCCGAGGCTGTTGAAGTGCTCAGTCTGGCTGAGGCTTTTGAAGCGCTCGGTCTGGCCGAGGCTTTTGAAGTGCTCGGTCTGGCCGGGGCTTTTTGAAGTGCTCAGTCTGGCTGAGGCTTTTGAAGTGCTCGGTCTGGCCGAGGCTTTTGAAGTGCTCGGTCTGGCCGGGGCTTTTTGGAGTGCTCAGTCTGGCCGAGGCTTTTGAAGTGCTCGGTTTGGCCGAGGCTTTTGAAGTGCTCGGTCTGGCCGAGGCTTTTGAAGTGCTCAGTCTGGCTGAGGCTTTTGGAGTGCTCGGTCTGGCCGAGACTGTTGAAGTGCTCAGTCTGGCTGAGGCTTTTGAAGTGCTCGGTCTGGCCGAGGCTTTTGAAGTGCTCGGTCTGGTTGAGGCTTTTGGAGTGCTCGGTCTGGCCGAGTCTGTTTAAAGTGCTCCGTCTAGCGGAGTCTTTTGAAGTGCTCCGCCTGGCCGAGACTTCTGAAGTGCTCGGTCTGGCCGAGGCTTTTGAAGTGCTCGGTCTGGACGAGGGCTTTGGAAGTGCTCAGTCTGACTGAGGCTTTTGGAGTGCTCGGTCTGGCCGAGGCTGTTGAAGTGCTCAATCTGGCTGAGGCTTTTGAAGTGCTCAGTCTGGCTGAGTCTTTTGAAGTGCTCGGTCTGGCCGAGGCTTCTGAAGTGCTCGGTCTGGCCGAGGCTTTTGAAGTGCTCAGTCTGGCTGAGGCTTTTGAAGTGCTCAGTCTGGCTGCAAGTAAAAAATGTTATTGAGACGATAGGGGTAGCTGGGAGATAAAATTGTTGCCATGGAAAGTGTATTCCAACGATCAAAATTTACATTATGCGTCAAAAAGAAAGTACAACAATGGAGCAATACAAAAGCAATAGCCTATTGAAAGTAGCGTTTCAAGTGTTCAGCGTTCCATGGGTGGGAAAGGTCTCGACCCTCCATGTCTTGAAGTCGGTAAGTGCCCGGTCGTGGACGGGCTTTCACAATGTAGGGTCCCTCCCATTTGGCTGCCAGTTTTCCCTCGGTCGGATTTTTGATGGCGAGAGTGGCCTCTCTTAAGACAAGATCACCTACAGCGAATTCCCGCGGTCGGACTTTGCGGTTGTAGTGAGTTCGCATTTTCTGTTGGTATGAGGCCAATCTGACGGCAGTGGTCTCTCTGAGCTCTTCAATTAGGTCTAAGTCCGCCCGACGGAGCTCTTCAGTGAGCGTTGGATCCTGATGTAAAACCCTGGGGGTTGGCAGACCGACTTCCACCGGAATAACCGCCTCAGCGCCGTATGTTAAGCGGAAAGGGGTTTCCCCGGTGGGAGTCCGAGCTGTGGTTCGGTAAGCCCAGAGTACATTCGGTAATTCCTCAGCCCAGAGTCCCTTTACAGCTTTCAGCTTAGCCTTGATGATCTTCAGAAGAGAACGATTGGTGACCTCAACTTGGCCATTGGCCTGGGGATGCCCAGGAGAGGAGAAACATAGTTGAATCTGGAGGTCTGCACAGAACTTTCTGTATCTGGCATTGTTGAATTGTTTGCCGTTGTCTGACACGATGGCCTGAGGGATGCCAAACCTGCAGACGATCGATTGCCAGATAAACCTGGTTGTGTTCCGCTCGGTAATGGTGGCTAGGGGTTCGGCCTCTACCCATTTGGTGAAGTAGTCAATGGCGACAATTGCGAATTTGGTCTGGCCTCGGCCGGTGGGAAGCGGACCGACCAGGTCGATCCCCCATTTGGCGAACGGATAGGGGCTGCAAAGCGTGATCAACTCTGTAAGAGGGGCATGGGGGATGTTGGCAAAACGCTGACACTTATCGCATTTGAGGACGAAATCAGTTGCATCTTGATTAAGAGTTGGCCAAAAATAACCAGTACGGAGTATCTTGTGGGCTAAAGACCTGCCGCCCGAGTGGTTGCCACAAATTCCCTCATGAATTTCCTACATGACATAGGTGGCTTGGGTCGGATTGAGGCATCGCAGATATGGTCGTGAAAAACCACGTTTGTACAGGATGCCATTGTCGAGGATGTAATTGGATGATCGGGCCCTGACTTTGGCGGCTTGCTGTTGGTCATCTGGAAGTTCTCCCGTTGTCAAAAATTGTATGATGTCGGATGCCCAGGGGAGGGGTTCATTTTGGAGGAACTGCACTTCGTGCGAATCGGGTGAGATGGCCGGATGAGTTAGGTATTCGAGGCGGACTCCGTGGCTAAGGTCGGACTGGTCTGCAGAAGCCAACTGAGCCATCTCATCTGCTTTGGAGTTTTCTGCCCGAGGTATGTGGTTGATCTGGAAAGTATTGAAGAGGCGAACAAGAGGGAGCGCCATGTCCCTGTAAGCCCGCATTGTGCCATCCTTGGCGTCGAATTCCCCCGTAATCTGACCAACGATGAGCTGTGAGTCACTGAACACTCGGATGTGGCTGACACCGATATCCTTGGCCAGGCGAACTCCTGCTATCAATGCTTCATATTCGGCCTCATTGTTGCTGGCCTCAAACAAGAGACGGAGAGCACATTTGAAGTAACCACCCTCAGGGGAGGTGAGGATGAGGCCAGCCCCACTACCTTCCCTCCGGGATGACCCGTCGACGTTGAGAGTCCAAGAATAAGGGTCCTCTGGCTCGGCAGGAGTTGGTGGGGGTGGAGAGGCAGTGGTTGGGGTTGGGTTGGTGAATTCTAGGATGAAGTCGGCTATGGCCTGTCCCTTGATTGCTGTGCGAGGGCGGTAGGAGATGTCGAACTGGCTGAGTTCCACCGACCACTGCATGAGTCGGCCAGAAAGCTCTGGTTGCTGCATGATCTTCTTCAGGGGTTGGTCGGTGAGGACCACTATGGAATGGGCCTGGAAGTAAGGACAAAGTCGTCTGGAGGCGGTGACCAAGGCCAGGGACAACTTTTCTAGCAATGGGTAATTCTGCTCTGCTCCCCTGAGAGCTCGACTGATGTAGTAGACCGGCCGTTGGACTGAAACATCTTCCCGGATAAGAGCTGCACTGATGGCGGTGTTCGATACTGCTAAATAGAGGAAGAAGGGCTCGCCCGTAATTGCCTATGAAAGAAGGGGGGGATTGGCCATGCATTGCTTTAACTGCTGAAAAGCCTTTTCGGATTCAGCTGTCCATTCAAAAGTCTGCCGAAGAACTTTGAAAAAGGGTAGGCACTTATCTGTTGCACGAGAAATGAAGCGGTTGGGGGCCGCCACTCTGCTCGTGAGTCTTTGGACTTCTTTAACAGTTTTGGGTGACTGCATCTCAATCAAGGCCTTGATCTTCTCAGGGTTGGCTTCAATGCCGCGCTGACTGACCATAAAACCTAAAAACTTTCCAGATCCTACGCCGAAAGCGCACTTCTCGGGGTTAAGCTTCATCTGATACTTGCGAAGGGTGGCAAAGGTTTCTCGTAGGTCGGTCAGATGGTCAGAGAAGAGTTTGCTCTTGACTAGCATGTCGTCCACATACACTTCCATGTTCCGACCGTTCTGATGGTGGAAAACAGTGTTGACTAACTGTTGATATGTGGCCCCAGCATTCTTTAGTCCGAACGGCATTACACAGTAGTGGTAGGTACCTCGGTCGGTAATGAAGGACGTGTGTTCCCGATCGGACGAGTGCATCATGATTTGGTTGTACCCGGAGAATGCATCCATGAAGCTGAGCATTTGGTGATCGGCCGTGGCGTCGACCAGCAGATCTGTTCGGGGGAGTGGATAGCTATCTTTGGGGCACGCTCGGTTCAGGTCAGAGTAATCGACGCAGAGTCGCCACTTGCCATTGTTCTTGCGGACTAGAACCACATTGGACAGCCACTTATGATAGTCTACATTTTGGATGAATTGGGCCTCGAGGAGCTTGTCGACCTCTACGGCTATAAGAGTATTGCGCTCTGGATGGAAGATGCGCTGCTTCTGGCGGTAAGGTCGGAAATGGGGTTCGATGCTGAGGCGGTGAGTTATGAAGGAGGGGTCGATGCCTGGCATGTCTGAATGGGTCCAGGCAAACACGTCATTGTGCTCGGTCAGAAGGGCGGTACGATCGATTTTGGCTTGGGGGGATAGTTGGGTGCCAATCTTGGCAATTTTCAGTGGGTTGGTGGGGTCAATGGGGACCTCAACGAGCTCCTCCACTGGTTCTCCTCTAACCAGCTCGTCCTCATCCCGGACGTCAAGACCTTCGATGATCATTGCCTCCTTCAGTTTGACTTCTTTAAGTGAGGCAACATAACATTCCCTGGCCACGGTCTGCTCTCCTCTGACTGTTCCGACCCCGAGATCGGTGGGAAACTTGAGGGCAAGATGGTAGGTGGATGTGATGGCTTGGAAAGCGTTTAGGGCGGTGCGGCCAAGGATGATGTTGTAGGCAGATGGGCAATCGACCACAAGGAAGGTGAGCAACTTCGTGGCCTGCCGTGGGTATTCGCCGATTGTGATGGGGAGGTCAATGGAACCGATAGAGGTCACGCGGTCGCTGGTGAAGCCGACCAAGGGGGTTTGGAGTGGAGACAAGCTTTCTTCCCCAATCTTGAGCTGGCGGAAGCAGTTGAGGAAGATGATGTCTGAAGAGCTACCGTTGTCGATGAGAACTCGTCTGACCTTGTAATTGGAGAGGATGGCCGAAATGACAAGGGGGTCATCATATGGGTAGCGGATGCCTGTGCAGTCAGCGTCCGTAAAGGTGATGGGCTCTGCCCACTGTTTGGGCTGTTTGGAGAGTCGGTCTACAGTAGCGACTGCCTTGTCTGAGCCCTGCCTTATTTTTCTTAGTTCCGCCCTCTGAGCCGAGCGGGATGGCCCCCCGCAGGCAAGTCCACCTGAGATAACTCTAATTTCACCAACAAGCGGCTGTGGGTTACCTGGTGGCCGGGGCTGTTGTGGAGGTCGATCATGGACTTGAGTAGGTTGGGCTGGCTGTCGGGGTGGCGTGCGCCGATGGTTGTTCCTGTGGGGCTCGGTTCGTTGTCTCTACTGGGGGCGAGTGTCTGTGAACCGGCTGAGGCGCCCCTGACGTATTAAGGTCTCCACCTGATCCTTGAGGTTGATGCAATCGTCAGTGTTATGGCCATGGTCTTGGTGGAAACAGCAGTATTTGGACTGATCTTTCCAATTGGAAGGGGTTCGGGACAGCAAGGGCCATTTGAGGGGGTAGTCTCGCTGGATCTGATTAAGGACGTGTTCCATGGGAGAATTGAGGGGCGTGTACCGCTCGAACCGCCCGGGTGGCCGGTTGGATGCCGACCGGTCAGCTCGAGGAGGTCGATCATTAAAGTGGGGTGTTTGGCTATTATACTGGGTGTTTTTGGGTTCGGCGTCTTTTCGCTTATCTCTTGGGGTGGGGTTCTTAGCTATTGGGTCCTGCCAAACGGCCAATGAATCTTCGGCATTCATGTATTTTTGGGCTTTGGAGAGTAGTGCGGCCATGGAGGTCGGGGGGTTTTTGGAGAGGAAGAAAATGAAGTCGGACGACCGTAGGCCAACCATGAAAGCCGTGAGGATGACCTTATCGTCGTTTTCCGCTACTTGCAGAGCTTCGGTATTGAAGCGAGTAACGAAGCTGCGCAGTGATTCCCCCTCGGTCTGACGAATGTTGAGGAGTTGGGTGGCCGGGCGTCGTTGGCGCTGGGCTCCGATAAAATGGCTCAGGAAAGAGTCACTGAGATGCTGAAAAGTGGAGACCGAGTCTGGTGGTAACTGGCTAAACCACAGTCGAGCTGACCCCTTCAGTGTCACGGGAAAAGCTCGGCACATGATTTCGTCAGGGAAAGCATGGAGGATCATGAAGGTGCGATAGGTCTCTAGATGGTCGACCGGGTCGGTCGTTCCGTCAAAGGAGTCGATGGTGGGCATTTTGAATTTGGCGGGTAGGGGTTTGTCTCGGATGGAGGCGACAAACGGTGAGCTCGCCGTGGTGGAGGGCTTATGCTGGATATTCTGCATAACCCCTTGGAGCTGGAGCTTCATGGCTCGGAGTTCAGCGTCCCAAAGGGGAATGTTGTCGCCACCAGAGGGAGACAGGTGTTGGACGCTGCTGGCTTCTCCCTCAGGGGTTGGTGTTACGACCGATGGACGTGGGGGTGGAGGTGGTGGATTTATATGTGGGTAAGGAGGTTGAAACCCTCCCGAGTTGAGTGGATTGGGTTGTGGGACAATATGGCTCAGAGTTTGTTCTGGATGGGGTGGAATATCTGGAGGTAGTGGTGGAGGGATAGGGAGGTTTCTCTGGAGCAGAGCATTTATTAAGGCCTAGTTTTGTTCGGCCATGCGGTTGATGCTGTTGGTAAGCTCGATGAAGTACTGTGGTGGGTTGTTTGGATTGGGAGGGTCGGTTTGATGATCGGCGGCATTATGGTGGGAAACCATGGATCTAGTCGTGACCATACACTTGACGGGTGAGACGTAAAAGGTTACGGGAATGGGGTCTCCGGCGGCAATGAACACAACTGGCGCACGGACCAACCAGTTCCCACAGACGGCGCCAACTGATGATACAGTTCGTTCACGGTGGATGGACTGGACCGATCCAAGCTCCTCAAGCCCACGTCCGAGTGATGAGGCCCACCAGAAGACCTGCAAACAAGTTCAACGGGGAACAGGGTAGTCCCTCAGTGAACCCTCCGGCGTGTAAATTAGAAGTGTAAGTAGGGAATGTAGAGCGAGAGAGAGAGAGAGAGAGGAACAGAATACTTAACCTTCTTCTTGCCTTCCATGCTTGCTTATATTCTTTGGTAATCATTTCACTGTCCCTTCCGACGTGCCTCCCTTGCCGAAAAGCCTGTGCTGTAGCCTACCTTATACAGGGTAAAGGGGCGCTATTCCGACGGGGAGGTGTTGTCGTAATAAATGCTGTGATGGGCTGCATTAATGGTGATGTGTTGTGGCAATAACTTTACAGATTTTTGTCTGCTGATGTGGCCTGTCTTGCACCTGCCATATGTCCGGATGTCATTGGTCCCTCATGCCCAGTTGGCCTCCAGCTGTCCTGGATTTTGCTATTCGAGTTATGCAATGGGGTCTAAATAGTGGGCTTGGGTTTGTTCACTGTGGGCTGTGGTTTTTATGGGCCTATCCATGTCAATACCATTAAGGTATCATGTGGCGATATCAAAGAACAACCAATAACTTCTCCCATACACCAAGCTCTTGTACTCTTATTTTAAAAAATTTAGTCTATATTTCTTGTTTACCAAAAAAATAATAATAATCAGTGTGTTTGGTTTTAGTTTTCTGAAAATTAGGTTTTTTATTTTTCGTATTTTTTTATTTTTAGTGAATATTTTTAAAATTTTAAGCAATTTTTTTATTTTTTTAGATGCAACTTACTTAGATGTATCTAAATAAAAAAAATATTTGTGAAAAAATATTTGTAAAAAAATATTTTTAAAAAATTAATAAATACATAAAAATACCCCAAAAAAATGTACTGAATTTTTTTTTTGTATTTTTTTGGTATTAGTGTATTTAAAAAAAACAATTCACAAATATTATATTTTTTAAGTGTATTTATGTTAGGTGTGTCTAAAAATTTTTTTAAAAAAATTGCTTAAAATATTAAAAAAATTCATTGAAAACATTAAAATACAAAAAATTAAAAAAAAAGTAGAATTTTCTAAAAAATATTTTTTGAAAATCAGAACCAAACAAGCTGAATAAGACCACAAAAATTGTCACTAATATATGTAAAAGTAATTAAAGTCTTTGTTTGATATTGGCTTTTTTAGTTGGCTATTTTGTGTTTGAACTTTTTTAGTCTCGTTTAGTTTGGTTTTTTTAAGTTTTTTGACTTTTATGAAAAAAAAAAGTGTAATAATTATCAATTGAACGCGATATTTTATCTTATTAATTTATATAACTTATTTTATCATTTTGTACTCTTTTTTTTTTTTTTTTTTTTTTTAAGCCCAAAAATGACAGCCAAAGGAAGCTTAAGTGTGGCGCATCTCACTTTAAGATAGGGAAAAAAAGAAATTGTTGGTGACAATTCCTGATAATATTTTCGTTATTTTCTATTTTTTAAGATATATGTGTGTGTAAAAAAATAGGAATAATTATAATAAAAAAAAATCTTAGAATTTAACCCTTGTTATAAAATACTAAATTTTAAGTTTTTAATTTTATCAATTTAATCCTAATATTTTTAGTTTCAATCTAAACCATTTGTTTAACTAAAGCAACCAAAAAAATAATTACTATGTTTGATTTTAATTTCTGAATTCAATTTTTTAAAAATTAAGTTTTTTTGTTTTTCATTTTTCATTTTTTATTTTTTAATTTTAGTGAATCTTTTAACATTTCACGCAAATTTTTTTTTTACTTTTTAGATGTACCTTAGATATATTTAAAAAGTTACATATTTATGAAAAAATATTTTAAAAAATTAATAAATACACAAGAATACGAAAATGTATTGAATTTTCATAATTTCTTTGTATCATTTATATTTAGTGAATTTTTAAAGATTTTTTTTTCAAAAATATTATAATTTTTAAGTATATTTATGTTAGGTGTATCTGAAATTAAAAAAATTGTTTAAAATATTACTTTCTCCGTCCCAAAATATTAATCTTTATTTCATTTTTCATTGTCCCAAAATATTAGTCGATTTTCAAAAATCAATGATTACTGTAAAATAATATGAATTTTTTATTAACAATATAAAAAGTACAATTATGAAAATTAATCACCTTGTTTGTTTTCACTTTTCAAAAAACACTTTTCAGAAAAGTCTACTTTCTTATTTTTCGTGTTTTTTTGTTTTTACTGAATTTTGTTAATATTTTAAGTAATTTTTTTACTTTTTATACACACCTAACATAAATACACCTAAAAAGTAAAAAAATTGTAAAAAAAATCTTTTAAAATTTCACTAAATACCAAAAATACAAAAAAAAAATACAAGAGTTCAGTACATTTTTTGTATTTTTATGTATTTATTAATTTTTTTAAAATATTTTTTCACAAATTTTTTACTTTTTAGATACATCTAACTAAGGTGCATCTAAAAAAGTAAAAAAATGTTTAAAATTTAAAAAATATTTAAAAATAAAAAAATACGAAAACCAAAAAAATCAATTTTCAAAAAACTTAATCCAGAAAACTCAAACCAAACACACTGAATATTTTTTAAAAAAAGTACCATCAAAAGGTAATTTTGAAAAACTCAAATTTTTAAAGTGTAATAATTATACTATCAAAAAAAGTTAGATTCCTCAAAAGAGATTATTATTTTGGGACGAATGGAGTAAAAAAAGTGAAAACAAAAAAACAAAGAAAATAAATAAATTAATTAATTTTTTAAAAAGAAAATCTTGAAAACCTAAATCAAACAAACTGAATATTTTATTTATTAAACTCAATATAAGAACACATAAAATGCCTAAAATATTCATATTAAAATATTTATTTTTTTTATCTATTTTATTTAACAAAAATACATAAATAATTCAAATTAAAAACAAATTAAAAAGTTATTAAAAATTAAAAAATTATTTTTTTTATGAAGGTTAAATTTTTATTTTTTTTAAATTTTTTCAAAAAAAAATACTATTAATATAACATATAGCAAAATATTTAAAAAAGTTTTGGTGATAGACGGTTAGAAGGACTAGACAAGACTACACACTGACGAGTCCCATCTCTCAGATATGTGTCTTGACTGTCAGTTGACCCCTTTGACCAGTCTTCCCAACTCTCTACAATTTTCTTAATTTTGCAATGAAATTAGGTGTGGTTGGAGAAGGGAATTGACTTTGTAGTTTTTTTAATTTTTTAGTCATGTTAGTCTGGATTAAAAAATTTAGTTTGTAAAGGATTTTTTAGTTTTTTGATTTTTTTAGTTTTTTTTTATTAGAGAAGAGTGTAATGATTATGAGTTGGATGTAATATTTTATTTTTCATAGTTAAAATAGTCTATTTTATCTTTTGTGACTAAAATAGCTAAAAAAAACTCGGTTTAGCTCTTCCCAAACGGTTATATGTTTTGTGAATTAAAATTGCATTTGCCCGTCCTAAAATAATAGTTTATTTTGAAAAATTTAGGGTGTGTTTGGTTTGGTTTGGTTTTGAAAGATAAATTTTTAAAAAATATTTTGGAGAGAAAGTTTAGAATTTTTTTTGGTTTGTTTGGTTGTATATTTTGGAAGTAGTTTTGGAGTATAGGAGTTTGAGATGATTTGATATTTTGTTGTAGTTGAGAAAATGTGTGTAAGAAAAAAAGTGATTGAGAATGAGAGAGGAGAGAAAAAAAGTGATTGATTGATGTGTAGGAGAGAGAAAGTGATTTTAGAAAAAAAAATTCAAAATTACTAAACCAAACAAAATTTTAAAAAAATTTCTCCAAAATTGCTCTCTCAAAATCAAACCAAACAAGGTCATTTTTTTTAGTAGTACAATTATTATATTTTAAAAATTTTAATTTTTCAAAATTAGAGGGAATATTAATTGTCATAATCGTACTTTTTATGTTGTTAATAATTTTTTTTTTAAAAAAATAGAAAATTCATATTATTTTTATTCTTAATTTTTAAAAATATACTAATATTTTGAGATAATAAAAAATAAAATAAGAAACAAACATTTTAAGATGGAGGAAGTATTAGAAATTTGGACTTATTAAAGTTTTGTTGGGTAGCTAGATAAGGGCTTGTTTGATTCTTAAAATTCGTAATTTAAACGAAT
Source organism: Camellia granthamiana (assembly GCA_036172215.1). Lineage (NCBI taxonomy): Eukaryota > Viridiplantae > Streptophyta > Magnoliopsida > Ericales > Theaceae > Camellia > Camellia granthamiana. The sequence continues at coordinate 5,424,080 of CM069904.1, read as the reverse complement.
ACAAACTAAGCATATTTTTTAATTTTTTTAATAATTAATTTTTAAAATTTTATTTATATTTTATACACTATAAATAGAAGATACATCAAATACTGTGATTTAAATTTATCAAATAAAAAATTATAAGCAGTTTCATAAATTATATCAAACAGTTCAAAATCGATATTATCGCGAGACATTTACACTGTATTTGGATCATAAATTTAAATTAAAATTTTAAAAAAAATGAAAAAATGAAAAAAAAAACTTATATTTTCATTCACCATATCCCATATTCTTACTAAATTTTTATTCTAATTCATTATCTAAATATAATATAATTTTTTTTTTCAAGAAGTTTGTTTCGAAAGTTTATTTTTGTATTCATGAAAAGAGAAAGAAAGAAAATATCCTTTTAAGAACTTGCCTTTTTTATTTATGAAAATGTATATAAAATGTGATGGGTACACAACTTTACATTGCTAGTGTTTCACGATTATTTGGGATGAAAGGGATGTAATTTTGGCCTAGCCCGGCCCATCCGGACTCGGGCCAGGCCCGGCCCATGTCAGGTCTTGCAGGTTTTTGCTAAAAAATTGAGACGGGCCGATGCGACCCACGGGCCAAAAAACTAGGCCCAGACTCAGGCCGGGGGGTATTCGAGCTTTGGACGGGCTAATGGACTGGGCCTTGGGTCGGGCCCCTAGGCTTGGGCCTGGGCTCGAGCTTTGGCCGAGCTTGGGAGGGCCTAAACAATTTTTAATTTTTTTTTTAATTTTTTCTACCAAAATTTTATTATTTTTCATTAAAAATAACACTAGACATCGGGTGAGCCGAGCTTTTAGGCGGGCCTTGAGCTGGCCAAGCGGGCCGAGCCCATGGGCCAGGCTTCAAAACGATGGCCTAGGCCCTGGCCCAAGGCCTCGGGCTCGGGCCTAAACGGACCTTAATAGGTCGGGCCACCCGCGGGCCACGGACTAAAATTACACCCCTTAGGGATGATCTAAATAAGTAAATTTTTTAATTTTTAAGAAAAATTATGTAATGTGATAAAGAAATGATGTGACTCAAATAAGAAGTGATATAATTTAAATAAAATAAAAATATAAAAATATAATCTAAAATAAATCATCCCAAACAAAGTCTTAATTCGTATTTCATAAAGTGTAGCTCTTTTAGATTGGTTTCCTTTTGTTTATGAGTATCATTAATATATTATTTTAAATTTAAAACCCGATAATTATGTGTGTGTGCAAAGAATTTTGACTTTTTTTTTGCTTTTTTTTTTTTTCTTTTTTTTTTTTTCCTTTTTTTGGGGTGAATTTACAAAACTATTCTCACAGAATATTCGAGAAGATATTTTCATTCGTATGTTTAAAAAAAATAAAATAAAAATTCTAAAAAAATCTATAATTGACAAGATAATGGATCTGTTTATTGAAAGTTTAATAATTTGTAATTAAAATTTGAGAGTAGCAATACATGTTGTAATCACAAAATTTCATTTTTGATTAATCATACTAGTAGGAATGGCAACGGACAGGGGCGAGGTCGGGGATTACACTCCCCGTTCCCAATCTCCAAAGAAAAAAAAAATTTCGTCCCTATCCCTGATCCCCGACGGAGAACCCATCACCCCTCGTCCCCTAATGGGGATTAGGTTTCTCCGAACCCGAAATATCTGCGGCTCTTTTTTTTTTTCTTTTTTTTTGAGTTTTGTTCAACGCAAGAATAAGAAAAAAAATTAATCTTTTTTCAGTATGTTTCATCATCATCATCATCAACAATCATCAACAACTTAAAAAAAAAAAAAAAAAGATCTGAAATTGAAGAGAAACATAGAAAGATCTGAAATCATCAACAACAATCATTAACATTACTGAAATTTCTAAAACGAATTCATTTTCTTTCTATGTTTCTTAGCAACCAAACACAAAAAAATATACAAGTTCTTCACCATCTGGTTCAGATCTGAAAATAGAACACACATACACAGAGAGAGAGAAAGAGTACGTCTCAAATCTATCGTCTTTGTACAACAACTAGATTGATCTGAGAAATGGAGAAGACAAACACCTTAGATTTAGAACTGAAATAAAGAGAGAGAAGATAAAGGGAAGGAGGGGGAGAGAGAGAGAGAGAGTCGTCTTACCAAACCCCATACTTCTTCGTCGGCGACGATGGCAAGGTATACGACGGAGCTATCGTAGCGAACAACGGCCGCGACAATGCGAACAACGGCTGTGACAGCGTAGAACGATGAGCGACTGCGGTGAAGAGAAAGAAAGGAAGAGATGAGAGAGAATGTGGAGTAGCAGAGGCGGTGGTAGAGCAGTAGTGAGAGAGGAAGGGGAGAGGAGCTACAAAAAGAGAGGGAGATGAGAGACGGCCCGATCTGAGAGAGGTTGTGTTGTGTTAGGGTTTGGTTTATATTATATATATATAGAGGGGTATAATAGTAATTTGAGTTCAAGGGGAAATGAGGACGGGGACAGGGCGGGACTGGGAAACGTATCACCGTCCCCAGCCCAAAAATTATTGGGGATTCATTTTCGAATACCATCCTTGACCCGTCAAGGATATTTTTTGAAGAAAAGCCGTTCTAATTGAGGCCGGGAGACTGGATCCCCATCGGAATGGGTTCAAATTGCCATCTCTACATGCTAGGCATATAAACTAGATGGGCAAAGGTCCCGAACTTTTCTTTCTTAGACTGCTCAAAGCTAGGGGTGTTGGGACAATTGTAAGAGGAATTTTCAATCAAATAAGACACGTGGTATAATGGTCAAGCAATCTAGTGCTTGGATAGTTGAAACACACTCAAAGGGTGGAATAAATCGAGAAGATATTAACTTCTTATCTAGATAAAAATCTAACTAATATCAAAGGTTATCGAATAAGGAAGTTGATTGAGACCTACTAGAAAAGAGATTGTTTGTCAAAAAAGTCATCTATTAAGTAGAATTCTAATCCCATTGGGAGAGAGCAACCAAGAGTTGAGGTATGTAATACAAAGTTCACAACTTGTCACTTTGCTCACACTATTTCTTACTATTTATTGACTTGGGCATTGAAGTTCAACTAAGCTTGTTAGCACTTATTGTGTATCTATATTATTGTAAATCTCAGCCAAATTTTGTGCTCATCCTCTCCACATCATCAACAATCATTGTGGATTGATTTTTTTTTTTTTTTTTTTTTTTTCATACATATAAAATACAACAAATAATTCAGTACAAAATTTAAAAAGTAAAGAGCAACAATGAAGGAATCAAGGAAAAATGATAATTTATGTAACAAGGCCATTTGATTAGAAAATTGAATTTTTTTTATTAAAAAATAAAAATCTGTTGGTCCAATGTATTTTTAGATGATTCAAATATATTTTCATATGACCAAAATGCCCACTATTTTAGTTGCAACTGTAAAAAAGTAGAGGGGAACATTGGGTAAAAATTCACCAATCCTCTCCCCTTCCCTCATGCCCCTCACCCATCATTAGGCTATACATAGGTCAGTTTGGGTTAGTTTTGAAGGAAAATTATCAACCAATTCACTGTTAAGCATATTGAGGATTTTTCAAATCGTTGGTAACTCATCTATCCTCATAATTGAAGTGTTGATTGAATATTTTAATAGATTCAAACTAATGGTTTGAGAAGGTTATAAATACAAAATAAGAAAGAAGATCAATGACTATAAAACCTTAATTTTTTTTTTTATAATTCTAAACAAAATTGATTATTTATTCCAAATTTGAAATCAAAACTTATAAATTAATTGAATGTATGATTGTTTAAAATCATATTTCATAAATAAATCAGAGAGAGATTATTTGTTAGTAGGTGCAATGTAATTTTGTCTTCACATACGGGCATGGTGGTTTAATTTGTTAAGGGCTAACAAATTTTAAGTCGCAAACTTGATCCCTCAACAAGGACTTCCTTAGCGGTCATCATCCATGACTCCAGGGGAATGCTAATTGATGGCTTGGTGAATCTCACTCATACTTCTTCCACCAATCAATGAGAAGCAAGGGTAGTGCGTATAGGGAAAAAGCTTGGGACCTAATTTGAAGACTTTCATGACCTCTAAATGCGTGTAATTGGTTTATATAAATTTTGTTTATTTTTTTTTCTTCTCTCTCATATAGGATGACGTGGGAGTAGATTGTGGGGATGAAATTTTTGTAAGAGTCTCAATAATTCTTCATGTGCCTTTGCTGATTCTCTTGGGGTGTCCTAAAAAAGTGCACTTTTTGTCTTTTTACGAAAAGATGTGCAGAAAAGTAGAGAGGTGATGTGATGGAAAAAAGATAAAAAGATAAAAAGATGGATTATATAGTAGATGCCAAACAAGGCCTTAATGTCCGAGTTGAAAGTGACAATAAATCGGTTATCAAAGATGATTGTTTCAGAGCTAATACTGCCTTGGGAAAAAACTTGATCCCTAATCGAGTTTGGTTTTTTCGAATTTTGTTGGTGAAGTCTTGATTTTAAAATTAATTATCTTAATACAATTTTATGTTTTACTCTAATTTTAATAATTTTGACTTATGCACCACCATACTCGATGTTATCCTATTAATACTCTCTTAATTTTATTTTTTTTCCCGAATCAAGTTATAGATCAAATACAATCTAGTCAAAATTGTACAGATTGGTGCCAATTTAAGGCTTCATAATTTTTTTTTCTATATTTATTTATAACTGATCATGTTCAGATTTGTGCGAATTGATGCGAATTGAAGACTTCACACTTTGTTTGGTTTTAGTTTTTTGAAAATACTTTTCAGAAAATTCCATTTTTTTTTTAATATTTTTTTATTTTTACTGAATTAAGCATTTTTTTTAATTTTTAGACACACTTAACATAAATACACTTTAAAAACATAATTTTTGTGAATTTTTTTTAAAAAATTTAGTAAATACCAAAAATATAAAAAAAAATGAAAATTCAGTATATTTTTCGTATAATATTTATATATTTATTAATTTTTTAAAATATTTTTTCACAAATATTTTACTTTTTAAAGATATTTAAATAATGTGTATTTAAAAAAAATTAAAAAAAATACTTAAAATTTAAAAAATATTCACTAAAAATAAAAAGTACGGAAAACTAAAAATTTAATTTTTAAAAAATTTAATTCAAAAAACTAAAATTAAACACACTCGATAAATTTTTTGTCCCCTATGTCTATTTTTTCATCCCCACCTCACAAATAGAATTCTCTTCTAGGCAATCAGACGGTAGAGGATAAGCCCATCAGTGATTCCCCAGCCGTACGATTTCATTAAACAAACGCCAACCGTCCGTTTGATTCCCCAAAAAGTGGCTGATCCGATCCATTCCTTTCATTTAATATAATGCTAACGTGGCAGTCTCACACCACTCCAAGTTTTCGATATATTTAGAAGCCAAAGCGCACAGCTCACAAAGCAAAAGGCCAAAAGCTTAGAGAGAGAGAAAATAAAATTTCTGGAGAGAGATTAGGGTTTGCTCTCTCATCACTGAGGAGGGTTGGGGTTGGATCGTCTCTCTTTTTGGGGTTTCTGAGAACCGTTGGATTTTGATCCAATGGCAGACGGTGACAGCAGCAGGAGGACCGGTGTGGTGAAGTGGTTCAACGATCAGAAGGGATTTGGGTTCATCACTCCTGACGATGGTGGCGAAGATCTCTTCGTTCATCAATCTTCGATTCGATCTGAGGGTTTTCGAAGCCTCGGAGACGGTGAAACTGTCGAGTTTGTGATCGAATCAGGCGGCGATGGACGAACCAAAGCCGCTGATGTGACTGGACCCGATGAGGGGCCGGTTCAGGGAAGCACTCGCGGCGGAGGCGGCGGTGGCGGCGGAGGAGGAAGAGGCGGAGGTGGTGGTGGGTATGGTTTTAACGGCGGTGGAAGGGGGAGCGGTAGGAGTGGACGCAGTGGCGGCGGAGGTGGTTATGGAGGAGGCGGAGGTGGTTATGGTGGCGGCGGATATGGCGGCGGCGGTTATGGTGGTGGAGGTGGTGGGGGTAATGCTTGCTTTAAGTGTGGTGAGTCGGGACACATGGCTAGGGACTGCTTTCAGGGCGGCGGAGGAGGCGGCGGCGGCGGCGGGAGGTACAGCGGCGGCGGCGGAAGCGGCGGCGGCGGAGGTGGTGGTTGCTACAACTGTGGTGAGTCTGGGCATTTTGCCCGAGAATGCCCTAACGCTGCTCGTTGAAATGGGTAAATGAAAAAAAAAAAAAGAAAAAAAAAAGGGTGTTAAAGAGTGAATCTTTCACGATTTAATGCTCTTTTCTTAGTTTTTAATTTTTAATATTTCAAGTTAATTTTGTGAATCGGTGAACCATAAAATTTTATAGTTGTTTTGCGAGGTTTATAGCTCTTGTTATATGGTCACCTCTTTGGGTTATCTGTTATGGTGATATTTAAGTGCTTGGTTTTGATAGACTTTGTTTTGGAATTGGCGGTTTGTAAACTCTTTTTCCAATCTGTGGTTTGTTAAATTTGATCTTTATATTGATGGCATGATGGGTTTTTAGTTTTGTTGTTGATGGGTTTATATGCGTATGTGTTGGTTTGCTATAAAAGCACAAGGCTTCAATTGGATTGTTGTATTTATTGAACATGGGTTTGTGATGAAACTTCGTAAAACGTATGAACCATTAGATTGAGGTAGGTTGATAGCGCATGGAAGTTTGAACAGAGATAGTATTACGATAATTTTGTATTTATTTCAAACCTATCAATGTAATGATTTTGTTATTTTTTAATCTATCAATCTAAAGATTTTAATCCATTGTTGAAATGCAAATTCAAAATACTATATTGGTTTGAAGGATTCTTTTTGAATGAATTCTGTCAAATCAATTCGTTTAAAAAACCCACATATCCGATTGCAACAAATGCAGCCTATAGGTTGTATTTTAATTTATGGATTTGAAATGATCGGTTTTGACACCACTGACTACAAAGATTGTACTCTCTTCGGCTCAAAATAATGGTCTTTTTTTGAGAATTTAATTTTTGTTGGTCGTACAATTATTGCATTTAAAAAAAATGATTTTTTAAAATTACTTTTTGATAGTACATTTTTGGAGAATATGAATGTCATAATTATACTTTTTATGTTGTTAATGAATTTAAAAGAATGACAAAATAAGAAATTTATATTATTTTTGTATTTGATTTTTGAAAAGGAATTAATATTTTGAGAAAATGAAAAATGAAATAAGAGATTAATATTTTAGGATGGTGGGAGTAGTTTGAATGGATGTTTTAGGTTGTGTTTGGGTGGAGAATTTAGGAAGAGATTTGAAAAAGAAAAAAAAATAAAAAATGTAGGTTTTCTCTTTTTTTTTTTTGAAATACCTTTCTAAATCTCTTAACCAAACATGGCATTAAAGTTTTTTGTTCTTGGATTTGAACTGGCCGCTTTTTATTCTTGAATTTGAACTGGTCAAAAAAGGGTTATATGAAGGATTTTACTCGTACATAGACTTGTCAAATTACATTTTCCTACCATTATTTATTCTTCACTGTTAGAACTCGCTCTCTACATTCAATATCTAGTACAATTTAACAAACTTACTCTTCAAATCCTTAACAATATGTTTGGTTGGGGGATTTAAAAAGGAAAAAGAAAAGAAAAAAATTAGGTGAAATGTGAATAAAGTATATTTACATTTTACCTGATTTCATATACTTTTTTCCCTTTCTAACCCTTCCAATCAAACATAACGTTAATTTCAAATCAGAACATACAAATGAAGTCTATTTGTAGTTTTCTTAATTCTTTTTTTATTTGTTCCATTTGATATTAGAATCCATGGAAACCTGATTCGTTGGTAAAGATTTTTGTTTTTGTCGTGAAGTACTCTGTTATTTTTATTCCTTCCCCTTCTTAAATATTCTTGGGTTTTTGAGATTCTGTCTGGAAATAATATGCAATTTTGGAACAATCATTGATATCTTATGTGGTGGTATCAACCTACGGTGCTCTCTTATAGAGGTTGCTTAAAAATTTATTTATGTATCATCAAACTTTTGTGAGTCTATGCTCAACGGATGTTCAAAAAAGCCTCTTACCTGCCCAACACAAACGGACCCATCGTCACCCCTGGTTTGAGGTTGTTGGCATGTTGGGTTGCGTGCAGTTTAAATTCTTCAACTCGCCCAAATATCTCTGTCTGCTAGTTCTTATTTATATAAATCAAGCAGTGCAACCGTGCATGTGACACATGTATATAACTGAACATTTTTTGAAGTTTTATTTGTTTTGTTCTCGAATATAATTTTTGAGATTTTAGTTGGTACAATAAATGAGATATAGGTGAACAACTTGTTCCTGTCACTAATCTATTAATGTAGGTTGTTTGGTGCCATCTTATAGAGGCTGCTTTAAAGTTTGTTTATTTATTTATTTTTAATTTTTGGGAGTTTATGCTTTATGGTTGTTCCAAAAACCTTCTTACCTGCCCAACACAAATAGATCCCGATCACTGTTGGCGGGTTGGGTTGTGTGCAGTTTAAAGTCTTCAACTGGCTCAAATAAAAGACCCGGCTCTCTAGTTGTTATTTATATATATCAAACAGGGCAACCATGCATCTGAATACATGTATATTATTTTACATTTCGTTTAGTTTTATTTATTTGGTTCAAAATTGTCAACATACTCAATTTGACCCGGTGTTTTTGAGGTTATGCGGGTTGGTGGTGGTTTGTTGATATTATTTGCCCCAAACCTGCTAAATTGATTAACACAAACTCCTTGTTTGTGCTATATAGTGTTTGGCGTAGCTGATTATTTTGAAGTTAGGGAAAGGATTGTTCTAAACTTTTGGTTTCCAATTATCAATTTCAACTTGTGGAAAATTGCAACAAAGGTGGGTGTAGTTTCACTAATGTTTTGTGTAAATTTTTATTGATAGGTGATTCTGACTTGTCACATGGTGTCGTACCATTTTACTCTTTATTTTGGGAGGGTGTCGTTTTCTAGGTTTAATTTTCTTCTGTATAAGGGGTGAGGATTAATTTGGGCTGATCTGTGGATGTGTCCTGGAATGGGTCTGATCTATTACTTTCATATTCTGGGAAGTTTTGTGGACTAAATGAAATATGAAAGAAATATTTGCCAACTGAAATGTTCATGTACCTTGGTTTTTATCAGCTGGTACTGGTCATATCAGTGTTGGATATCTTGTTCATTTTCTCTCCTATACACTAATAATACAATATCCTTCTCTCTTTTGCTTATGGTCTAAATTGTACTGTTTTAAATTCCGTCATTTACATTATTTTACACAAGTTCTATTTTTAGAAGGCTTGCTAAAACCATGTCAAGTGAGTTTTGGATGTTTGTAGAATTCTTTTATGGTTTTGATTTTGTTTGATTTTTGTCTAGTTCTGGGGTGGTAGAGTCTTGATTATGGCAAGACTGGAGTCCCTAACATTGTAAAAATGAGGTCATGTTTGCTGAATTCTTTTATGGTTTTGATTTTGTTTTATTTTTGGCTAGTTCTGGAGTGGTAGGGTCCTGATTATGGCAAGACTCGTAAAAATTAGGTCATGTTGGCTGATTGGGGCTAGTCCAATTTTTCTCTCTTGTTGCTTGAGCGTTGAATTGTCAAAATGGCATTTATAGTATATCTATAATTTTAAATTTTGGTAACCCTGCTTTATTGTTTAGTGTTATTCATTACTGAATATTTTTGTAGTCAATTGACTATTGCTATTGTTTGTCTTGATGCTAGTATTTGTCTCTTCCCAGATTGAGGTGACTCTTTTGTTAGGTAGACGAGAAACAAAAGATGATAAATTTGTATTACGGTTTTTAAATGTGGGGCCGTTTAGTGTGTAAGTTCTTGTGTTAAAAAGCCCAAAGCCCATAAATCTAGTTGATATTTATCAGTGTATTTGTTTTTTGGACACTTACCAATCAGTTGTTGTAATTAGACTTATTTATAGAGATATGAGGTAGGAAGAGGAGTTTATCCAATAGTTGGGTAGTAGTTACTGCAGATTCATAACAAATAATGAGGTCAGTTTTTGGAATGCATCTATTTTAAAAATGAATCTGGACTGGATACTGATATTTTTAATTATTTTTTACGTAAATTTTTAAGTTCGTAGTGTTACAGCAAATTGATATTTTTTTGATAATTTTTTAAGTTTTTTGTTTTTGAGTTTGTAGTATTACTAATTTTATGAGAATTCATTTATTGGTTTGGGCTAATTTTTTTTTTAGTTTAATAATTAACTAAGAGAGTTTGGTTGCCTTGTGAATTTGATGAAAGTATATTAATTTTTAAATATAACCGGGAAGAGGTTAATTCCTTGATAGTTGTGATGCTATTTTATTTATTATTTATTTTATTTTTTAAATAATAAGGGTCAAGTGTTCTAACACTTGATAAGGAGTAGTTTTTATGAGCTTTATACTTTCATTAATTACATTTTGGGATTTGTTAAATATTAATTAATAATTGATAATTAATTTTATGGATAGAAAATGTAAAGTATTACTTATAAAGAATAATGTTATATGCACCAATTAAAATATCAATTAGTGCACTAATTGATGATGTGATATAATTTTAAAAAAAAATTAATATTTGTAATTTGTATAATGAGTGAAGTCAGTAAGAGCATCTACATCAAGCTCTTCAAAATCATTTTTTAGCTAAAAACTTCAAAAAATCAACTCCATCGAACTCGCTTACAGTTCGTCAAAATTTACAATGGTTACAGTAACTCGTTACAACAAGCGAGACACTATTCATCACTACTTGTAACACTACCGGATATTCGGCCGGTCAACGAATTTTTTTTTTTTTTTTTTTAAAGAATGGTTTGGCTGGTAACTTATCAATTTAATAAAAAAATAAAGACTCAAAAATACAATAAGAAAATAATATTTATTAAAAATAAGTTAGAATAAAGAGTTTGATGCAGTAGGTGCTGAAAGGTAACTAGCTAAAATAATGAAATAGCCTTAATTTGACTAAAAAATTGAAGAGTTTAGTGTGGATGCTCTAATAATATCATAAGGCATGTTGGTATACTAATTGGTATAACAATTGGTGCATGTAGCACCACCGACTTATAAAACATGGTATAAAAATTTAGAAATTGATGGTGCTACACGCACAACTGGTATACCAATTAGTGTACCAATATATACTATGATATTATTACTTCAAAATTATGACTCTACTCATTATACAAATTATAAAGACTAAAACTTCTAAAATTATGTCACATCATCTGTCTGTACATCAATTAATATATCAATTGGTGTATATAGCACTATTCCTTAAAAATTATTAAAATAGTTAAATAATAAATGCATATAATTAATATACACATTAAAACAGAAAGTTACTAAAATCAAGGTCAATTAATATAATTATAAATACACATTAACAAGTGATCCAGGACCCTCGTTAGCATTAGCTTTTTAATAAAAATTAATGGCTAAAACTAATTAGTTTCCCGGGGGCAATTGTTAAGGTGTATTTAAGTTGTAGTAATTGTTTTGATTTTAGTAATTTTCCATTTTAAACTTGTGAATTTAGTTGGATGCATTTATTATTTATCTATTTTATTAAATTTTGAATTTATATATAATATTTTATAATTAATAATTCACATTTTCTATGCATAAAACTAATTATTAATTAAGATTTAACAAATTTGAAGATGCATTTAATGAAAATAGACTCAATAATTAATTCTTAACAAGTGCCTTGGGCCTTTGTTAGCATGACCCAAAATTAAAAAATAACCATATGGTTTATACATTGTAATAAATCTGACTAGAGTTTTTAATTCATTGATCTTTTGAATTGGGAAAATGCTATGAATCCTAAATAATTTACCAAATGTTTTACCTAATCTCTTACATGGTTGTAGGACTCACATAAATTCACATGTATGTAGGTTCCATACCCATGTGAAAGAGGTTTGGTAAAATATTTAGTAGATTATTTAAGATCCCTAGCATTATTCTTTGAATTGGGCTGAAATTGAAATCACTGTTTGTTTCATGATGGAGAAAGGGTAGTTTTGTCAATTTATTAATTTTCTTCTGTGTATGTACATCTGTTCTATGATATAATATTGAGTACTAAAGATGATGTCAACTATCACTCTATTTTGTTACGTATTTTGTCCTCACAAATAATAGATTTTTGGTGTCACAAATTATGGGAGCAAACATGGAAACTAATATTTTATATTAACTGCACACCTCAAAAAACAAATTAGTTTTAAAATTTTAAATTTAATCGTACTCTTCACAACTTTAATAGCATCATTTTCTACTGCTAAATTGAATACACAATAAATCACATTTATAGAACAATAGAGTAGATATTAATATTATAAGATTGTTGAAATAATTCTTGTCTTTTTAAGTTTATTTAAAATTTAAACTAATAATGTCTAGAGGTAATTTATTATTATCTATCATATGTATTTAACACGAAGAATGTAAACAATTGCAATATTGACTATTGCTTATTTATTAACCAAACAAATTGAACTTTAAATAAATCGAATGATGGAAAATAAAGACACTTATCTAAAAAAAACAATAACAAGGATTACAAAGAGATATTACTCACTTTAAGTGTGTGTTGAATAAACTCTTTAAGAGTAGTTTTGCGCTCTTTGGAGATAATAACTTGGTGCTGTCCTTTAGAGGAAATAACTCGATGTAGAGATCAAGAAAATTAGCCTTTGATGGACAAGATGTAGAGAGCAAGCAAAGAGAAAAGTATTGTATGGAGAAGCTTGTATTTATAGTGAACGTATAGAGATTTTAGAGGAAAAAATGTCAACATTATGTCAACATTCTTGAGTCATTTATGATAACATTTGTGTCATGATGTCAACATTATAGGGTCATTATTATGAGGGAAAATGTTTCAAAAAATTAATTTCAAATTGGTAAAAATTCAATACAGGACAACTTAAATAGGAATGTTCTTTATTTTGAAATTCACATTTACAAAACATGAACGAGGAAGTAAGATAAATTATCATAAGAACAAGAGGCCTAGAAGTTGAGCATTGTCAAAAATAATTTGATACTCTGCGTCTTGCAATTGATCGTTATCTTATAGTCTCCGACACAACTTCATTATTCCAGTGATGTTTTAATCTTTAATATTATGTTTGAATAATGAATTTATGTAAAAATATAAAAATAAAAGAAAAAATGTGAGAACAATGTTGATGAAGGGTTAGACTTCTCTCTAGACCAAGATCTAGACTGAAGGGTGTTGTACGGGCTTGTGGAGCCCCATCACAGATCATGTTTTGATTATTTAAATCGTTTATTTTATTGAGCCTTTTGTATATATTATTCATACAAAAAATTATGTCGATCTAATAATCGTAACTTATTTAATTTATCATATTTGTTTTTTAAAAAGGGCCTGGCTTTGGTCCAGTCCAAGTCCTTAATCGGACTGGACAGTGCTGTTGGGCCCGTGGGGGCCACCACGGGTTCCGTTTTGAAAATCTGAACCGTTCAATGTGTAGAACTCGTCGAGTACTATATGCCTGTAAAAAATCACGTTGATCGGATATCGATAGCTATGTGATCAAATCAGTTTTGTATAAAAAAAAAATGGACGGTGAATAAATTAATGGTTGATAAAAAACTGATTTGATCACATAGCTATCGATATCCGATCAACGTGATTTTCACAGGCATATAGTACTCGACGAGTTCTACACATTGAACGGTTCAGATTTTCAAAACGGGACCCGTGGTGGGCCCCCACGGGCCCAACAGCACCGTCCAGTCCGATTGAGGACTGGACCAAAGCCAGAGCCTTTTAAAAAATAGATTATCCACACTTCTTTTTGTTTTCTTTTCTTTTTTTGTGGTCTCAAACAAAATAAATTAAATAAATTACGATAATTTGATTGATTTAATTTTTTGTGTGAACGATATACACAAGAGATCTTACAAAATAAACGGTTTAAATCATCAAAACGGAACCAATAATAGACCTCATGAGCCTGAACAACATCTAGACCCGTTGATGAAATATAAGTTAGAATTTTTATTTATTTCTTTTCTTTTTTAAAAAAAAATCTATGTAAATTTATGTTTCAAACAAATAAATTTGAAGTGTTTTCATTAACAGTGATGATTCGTAGCTCGAATTCGAGGCTCGAATTTGGCTCGAATTCGTCGGAGGAGGGAGGAGGAGGAGGAAGGAGGAGGGAGGGGAGGGGGCCATAAAAATGGCTGGAGGAGGAGTCGGGGCCGGAGGCGGGAGCTGCGGCGTGCTGAGACGATCGGAGCTTCTGCGACGATCGACGGCGTGCTGCAACGAGGACGGCGGGCGGAGGTGGCGGAGGCGACGGGGGCTGCCAGAGACGACGATCGGGCAGGAGGGGCCTCTCTCTTTCTCCCTCTCTCCTCCTCTTCCCCTCTGTTTCTCTCGCCTGTGTTCAACAAAAACGAAGAAGAAGAAGAAAAGAAAGAAAGAAAAGGAAGAAAGAAAAAAAATAAAATAAAAATTCGAAACTCAAAACGACGTCGTTTTGAGTTTCGAGCCGGATTCGAGCCCCAGATTTCGAGCTACCAGTCTTTATTCTTTCATTAATTAGCTAATTGTGGTCTAGAAGAAGAATTATTTCCATTCTTCTAAAGCTCTTGGCTGCCCCTTAAAATAATAATTGCTGCTTTTAGGAAAATCAAACTTGTTGCTGAATTATTTTTGAAAATTTTGAAAAATAATTTATTTATAAAAAAATCAAAATATTGTTTAAAATTATTTTTTCTCAAAAATGATAAATATGTTTGTTATTAAATTTTTCCCCCTGTTTTGTTGTGGTTTCATTTTTGTGTTTTGGAAAAAAAAAATATGAAAGTTTGAAAAAAAATGAAATTCTGAAAACAATAACGTTTGTGCAGTATAATTTCTTCTTCTTCTTTTTATTTTTTTATTTTAATAAATGAATTATTGTTACAAACATTTTTCAAAATAATTTTTGAAAATAGCTTGTTACGCAAAATTTTTGTGCTATCCAAAAAAATGAAAACAAAAAAGAGATTTGTCTTCAATTTATATTTTTGGATTTTGGGCACTTTAGAACAACCCGGGACGAAATTAGGAGAAGATTATGGGGGGCCATGTCCCCCTATTTCCGTGAATATTATTGTTTGTCATAGAACTTTAAATATATATATATATATCATTTTATATATAAAATGGCCCAAGTATAAAATATATACATGTCATTCTTCTTTCATCTTGAATTGTCTTTCTATTTTACATCAAAAAAAACTTATTAATCCTATTAGAAATTGCTTCTATGGTATTAAAAAAATTTTCTATGTATATTGAGAGGGTAATTTATATGAAAATTGGGCCGAGCTGGGTAATGGGTCGTTATGGGCCATAGTACGAAGGGCTGAGTAAAAGAGGCTTAAAGTTACTCCGGTCCAGAAGAGGCTTGAAGTTACTCCGGTCCCAAAAAGCTTACGGTAAGCTCGGTCATCACACACAAAGTTATCCCGGTCGAGACATACCATGGTTAGCATTGGGAAAACTGAGGTAAAAGCAGTGAATGGAAGAGTCGAGCTAAAGTTTATCTCGGTCTAGTCCGCGGCTTAGCATAGCCATGCTTACCTCGGTTATATTGGAGTCCGACCATAGTAAAACCATCTCACTTGGTTTAAGCAGTGAGGAGGGTGTTGAAGGATAAGCATGATCTTCCAGGAGTATGACTCCTAGGAGGACTTTGCATGGAGGAGTAAGAGTCCTACTAAGTTTGTGCCACGCGGAACCTATAAAAAGCTCACAACATCACCTATGGAGAGGTAACACAACTTTGATTTCCGAATACACAAAGCTTTTTGTCTATTTGTCTATTCTTGCTGACTTAAGCATCGGAGAGGTATCCGGCACACACCCGTCGGCTAGCTCACGTTTGTGTTTTCAAGGAGTAAAGCGACGTCGTACGGAGGAACGCAATCTTGATCAACAGGATTATACGAGAAGGTTTATTTCTTTCCCATACAATTGGCGCCGTCTGTGGGAAAATACAGAACGAACAAAACCTCTTGATTAAGTTTTCCTTGCTAATAACAAATAATGGCACACAACGAAGATTTGCCGCAGTCCGCCATTGATGGACAAACCCCAGAAGGAGGCGAGAGGCGCGAAGGTTTGCCTCATGTCCCTCCCATGGCGGACTTAGAGCCCCAACGACATAACCCCAGAAGGGATGCTAGAGGGAGGCGGAATAACAGCCCCCGTCACTCTCATTCACAGAGTCCTGACAGACAAAGGTGGAGGATTGATCCTCAAGTTCTGGAGGACCGCGTAAAGGAGCAGGACGAATTGATACGACAGATGACGGCGGACATGGAGATTATGAAGCGCCAGATGAAGGGAAAGGGAGTGGTGACAGGAGAGGGGCGCAAAAGCAAAACGCCCCCTCGCCACTCAGAAGACCGTGGTAGGCATACCACACCATTACAAGCAGACTGTAGAAGCCTCAGGACAGGCGATACTCAATCCAAAACCTCCAGGACTCGTTGCTCCAGGTATGAGAGAACGAGGACTGAGAGGTCGTATACTGAGGGAAGCACCTATCGGCCCTCGCGCACGCGCCAGACATCATCCAGGCAAACGGAGTTACCAAGATCATTCGACTTATGGACCGTGCTGGAAGAAAGGGCACGATGGAAGGAGGATAATAGGGCGCGCGACCCTCGCAGGGTATCTGCCCTTCAGGGGTTGGCTCTTCGGACGCATGGAAGCGTCGAGGCTGGAATGCCATTACCGCGCCCCACCTACGAACCAACGGACAAAGCATTAGCGAGGCTGCAGACCTCGCCGTTCGTTCTGGTAATCAAAAACGCGCCCCTACCTTCGGGCTTCCTCCAGCCCAAATTCACCACGTACGAGGGAAAGACAAATCCCTATATGCACCTGAGCCACTTCCGCCAGGTTATGGCTGTATATCGTCGAAACGAGGCTTTGATGTGCATCCTCTTCCCATCAAGCCTTGGCGACCTAGGCTTGACTTGGTTCGAAAAACTTCCAGAAGGCAGCATAGCCTCCTAGGCGCAATTGGCGGAGGCGTTCGTAACAAGGATCAGAACAAACACCAAAACGCCAGTGAAGATCGACCAGCTTCTCTCCATTGACATGAGCGACAAAGAGATACTTCGATCCTACAATAGTCGCTATTGGGAGACCTTCAACCAGATTGGGGACTGTCCTACCAATCTCGCCATCGCACAGTACAAAAGGGGCCTTCCAGTTAGGAACAGACTAAGGGACTCAATCACTATGACGCCAACTCTAACGATGGAGGCCTTAATGGAAAGAGTGCACCAGCACATTAGGGTGGAAGAGGATGGCGCCCGTGCTAAAACAAAGTCTAGCACGACCGCAGTACCAAATAAAAAGACCGCAGCTAAGGTCAACGCGGTAGAACGTCCGAACAAAAACGGATGAGGCAGGCGGGACAACGGAGAAGACCAAGATAAAAGATGGTTGAGAGTTCGCACTGTCATTACCACGGTATTCAAAAAGCCAATCTACCGGATTCTAAGCGAGATACGCGATGAACCTTTCGTCAGATGGCCTGCTAAGCTAGGAGAGGCTTAGAAGGACTACGACGAAAGATCACGGTGCACCTTCCATAAAGAAAAGGGGCACCGCACTGAAAATTGTACACCATTGAGACAACATCTAGAGGAGTTGGTGGCAGCCGGTCACCTGGACAAATACATTGAAGGAGGGGCGCAGCCAGCCCCCCAGAATGACAACCATCCGAACGGAATGCCAATCGACGCCCCACCTCAAGGCGTGATAAACGTAATACATGGGGTATGCGAACCTAAGCGCGTATGTGAGCTCAGGGGCATAATCAAAAAGGCTGAGCACTTGAGGGAGGTACTAAGTGCACAACCTACCATCAAAAAGGGGAAGACAGAGGCCACGAACATCATGTCTTTTTCAGATAAAGACTTGGTGAAGATATATTGTCCCCACAATGATGCCCTGGTTGTCACTCTCCGAGTCAAGGATTTTGACGTCAAGCGGATTTTGATCGACCAGGGTAGTTCATGTGAGATAATGTATTATGAAACATTCAAACAATTGAAGCTACAAGACAAAGATTTGGCACCTGCCATATCTCCCCTAATTGGATTCAACTCAATGCCAAAATGGCCAATCGGCAAAATAATCCTCCCAGTCAGAGTGGGAAGCGTAACAAAACAAGTGGAATTCTGGGTGCTAAAAGTCCCTTCCACTTACAACATAATCTTGGGAAGAACATGACTGCATGCCATGCGATCGATAACTTCATCCTACCACCAAGTAATGCGGTTCCCCAACGAAACCGGGGTAATTGAAGAGGTCTTTGGAGACCAAATTATGTCCAAGCAATGCTTTGTCACGGTAAACAGCAGCTGCGCTGCCAAGGGATATGTTCATTCAGTGGAAGAACCTGAGAGCAATGAACTGTTCGTAGATGTCGGCAAAGCCGCTGAACAAAAGGTAGTGGAAGACCTGGTACAGGTAAGAAAAGATGAAAAGAACCCGGATAAGTTCTTTTTGCTTGGGTTATCTATGTCCAGCACTGAGAGAATAAAGGTCATGGAATTCTTGACCTCCAACATCGAAGTATTCGCCTGGACACCGTACGACATGCCAGGCATTGACCCAAACGTCATCTGTCACCAATTAAACATCCACCCAACTGCCAGACCAATCATTCAGCGCACCCGCAGATCGGCACTCCACCACGCCGAGATAGTGGCGGAAGAAGTAGGAAACCTGCTGAAGGCAGGAGCAATCAGAGAGGTACACTACCCCAGATGGATTTCCAACACAGTCGTAGTACCAAAGAAGAATGGTAAATGGCGTGTCTGCGTCGACTACAAGACAGTTAACAAAGCATGCCCAAAGGACAGCTTCCCCCTACTACGGATAGATCAATTGGTAGACCTAACGGCGGGGCACAACCAACTTAGCTTTCTTGATGCATACAGAGGCTACCATCAAATCGCCATGTATGAACTGGACCAGGAGGTCACGTCCTTTACAACTCCAAGAGGACTATACTGCTACAAGGTCATGCCCTTTGGCCTAAAGAACACAGGGGCGACATTCCAACGGATGGTCACCAAGATGTTTGAACCATTGTTAGGTAGAACGATGGAGGCTTACATCGACGACATGGTGGTCAAGAGCAAGGATAAGAATGACCATCTCAAGGACCTAGGTGAGATGTTTGAGATCCTAAAGAAGTACAAGTTGCGCCTCAATGAGTCTAAATGCGCATTCGGAGTAGGATCTAGCAAATTCCTAGGCTTCCTGGTGACCAACCGGGGTATAGAAGCAGACCCCTCTCAGATCAAAGCAATTCAAGACCTGGAGAGGCCAAATTCAGTAAAAAAAGTGCAGCATCTCACCGGCATGGCGGCTGCACTCAATCGATTCATAAGCCGATCGTCAGACAGACTATGACCATTTTTCCATGCTTTAAAGGCCAAATTTGAGTGGGACGAAGAATGCGACCGCGCTCTGGAAAGCCTGAAAGAATACATGTCTTCCCCACCACTGCTTGTCACCCCAATACCTGGAGAAGAACTCTTCCTGTACCTGGCAGTCTCACAGCACGCAATTAGCGCAGTGTTGGTCCGTGCGGAAGGAATCTAACATCTACCTATCTTTTATGTCAACAAGACATTACTGAGCGCCGAAACAAGGTACTTGCCACTGGAAAAACTGGCCTTAGCCTTGATGATGGCCTCAAGGAAGCTGTCGCACTACTTTCACGCCCACACCATAGTCGTCCTCACAGCTTTCCCGTTAAAAGCTCTTTTTGAAAGGGCAAACTTTTCTAGGCAAATCTTGAAATAGGCAGTAGAGTTGGGACAATATGACATCAAGTTTCAACCCAGGACCGCGATAAAGGCTCAAGCCTTGGCAGACTTCGTCGCTGAATTTACCCCAGGAAGTCATCATATCTACCCAGTCGACCTGACTGACACAACCGAACTATGGATGGAAGTTGACGCCGGAATAGCGCAACCCCTAGGACAAGATACTCAGTCAGACCCCAAGGCAGACCAGAATAAAGAAAGCAAGAAAGAAGCAAACCATGCTACACTAAGCCAAGACTCACCAACAAATAAAGACTTGGTACAATCAGATAGCGATGGGCAAACAGCAAGCATGGACCTTGAAGAAAACACCAGCAATATTCTGGATCCCAAGGCATCATCTGATCCCTCAACTTGCTGGAAGTTATTCGTTGGAGAGATGTGGAAGCTCTTCGTGGATGGAGCATCCAACCGGCATGGAGCAGGACTCGGCATAGTCCTCATCTCTCCAGACGGCCTAGTAGTAGAGCAAGCAGTCAACCTTAGCTTCCCAACATCAAACAACGAAGCGGAGTATGAAGCGCTTCTTGCAGGCCTCAAATCAGCATTCTACATGAAGGCCACCGAGCTAATGGTTTACAGCGACTCATAACTGGTGGTAAACCAAATTTCGGGCGACTACGAAGCAAAGGATGATAGGATAGCTAAGTACCAAGACTTAGTAAGAAAAGAGATCCAGAAATTTGAAGTAGTGAGGATAGAACAGATTGGCAGGGAAGAAAACAGCAGAGCAGACGAACTAGCAGGATTTGCTTCAATAGCAGATACATCCATCCCTCATCCATTGCTAATTGACTACTTACCAAGACCAAACATTGAAGACCCCGAAGCAGAAGAGGTATGTTGTGCCGAACTAGGCCCCTCATGGATGGATCCCATCATACTGTTCTTAAAAGACGGCGTCTTACCGGAAGAAAAGAAAGAAGCCAACAAAATCAGAGCAAAGTCGCAGCGATTTTGGCTCTCCCCTTCTATGGCATTGTACAAAAAGTCATTCTCAGGACCTTATCTAAAGCGTGTTCACCCCAGCAAAGTGGAAGCATTCTTGTTCGAAATACACGAAGGTGTGTACGGAAGCCACCAAGGAGGAAGATCGTTAGCTTACAGAGCCACTTCGCAAGGATACTAGTGGCCATACATGCAGGCGGACTCAGAGAAGTATGTGAAGAAGTGCGAGAAATGTCAGAAGTTCGCACACCAAATACATCAGCCAGCCAGAGAGCTCCTACCATTAACCAGCCCATGGCCCTTCGCAATGTGGGGCTTGGACATAGTAGGACCACTTCCAACAGTACCCGGCAACAAAAAGTTCTTCCTTGCAACAACAGACTACTTCACAAAATGGGTGGAGGCAAAAGCACTAGCATCAATAAAGGAAAATGATGTGAAGAAGTTCGTCTAGCATAATATCATCACTCGGTTCGGCATACCAAAGGCTCTAATATCAGACAACGGCACTCAGTTCGACGACAGAATCTTTAGAGGCTTTTGTGAAGAATACAAGATAGAGTTCTACAATTCTACACCGGCATATCCTCAAGCAAATGGCCAAGCAGAAGCATCAAACAAGGTTGTCTTGGATGGACTGAAGAAAAGGTTAGAGAAGGCAAAAGGCAAGTGGGCTGAGGAACTTCCTCATGTTTTATAGGCTTACCGCACCACACCTCGACGATCAACAGGAGAAACACCATTCTCCTTAGCCTACGGCATGGAAGCAGTAATCCCACTGGAAGTTGGCCTCCCCACGATTAGAAGCGAAAATTTTGATCCAGACTTGAATGGAGAAGCCATAGCATTGGAACTCGACCTCACCGAAGAAAGAAGAAAAAAAGCATTGGTTCACATTGCCTCATACCAACAAGAGTTGTCCAGAAAGTATAACAAAATAGTACATCCAAGACAATTCAAAATCGGAGATTGGGTACTGCGCAAAGTGATGGGAAACACCTTGGTACCAGGAGATGGCAAGTTAGGGCCTAATTGGGAAGGACCTTACAAAGTGGTCGGATTAGTTGGCAAAGGGGCATACCACTTAGAAGATGAGGACGACAAAGCAATTCCCAGGCCATGGAACACTGCCAATCTCAAACTTTTTTATTTTTAGTTTTTTCTTTAACATACTTGTAATTTTTCTTTCCTCCAATCAATAAAACAAGTAGTTTTCTTTTCAGCATAAGTATTTTTATTCTGTAAAAGTTGTTTTAGTGAGTTAGGGGCATTGAAAACATGGTTGGCTGGAAAAACCAATCTAGAGGTTGGCTGGAAAAACCAACACCCTTCCTAAGCCCAGGATAAGGATCTAGGCTGCAGGACGTTTGGTCGGAATAACCGAACACTTTACTCTGGGTTGGCTGGAAAAACCAATCTAGAGGTTAGCTGGAAAAATCAACACCCTTCCTAAGCCCAAGATAAGGATCCAGGCTGCAGGATGTTTGGTCGGAATAACCAAACACTTTACTCTAAAATGGCAGGAATAACCAATTTAGAGGTTGGCTGGATTAAACCAACTCTTGGTACTCTTCAACTGAGGTAAGGATCTCGGCTAAAGAGTGGTTGGCTGGATTAAACCAACTCTTGGTACTCTTCAGCTGAGGTAAGTATCTCGGCTAAAGAATGGTTAGCTGGATTAAACCAACTCTTGGTACTCTTCAGTCGAGGTAAGGATCTCGGCTAAAGAGTGGTTGGCTGGATTAAACCAACTCTTGGTACTCTTCAACCGAGGTAAGTATCTCGGCTAAAAAATGGTTGGCTGGATTAAACCAACTCTCAGTACTCTTCAGCCGAGGTAAATATCGGCTAAGGAGGGGGTGGCAGGTATACTTATAGTTGCAATGTGAAAACCGGGAAGGAGTATCTCGGCAAGAGAATGATGTACCTTATCCAAGACTTCAGTCAGAAAGTAAAGTACAAGCAAAGAGATCAACCGAAATAAGAATTAGAACAAAAAAGCAGACTTCATTGAAAATTCAAAACAAGTACAAAGGATGGGGCCTCAGCCTGGTTACAATCTGTGTCCAAAAGCAAAGAACAGAAAATACAGAAATCAAGCAAAAAGAAGAGAAATGCAAAAGTCAGGAAAACAAATCATCAAGATCGGCATCAAGTTCAACTAGCAGCCCGGTTTCAGTTGGAATCTCAGTTTCGGTCGGGAGTATGGTCTCGGTTGGAAGCACGGTTTCAGTTGATTGTTCGACAGCCAGGTTTTCCACCGGTGGCTCTGCCCGAGCTGACTGATTGGCAGGATCATTGATAACTGGGGTATCGTCGGGCACGGTTTCTTCTTCATCTAAATCTTCAAGAAATTGTTACTGAGTGGTAGCAGCATACTCCGCCAGTGAGCTCGGTATGAAGTATTGAGGAGGATTGAAGACCTCACTCTCAGGCCCGTAAACGAGCTACACCACGGCACCCCTCCACCCACATTTGAAGAAGAGATCCTTTGCAGCTTCACACTGCTTAATGTATAGGGCTTCACCCTCTTTAAAGCCCTAGTCCTCTGCATCCTCTAACTTTTTTTCAAGCTCTGTTATTTCGGCTTTCTTCTTCTCTTCGAGCTTGGCTAGCTCACGTAGGTATTTATCTTTTATCGCGGTCAGGGCCTTTTGTTTATCAGCGTTAGCCGAGAAAACTAGTCCGGTCAGACGGGTTACCTCGGCCTCTAGCTCGGCCGTCTTCTGTTGTGACTCTTTTAGCTCGGTCGTTTTGGCTTCAGCTTCTGCCATGGCCTACCTTGTTGTTTTCCTGAGTTCCAACACTCGCTTATGAGCGATGTGGTTTTTCTGTATAGCCTGCCGAAGGGTAAAGTGTAACTTTTAAACCGAGCAGAAAGTTGGAAAAGTTAGGGAAAATCAAAAGATAGGCAACAGGGCAACTTACCAGCACCATCGATTTTGTGGACGAGCGAAAGGCCTTCAGCTCGGTCAGGTGGTCGTGGTGCTTCATATCGGCTGGAAGGCAAACACCTTTAGCCAGGTTGAACGCAATCATGTGGTCTTTTTCTGCGACCACTGAGTCAGAATCCGTGATAGCACGGTTCTGAAAAGTAATTTTTGGAGCCCACTTGGAGGAGGTAGCTCGGTCAGAGCGCTCCGGTTCTGGGCTAGGTGAAGGGCTTGGCAGAGTTGTTTGTGGGACCACGGTTTCATCTTCATCAACAAGGCATGGCTCGGTTGCGGAAGTCCAAGCATGCTTGCTTGGCTGCGATGACGAAGGCTGTTGGGTCGGCAGAGCTACCACGGTCTCTTGAGTTTGGCCGGTTGGTGGTACCTCGGTCGGATTTGTTTCGGTCAAAAGGGCTCGCACGGCTCTCTTTTTGGCCATTTCTTGCTCAGCAGTCAGTGGGATCAAGTTGATTTGGGGCAAGGTTGGATCCGGTTTAGGAGAGGCTTCTAACAAGAAGTCAGTCACCTTGGTTTTTCGTCGGCTGCTATATTGATAGGTCGGCTCAAAATTCAATAGCTCGGCCCAGCTTCGATCTGGATATCGTAGTGTGGTACGAAGTGCAGCTAAGTTTGGGTAACTGTACTGGGACTTAAGAAAGTCCAGATCTACATAAAGAGGTCAACAGTTAGTGCGGTTCAAAGAAAAGAAAGCCGAGGTAAAGGAAAGCATAAAAATTAGCCGAGGTTATTATACCGGGTACGCCTTTGTTCCAATTAATCCGGTTTCTAAGTATTTGGGCTTCTTGATCTTCAAATTGCCCGAAACCCAGAAGAAGTCATCATCATTTACATCCTTATCCGGGGTATTCTTTATTATTTTTTCACGGCGGCGCCTTATTCTTAAATAATAAACCCATCCATTTTCGTTTGAGCCTAAGGAGTATTAATGGAATATTTCGGCTAGACCGAGGTTAATACCAAGCCGGCGGTTTAGCTCGGTGACGCCATTTATTATGCGGTAGGAATTTGTGGAAAGCTGGGTTGGGCATAGTTTGGTTTGCCTAAGGAATTCGCAGAGGAGTGGCTGTACAGGGAATCGTAGGCCGGTTTCTACTATGGATACAAGGGTGAAAGGGACGAAGCCCGGGTTTCCCCAAGGGGTAGTCTCTAGTTCGGCTAAAATGAGATGGACATCGTCAGGGATATGATAGTCCCTTCGGAACTCGGCCATACCGCCTGGGGTGTTGACTAAAAATCTGTATTTTCCCATTTGTGTTTTAAGTTATGAATAAGTTAAACTGGAGTTAGCTCGGTCAAAGAAAGGTGCTGTGTAGCTCGGTTGAGCGCTCAAGGAAGTGCCTGGGCAACCTAAAGTCTGCAAAGTGCAAAAACAAAAGTGTTAAGCACAGATCGTGGGACCGTGCTAAAAGAAATAAAGGCAAGATAAATGTAGTCCTAGCTCGGTTTGTGCAAAGGGTTTTGTTATCCCCGTTTGCACAAGAGATTGTTATCTCGGTTTGTGCAAGGGGGTTTGTTATCCCGGTTTGCACAAGGGATTGTTATCTCGGTTTGTACAAGGGGGGTTTGTTATCTCGGTTTGTGCAAGGGTTTTGTTAGCCCGGTTGAGCCTCTAGGGGCAGTGCTCTTAGTTCGGTTTGAACTACGAAGGCTGGTTTAGCCCCAAGTTATAGCTCGGCCGTGATTAAGACTAATAAGCACACTATTACGCAGCCTTAGTACGGTTTGTTAGCTCGGCTATGATAAATCAAAAGATGGTTTGACTTGTTAAAACTACTGGTATAGCATGAAGTGTTAGTTCGGTTGAATGGTCTTCCTAGATTGACATCAACTACAAACAACTTTTTACTCCGGTTATATCGTGATTTTGGATCAAATACAGCGTTCTACAGGTTGTTTCATGAATACAAAGTGGCTCTTACAAGGTTTTTTCCAATAAATGGAAGGCATAGCACAAAATGAAAAAAATGTGTTTTGCAAAAACACAAACAATATGCTATGAATCAGAACAAAGACGAAAACAAACAAAAAAAGAACAGATTTGTGCTACTTACCAAAGTAAGAGGAAGGAAAGGGAAGTAGGAAGCAGCCACAGACACGAGCTTCACAGTTGCAAGGTTGGAAGAACAATGGAGGCTCGAAGAGAGAGAGAAAGAGATGAATAGTGGTGTGAGTAATTCAGAAGAGAGTGAAAGGGTTTGTTTTATGAAAAGAGAAGGGGCAAAGGCGAGAACTGTTCAAAAAACACAAGATACGAAGACGACGTGACAGCTGCCTTCAGCCAATGAGAGCATGCCACGTGTCCTTGGAATGAGAAGCGATTCAGTTGCTGTGATTGAAGAGATGTTTTGACCGGACAGGTACAGCCCGGTGTGAATTTAGCTCGGCTGGAAAGGCTAAAAGAGTTTTAGCTCGGCTGGAAAAGCTTAAAAGCTTAGCTCGGTAGTAAGATTATCTCCCACAATAGTGTAGCACTTATCTCCGCACAACACTTTGCTCCGCACATAACAGAGATACAGATTCAAGAGGTGGCTTGTTCGGACTATAGAGGTGGCTCCCACAATAGTGTAGCACTTATCTCCGCACAGCACTTTGCTCCGCACAGAACAGAGGTCAGTGGATCCATGACAAACAGAGGACCACAAAGTAGCTAAACAGAGGCCAATGGTTATTTAAGTCCCCCAAGACATGAGACTCCTGTGGTGGTACTTACAAAACATAATTGTTTATAAGGTTATAGTCAAATATTCTTTAAAATATAAAAAAACATATCCATGGGTTTCACTTTGGCAAATAGGGTTCAGAAGATAATCCATGTGCTTATAGTTGTTTACTAATTTTCAGGAAACAATGCAATTCAGAAATAGCTTTTGGAAAGTCTTAGACGCGGGGCTGCAAAATAGATACACACAACACTTTTATTGATATTTTTATATATAAATATCGGCCTTTTGGTCAATATAATTTTTTAATAAAAATAGAAGCTCCAATGATTATTTTGGTACCCTTACTTAAATATTACTTCCGCTCGCGTTTATTGATTTCTTTAAGATTTGGCCGGAGGTAACTTCAGTTACTGGCCATCACGATACTTAACCCTTGGGTACGGGGAGTGGGTCGTGACAAGTAAATAACCATAACCACGGTAATTTGGTAAACCAATCATTTAAGTGGCGTAAACTGAAATACAGAAATTATGTAAGTAAATAACCATAACCACGGTACAGAACAAAACGGAACAGAGGTCACAGGAGTGACAGCCAGAACAGAGGTACGGATTCAAGAGATGGCTCGTACGGATTCTAGAGGTGGCTCCCACAATAGTGTAGCACTTAACTCCACACAGCACTTTGGTCCGCACAGAACAGAGGTACGGATTCAAGAGGTGGCTCGTACGGATTCTAGAGGTGGCTCCCACAATAGTGTAGCACTAATCTCCGCACAGTACTTTGCTCCGCACAGAACATAGGTCAATGGATCCATGACAAATAGAGAACCACAAAGTGGTCAAACAGAGGCCAATGGTTATTTAAGTCCCCCAAGACGTGGGACTCCCGTGGTGATACTTTCAAAACATAATTGTTTATAAAAATATAGTCAAATATTCTTTAAAATATAAACAAACATATCCATGAGTTTCATTTTGACAAATAAGGTTTAGAAATTAAACCACGTAACTGAAATATTTATATAATTTATAATAGTTTATAAAATATAACTTGTATAAAATAAATATGGTAAGTCAAAATATACATAAAATATATAAGGGTAACTCAAGGTATAATATAACTCACCTTAACTTTAATACGTTGCTCTTTCTTTCCACTATCAAAGACCATCTCAACTTCCATTATTTTTTCTTCCTCTCTTTTCTTTCTTTCTCTCTTTTCTTTCTTATTTCTTTTTCTTCTCCAGGTGTGACATGCCTCCCTTTTTTTATAGAGGATCAGGCGCATACGTGGCAGATTCAATAATAAATTCACAAATTCGTTCTTATCGTATATAAATATTTAAGATAATTACACTTTGATCTAATATTTTAATATAATTATATAAATTAATTAATTCTTAATTAAATTATATTTTATCATGTACTAATAGAAAATTAATTATTTATTTTATTACCACACCCATTATTATTATTATTTATTTATACTTTGACCCCTAAAATCTTAATAATTATATTATTTTACAAAATTACCCATAATAATATATAATAAATTATATATTTTCCTAACTGTAATCAAATAATATTAGTATAAATTTTACAAAATAATTAAAAGTCTGAATTGTTACAAATTTGATGCCCAAGACAACTGCCTTGGTTGCCTCACTTCAAGATCGACCCTACTAAAGAGACAATTTGGTGCGACTCATTTGAGCTGCATATGACTTCGTGTTTTTTTTAATTCAAAATGTCTAAGTGAGACTGTTTGAATCAACTTAAGTTTATAGTTTATTAGATAAAAACAGTTGAAAAAAAATAATTATCTATACATTAAGAAAATGATATTTATGTCTTAGTGAGACTGTTTGAATCAACTTATGTTTATAATTTATTGAAAAAAAATAATTGAAAAAAATTAATTATCTATAAATTAAGAAAATGGTATTTTCAATTTATACTTTTTTTATTATTAATTTTTAACTTAAAATAAAATGTACCAAACATGCTCCAAGTGCCAAATAGATTCTTGAATTCTGACCCACTATTGATAACATTATTGTATTCTTATTGTTTAGCAAATAAAAGAGCAACAAAATGCATGAGAGAAAATGGGCTCTTTAACTGAAAAGAAACAAACCTTTTTTCTGCATTATAAAGGATTTTGGTCTGTTTCAGAAGAAACTTTGAACTGTCTACTCTACAAAGACACAACAAAGGTTTATAGTATAGACTGTATCTGTATGTATAGATTCCATCATTCAATCTTCTTTAAAACACTTTAATTATTGGGGGTTTGTCTTTATTGGGCATTTATATCATGAATTCATACACCAATTTCTAATCGTATAAAATCCTCCGGTGAATTGCCCAGAAAGCAAAAGATGCTCCCCAACTCAACTGTCCATTTATCATAGATTTGGGAGTAAAGACGGAGGTTCGCTGGACACAGAATTTTCACATAACCATTTGGGATAAGGGTTGAGGTTAAAATAATAATAAAAAAATGATTGAGAATACTAAAAGTGGTACTCTAATAGCACCATTAATAATGTGGTAGTGGGCCCTACCCACTGTCTATGCCTTGTTTTTTTTTTGACATTCCAATGCATTAGTGCTATTAGTGATCTTTTTTTCAGTGGTATGAATCAATAATATAGGATAAAATAAGTTATTTTAGTCAAATATAATAAAACGTCACATCTAACTCATAATCATTTCATTTTTTCTCTTACAAAAATCAAGAAAGTCAAAAAAATCTATCTCAAATGAGATTTTTTAGTCACAGATTAAAATAGGTAAAAAATTAAAAAATCAACTTATATCCCAAATAAATCCTAAAATATAGATGTGAGATAAAGAGCGAGACTCACACATATTGGCTTACATTTTGCATACATTGTAGGCGACATGGAGAGCATATATTATAGAAAAATGCCTAACACCCCCAGTGGGGGTCACTGGGGGTGGTCTCCCATTGGTGAAAAATTGTTTTCTATTTTTTTTTTTTTTTGTTTTCCAGCAAATGAGGAGGTGACACCTCACTGGGGGTTGTCAGTGGGGGTCACCCCACTGGGGGTCTATAGCATGGCCCTATATTATATAGGGTAAATTAGACTCACTTATCTAGAAAAAATATAATCAATTCAATATTTTTAATATAATTATACTAATCTATTTGTTGTAAGGCTAAAATAATTGAAACTAATACAGATGAGGATAGAAATTGAAATAAATAAAAATAAATATATATTTTAATAGAAAAGAGGTGATAATATTGTTTTTTTATTTATACGACTAACGAATTACTAATTAAAAATAACCTAATTGTTAAATTAAAATTTTAAGAGAAACCTATGTAATTAATTATACTTTCTTTTTTTTTCAAACCTTTGGAGATGTGAGTATAATTTACCCCATATATATATATATATGTATATAGTACGGGAAGGAAATAAAGAATGTAATAGCTTTTAGCATCTTCATCGAAACTTTTAAAAAAATATATAATATGTCAATTTTTTTTAAGATTTAGGGGGTAAATTGATATATAAATTTGGCATCTCTAAAAAAAAGTATATCACTCAAAATGTCAAATTTATTACTTCCTCCGTTATAAAATATTAGTTCATTTTAGAGAATCTTACTTTTTTTTTTGGTAGTACAATTATTATATTTTAAAAATATTAACTTTTCAAAATTATTTTTTGGTAGTGCAATTATTACATTTCAAAAATATTAATGTTAATGAATTTTAAAAAAATAACAAAATAAGAAATTCATATTATTTTAATCCTTAATTTTTTAAAAAAAATAATAATATTTTGAGATTATAAAAAATAAAATAAAAATCTAATATTTTGAGGCAAAGTAATATATTTTACTTTAACGTTTTCAAATCACATAGAGATTTTGTAAGAATCACTTTCTTAAGGATTTCACATTCGGTCAATTTTTACTTTTGAAAGTATCAAGTAAAATTTGATGTATGTGTTAAAGTGTGTTAAAGTGTCAATTTTACTTTTTTGAAGTGCTTATTACAATTTGAAGTATCACCACTTTTTTTCTTAATCATAGCCACTTGCATCTTGAAAAATTGGCTTCTTTGGCATTAATGGCATATTTTTCAGACATATGATAAGATTTTTGGCTTCATGTCATTGCTCAAAGTTTCTTATCTTTCACATTTTATTGTTAGATAATCTGTGCATCATGTGTAATTTAGGGCTATAAACAAGTTGAGATAAGTTGAATATCAAGTTAGTTATTTAAAATTAATTTATTTATCATTCAAATAAGGTTTAATCAAATTTATTATAATCAATCGAAGTTAAATATCTTGGTAAACATTTCAAATTGAGTGTTTAAATTTGTATGGAAGAAGAGTAATAATAATTCAATACGTGAAGGACTTAACTATTAGCCGTCAATGTAAAATACAACTTCTCATATATTCCACACTACATTTAAGAACCAAACAATGTTTTAACCTAAGCAACACTTTTAAAAATAGCGAGATAATAAAATTGCATGAATATATATCTAATTATGCGACAATACAATTTTTCTTTTCTCCTTAATTTGAAAGATCATAACTTTCAAGGTGATAATGTGGTTAAGTGTCAATAAAATTAAGTTGATGATGGCTTAAATGTGGTGGGGGTGGTGGAAGGCGGCCGGGGATGGAATAGGGGCGGTGGAGTTGAGATGCGGTGGAGGCAATTGCGGAGGAGGGCATTGGTAACACTTGGTGAAAAGCCCAAATGTGTCAATTTGGCGTACGAAGTTTGTCATGCTTGCCCACCCACCGAATCCAAACCCAACCACAAATACCCACACTACCACAAAGACATTGATCGTGTACGCGCCGGCCCACCCGCCCAAGAACCTCGGAGGCTGCTCCACTGCGTTCTGCATCACACGATTAGAATCACACAATCATGACTTTGTGTTTGTACAGCGGCATATAGTTTCTGATGATGGACTCGCATAGTGCATGGAGGAAATCAATCGTACGAATTGATATTCTGTCCAATTGTATCAGCGAGAATCTCGTGCTTTTGAGCTGTATCATAATACTATATGGGCAATGCTAGGGGGCCCGAATTTGGGTGCCCCTAATGGCTCAAATTTCCTTATCAGGTAAAAAAAAAAAAAAAAAAAAAACAAAGTTACCAAAACTGACAATTTGAGCCAATTTGAGCCACAATTTTAGGGACACCAATCATTTTCCATACTAGATATGTGTGTGTGTTATTATATGTGTCCGTTCATTTTTGGTAGATAACAGTTTATATTTGTCTTGCATGCACTAATAATTTGCAACTACCAAATTTATAGGGACAATTGTTTACGTGGGACAGTCAAAAAAAAACACAAAAGGTAAACTACCAATAAATCTTAAAAGTTAGGTTTAATTTTCATCAAGTCTTATGAAAAATAAGTCTTGATAAAATTGTCGCTAAAAATAATTTTTTTATGACAATTTTTTATATATGTCATTAAAAATTGACAATTAGTGACTTTTTTTGTCATGATTTTTATAAATTGTCGTTAAAATTTACAATTAGTGACTTTTTTTATAACAAAATTTTCTCATAGGATCTATTAGACAATAAGTCAACTTATTATGACCTACACGTAAGTACCCCTTTATTTGGGGCACTTTTTCATAAAACTCTTTTCATCTACTTATGTTTCATTTAGTTCACATTATTTTCTTATATTTTAATAAGTCCTATGGGTGACATAGTTACCAAAATACCCCTAATAATATTCACATTTACATTGTGAATATTTCGTGATGTAAATGTTCACACCATTAATGTAAATGTTTACATCGTTAATGTAAATGTTCACATCATCAATGTGAATGTTAACATGTCACTGTGAATATTCACATTGTAAAATATGAATGTTCACATCACAAAATTACTAACCGTTCAAAAAATATTTGTAAGGGTAGAAATGTCTATAAAATACCTTAAATATGAGAATTAGGATTTGGTAGATCAAATATCTAAATAATAGGACTTATTAGAATATAAGAATATCTTATAAACTAATTAAGATACAAACACTTGAAAATAAATTTTCTAATAAATTTCCCCTTTTATTTTGATATTATTATGTTAATGAACTTTATCAAAATTGACATGAGTTACACTAACATTTTTTTTTTCCCACCTTATTAGCAACTCTATATTCTTATCAAAATTTCATTTTAATCTTTATAATTTTACCAAAACTAATTTTGGTTTCCTTATTTTAAATTGTACCTTTTTTTATAAAATATCATGTGAGACGTATGTCAATTTCTGCCAATCTCATTGTCATCAATTAAACGAAATGGTGACATTGAAATTTAATTAAAAATTTCAGAATTGACAGTAAAAAATAAGAGTAGAGGGGTAAAATTGAAATTTTGATAAAATAGAATGATTTCAAGCGTAATTAATCTTAAATTTTGCAAAATTACGAAGACTAGGCTATGGTGTGTGCAGGTGCAGCATATTAGAGTATGTTACCTCACGGGCTGCTGCTGATTTGAAGGTGATCATGTGGGCGAGAGCGGGGATGATGTAAACTGTGAAGCTAACGAGAAGTGATCCAACGGTGGAGTTGATGGGACCAAAGAATGGGAAGATGATAGCTAAGAACCATATGGGGATGACCACAGGCAATCTCACCGCCGCACGCTTGCACATGCTCTTGCACTCGTGCATCCCTATTGCCTTCTCCCACACAAAATATAGGGGTGTGCATGCAAACCCAAATGTAATAAACTGCACAATTAAATCATAATAAATATAAAATAAAATAATTGTTTATTAACTAACATCATTGGAAAGCTCTTTATTTAATTTTTTGGTAGATGGATGTGTATGCATATTTAGAGTTAAAATAGTTTAACTTATATTTACCTTGTTACAAATTTATACAAGATCGGATCGTTGCATAAATAAGAACAACTTTAACATAATATAAAACTCGTTATATTTTTAAGTCAAACTTAAACAAATTATTATTCAATTCGATAAAATTATATCTATTGTAAAAAAATCAAAATAATTGAGCTTAGCTAGTTATGTGCTTGATTAAAATTGATTTGAGCTCGAATTAAAAAAATAAAAATATTTTGCGCCTTGTTAAGGTAAACAAATCAGGGCGAACAACCTACTACTTAGCTCGTTTAACGCCCTTTGCATATGATAAAAATGTAAATTTGGACACAAAATTTTAGATACTATCTAATGCATCATGAATGCATTAGTTTAAGAAAAACTCTACTTATCCAGAAAAATTTATGAAAAAGTGGAGTTGAGATTTAATTGGTGTATCATTTGAAGTCCATGCATAGAGTGATTGTGGATTACACATTGAAAAAAAAAAACATATATATTTGTATTAAGAATATCTAGTTAGGGTTAAACTCACCACACAAACTTTAAAATGACTTGTTTAACATCCAAATTTTAACAACAATGGTATGGATCACGAAAAAAATAATCTCTAAGTCAAAATGACAACGGTTTGGAGACAATTTTCATGAAACACTTATCGTGATATGTAGCATTTTTGAAATTTTAATACAAAAATGTAGATAAAAGAGAGAAGAAAGTAGAGGGGAGTTTGCCTGATGAATGAGCATCAAAATGACAGCCATGTTTTTGAAGGGTGAATTTGGGAGGAGAGCAAAAGCATTGGAGTGGTTGAGAAGCATGTCTCCAAATGCCCAATACACTGCTGCTGCTGATGGAAGTGTTAGTGTGAGCACATACAGGGTAGCCAGCAAGTATATGGCCTTGAACTTTTGTGGCTTCCACATTGCATGCATGATCTCCCTGCCCACCCCACCAACATTTACTTAAATTAACATCTTTAACATTCATATATTTCTATAATAAGTAATAATAATTTTTATTATAAAATTATCTCTGAGTATTATGCAATATTGTTAATGTGATTCTCCATATAAATGAGAAATCACAATACACATTAAGAGTCTGTTTGGCACAATTTTTCTTAAGCTGAAAATAAGAATGTCTCAGTCAATAAAAATTTTCACTACATTATTAGTTTGGAACACCATACTAACAATGAGTTTGTTTGGTGTAACTTATTGTAAGTTAAAAGTTGATAATCAAAAATTAAAAGTCAAAACCATCTACTCTCCATCTTTCGGATAATCAACTTTTTAAACTTATTTAAGTTATTTTTACATAATAAATTATAATAAAAATCATACCAAATAAAAAAAATTAAACTTAAATAAATTGTACCAAATAGTTTCAATATCACGTCGGGCTCTGAGAGTAGTGAAATAATTGAAGTCCATATTTATTAGACAAATGGTCTGTGCCCAATGGGCTTAATTGCTCTCAAGTTCAATAGGCATGGGCTAAAGAGTACCTGGCCTTGGGCTCTTTACTTCCTCTGAAAAGGCCTGTAATGTGAAATTTCAAGAATAATACTATAGGCACTAATCAGTGTACACACTAATGTACCAATTAGTGATGTGATATAATTTTAGAAGTTTTAGATATTTTTAATTTGTATAATAAATATGATCATTAATAATATCATAATACTAATTATATATGTTATCACCAATCCTTGTTATAAAAAGATCTTGCTGCTCTCTTATTGGTGAATGAAATCATTTTAGATTGTGTGTAGTAATTTATTGTAAGATAAAAATTGATAATTAAAAAATAAAAGTTAAAGTTAGATAATTATTTTTTTTTAAATTTATTTAAATTATTTCTATTTATTAAGCTGTAAGTAAAAGTTTGTTCGGACACTAGGTTAATAAAAAATTAGAAGTAAAAATTTAGCTAAACAGCATGACATAGACTCAAGATAAAAATAAATAAAAAATTATAACTAGCTTAAATAAGTTATGCCAAACTACATTTCTATCTAGTTGAGCTTGTGATTTATGTCATAGGTCTTATTTGATAATTTAAATTGTTTATTTACCAAAAAGTTGAATTAATTCAATAATTATAATTATATAATTTCATCATATTTATTTTTAAAAAGTTTGATTGTAAAATTATATATGTACGATTATCAAATCAAATTATTAATTTTTTTTTAATTATCAAACACCATTGCTTCATGAAAAAACGACATCGAAATAATTTTTAAAAATAAAATAAGTTGATCACATTCATTCTCTTTAGGTTGTGTTTGGTTGGAGGATTTGAGGAGAGATTTGAAAAGGAAAAGGGAAAAGTTAGGTGAAATGTGAATAAAATATATCTACATTTTACTTAATTTCACACACCTTTTCTATTTTTCTTTCTAAATTTCTTCCTAAATTTTTTAACCAAAAACAGTATTAGTGTGCGTCAACCCTTATGTGGGGTGAGTACTTCCTATTTGATGAATATTTTAAAATTTTCTTTAGTAGATAGCATTTATTGTGTACTCTCTAAAATTCCTTCATATGTCATGATTATAAGCATTTTATTCCAAAATTGCCCTCTCAGGCGTGGGAGACAAAAAGCCATCCTTTCTAGGGAACCCGTTTATTCTTTTTAAATGTAGAAAGCCAGAACTCTTTCTTTAATCACTTTTGCCTTTGTCATGAGAGAGAGAGAGAGAGAGCGCGCAAGGGGCCACCTCCCCTTGATTATTGAAATTTCGGTGGTGTTACATGTACCAATTAGTATATATACTAGCATATTAATTAGTATTATGATATTATTAATGATCATATTTATTATACAAATTAAAAATATCTAAAACTTCTAAAATTATATCACATCACTAATTGGTACATTAGTGTGTACACTGATTAGTGCCTATAGTATTATTCTTGAAATTTCACATTACAGGCCTTTTCAGAGGAAGTAAAGAGCCCAAGGCCAGGTACTCTTTAGCCCATGCCTATTGAACTTGAGAGCAATTAAGCCCATTGGGCACAGACCATTTGTCTAATAAATATGGACTTCAATTATTTCACTACTCTCAGAGCCCGACGTGATATTGAAACTATTTGGTACAATTTATTTAAGTTTAATTTTTTTTATTTGGTATGATTTTTATTATAATTTATTATGTAAAAATAACTTAAATAAGTTTAAAAAGTTGATTATCCGAAAGATGGAGAGTAGATGGTTTTGACTTTTAATTTTTGATTATCAACTTTTAACTTACAATAAGTTACACCAAACAAACTCATTGTTAGTATGGTGTTCCAAACTAATAATGTAGTGAAAATTTTTATTGACTGAGACATTCTTATTTTCAGCTTAAGAAAAATTGTGCCAAACAGACTCTTAATGTGTATTGTGATTTCTCATTTATATGGAGAATCACATTAACAATATTGCATAATACTCAGAGATAATTTTATAATAAAAATTATTATTACTTATTATAGAAATATATGAATGTTAAAGATGTTAATTTAAGTAAATGTTGGTGGGGTGGGCAGGGAGATCATGCATGCAATGTGGAAGCCACAAAAGTTCAAGGCCATATACTTGCTGGCTACCCTGTATGTGCTCACACTAACACTTCCATCAGCAGCAGCAGTGTATTGGGCATTT
This sequence comes from Camellia granthamiana, assembly GCA_036172215.1. NCBI lineage: Eukaryota > Viridiplantae > Streptophyta > Magnoliopsida > Ericales > Theaceae > Camellia > Camellia granthamiana. The sequence continues at coordinate 5,387,045 of CM069904.1, read as the reverse complement.
GGAGACATGCTTCTCAACCACTCCAATGCTTTTGCTCTCCTCCCAAATTCACCCTTCAAAAACATGGCTGTCATTTTGATGCTCATTCATCAGGCAAACTCCCCTCCAACCAAACACAATCTAAAGAGAATGAATGTGATCAACTTATTTTATTTTTAAAAATTATTTCGATGTCGTTTTTTTCATGAAGCAATGGTGTTTGATAATTAAAAAAAAATTAATAATTTGATTTGATAATCGTACATATATAATTTTACAATCAAACTTTTTAAAAATAAATATGATGAAATTATATAATTATAATTATTGAATTAATTCAACTTTTTGGTAAATAAACAATTTAAATTATCAAATAAGACCTATGACATAAATCACAAGCTCAACTAGATAGAAATGTAGTTTGGCATAACTTATTTAAGCTAGTTATAATTTTTTATTTATTTTTATCTTGAGTCTATGTCATGCTGTTTAGCTAAATTTTTACTTCTAATTTTTTATTAACCTAGTGTCCGAACAAACTTTTACTTACAGCTTAATAAATAGAAATAATTTAAATAAATTTAAAAAAAAATAATTATCTAACTTTAACTTTTATTTTTTAATTATCAATTTTTATCTTACAATAAATTACTACACACAATCTAAAATGATTTCATTCACCAATAAGAGAGCAGCAAGATCTTTTTATAACAAGGATTGGTGATAACATTATATGAACAGGGAATAATAAAGCTTTTGAATAAAGTTGATAGCTAGATCTCATAATGGTCAGGCGACCAAGCCCAGGTCACGTACACACGAGCCAAGGTTAAGTCATTTTCAACAATGACCTCAATGTGTTTTTACTGTTTTACCCATGCTCAAATCAAGTTTTTTCACATCGAAAAGCGTGGGGACAATATGAGGGGGTTGAACGCTAATAAAAACGTAAAAGACACGCATGTAATGCAAATATATAATAGATTCTGACGTTATCTTTGTCTTACACAGTAACAGCATGTCCCCCGAATGTGTAGAGAATGTTTGTGGCCCCTGTGAAGTATAGTACCACCTTGCTTGGTCCTGAATGTTTCACTCCCTCCATCTATCACCAAATTATCCAAATACATACAAATTAAATTAAGTTTTTAATTTATTTAGAGACCTCAAAATATCATTTTTAAATTTATTTTTAATAATACTGGCAGCTACATGTCAATTATTGATTATTTTAAGAATTAATCAATTAATACTTAATTCCTTGTCATCTCAGTATAGATACATTTGAAAATAATATTTTAAGATTATTTAACATTACTTTGAACTTAAGCAACTTTAATTTTTATCAGTGTTTCACTTGTTAAAAACTCTTAATTATATATTTAAAACTAGTTAATTTTCTAAACTTGATTTTATAAATTTATAAAGTCCTGTGAATTTATGGATTAAATACACTTTATTCTATCAACTTTCTTTCTCAATTTTAAAATCGTACACTTAGACCTCTCAGGTATAAAAAGTCTTCAATTTCTGGAAGATATTTAGTAATAATTGAGAGATTAAAGTGTAATTAATCCTAAAATTATATTTAAAAAAATTCAAACTACATACTCAAACTTAAACAACTCAACTTGAATCAAACTCATTTATCACCCTACATATATTTATCTACTACTATGAAAAATGATTTCCAAATTAAATATATATATATATATACAGAAAAACCCCACTAAAATAATGTGATAGTAACATTTTTAAAATAATTATAAATTTTGATTTGATTTTTTATTTAAAATAAAGAGATACAGTTATGTCACATTATTCTTTATAAATTTTCTATAAGCAAAAGTGGGAGTAATTATTCAGGAGGCAATGCCACAACATCTCAGCCATCCAGTTGAGATTGATTTTTCCTAAAAAGGGTTGAAAGGACATACCTGTCCATGGAGGAGAGAAGCAATGGTGAGGTACCAAGCAGTGTAAGTGGTCATTACCAAGCCAAGAAAGGACCATATTCTGTAGTTGTGAAATGAAGGAATGAAGACAGTAGTAGCACAGCAAGCTCCAAATATGTATGTCCAAGTCCTCTTGTCCAGATTATCATTTATGTAATAGATGTTGCTGCATTTATATATATATATATATATAAAATGGTCAGTGAGTCAGTGGCTGCTTTGCTTCTTTAATTCTTTTGTTTATTAATTATTTGTAATAGAGTCATTAAAAATGAGAGTGAAGATAGAGAAAGAGCCAAAGACATTTGGTAAGTTATAGGTATTACCTTGCACAAGCTATGAGTTGAATCACAGATCCAAACAGAAGAAAAGTGCAGTTGAATGCCAAACCCACGTTCCTCCAGTGTTTTCCAAGTAGACCATCAAGAACTTCAAACCACTTTATTCATAAAGTAATGCAAAAAAACCAAAAGCAGCCCACATGAGTGTTGGATTTATTATATGTTCTTTGCATGTTAAGTCATTGGATTCTCTATTTTAAATCTTTATGTTCTTCTATTTGAAATTTTGAATACACTTTTAGTCATACCATTGGTATTTCACAAACGACTTTTAAATTGGAGCCTAAAGAGAAAAACCCGTGAGGTAGGCTATTGGACTAAGTCATATAACATACAATACTTTCATATGGGGGTGGACTTCACGTCTAACATGGTACTAGCGGTAGGGTCGTGCCTAGACTCTGGTGAGATATTGGCATTTTCGCATTAATAGGGGATATTCAAGATAGACTTATAAGACGGCATTTTCATATTAATTGGGGACGTTAAGATAGACTTATAAGATGACTTATAAGATAACACAAGACATATCTATTGTGGAGACACCTTTTGAATTAGTGCCCGAAAGGATAAACTGTAAGATTCGCTATTGAGTTGAGTCATAATAGACAATCCACTTATTTGGGAGTTACATGTGTAACATGTAACACATCTAGTCATATGACTATGTTTTGAGATTCCAACCATATTATGTTCCAAACATATATTGGAACAAATAAATTTGGAAATAGAGAATCCATGATGGTGAAACAATGTGTTTTTTTAAAAAAAAACAAATACAAAATTTGGGAGAGTGATAAGGGGTTGTGAATATTGAAGAGACCTGAATGACATGGTTCCTGAAATCAACTTTCTCTCTTTCTTTTCTGGTTCTGTATTCAACATAGAGAATGCTAATGAGGTAGGCTGTCCAACTACCCAACAAGCCATAGAAGAGCTGAAAAAGTATCCCAGAAAGCATCCCAAGCTGAGAAAATGAGTATGGCAATGTCAGCAGAACTTGAGCCACCTGAAACATTCAATCAAACACCCACAAAACAAACCTTAAACCAATTGAAATGTTTGCTTTGATAGAAACAGATCTAGAGCAAGAACTACACATTATGAGAGAGAGAGAGAGACCTGATTTGAAGCACAACTAAACCAGGCATCATAGGCTGAGCCACCATGCCAGAAGAGGTTGGATATCCTGGTTTTGACATCCTTAGGATTCCCTTCAGTCTCCATCTCCACATAATTTCCTACAATCACAGTCTCCACCACCTTATCACTTGCCATCTCTCTCTCTCTCTCTCTAAACTGGTTTTCTTCCTACTGTATGTTCTGCTGTTCTAATGAATGGGTGTATCTCCAACATGCACTAGGGAATAGAGATGAATTGAGCTCATTAGGCTTATAGTGGTATGTATCTATATATATACACAAATTCTTAGGAGACAAATGTAAATGTAAAAAAAAAAAAAAAAAAAAAAAAAAAAAAAAAAAAAAATGTAAATGTAAGAGGGGTCCCCAAATAAATATCATATTTGAATTTTTTTTTTATTGCACATAAATTAAAATGGAAACCAACTTGTAAAAATATAAAACTCGTTTTAAAATAATTGTTTCTAATTTTGTGATTAATTTATGTGTTTTTTAATTTTTCTATTTAGAAATGTAGTAAACTAATTGTGAATTGAAATTTTTTCATATACTTTTCCACACAAGGATGATTCGATAAGAGTTGGGTTTATTTTACATTTTAATTTGAAAGAATTTGAAAGATCCGTTTTGATGATTCGAACTTTTCATTTTATAAGACCCTCAATATATATCATTCATTAAAAAATTAAGTTAGTTTGATAATCATAATTTTTTTTATATTATTATTATTATTGTATTTGTCTCTAAAAAATGAGTAGTTTATTTTTTAAAATATATACTTGTCGTCTATTTTTTAAAAATAAATACAATAAAATGAAAATGTTATAATTATCTAATTGACTTAATTTTTTTTATAAATGATATATACTAAAATCTTTACAAAATAAATAGTTTGAATTATTAAAAACGGGAAAATGATAGTTCCATGGACTCTCAAGTTTTCTTAAATTGAAATGTAAATTTAAGATAAATTCAACCCAATCGATAGAAAGATAAAACTCACGTTATATATAGAATTGTCTCCTTATAATTAATTTATGTCTTTTTAGAATTTTTCATAAACAAAATCTTGAAGATTGGGAAAGCTGTGTTTGAAAGGTTTTAAAATCCACTTTTGGAACTTCAATTCCACTTTACAACTTTGACGAAAACCACTGGCCTTTGTGCCTTTGAAAATTATTATTTTTTGTCAATTTTTTTAATTAATTCTTTTGTTTTTTAGCTAATTATTTAATCAAAAGTATAATTACTCTTAATAATTTTTTAAACAAATAATTATGGGAGCGTGAGTGGCTAATTGGCTTGGCCGCACGAGTGGGTTTCCCCACTTCCAAGGTCTCTCAATTATAATCTTTCTTGATTTCCCTAATCTACCCTTGATTATTGAATTTATTTACTCATATGCCATTGCAACTTGACAGTAGTGCCTTGGGCTATTGTGAACCTCAAATTTGCTTATTGCATTGAGAACAATACCTAGTATTAAATAGCAAGAAGGGGGGACCCTGAACCACTTCTCATTGGACGCTTGTGATTTTTATAACTTGTGCCAGCATTGCGTTAGATTGTCTAAATGATGGACCTAATTAAGACAAGTCTTATAGCTAGACCAAATTAAATTAATACTACTATTAGTTCTAACCGTTTTATCTTTTAAACTAGTGTTATGTTTAGATTATAAATTTGTAGAAGAAAAAATGAAAATAAAAATGAAAAATGAAATAAATTTGAAGTTTGATTTTGAACACTTTTAAGGGTTAGCCAAGTTAACGGTGCCAATCACCTTTGCAAATTTGCAAAGTTTGTTACCTAAAAATCCAATATGGCCTTTATAAAGATCAGAAGGTTATCAATGTTAACCGTTACTTGTAAAAAGTGCATAAAAAATAAAATGTGAGAATATAATTCATACCATACTATATCTTAATTTGAATCATATATTTTACTTGCAGGAAATTTTTTCTATGTTTATAACTTTGTGTTCTCAAACTACGTAATTTATTGTCATTGGACCAAATGAAAAACAAAGAAATCAAAGCAAAAAAGTCAAGTGGGAAAGGTTTTTTTGGGTGAATAACAAGTGGGAAATGTTATTATGGAAAAAGAGTATGGTTCCCCCTCCCTCCCCGGGGACTGCGGGAAGAACAAGGAATTTTGTGGGAGGAGAAAAAGGATAAAATAGAAATAATGCATAGTGATAATAATGCATAGTGATAATATATATTGATAAATTGTTAATTATCATTTCATCTAAAAGTTTAAGCTGTTAGGATGTGAGGTAATTTCAATATTTATATTATATTCTCAATATCTTTTTTACGTGTGGACCAGATTCTTCTCTATAAACGGATCAAACATATGTAAATATTTTTAATAATTTGGGCAAACAGTGAGATCAAACATAATATGTATTATTTACTCTAAAATCATATTAGATTGATATATATATATATATATCAAAAATAAGCGAGACCCCTACTGGAGGTGACCCCCACCATCCCCAGTAAATGTTGATTGGTCTAAAAAAAATTTTTTTTTTTTTTTTTTCTCCTCTTCGCTTTGATCCCCACGTATATGTGGGGTGGTGGGAGTCACCCCAACTGGGGATCTCTATCAATTTTGTATATATATACATACAAAGAGAGAGGGGGTGAGGAGGAGGAGGAGGAGGGTAGTGGTGGAGGAATTATAACAAAGTAGACCGAATGATTGCAGCCAAACGGGCGTGGTCGCTTTTACAATAACAAGAAAGTTGCTTTTTATTATCAGTCACATCACATGGGTGCATTTAGGCTAACAAAGACCCCTTGTGGACTCCAAATTCCATTTCTCACTCAAACCCCAATACCCAAATGTCTTCATTATTCTTGATATATGGACAATCCAATGTAAGTATAATGGAGACAAATAAACATTTGAGAAGCATAATAATGCCCCATCCTTCAAGAGTTTTTAGATTATATCACCATGTGATGCGTCCTTGGTATCAATTATATTTCTTTTGTTCCCTTTTTTATAAATTATTAGAAGGTATAGAGATTCGTATGTGAGTGTGTTTCAAATTTACCGTTATAAATTTGCAATTACAAAGGGTTTGTAGGTGTATTTGAATTTAATAATTTAAATATTAAAAAAAGTTGTAATGTTGATACGAAGTCAAATGTTTGCATTAATATATAAATACAATAATAGAAAGAATAGATATTGGAAAATATTTACTCTCACACCCCTCATATTCTAGAAGGAAAAACAAATTAAGGAGTGAAAAAAAAAAATTGAAAAAGTATATAAGAGAGTAAGATGATTTTGTACAAGCCTCTATATCATGCAAAAGCACAACTCGTTAGAGCCTATCAGTTGATATTTTTGGCCAGACAAAATTCAGACAGGCTAAAGAGTGACTTGTGCTAATTTAGAAAAATAGATCAAGAGTTTAGTATTTTATTAGTGATTACTCGTATCTCTTTTTTCATTCTCCTACTTTCTTTTTTATACAATCGCATGACATCATTTGAGTGTCATTTCATATTAATTATTTTCTGAAAAATGGTTTGACTGTTATTTTGACACTTACAAACCTTTGCCTTCTGTTCGGGATTTTTATTTTTCTTATCTTAACAAGTTTAGTTGGTATATCTTTTTTGACTCACGGTTTTTCAACTGAGGTCTCTCATTTTATAGACCTTTATCCTTTATAACCCACTATCACAATAGCAAAATAATGATACATATGAATAATATTTAAAATAAATTTGGTATACACATTAAATTTGTATCACTTTTTAAGCTAGCTTTTCTGACTTTCAAGCATTGTTGTATATTCCAGAATTCATTCGTTTAAATGTTGCTTCATCATTTAGATTCTCTTCGCCTATACAAGTACAACCAAAGGCTACTACTACTTTCCTTTCAAAAGACAAAAGAAAAAGCAAAGCACTAAAAAGAGTCTCTTAGTGGTCATAATCCTCAATTTGGAATCAATATAAGTTTTTAATTGTAATGTTGGTATTACTTTGTTGTCATACCTTTCTTAATTTTTATTTCCCATGCATAAGATGTTTCATGTCAAATAATATACCACAAGAATTTATTTTTATGTTTTTTTGGGTAGGTAAAGTGGTACCACATGATGCCCAAGAGAGACACCAAGGGATTTTTCAATGAGGTAGATGCAAAGGCCACCATAACGCAAAGTATGAATTATAGGAAACTAATGCACTGATTGGTTCGAAGTAATTCCACAATAATTATTTTCTTAAAAGAAAGTTGTAGGGAGTGAAGTGGTTGAGATGCTCTCTTACTCGGTATAAAGTCAAAGTTCAAGTCTTATCATTGTGAATATAACTTTCCTTCTTCCTATTCCCGTTACTTTTCTGGATTTTTTTATTTTTATTTTTTGTGCGTGACTAGTTTAGAAAAATTTATCGGTGGAGACTAAAAAAATTAGCTAAATTCTATCGAGGGAGACTAGTAATGGTCATAAGTTGTAGATATACAAAAAAAATTTGGGGCAGTAAAGTGTGAAACCTTTTACATTCTCTTTATAGTCTTTGATTGAAATTGGGGGGTGAGGGGTGGATTCCTCGACATCTTCCCCCCAAGTTGGCTTGTAGGATCGGGTCCAAAGGGCCCGGCCTTGGGGGTTCTCGGGTCATGAAAAAAAAAAGTCTACCAAGAAATAATTGCCAAAAATAATATTGCCAGTATGTATATTCACATAGTTAAATCATAAAAAATATTTAAAAAATATATTTCAATATAAAAATATGCATGTCAACTAGAAGTAAACTTGATTGTGGTAATATGTATATTAAATTTTTTTTTTTCTCTGATTTATTTATGTGGTATGTCGATTTAAGAGAAAATAGTTTCTATGAATTCAATTATTAGTGGAGCATGAGGTAAGTATTAGGTTACCAACATCCAAACCTTTAAATAAAATAAAATAAATATATTAGTGTTATATTTACACAGCACTCTCTATTCCTACTACTCTAGAGAACCACCCACCTTTCTTTAATTTGAATATATCAACAGAAGAGCATACTGATCATCTTTAATCTCATGATGATAAACCATGATGAGTTTTGTATCTAACAAAACTAGAATAACCAACAAGTTGCTATCATTGACATTATTATCATTAAAAAACAAAAACACCACTTTTCTAGGTCAATGAGAATGCAAAGCAACATATATTAAATGTGTTAATCATATATTTTCTAACTACTTAATAACAGTGTGTTAGCAGTAAATTTCACACATAAAATTTTTCTACTACATGATTGGTTTGAAAGAGCATATGCAAGTAATATTACATATTGTTATGAGATTATCAAATAATTATCTGTCTACATGAATAATCTCTCGATAAATGAAAAATCACAAAACACGTTAGACAAGTCATTGTTTACTCACTTAACTATCTAACAAAGAGAAGTCAGTATTTTTTCACTCTTAAAATTTTCCATTACATTACTAATTAGTAACATACAAATAATAACAATTTTTGGACTTGAAGTTGAAAAGCTTTGTTATGGTGCAGAGCAACATATTGATGGGTTTTTGGTTGGGCACCACCACACAACATCCACATCCACATCCACATGCTTTGTTTTTGTTTTGTTAACAAGTGATGCATGCTTTCAAGTATTAAGTCGTCATAGAACAGATGGGACCAGAAACATTCCCCTGTGGACTATGTCTCCTTGACTGCATGCTTTCAACTTGATGAATTTTGTTTGTTTTAAAATGATTGGCTCTTAATGCAGTCACATTCTGTACAAAATTTTTGTATGTTTTGTTTTGTTTATATGTATTATTCTAAATCCTTTTACAAAAGTTGAATAGAGCTTTCAGTCATTGTATTAAGTTTTAAACACTTAAAATGAGAAATTTGATTTTTTTTTTTTTTTTTTCAATTGATAAACCTCAAAATAGATTTAATGATGTAGTCCTTGAGATGGGTTCAGTATATTGAATTTGTTTGGTATAACTTTTTAAAAGTTAAAAGTTAATAATAAAAAAAATAAAAAATAAAAAAACATAAAATAAAAATGCACAAAATACTCAGAAAATCATATAATTGAACCGAGTCGAGTTGATTTGATTTTTTCAATTCATTAATTTAGTTCTGAGTCTTAAAATTATCAATCCAAAAGAATTGATAATTTTAGTCCTCGTTTGGCAAATGGCTATTTTAACCAAAAAATCAAAAAGTTACTAAAAAACTAAAAAGCCAACAACCTATATCAAAAAGTCAAAGATTCCCTTCTCTCTCTACTTTTTGCACATCTTTTCATAAAAAGTCAAAAAGTCATCCCAAACATACTAGTTTTTTTTACATCATATTTTAGTAAAGAGTCAAAAAATTACTAAAAAAGCCTATTTCCAAACGAGACCTGAGTCTTTCATTTCTTACCTTCATCCACTATACTACTCCCACACATCCACCAGCTCCAAGGTAACTGTTGCGCATCTTATTAGGTTTAATTCAAGATCCAATTCAATAATTTAAATTATTTATATTTTAAAAGATATTGAGTAAAACATACCTGCAAAAATTATGTCAATCAGATATCATTAGTTCTTTCATCAAATCACATTTGCATTGAGTTTTATATTTCAAATTACATTTATCATTTATTTTTTTAAATACAAATGTGATTTGATGAAAAGGCCATCGATATTCGATTGATGTGATTTTTTACATGTATATTATACTCGATATTTTTTAAAATGTTAACAGTTCAGATTATCGAATTGGACCCTGAAATGGGCCCAAAGGCAGCCCCATTTTGCCGATTTCTCCATTGGAATGTTAAAATGTTCAAGGTTTGTTTATTCTAACTATTTATTGTTAATCAATTCACTTATTTTTAATATCGTAAAACAACAGTTCTAACCGAAATGCATAATTGGTTGGATCCTAAGTCTAAAAATCTAGAATCAGTCATGATTGATTTGATTCTAAGTCCAGTACAAACCCGAACCAAATTGAAATATGCACAACCCTGCTAAAACCCGAACCAAATTGAAATATGCACAACCCTGCTAAAAGTACCCCATCCCTTGGTTCTTTAAATAATCTCATAATTTGTAAACAAAAATTGATTAAAAATTAAAATTTTACAAACAATCCAATAAATTGCACCAAACATGTATTGTGTACAAATTTGACCAAATTCACTCTATCGCAAAAGTTGGAAAATTATTAAAACTATTAATGACTCAATCGTATGAAAATTATTACCTATTTGTTTCCTGTTTTTCGAACCTACTTTGAAAAATTTTAGAGTTACTATTTAGTTGTCCAGAATCTCTGTTTCGAATTATTTTTCAATTTTATTCTTCACGTGTTCTCAATAAATATGAGACACCACTACAACTTATTACTCTACTCCTAAACTCTACCTTACTCTCTTTTTTCGAACCTGCCTTGTACCTACATACATAACACAAACATGAAACTAGTGCCATAATACAACCATGAGACTAGTATTGATGCGACATTCTTTCTTTTTTTTGGTTAGATGTATCCTAGAGACAACCCTCTCTCTGCAATTGTAGAGGGAAATTTGAATTACAATAATGTATTTTTTGGAAAACAAAAGCCATCCATTTTTAAAACATAGTTTTCAAATTATTTTTTTGAAAAATAACTTTGAAGTAAAACCAAACATGGTGATTAATTTTCCCAAATTATATGGGTATGCAACCTGAAAGTGACCACGTGTCTGAGAGCTCTCACGAGGAGCCATATATGTCTAATGGAATAATTCTTTTACAAAATTGTTACAAATAAAGTTAAAATTCCTTCTCTATTTTGAGTATCTGAACAGAACATATTACTAACCAATGTCTCGACCATTTGGAAGCATACAAGCTCCAACTTCATCTATAAAAGCAATCCTAATATGTATGGTCTCCACAATCAATGGGTCAGAATGAAACTAGCAGCTCAACCGCCATAAACCCAAAAAACAAAAATGGATGAAATTTCTCTACCCTGAAAAGAAATACATCGTCTCATTCCACCATTACAGTAGTTGGTACATTTTTCTTTCTTCTGAGCTTGACTTGACTTGACTTGACCTGAATATATTAAGGTTCACTCAGGTATCTAACAAATTACGAAGGGGAAGGAAACAGGTCCCCGTGCTTCGAATAAAGATCAGAAACAGCAAGCATTAGTGGCAGTATCTTCATCAAAAACAAGCATGAAAGAAGTACACCCATCTCTGAGGTAACAAGGAACTACAACGGTCACTTCCCAATGGAAGAAGATTTTCTCTACCCCTGCTGCTTTGTCAAAGATAAATGCTCTCAATGTTTCTTTGTTTTTGGTGATGCGAAATATTTAACATCAGATCCAGAAAAACCACAAGGTATATTTGTAGTCAAGGCACAACCAGTGTGTGCAGATACAAAGCGATTAATAGCTTGTTAAGGTTGAGATCTTTCCCGCATTTTTGCTCTTGCAAAAAACACTCCTGCCAGCAGACCTACAAAATGCAGTCGGAGCTCGCTCATGGCCATTGGGATTTCAAAAAGAAAGTACATTCTTGGGAAAAAATAAATAAAGAAGCCATATCCATTGCCAAAGCAAGGGGAGGGTATTGGCTAAACAAGTGTTGCTAATTAATAAGTTCTTTGAGAAAAAACCTCCCATACTTTGGTAATAGCTGCTGCCAAAAACAAAATGGAGAAAGCCTTACCAAAGAGTATGCTTGTAGCATTCTCTAGATTTGTAGGGACATTGAACAGAAGGATACCGGCAATAGAGAGGGGAATTTTATTCAGTGACCCAACAAGGCTGCAGACGAGGAAGGATTGCCAAGAAACATAAGTATTTCAATCATTAGATCTGTGCAAAAATAAAAAACAGTATCCAATAAAATAATGTACTAGCAATTATTGTTGCATATCCAACATAAACTGAGCCCAGGCTCTAGGGCACCAAAATGAGATACACTAGAGCCTCAGATAAAAACTTAAGATTAGTCACCAGTAAGGTTTAAATTGCAGTTTGGCATCTGACATCACAAAAAAACCTAAGGTCCATAAACATGCTGGATCAGTCTGCCTCAACCCTACCCAACTTTAACCATCAACCGACCTCAAATTTATACTTCGTCAACCAGAACCAGTGCAATCAAACAACAATTTGAGGGACAATGATAAAAAAACTGATTTATAATTAAGATCGCACCAAGTTGCATGGCTTGAACATAAACACACAAGCTGCTCGCAATGTTTATATATTTCTGCATGTCTTTAGCCTTACCTGTATGTAGTGGCCCCTGTTTGATGAAGAAACCACATTGAAGTGAAGCTGATTGCTAGGCCCAAAAATCCACTTAGCGTCATCACCAACCAAAAGGTGGGAATCCTTAAAAGTGGTCTGCCATTTATTGGGGGAAAAAAAAGGGGGGGGTCAATAAAACAAATAGAAAATTGAAACATGACTAAACACAATAAATGGAGACTTTAAGCAGAAACTCCAACTAATAAAACAAATAAATACTTGGGGAAATTTTTTATAGTGAGATATTCCAACAAGAGTCCAGGCAAACTGAGTACAGTCAGATAAGTTGGCAGTAGAAGATGCAGAAAAAGCAGTGTGCAGTGTCTGAACAAGTTCAACTAGTTCACTAGTCTATGTAGTGAGGAATTCAGAAGGAGAAGCCACATGTCCAGACGGGGTGGAAGTCAACTGTCACACAATTTGGTTTACCATACTTTTACTAACAACATGGCTTAGTATGAATAGTGGCACAACAATGATCACACTTCCTATAACCACATCCACTCAAACTACCACCACAAGAACCACCTCCACAAGAACCATCATGAGATCCACTACCACAAGAACAACCTCTACAAGAACCACCATAAGAACCACGGTTACAATAGCCACCATGAAAACTACCACGATAATTACCCCAGCCTCCACAACAAGAAACTAAGGCAGAAGAGGGAATAGACACGGTACTCAAGCAGAGTGAAATGCTTCCCTTGAAAGAAGCACAAGTGAAACAATACCAGGAAGCCTTCAGGGATCTGGTCCTATTTTGTACCAACTGCAAATCTAAATCTAATCCAAAGAGCAATGATGCAATCATATAAACCCCACAAATTTTTGAAAGTGCTGCAATACTCAGACAATAGTTATCCAGATTGCTTAGTAGTAAAATTCTGATTATACAAATTATACGCCCAAGACTCACAAAGCTCAACTATAGTAGCAATATGGGGTTCCGGTCTGTGTAAAGCCACAAATGAATCATCATTCCACCAATCACCATGTGTAAAATTCCCTTGTGGACGAGGAAGCTTCATAATTAATTTTGATCTCTTTTTCCCCATGTAAAAATACTTCAGCATGTGCCCAAGCCAAATACTTCAGGCTATTCAATTTCTTTGTGGTAATCAATCTAGGCAAATCATCATCCTTAAGCGACAAAAGGATTTCCTCAGCCATATCATATCAAACCAAAGCAAGAAGCAACTAAAGAAAGAAAAAAAAAATAGCAAATTCAAAAAAATCCAGCCAAAATACAATATGGATCAAAAACCAAGGTGCAAAATAATCAAAATAAAGGCTAGGTCACAGTTTGTTACAAAGCCAAACCACTTCCAATGAACTGCCCCCCGACTACCATTTAGCCAAAATGCACTTCTAAATGACCTAACAACAATGAACCTCAACCTAGGTTTCAGACCACTATTTGGGCACCAATAATAGGTGTTCCAATAGTCACAATCAAGCAACAATGTGTCAAAACACAGATGAACCAAGGCACCAAAATATTACCAAACCAGATGAACGAAGGGACCAAGAATCAGAACAAACTAGATGAAATACACCAAAATAATGCCAAACTAGTGGAGAATCGAAGAAATAAGAGGCCCTTGCAAGCTCAAATAATAGGGCCGAACATTGTATCTTCAAAAAAATAGGTTCAAAACCAATCCCTAAAATAGCTCAAGATCGTACCTCCATTAGGTCAATCAGCACCCATAGAAGTTGTTCCAACCATCGCAAAACTCATCGAAAAAAAGGGGAAAAAAGATGCAAAAATCATTCAAAAATAGTAAAGCACATCAAATGGCTTCAAAAAAAGCAAACAAACAAACAAACAAACAAACAAACAAACAAAAATCACCACAATCACTAGGAGATCAAGATGAATCAAACCATATAGTTTCCCATAATATTTTTGGAATTCTTAAAGGTAGATGATACCACTAGAAAAGGCCTCATTGATGAAATCATAAATGTATTAAAAAATCTTGAACTTGATATTAATGATGTATATAAGATTATGATAATGGGTCTAATATGAAAGGAAAACAATGACGGACCCGGAAAAGACTTCTACATATAAATTCTAAAGCATTTTACACACCGTGTGGTTGTCATAAAATCTTAATCTAGTACTGTGATATGGTCTTTTTTTATTAAAGCTGTAACTTTTTTTTTGGAATAGCACAACATATATATTCATTATTTTTGTCTTCTACAAAGCGATGAAAAAATTTATAAGATAATGTACCAAGTTTAACTATTAAGGCATTGTCACAAAGTGTTGTAATTAAAGTATTTGTTGTCAAGTCAGTTAGTAAGAATTTGCAATCAAAAGCTATACATATTGAAGTTGTTATAGACCAATTAAAAGGTCTTATTTCTTTTTCACAAAATTATAGAGAACATGGATTTACATATGTTATGATTTCATCTAAAGATATTGCAGCTCAAATAAATAGAACCCGTATTTCATGAAAAACATATAATTCTTAGAAAGCAAGCAATCAAAATCTGTTGAAGAACCTTTTAGGTTTGATTATTTGTTATATATAGTACATCAAACTATTTCATCAATTCAGAATAGGTTTGAACATTTTCAAAAGCACAGAAATATTTTTGACTTTCTATTTAACTCTAACAAATTAAAATCACTTGATGATGATGCTTTGAAAAAATATTGTCTTAACCTTGCATGTGTTTTGAAAAATAATATTTCTTCTAATATTGATGGTTTAGATTTGTTGGCAAAATTAAAAGTTTTAACAGAAATTTTACAAGCAGAAGAAAACAATACAGTTGATGTATTAAATTATATAAAAAGATTAGATTCTTTTCCAAATGCATGCATTACTTATAGATTCTTATTAACAATAGCTTCGGCATAAATAAGTTTTTCAAAATAAAAAATGACAAAAATGTACACAAGAATGACTGTCACAAAAAAAAGATTAAAATATAACTTAAATAGTAATTTTGCATCTCAAAAAGAAAAACAAATAAATAAATATTTTATAATATAAAAATATAACTAGGTTGGGCACATACTTATAGTGAAACAATAAAAAATGACAATAGCACCCTCAATATAACATAAGAACAATAACACGAACACTCAAATTAATCTGTGAATAATAAAACTTTCTTATGTTTGGCTGTGTTTTTTTTTTTTTTTTGGAAGAGAACTTGATATTAAAACTTTGCAAGTTTCATTTAGTTTTCTCCTTGTTTAAACAGTGAATAATAAAGAGATAATATAAGCATGACAAATGTTCACAAGCAACGACTCTCATCATGTTTGGAAGCAAATAGTAATTATAAATGAAAGGCAAGCAATTCTTATATTTGCAACTTGCAAGTAAAAACTTTGTTTACTAATTGTGTATGTGCTGAGAAAAGTTTTCTTAAATTATTATATTTGTAATACATTTGAAAAACATGTGCTAGAGAATTGAATGCCTAAATGGCTGAATCAAAATCCATGACTTGCCCTATGGTTGAACTTGTGACCACATCAATCATAAAATGTTCAAGAACAGGAACAATAAATAACATAGAGCAGCCTCAGGATGCAGAGCAAATGGAGGATGTTCCAATGAGAAAAAAATCACATTCTAGCAAGGCAGCGAAAATGTTGCTTGTGACAACAATGATGGGATTCATGGGAATGATGATGATGTTGCTGAAGAGAACATTGGTGGTGGTGACAATTATGATGATTGATTTGTGCCTATATACATTATTTTGCATTATATATCTATAACATAATTACTACTAAATTGTGTAGACTGGACTTGGCA
This sequence comes from Camellia granthamiana, assembly GCA_036172215.1. Taxonomy (NCBI): domain Eukaryota; kingdom Viridiplantae; phylum Streptophyta; class Magnoliopsida; order Ericales; family Theaceae; genus Camellia; species Camellia granthamiana. Next base: position 5,370,520 of record CM069904.1, on the reverse strand, counting down.
TCCCTGCATTGATCTTTCAAACCATGTTAAATTGTGTTGGAGTTCTGTGTTTCAGCAACCAATACAGCAAAATTTAAACCTTAAGTAGCACATCCTTGTGTTGTGACAACAATGAGAACTATCGAGAGTTGCACATTCATAACGATTTCTAAGTATCATTTGACAAGCCAGATTAAAGTAAATACCAATAAAAAGAAAAGAAGAATAAAAGTATTCTTCTAATTCAGTATTCAAAGGAAAACAAGGATAGTCTGCATTTTATACATTAAGCATGGTATTAGAATTCGTTTCCCTATTAATTCTAGCGTTTATATGTTAATGGTTAGGTTCATTTAAGTAATTTAAATTTAAATTCACATAAAATAGTAACATCATAACCCAGCATGTCATATCATAAAAACAATTTGTTAATAAATCAACAAAAGATAAATTATAGGAGACTTGATGCCTCACGTTACTTTTCCATGTCATAAAATTAGAATGGAAAAAGAAGAAGAAAACTCACGTTGTAGAAAGATAATCCACCTCATTGAAGACAGCAATAAGTAGAAGTCCCAAGGGCAATGAAAGTGTGTTATTAAGCAAGACCATTGAAAACTCATTCAAGTTTCCAGATTTTGTAACTTGCTTTGCTGTATCCATGATCCTACGCAGCATTAACTGCAACACAAAGATTTGATAATGAATATATATATATATATATCCTTGGCTAAAAGTTAATTATATTTTAAAATTAAAAACATATATGGACAAGGCAAAGGCATATGATAAAGCAGCAAACCATTACACGGGAATTTTTTTTTTCTATCTATTTCATAGGCTGAAATCAAGTAATAATGGTTAGCATGTTTGCTGAATTTTGTGAATTCCTGTGCATCACACAGGTCACTGCTAGTATATATATATATATACGAATGTGAATTTATGGGATACAGAGAGAGGAGTTACTTGGCTTGGGTTGTGATTTTAGTATCTCAACAGTGTAAGAGGGCATAAGGGTAATGTTTAATGATAGTGATAGTGTAAAATGCTGTCTTCCAGTAGTGTAGGATTTCTTTATTCCTGTACATGGCATGTGCTGTTTCATGCATCTTTTTTTTTTGCAAGCTTTCACACTTCAGATTCATTAAACTGTTGTGGACTAAAAGTGTAGAAATGAAGGCGAGGGTTGTGATTTTAGTATCTCAACAGTGTGACAGGGTATAAGGGTAATGTTGAGTGATAGTTTTTTTTTTTGGATAAATAATCAAACTTTATTAGAAAAGCATCAAGATGATGCAAAGAATACAAAGAAAACAGCCCACATTAGGACCAAAACAAGACTAACTAATCAAGTCCTCCACAAAATCTACAAAAGCCAAAACATTAGGATTAACCAAACCCGTAATCCAACTATGCAAAACCATCAACAACCTACTCTCTAACCAAGAAACCGAATGACACACATCCTGAAAAACATGCCTGTTGAGTGATAGTATTAAATGCCGAAGAAGAAGGGTGTAGAAATGAAGGGGAGGGTTGTGATTTTAGTATCTCAGCAGTGTGAGAGGGCATGAGGGTAATGTTGAGTGATAGTGTTACATGCTAAAGAAGAAGAAGAAAAAGAAATGAAGGGGAGGGTTGTGATTATAGTATATCAACAGTGTGAGATGGCATAAGGGTAATGTTGAGTGATAGTGTTATGCTAAAGAAGAAGAAAAAGGTTTTTTTGTACGGGTCACCATCCATGGTGGCCAACCATGGCTGGGTTCGTTCAACCAAGAGTGGCAACTGGAAGAATATGAAGAACGCTGGGGACTCATCTAGTATGATCAAGTCCATGGGTTTACAGAGCACCCTCAAGACTTTCATGCAAACAGGTGATTTTTTACTTTGAAAAAAACCCTTTCACAAGGAAATTATTCATATTGTTATGTAGTTTCCATGTTCATTAGGTTAAGGTGCGCAGACGGGATATATGATATATCTATAACATATAATTCCTTTTAATGGAGAATCAAATTTAACGAGATGAATTATGGCTTAACAAAGTAATTTGAGCATCAAAGGTAAATTATGACCCCAAAAATAAATAAAAGATATTAATTGAAAACCTAGTAAAAAACAAGAGTAAATGAAATACACTAAAAAATAAACAAATAAACAACTCTCAGAGAAGCAAAAATAAATAACATTTTCATTCATGGCTATATATACTAATGAAATCGTCCAAAATAATCCCAATTTTATTGAACTTTGGTAGACATGTCCTGCTGCCCCAGAGCAGTCTTGTGCTCCTAGAAGAATAAATTCTGGGTAATTTTGTTATTCAAATCTCTGGAAAAGAGTAGGAAAGAAGAGAAGACAAAGAAACAATCGAAGAGGAAGAACACTTTGATATCAGATCTGAACAAGACTAAGAACTCTGAAATGGAAGGAACAGAAAATCTATGAAAAAGATTAGAGTAGTTGTGCTTTCTCAATAGCACTTTCCTCCCTTCTATTCTTCACTCCAATCTAGACAAGTTTCACGTCCTTACCAGGTACCTGTTATGTGCAATATTGGCGAAGCCTGTGAGTTACATAACTCTTTCTGGCGCGTTTTTCTCTTAACTCAAAAGCCACTGTTTCCTTGATGTCTAGATCTGGAACTACCCCAGATTCAGGTATTTTCCCTTGGATTTGGATAAGAAAAGAATCACTCAGTGCCTTATGTCGATGATGTCTATAAATTTATCATGCATTCAAAATAATGTATGTCATTTTTCTTCAAAGAATGGTACGAATAAGTAAATACTAGATTAATTTCGCTAGAAGGGATAATCTGTCATTTCCTATACACAGGAATACAAGGGGTATTTTCGTTATTTTGGCATCTGAAAGTATAGACGCAGTAATAAAAAATTTCATTTTTGGGGTTGTCTAATAAATTTTAGCTATTGTGGAACCAACTGCAGAAGTAATTGCAATCCATTAGTTTTCTCTAGAATTTGACTGCATAATATAGGGAATTTGTTATTAAAATAAATTCCACTACAAGGACAGTTCTGTTATTTATCATTTTCTGGCACTATCGGGTACTTAAGTTATTTCAACATCTTTAAAAGTACAGCTGTAGTGTTAAAATAACTAATGTTTGTGTTAGTAAATTTAAGTTACTTTCGAACAAAGTGTGGAAGTAATTGCAATCTGCCAAAAATTTTCAGACTTTGACTGCATGGTTTTGGGAATAGGTAACATTTTTATTTTCATTAGTTTATATCTTGAAAATAGACAACATAATTGCAATCTTCTCAATGTATGGATCAAATATCTGGAAAGGTTAACTTTTTGCAGGAATCTCTTCCTTTGTAGCCATTTAGTTAGATGCTTACTTGCCAAAAGTTCTTACTATTTGCCAGCTGATTTATTCCCAGCAAACCATCTCTAAAATCCGGACATGTCCCAAATTATACACTACTTATTGCAAGTCCATTTAACAATCCAAATTCCCTGATGAAATGACAACGTCTATTACTCAACCACAAGGGATTGACTGAAAAAACATAGTAACAAATACATAAAGCAAGTAGCAAATGAAGAAGAAAAAATCCAAATCAAAATCGAAGTTATAATATCATGTACAGTATCATATAAAAAAAGGTTGATGATAAATGAATCAACAAATGGAAACCACTGTAAGCAACCAAGACACTCACGGAATATGATGCTGTCAAGAAACAATTGGCAAGCTGCCATGCATAGCCAACAGCATGAAAAGATATATCTGTAATTCCTCCAGAGATTGCTGATACAATCTGCACAACAGAAATGCAATATCCCTTCAACCTTCATGAATGGACCTTTCTCATGAATTTAAAAAAGATGTTAATCATATGCTGTTGTAGATAGATTAGCATTTACAGCTTTAGAAGTACAACATGGCTAAGCTTTTAAAAAAACTACTACACACCTATGTTGGTGGTCTTTGAGTAATTTTAGACTTTCAACCTATGGGTTGTTTTGTAGGTCAAGTTGTTTAATTGAATTTAAATAGATTTTAGAAGTCAAAAGTTTAGTAGTTCTATTTTTAGAAAGAGGGTTGCTATATGTTGCCTTTTTATTTCACCAAGCTTTTCACCTCTTATGTGGCTTCCCATATAGCATGATAAGTTTCAAATATAATGAGTCATATATATATATATACACATGGCTTTTAAGGCATGAATACACATAGTAAGTGAAATAAAGAGGTGATTTAAATCTGTTGATAAATAGCATTTCTATTTTAGAAATCCTATTCTTAGTTGGTGAAGTTACCCTAGTATAAATAAAATATGTAATGCCTCTAATTTAAAATATGTTTCTTTTGAGATTGTGTGATGCAATCAAACCCTCAAGAGTGATGCCTAAAAGACCTCTAGGAGTGATTTCCAAGACTACCCTTTCCTTATCATTCTTCCTTTGTTGAATTCTCTCCACTTTAAATCCTATTCTCAAAGCCTAAACTTTTTTTCCATCCTAATTCTCTAACCCTAGATCAATTAAAACAATCTGAAAGTACCAAAAAAACAATGTTCACGGATTCAGTTCACATCACCCAGAAGAGCCCTAAAATTCACTTTCTTTCCCTATTTAATTAAGCCCTAACTAACCCTACTTCCTTCTATACATATTAAAAAATCCTAAACTTTCTACTGGAAATCAGGTTTCAAACCCTTGCATAAACCAACAAATTCCTTTAAACCCTTCAAAGTGCTGTCCTGCATCAAAAATATTTCATTATTTCTCAAAATTGGCATAGGAAACGGCATACAAACTTCATGAGGAAGAAAATAAAAATAAAAAGGATAACAACAATTAAACTGTTAGATAAAAGAAAATGGCATGCCATAAATGCAAGCGACAAACCAACAAGGAGAGTAAAATATTGATTGTGGCTGTTTAAAGCCCCAAATAGTTTTAAAAAAATAATCCTTGTCCCAACAGTAATTCTCCATCAATCAACATACCATTAAGAATAACGCAACCCAGACTCTGTTGTCGTGGTGCTTGTTGAATAGATACATTTCACCAACTGCAGTTATCACATTTGTAACGTTCTTCAAGACTGTGACCATGGCGACATTAATATACTTCAGACTGCAAACAATATGATTATAATTAACTAACTCTGAAAATGAGACTATTCCCATTCCGACTAATAAAGAAGAAAATAAGTTAGGTAAATAAGCACAACACTTGAATATGTCATACATTAAAGTAGTTCTGCAGCCAACTACTAGAGATGAATCAAACAAGACAACACAGTCCACATAGCATAAACAAATAGATGAATGAATGACAGTGTTAAGTAAGACAGCCCAAATTTTTTCATCAGCAAGACAGCCCAAATTGATTCAAGCCACATTGAAAATTGGCATGTTAGATCTCCTATGAATGACCCGCATAATGCACAGTCCTAGTCCTTGATTTGTCTTCCACACATACATAGAAATAGACCTACGAAAGATCTTGACAAGACTTAAAAAAGGAGAGGTTATATCCTGAATGATCATAATCAGACAGTTATTAACTAAATGTGTAAGCAAAAAATGTTAGTTACCCCTTAATCATTTTTGTGTTGGCAATTTCACTCTAAGATTGAGTCTGTTATAAGTTCTTTCTAGGCTTATTTGAGTCTTGAGCATGTTTTGTAGTGAAGCATTATCAAAACAACTTCAGCTTCAAGCCTTGATCATACAAACATACTTATCTTCTGTGAAAAGGCAAAACGCATGCATTGCATTATCATCATTTAGAGAGTTCTTATCTTTATTAGTCAGAAGGGTTGGGTTTATTTTATTTTCTTGAACATAGTTAGCTTAGTTTTGGACTATAGACTAGATTTGCTATTGGCTTGACTTATAGTACCCATAGACTTGGTAAGTGGGCCTTGTGCATTACATGCAATAAGTGGGTAGACAAACACAAACCTATGTGGCATCAACCAATGAAGGAAGAAGTCTGCAACCACAGTAAAGAAGAAGACAAGCAGCAGCAGTAGCAGTAGCAGCAATGAAAAGATGATGAAGAAATAGAGAAGAAAATGCTGAGAAAAAAGACAGAAAGACATGTGTGGCGGTCAGATTTTCTCTTTCAATCAGTCATCCCTGAAATGAGAAAGGATTTATGGTTAAGAAACTTAAATTAAACCCTAGTTCCTTGAAGTGTGTACTCTTGAAGAAATGAAGACCATTTAGCATGCCTTCTATTCAAGTTACTCTGTGAATGTAAATATTTTTAACGCCTCATAATCGGAGTTCAACACAAATTCCCTATGGATAAGGTAGTTCCTCCGATGTTTCGAAGCTTGAACAGTGGCATAAAACTTCAACTCATATGTTGAATACCTAGATTGTGCCTTGTTTACCTTTTCACTAAAATATGCAACAACCGATCTCAAAGACAGCACCTATCCGTACATAGGAGGCATCACAATCAACCACAAAAACCTAGTCAAAATCTGGAAGTACTAAGACTAGAACACTAGTCATTTTGGTCTGCCCAAGTTGAAAGCTTGTCTCAGCTTCTAAGATCAACTGGAAAGAACTCTTCGTAAGCCAACCAGCTATTAGAGTTATCATACTAAAATTCCTAATGAACCATCTATAAAAGGGCGCCAACCCATGAAAGCTTTGGACTTCAATAATTATTGTCTTACAAATAGGCCAGTTTGGATGGCTTCAACTTTTATTGGGTCAATCTTCACAAATCCCCAATGAAAAGAACAGAGAAGGGGAAGGAAACACGGTTGTAGCCTCTACCAAACCCACAGGATTCTCACACCTGAACCTCTTCATCTCAACTAATGTAACCTAGAAAAATCACACAAAAATAAATAAACTGCAGTGTACTTTTTTATTGAAACATGTATATTTTGGATATATTAGAAAATAACTTGGAGATAAAGAAAGAAGTGAGGGGAGAGACCTTAAAGCCAACTAGGGGCCTTGAACCCACAAGGATAATAGAGGACGAAAGAAATGGAGGATAGCCTAGAGTCCGTTAAGGGGACATAAATCCACTAGTAGAAGAACAGAGAAGGAATGAAACATGGTCGCAACCTCTAACAAACTCGCAGGGTTCTCACATTAACCTCTTCACCTCCATTTAAACTATTCCTAGCTTGGAGCAGGTAAGAAACTCCTCCATGTAGTCATTCCTGTATTTATTGCTTTGCCTCAAGTTAGGAAATTTCTTGAAAACAAGCTACTTGTCATTCGGTGTCCGCACCAGCACAAGCAGACATAGAACTATTAAAGAAGAATCTATTTAGATACAAAGATTAGTTCAGCAATAATCAATGAACACTTGCGATATTAAATTAGCAGAGGAAGCAATAATTAATGAACACTTCCCACCTAAACATGCTTGTGATTAGCATCCCAACAAATATAGCGTTCACAGGAAACCAGACCTTAATCAATCTCCATGTGAGTGGTTCAGTTGTTATTACACCAAAAAAACTCAACAAGGACACAACAACCACTGAGACAAGATTCTGCACCCACAGAATGGAACAAGAAACTTGTTAAAATTTGAAAATATATTTTTAAAGTCAATACAATTTAATTGCTGAAATAACAGAAATGCAAAATCTATTAGGAACCAAGTAACAAAGATTAAATGTGAAAAATAACCTGATAGAACATCAAGGATATCCCGGCATTAAAATCATAACTGGAAAGGACATACTTGTTAACCAGTATCATGCTACAAGATGAAATGCAATATGCAAGGCCAGATACCAAGGCCCGGTTGTGTATTTTAACTGTCTTGTTACTTCTTATTGTCTTCTCTTTGCCTTTTTCCAATTTACCATCTTCCACATCAATCTCATCATCGTTATGAGTCTTCATTGCAAAAGATGACCTATGTTCAAACAAAATCAAAATCATTGATGATAATTGAAGTTCAAAACTACATTATAGCATCTATTATCAATGAATTAGAGGAAGAAAAAAAATCACCAATTCGTGAGCCTCGTATGATAAAATACATCATGAGAGAATTTTACTGCTTCCCGTGGATTAGATACACACAAAAGTGGAAAGCAACTTCAGAAGATTGGCATGTATTCACTTTTGATTAAGGAAAACAACTTTTTATAACATTTTTTTTAAAGTAAAAACCAATTTATGGCTTCATCCAAGTCAGACAATAACAGAATTAAACAAAAGCAATAATGCCTTCTTTCAAGGCAAGTCAGTTGTAGAGGGAGCAAGAGCTATCATGCTTACTAGAAAATGGCATAGTTAAAGTGATAGCAAGAGATCTTAAGGATATAATAGTTTTGAAGTGATAAAAGTAAAGAAAACAGTGAGTGTCTCTGGCTCATCTTTGATGCAGTCTACATTAGCCTTCTTTTATTGATGGTTCATGTCGTTCTTTTGTACTCAATTTTTTCATCAATAAAAGTATTTTTGCTGATTATTGAAGTAAAAACTTTAGTAGATATAACAGGCACTCTTTCGCCTCCCTTGCCAATCTATCTTTTTGGTGTCATTATATCTGACAACATCCACATGATTGACCAGCTGGGGTTGTGTGAGGAATGAGGGCGTATCGGGAGCTATCCTCAGAACTGAGGATTGAACAGAAGATTATTATTATACAGCTTGATGAAAAACCTAGAGGGAGCATAGTAGAGATTATAGAGAGGAATAGTGCAAAGTTTCTCGTTGAAGATCAATTTGGGAGGAGTGAGCTGGGCTGTCCAAGCGCTTCAGCAGTTGGGGTCGTGCTACAGAGGAGGATCTTTTTTTAGTAAGTATCATAGCAGCTCTGCTGTTTACTGTTTACAGAAGTATACGAATGATAGGGGTGTCTTTGTTGAGATGTCGAAGTGGGAGGGAGGTGTTAAAAAAGGCAACATCATTCTTCCGGCGGGGTATAATGGTTGTGGGTGGCTAGATATTGCTACAATAATTCGTAAAGTCATTTGCAATGATGCCACGGCAAATTTCAAAGGCATGGAAGTCAGGGCTAACTTCATAGAAGAAATACAGAGCAAGGACACAAAGGAGAGGTTTATGGATAGGAAAACAAGGGCGAACAGAGGTAGAAGGTTTGTTGATTTGTTCACTGCGAATCGGCTGAGTAGTTTAAAGAGTGATTTGGAGAGGGCTGTCGTATGCACAAGATGTGACTTTTCAAGTAGCTGGGATCAAATTGAAAAGAATTTGAGTAAGTATTTAAAGATGACTATTGCTCTACGGCCTTTCCAACTCAATCGTACTTTGTTCTAGGCTAGTAATAGTGAGGAGGCGAGCCTTCTAGGAGCAAAGGGTCTGAGATTCTTTGATAAAGGCGTACCAGCTAGATTGGAGATGTGGTCCGAGGAGATGCATGTTAAAACAGAGGTCATCGTCTCTTATGGAGGGTGGATTGCAGTGTGTGATCTGCCTTTTACCCTTTGGAACGATCAGGTTTTCCAAAACATAGGAGAGAGATGCGGTGGTTTGTTGGAAGTTGATCGAAGAACCATAGCTCTGGATAATCTTTTTGAGGTTAGGTTGAAAGTCAGAGGCTTCGACTCTGGTTTTCTGCCGGCGTTCATGGAGGTGAAGGTGGAAGGACTATCGTCAATGGTGCATTTGAAATCTTTGTCCAAGACAATGCGTCACCAAGTGGAAGCGTGGCCAAAGGTTTTCCGACCAGCATCTTCAGGTGATCCTATCACCGCTGACATGGAAGCTAATGGGGCAGGGAGGACGCATGGAAGCTTGGAAAGAGGAAGTCGAAGGGGCGAAGGAGTTGAAGGGTCTGGGGACAGCTTCGGTGCTGTAGTGGAGGTGGAGGGAAGACCAATAGATAGGGGGATTAAAATGTTATTGACTGGGCCACAGAAGGGGCATGATGGGCCGAGTAAAATTTTGGGCTCAATTGATTTACTAAATGTGGGCCAGGAGATTAATTATCAGAAGCCCATTTCTGTTTTTCCAAGGGATGGGCCATTTTCTAAACAATATAAGAAATATAATGCTGGGCCTCAAAGAAGTGATGAGCTCAATCCAAATGAATTGGGCCCAATAGGTTATATAAATGGGGCTCATATCTTGGAGGAGGGAATCCGAGCTGAATTTCAACCACTGGGAGCTGAAGTTCGACCCGATTTGTTCGATGACGAAGGACGACAACTTGGAGAGACAGAGGTCCAGCGACGGCTGTCGTTTGGGACGAAAGGAGGTGTCGAGGGTGAAGGTGATGGGTATTTACAGAGGGACAGTCATAATCGACTAACGCAGGATGAGATTCAGCTTGGTTTAGCTGATAAGGTGGACGACTCTGTTGAAGGAGAGCAGAGATTAGCGGCGAAAGTGGATGAATGGGTCGATGAAAGGATCGAAGAAGAGAATGATGCTGAATTGTTAAGTCGACAAGTGGATGAAGGATGTTTCGAACCTACTAAAGTGTTGCAAGCCCTGAATATTTATGGGTCTGGGTCTGATGAGAGTTCTGAGTACGATTCTGGTTCAGGCCGTGAAGAAGAAGATCAAGAAGAGTCTGACATTGAGCTTATTAATCTTTTTCCTGAGAAGGACACTGTTGAGGAGGACGAAACTGAGAAGGGTATTGTCAAGGAGGACGAAACTGTGGAGGTCTCTGAAACAATGGATCATGTTAGTGACTATTAATTATGGCTCTACAGAACTGTCATCACAAAGGGGTCACATTGTTATTACTGATTCTTTTTCTCTTGGGGATGGGATAGGGGTTTCTCAGTGTCTTGGTCTCAAGTGTTCTGTCAGGGGAAGGGTTGATAAAGGAGTCACTCCAGATATCTCGGGAGCCATGAGGGACGTTCCTACCATTAACCCTGTGTCCTATAATGCAAATATAACTGTAGGCCAAGTAAATGATGCTCAAGAGGGAGCTTCTGTAATGCATTTGCACAGCAGAGGCTGTGTTTTTAGTAGTTTGAGGGATAGTGATGCAGAGACAAAGCGCTGGTTGATGGAGTTAAGCAAGTATGCGTCATGTCCAATTGAGGAAAATGAAGTACCCCATTTCAAGCATTTGCTTCAAGTTATGGGGCTGTCCCTAGTAAGTTTAAACGGGAAGGGTGATGTTAGTGGAGTGGATAATAGTGTCACTAGGGGGGAGAGTACTAGACGAGGAGGGGTTTCGGTTAGAAAGGGAACCAGGGAGTTAAGGAATTTGGTGAGCACAATTAATTACGACAACAGGCATGTGGAGGTTCGGGGTGACAATGATTATTAATGAAGATTATTAGTTGGAATGTGAGGGGTTTGGGATCCCAGAAGAAGAGGGGGATCATTAGGGGTTTTTTGAAGAAGCATCAACCTGACATAGTCATTTTTCAAGAAACTAAAGTAGAGGTTTGTGATAGGACTTTTATTAAACGTATTTAGGGAGCTAGGCATAAAAGGTGGGCTTTTGTATCATCAGTGGGAAGGTTAGGAGGTATTTTAAGTATCTAGGATGAGAGGGTTATGTCAGAGTGTGAATCAGTAGTTGGTGAGTTTTCACTATCAATTAGGTTTAGGAATCTAGATCTCAGTGAGTGGTGGTTGTCGGGGGTATATGGTCCAAATTGCCCTTCTAGGAGAAAGGATTGGTGAGATGAGTTATATGGCTTATTTGGGTTATATTCTCCTAATTGGTGTTTAGGGGGGAATTTTAATGTGGTTAGGAAGGTTTCGAAAAATCTTAATGGGAACAGAATCAATAGGAGTATGAGAGATTTTTATGGTTGTATTAGAGGGTGCGAGTTGGTTGACCCTCCTCTATTTAATGCTAGATTCACATGGTCTAATTTAAGGGAAAGGCAGGTATGTTGTCAACTGGACAGATTTTTATTTTCTTTGGGGTGGAAGGGGGTTTTCCCCAATGTCAGGCAAGAGGCATTACCAAGACTGGTATCTGATCACTGTCCAGTGATGTTTGAGAGTTGTCCTTTTAGGTGGGTCCGACTCCATTTAGATTTGAGAATATGTGGTCGGAACACCATTCATTTAAAGAGGCCTTTGAGGAGTGGTGGAATACTGCCACATGTCAGGGGTGGGAGGGTTATAGATTCATGAGAAAGTTGAAGGTGATTAAAGAGAATGTGAAACAATGGAATAAGGAGGTTTTCGGGAACTTGGAATCAACTAAATGTCAGGTTTTGCGAAGGATTGAGGAGATAGATACTTTGGAGATGCAAGGGAGTGAGATTGAGGCATTGAGGGGAGAAAGGAGGGAGTTAGGTTTGAAATTGGTAGAGTTGACTCTTAGGGAGCAGATTTTTTGAGCACAAAAAGCAAAGGTGAAATGGCTAAAGGAAGGGGATGTTAGTTCAAAAAATTTTCATAGAATTGCGGATGGGAAAAGGAAGAAGAAGTTCATTAAGCGATTGGAAGTAAGGCCAGATGTAGTGGTAGATAGAGAGGAGCAAATAGTTCAAGGGATTTCTTATTTATATTCTAATTTGTTTTCGGCGGAGGATATTGTTAGGCCTGGGATAGACGGACTTGAGTGGCAGCCTATTGATCAGGAAACTGAGACATGGTTACAGCGACCTTTTGAGGAAAACGAGATTAGGGAAGCAGTTTTTTAGTGTGAAAGGTACAAGGCTCCAGGTCCATACGAGTTTTCCATGGCTGTTTTTCAAGATTGCTAGGAGGTGGTAAGGGGGGGGATTTGGTAAGAGTTTTCATGGAGTTTTACGAGACAGGGGTGGTTAATTTATGTACAAATGCCATTTTTATCTGTTTGATTCCTAAGAGGGATGGAGCCATTAGAATGGGCGAATGTAGACCCATTAGTTTGATTACATCACTCTACAAGATTTTGGATAAGGTATTGTCAAAAAGATTGAGATGTTCTTTAGGGGATACAATTTCTCAGACACAGGGGACTTTTGTGCAAGGTAGACAGATTCTAGATGTGGTTTTGGTGGCAAACGAGGTGGTAGAGGAGTGTCGGAAGTCGGAGAAGGTAGGCATTGTGTTTAAGGTAGATTTTCAGAAAGCGTATGATCATGTAGATTGGCGTTTTTTGGATTTCGTGATGAATAAGAAAGGGTACGGTACGAGATGGAGATCTCAGATTAGGGGTTGTTTGGCATCTTGTAATATGTCGGTGACAGTTAACGGTACGCCAGGGAAGTGTTTTAAGGCCTCACGAGGGTTGAGACAGGGAGACCCTTTATCTCATTTTCTATTCATTTTGGTAGTGGATGTGTTAGGTAGGATGGTTAACAGAGCTAAAGAGGTAAGCCTGTTTGAAGGCTTACAAGTTGGTAGAGATAGAATTAGTGTGTCGCATCTGCAATTTGCGGATGACACTATTTTCTTCTCTACGGGGGACGAGTGCCAAATGGCAAACCTTTTTTTAGTGGTACGGCTCTTTGGGGCGATTTCAGGGCTTAAAGTTAACTTAGAAAAGAGTAGGGTAGCGGGTATTAATGCCGATTCAAGACTGATTCAAAGTGTGGCCGATTTGCTTGGTTGCAAGATTGAGACATTTCCTATGAAGTATTTAGGCCTCCCACTGGGAGGTAACCCAAGAGGTGACATGTTTTGGAATCCAGTGGTGGAAAGGATAGGTAAGAGGTTAGAAGGGTGGAGTAGGGCCTTACTGTCCCGTGGGGGTAGGTGCACTTTGGTTAAGACAGTGCTAAGTGGGATTCCTATTTATTTCATGTCTTTGTTCAAGATTCCGGTTAAGGTAGCAAAATTCATAGAAAAGCTAATGAGGGATTTTCTGTGGGAAGGGAAGGATGAAGGAAGAAAGGATCATTTGGTGAAATGGGAAACGGTGTCATTACCAAAGGAGAAGGGGGGCTTGGCAGTTGGTAATATATTGGCTAGAAATATGGCTTTGTTGGGCAAATGGTTATGGAGATTCCCAATTGAGCATGGTTCATTATGGCATGCAATTATCAAAAGTAAATATGGGTTGCATGTTAATGGTAGGGACTCTCAAGCGGTTTCTAGGGATAATAGGCGTGCTCCGTGGAAGTCTATTTCTCATATTTATCCAATTTGGTCCCAATTCATTTCTGTGAGGGTGGGTAAGGGGGACATGATAAGATTTTGGAAGGATGTTTGGGTGGGTTCTTTGACCTTTGCTAAGTCCTATCCACTTTTGTATAGAGTTTCTCAATCTCATAATTGTTCTGTTGCGTCCGTGGCTGTTTCTTCGTTGGCTCCTTGTTCGTGGAATTTTAATTTTTTCTGTAACCTTCATGATAGGGAAGTTCCCGAATTGATATCTTTATTGTCTAGGCTGGAAAATGTTTCTTTGTCTCGAATTTTGGAGGATCGATGGTTTTGGAATATTCATTCGTCGGGATCTTTTACTTGTAAATCCTTTCTGGACAAAATCATTGATATTCCGCATGTACCTCAATTTTTGTTTCACAAAAGATTTGGAAGGCATACGTACTCCTCTTAAGGTGAAAGTGTTCATGTGGATCTTGGTTCATGGGAGCACTTTGACAAATGATTCATTGCAAAAGAGGAGACCTTCATGGTATCTTAATCCTCAATAGTGCATAATGTGTTGCAAAAGTGGAGAATCTTTAGATCATCTTTTTTTGCATTGTTCGGTGGCAGGGCTTTTGTGGAATAGGGTGTTTGGTTTGGGCAATGTACAGTGGGTGGCTCCTAAAGGAGTTGCTCAAATGCTATTATTTCAAGTTTTTGGAAGGTCAAAGAGAGCTAAAGTTCTTTGGAGTTGTGTAGTCTTTGCAATCTCCTGGGTCATTTGGTTGGAGAGGAATGGGCGTATCTTCAAAGGAGGAACTAGGGATATAGATTATTTATGGGATAGAGTGAGATACTTGGCGTCTTTTTGGGCTTCGGCGAGTCCTGTGTTCCGTGGGATCCCTCTTTTTTTGATTGCTTCATATTAGGTGTCGGTTTGTTTTGTATAGTTTATAGTTGGTGGTCTTTTGTTTTGGTTGTCTTTTTGGATGTATTTTTTTTTTCTTTTTCCTTGTTGAGGATGCCTTATCCTCTCTTCTTTTTGGCCATGAGCCTCAATAAAATTAAACTTTTCTGTTGCTGATCAAAAAACAAAGTAAAGAAAAAAGTACCCTTTGCAAGTTCCAAAAGCAAGCCAATCTATACTTTTTTTTACCTCACATCTATCACTTAAGTGAACAGTCATCTCCATGAGGATCTTTGTCACCTTTCAAAAATTCCATATCCACTTATCTAAATGTACTCAAGTCATTTCTAGCCACTACGGTATCTATTCAATCTTAGGCCTCGTTTGGCAACCGAACATTTTAGCCAAAAAGCCAAAAAGTTACTAAAAAAGCCAATAAGCCTATAAATTTCACCCTACAAACCTATGTACAGTATCTTCACGTGATGTGTGGCAGATGCCATGTAAAAAGACCGTTTTGCCCCCTCCTTGATTTTCTTTATTTCATTTTCACCCCCGCTTTATGTCAAACACTGATGGGAATATTTTCAGAGCTATTATCACAGAGGATGTACTATCTAGAGCTATTCAGCTACATCAAGATGAAAAGGGTCCTTCATTCAACGCCAGAACATAGTAGAAGCTCCGATCTGAAGAGGGTAAAATTGGTATTTAAAAAAATTAAATTGCTAAGGGGGAAAATCTGTAATGAAACTTCAAACCTCAGGGGGAAATGTAGGGTATGTTTGGTTTGAGTTTTAGAGATGAGTTTTAGAAAAAAATTTCCAAAAAATTGTTTGGTTTGAGATTTTTCTCAAAAAATTTCCAAAATCACTTTCTCTCTTTTACACATCAATCAATCACTTTTTCTCTCTTCTCTCTCCTTCTCAATCACTTTTTTTCTCACACACATCTACTCAATTACAACAAAATATCAAATCATCCCAAACTCCCAAACTCCAAAACTACTTTCAAAATATACAACGAAACAAACCAAAAAAATTTCTAAAACAACTCTCCTAAATTTTTTTCAAAAACAACTCTCCCAAAAACAAACCAAACAAGCCCGTAATTTTCAAAAGGTGAAGAGGAAACTGTAATAAACATAAACATCAGGAGGTGTCAGTGTAATTTACCCACAACTTTAAATATGTGCTGCATTACAGTTCTCCAAAAGAAATACAATTTGACCGTTGTGACATGATACCTTCATTTTTAAATATATTGTATTAATATTATTTAAATAATATTACATCACACAAATATATTTTTATATGCTGTATACTCCAAGTGTATTATGCAAAGGAAATTTAAAATAATACTTTTTCACTAATGTGACATATCACTCTTGCAGAAGCCATCAAGTCTGACGCTTGGACAGGTACTAGGACATTTCGGTCATTTTACCCACTTCTCATTATTTACCTTATTTTATTTCACGTCTTTTCATAAAAAGCCAAAAAGTTTATCCCAAACAACTAAGGCTCCGTTTGGTAAGAGTTTCGAATTATAGTTCTACCCATTGATTTGAGTGTGTTGTTTGTTTTGAGCTTTCAAATTATAATTCTACACCTATTTCTCAAAACTCAATTCAAAACATAATCATTACTTTTCAAAACTCATAACCAAACACATAATTCAAAACTCTTTTCAAAACTCAATTCAAATCAATATTTTAATTTTTTAAATATTTTTAAAATATTTTAATTTTGTTAAGATTTTAAATATTTTAATATTTAAATATGCTACGATTTTTTTAATTTTTTAATTTTTTGAATATTTTTAAATATTTTAATTTCAAAATATTACGATTTTAATTTTTTAAAATTTAAAATATTTTATAAAAATAAATTCAAACTCTATTTTATAAAAATATTTTTAAATATTTTAATTTTGTTGTTATGTATTTGATTACGATTTGAGTGTAGAGTTGTGAAAGTAGTATATAATTTCGAGTTATGTGTTTGGTTATGAGTTTTAAAAATAATTTCTTAATTGAGTTTTGTTTTATGTGTTTGGTTACGATTTAAGTGTAGAGTTATTTTTAAATTTAAAATATTAACATTTTAAATTATTTAAATTTTTACGATTTAAATTTTTTGAATATTTATTTTAATTTTTTACTTACTAAATTTTTTAGATTATTTAAATTATTTAAATATTTATGATTTAATTTTTTTTGAATATTTATTTTGAAAAAAAAATTATTTCCTTTGTAGTATTTTCAATTAAAAAATTAATTAATGTTATTTTCTGTTAATAATAAAAAAATTTAATTGAATTTTAAAAAGAGTTTGGTTATGAGTGTTGATCAGAATTTTCAATAGTGTGAAAGTAGTGTATTTTGTTATGAATTATAACAATTTGAATTAAGTTTTGAAAACTCTTTCCAAAACTCATAACCAAACAAATTTTCTTACTTCACATGTCAAATCAAACTTTCAAAACTCAATTCCATACTCAATTTAAAACTTAATTCAACACTCTATTCAAAAACCACAACCAAGCAAATTTTCTACACTCAAATCATAATTCCACAACTCACAAATTCAAAATACAACTCATACTCTCAAATCATATTTACAAAACTCTACCAAACGCAACCTAAGTTTTTTTTCCTCATATTTTAGCCAAAAAGTTACTAAAATAGCCTGTTCCCAAACGATGCCTTAACCTCTTTTCTAACTCTACCTTTTTGTTTCAAAAATAAAAGCAAACAAAAAAATAAAATCAACCTGATATTCAAAAAACTTTCATAGATTTATTTCATTAGCAGGAATGGAACCAACCATCCATATTAGTATAGTCCCTGTTTAGTTCTGCTAGTGACCTGCCAGACCACATCATAATAAAGAAAGCTGCAGAATTCATTGAAAAAAAAAACACACACACACCTCCTTAGAATCAACATTATTGTATATGTTTCAAATGGGTTTCCAATGACCATATTTTCAGGATTAATGCCTCCTTAGAATCAAAAGGTTCAGGTTGTAAATGCCAAATCCCAATGAATGAGGAATCCCTATTATCATGAAAAAAATTTGTAGCAGAGGCAACATAAAAGTATGGAGTGGAACAAACAACAGAGTGACATGGAAACAAATTAAAGAACTGGGAAAAAATAACCAGAACGGCTTAGCAAACAAAGTTGATAGAAAGAGAACAAACAAAGTAGCCAGCTAAGATGCCGCATTAATAGACTTGGACATGCACATTCAATGTGGGTGTGCCTAGAGGTTGAATTCATTAATTCCTCCATTCTTAGGGTTGAAGAAACTGATATTATTGCTTACACACCCCAGGGTTTCATGACGTATTTACCTACCATATACCATACAACATGATAATAGTAGGTATTTGACTCATTTAGGACGTTTCTCTCTCTCTCTCTCTCTCTCTCTCTCTCTCTCTCACACACACACACACACACTCACACATTTATTACCATACAACATGGTAATAGGTATTTCACTCGTTATACTTTCCTCTCGTCTTACATAACCACATAACAAGAAATTGTCAGCTAATCATCAGAACATATTTCATGCCTATATATCCATATCAGTCGTGTTCAAAAAAGGTGCTTCGCTGATTACACAGAGGAAAATCAGCACGGTTTGAGCAAGCCAAGAAGCTAACGGGGCCAACTGGGAATAGAGGTTTAAGAAGATCATGAGAACAAGTCTCAAGGTACGTCTTCCAGAAGTTTGCAGTGATTGGAATCAACAGAATTGGGACTACAATGCTTTCATACTAGCCAAGGGAGTTCGCCTTTTCTAAATGACAAATTCAGCAATTCCTACAAACAAGCCAATAGTGGTGCAAAGGTCCTAAGGAACATGAGTATCTTTTGAAACCAAGTAAACCCACAAAGCTTTCTCAATGAGATTTCAATATCAATCACTTCCAAAGCTTATTGCTTAATAGAAGTTGAAATTAAGTAAAACATGATACTGGAGACTAATAGAGACTTAAACAATTATAGGTTACAAAGTGGGAGCAATAGTGATTACATCTAATAGCTAATTCAGACTTTGAGAGATTAACCCGAAGACCAGACACAGCCTCAAAACACAGCAACACACACCGAAGGTGTCCAATCTGACCAGCGTTCGCATCACAAAAAAACAAGAGCATCATCTGCATAAAAAAGATGGGAGATGACCAAAGAAGATGGTCCAGAACCCCCCTCGAAACCCTGCAACAGACCGCCATGAACTGCCCTTGACAACAAATGCCCCAAAGCCTCCATAACCAATATAAACAGCAATGGGGAAAGAGGATCACCCTGCCGAAGGCCTCTATATGTGGGGAAAAAACCTACTGCAGAGCCATTGACCAACACAGACATCCGCACAGTAGAAATACAAAAATGTATCCACCGCCGCCATCTAGCCCAAAAACCCATCCTCTCCAAGCTGAGTGTGGTAGTGCTACTGAGTCAATGGACCATTTGCTCGTTCACTACCCAGTTACTTACAGGCTCTGGATGCTTATTGTGAGGATTTTTGGTTTGGTTTGGTTTGGTTTGGTTTGGGTGCAACCCGATTCGGTGTTGGCTGTCTTGCAAAGTTAAGCTGGGGGGAGGGTTGGGAGGAGACGTCGGAAAGCGTGACTGATTGCCTCTCACTGTTTAATGTGGCTTATTTGGTTGGAGCGTAACAAGCGTGTATTCCAAGGGGTGTCTCAGTCAATTTCTCGGCTAGAGAGACGGGTTTTGTTGGTGTTATATAGTTGGGTTATGGGATCGGTTGATCCAGATGTTTTACCTTATGTTGATTTCATAGAGGATTTGATAGCTTAGCAGTGTTTCATTGGGGGTTTCAAAATTGTATTATTTGCATCCTCTTGATGCATTTCTAATAAATTTACTTATTTATCAAAAAAAACATAAAAGAAAGTGAAGATGCATATGCAAAGTCGGAAACTAAGAGATGAACTCCATATTATATGATTGAGCCATCAAATCCCCTAGCCTTTCACATCAGAAGGCTGAAATATGAGTATTGATCTCACTTTGCTCAAAGCTTTTCTTTCCCTTCATCGTACCGTTCCATGGACCATTTGCTCGTTCACTACCCAGTTACTTACAGGCTCTGGATGCTTATTGTGAGGATTTTTGGTTTGGTTTGGTTTGGTTTGGTTTGGGTGCAACCCGATTCGGTGTTGGCTGTCTTGCAAAGTTAAGCTGGGGGGAGGGTTGGGAGGAGACGTCGGAAAGTGTGACTGATTGCCTCTCACTGTTTAATGTGGCTTATTTGGTTGGAGCGTAACAAGCGTGTATTCCAAGGGGTGTCTCAGTCGATTTCTCGGCTAGAGAGACGGGTTTTGTTGGTGTTATATAGGCCTCGTTTGGGAAGTGGCTATTTTAGGAGGTTATTTGGCTTTTTAGTTATTTTAGTAAGTTATTTTAGTTTTGTGTTTGGGAAGATGGGAGGCTATTTTAGTTGAGTTGTTGTATTGGAAATTGTGTTGAAATGATGTTTAAATTTAAAATGACTAATTTATCCCTACCTTTTTATTTTTTTAATTAATATAAAGGGGCAAAATGGTAAATTTACTATTGATGTATAGTTCTGCGAATGTTGACAGTGTAGGCTGTGCCTACACTGTCTGCCGCTGCACCTATTTTCTTTTTCTTTTTTTTTTTTTTTTGAAAACTGATGAATAGTTCCGCTTTTTGACTTTTTTTTCGTTTTAGGCTAATATAGCCTCAACCCAAACATGCCAAACAGCGCCATAGTTGGGTTATGGGATCGGTTGATCCAGATGTTTTACCTTATGTTGATTTCATAGAGGATTTGATAGCTTAGTAGTGTTTCATTGGGGGTTTCAAAATTGTATTATTTGCATCCTCTTGATGCATTTCTAATAAATTTACTTATTTATCAAAAAAAACATAAAAGAAAGTGAAGATGCATATGCAAAGTCGGAAACTAAGAGATGAACTCCATATTATATGATTGAGCCATCAAATCCCCTAGCCTGTCACATCAGAAGGCTGAAATATGAGTATTGATCTCACTTTGCTCAAAGCTTTTCTTTCCCTTCATCATACCGTTCCACAAATACTCCAACCAACTTATTTATAAAGATACCTTCAACTCACGAGAAGAATACTCAAATTAAATTAAACTCAAATGCCAAAAACAACAAAATGAAATTCAACTAATGAATCCGCTTCCCTTGGAGGGTGCAGATAGGGAGGGGTAAACCATATTTAGCCAAAAATCTCAAACAACATCCTTGGATGAGAATTATAAACAATATATTTATCTTAGAAGTTAGAAAATAATAATCAAATAAGTAACAACTAAGAGGATGAGAGTAGTGGGAAAACTACGGTTTGCAGTTTACAGATCAAATGGCTCATCATTGGCTTTATCAAGATTTGCATCCTCTGTGTGTGTGCATGTGTGTGTGCATGAGAGAAAGAACTGCTCAAAATAAAGTAACCCAAAATACTTGAGAAGAGAACATGAGCACCCACCAAAAAAACAAGAAGAAGAAGAAGAAATTTTTTTTAAAAATGCATACTTTAGAAGATGCAGATCTTAAATGGGATGTGGTCCTCTATTTTTACACTAGATGGAACAAAAGATTTTCTTCTAGAGTCAGCATCAAACCTCTTGTTCGCTAAATAACTCCCACAAAGCCCTTTTATCAGATATCAAAGATACAGATAAGCAAAATCCTTTTCAAGTCACTTATTATGGAACTTTCATCTCTGGAACAATTTTGAAGACTTTAACATTTACTTCACTTCAAAGGAACTTAGACTCAGCCTCCAGCAACTGACAAAAAAGTACTTATTCTAAACGATCGTAATTTGGGAATTACATATCTTGTCAAAAAATTTAAACTATAAGCATGTCATCACAACTTTTCAACCCAACAAATAGTTAATCTTGTTTCCAAACCCCCTCCCCACTCCCCCAAAAAATAAATTAAATGCAGTGCAGGAAAATAAGTATAAAAAAGAAAAAACTCAAACTGCTATATTAAATTAAAAGAATAAAATAGTCCCAAAAGTCAAACTTTAACATCTGTATCAAATGAAAAGTATTTGAGGGACTTACATTGAACCAGAGGGTCCAAGAAGTGGTTTGACAGTTGGTGTAGAATCAAGGGCAACCATTGATGTAAATCGTGATGGTGAATGAAGTACTTCTTGAACGACTGACTTTCAAAATTTGGTTGATGGCAGACTTCAGGCCATCGAATTGGAGCAGTAACTACTGGATTACCCTATTGGCCACCATGGCCAGACTGGTGAGGAGACTGTCAACGCACTGCAGAGGACCCCAGCTCTCCTACTGCTATTGAGGCGAGAGAAATTGTGAGTATAGAGAAGAATCATGCAACAGTGCAAGAAAAGAACGGGATGCGGTAGACTTAATAGGACTCAATAGAAATTTCAAAAAAAGTAGGACTTATTTCATATTTTCCCCTCTTTTTTCTCCTTAACCTAGCTTCTTAAATACTAGATAGATATATACATGAGACATGAGTACAAAACTATTCATATATCTCAACATGCAAGCAAGCAAGCAAGCAAGCAAACCCACACACACACAGAATCCCAATCTTTCAGTTAAGTTAAATTAAATTGAGAAATTGGGTGATCACAAACGGTACTCTGTTAGATACAGAACCTGATGAAATTGTTTTGAAATGGAAAGAGTTGAACATTGTTTGAGAGAAGCATACCAGCTTGGCCTTCATGAAAAAATGCTCATATCATCAAAAATCATTCTTTCATGGGTTTATGAACATAAGTCATACCCTCTGTACAAAGAAAAATGTTGATGACTTTGCTTGATTACAATTCCAGAAATCTTTCAAATTTTGCATACAAACCAAATTATGTATCACAAACTCACAGTTGCAATAACAGCTAAAAGAATATAAGTAGACATTTGATGATTTCTCTACAATTAGGAACCCTAACAAACTTCTATTAAAGTATAGAGCATAATCCAAACAAGAAACATGGAATCAGAGAAGGAAACAAATTCAAAACCCTAATCAAAACAACATATTTTGATTTAGAGAGAGAAGATCGTCTGTACACTGAACGCCGGCGCTGCTGCCTTCGCTGTGAGCGGTGGAGGAGGAGGAGGAGGGTTTGATGATGGTGCTCCGCCGCCTCCGCCTCCGTCGCCGCTGAACGCCGGTCTTTGTCGTCACCGCTGCCTTCGCTGCGATCGGAGGAGGGTTTCTAGAGTCTGGCCGTGACTCGTGAGTCAAGTAGGGAAACTATCTCCATGGTCAACACCAAACATGGTTAAAACTCAACTTTCAACCCCTTTTTTTTTAATATTTACTCGCATATCACCTGCTATGCACGAATTATATTTATAATTATTTATATATATAAATTGTGATTTTTAAATTTATTTTTTTTTTTTTTTTAAATGTCTTCCTTTTTTTCTTTTTTTATATTATATTAAAATTTAATATTTTAATAATAATTATATGTATTAGACTTTTTAAGAAATTAAATGTCTTTTTTTATTATTATTATATTATATTAAATTTTAATATTTTAATAATAATCATATGTGTTAGACTTTTTAAGAAATTTTTTCTATACTTGTTCTTAATACATTAAAGTGTTATTATGAGGGATAATAATCATATATGTTGAGACTTTTTAAGGAATTCATATGTGTTAGATTTCAAAAAAAAAATTTTATGCTTGTTCTTAATGCATTAAAGTGTTATTATGAGTGTAAGACTTGGGAGTTGGGAGAAGTTAATAAATGCTAAGGTTTTTTTTTTTTAAATCAGGAAATTTAGATTGGGAGATTGGAACTCCCAAAAAACTTGGAGTTAAAAATTCCCTTTTACTTAATATATAATATAGATTTTAGTTCATATTGTTTTTTAATTTTTTTAATATATTTTTAAAAAAATATTAAAAAATTTAACATTTAATCAACCAAGATAAGCCTTATAAGTTATAACAAGCCAGACCATATTGCCTAAGGTGTTTTGTAATCACCGCCACAAATAATTTAACACGTATGCAATTTAACACATACAGGTTAAATAAAACAAGAATAATGTGCAGGACCCCCTTTTTAGGACCCCCTCTTGATTTGATTGGTCACCTTTTTCTTCTTTTCTCTTTTTTTTTCTTTTCCCTCCAATCACCACCCGCCACGTGTCAAAGGGGGGGTGGTGGGGGTGGTGATTTGAGGGGGTGCCAATCACCACTGATAAAACAAAATATTAGAAATTTCAAATAAAATTACCAATTACTTGTGTAAAACTACTGCTAAGTAAGGAATTTAAAATTTTCATAAATCAAATCAGTTTAGTCTAATTCGATAGGTTTGATTTGATTTTTTTAATTCGTGATTCGATTCTGATTTGAAAAATCAAAAAACCAGTCTCTTTGGATCAGTTTTGGATTTAATTCTATGGATTAAAAACGAACCGGACCGTATATAACTTAAGACATATACCTGCCATACATCCTGATGCATACAATCATACCCTCTTATATATAAAACCAAATCAAAATATATATTGTTTCAGTTTTCTCTTCTTCTTTTTTCTATGCTGCTATAACTGTTTTTTAATTATTTAACATAATTTTAATTTTGTAATTGTTATTGCACGACAATGTTTATTTGATAGAGATTTTATACTTATTACGAGTCAAACAATATGTTTATTTATTAGATATTATGTTTGTTTAAGTTAATGGTAGAACAATATGTTTATGTTTCGAAAAATCATGAATAGATTAATATTGAACAATATTTGCTTTGTACTAATTTATTTGATAAATGTTATGTAATTTTTTTGTGAACATATTATGTGAAACCGTAATTCTAAACCGAATCAAACCATATTTAAATTGTTTTGTTCAGATTGGTTCTATAATTTAAATAGATTAATTTAGTTACAATTTTTATGAAACGTAGACAATAAATCGGTCCTGATTTTATCTCAAACCAAACCAATTCGAACAATGCTCGCCCTATTTAGAATCTATATGGATATCATGTGGTGTGAATCCCATTCTAATATTATTTGTATATAATATTTGATAATTCATTCAGAATATCTCGCATTATTGAAAATCAAATTCATATTTGCAACTGAGTGTGAATTTGTTAAAACAACAAAACACACTCTCCCATTAGCTGAATTCCACGGAGTGGTCTTAAAATAAATAAATAAATAAATAAAAATTTATTGTGTAAAATCAAACTAATAAGAGTGTGTTTTGTTTACACTATAAATAAATGACACTGTTGTAATTTTCTTCTCTTTCAACCCACCAACTAATCTATTATTAAACTGTAAATTGTAATGTTAAAAGTTTTAGGGTGAATTATTAATAAATTTTAAAATATGATCTTATGAACTTGTTGGTTTTTTTGACTTTCGAAGGTTATTTTTGTAATTGTGAGCGTGCCAGCAATGATCAATCAGTCCTTACAGAATGTCAATTGCCAACCAATTATCAGACGATTGTATTTTAGTTCTTTCAACCTCAATGAAGAGGACTTTTACTGATGGCTTTGTTTAGGAGAATTACGCAAACAATGATTAGATGAAGAACAGTTGTAGTATTTCATTAAGCAAAATGAAAGACTTACAAAGATCTGAACCAGCCTCGTAGAGGTTTACAGCAACAAGCTACTTAAAAACTACTACTATGAACGAAATGCAGTGCAGGGATTTGAAGTACAGAAATGTAAAAAATAAGAAATGTAAAAACTGTAAAAGAAATAAAGTAGAATAAAGCTGGTTTTCTAGATCTGAGTCTAGGGTTTTTTCTGGGGCTTTCTCTGCCATTTATACTTCTCAAGGATGACCGTTGAACTGCACTTCTAACCGTTGAATCGCTCCTCCATAATTGCTGACCATGTTGCCTTATAGTTAGCCCCACTATGCCATTACCTGTAGTTAGGCTTCCCTCCTGATTTTGAATTTGAATGTGAGTAACCGTTGAAGCCACATCACTTTGCATCTCTTTGCTGATTCAGTGCTACGCAGATCTTGTAAGAACCAATACTAACTGCCACGTGTACGATCACGATCGAAGACTTGAATTGTCTTCTCGTATTACCCTCAACCTACCACATGTTGAACTGTAATTGGCTTTATACAAAATATGTAGCCAACATTACGCCCCACACTAATATACCAAATACTTGGTGATATCAGTGACTCAAGGCATTTTCCTAAGTCTTAAAACGTGCATGGGCTTTTGCATTTCTCAGAAATGCAACTATCATCCATCATTTGCATTAAATTCTCATATAACCCTTGAACACTCCCACTATCTCAGTATTCGAAAAGACTGATACATCTTTTATGGCCAAGCCAATCTTCTCTTCTATTGATCGAGTATACGAGGAGTCATCCGATGATGCTGTTTTTCCTCGAAAGAACCTTCACGCATTGATTAGCCATCTTTACCCACATTCCTATATTCAAGTCATGGAAGCTTTTCCAAACTATCAACCTTTGGACTACGCACTTGCTACTCATAATTCTTTAACCCAAAATTTTGCAAAAATGGACATTGGAAGCTCTTCTTCTAATTCACTATCTTCTGCATGGGATGAGACTGTGGCTTCTTCTTCCTTTGGGGCTTCTGGTTGGAGGAGCTGGTCAAAGCCTAAGGCACGGGAGTTAAGGGAGCGAGTTAATCATCACTTTGTTGAGTTCACTGATCCTCTAGAATTCCCTTCTGATGCTCGAAGTTCGGTGGTCTATTCTTATGTGCCCATCGACCGCCGACGCAGTTTAGAGGACAATCTGCTTGTAGCATGGTACACATCCTCCATGCCTACAAAGATAGTACATGCTACCCGACGCCCAGAAGAGGCACAAGGGTATAACCTATCGTTCTTAGCTCAGAAGGCGAGGATTTGCTCTTCCGACTGACTTGATTGTGTTAATGGCCCCTATAGACGTCCCCGAACGTCCCAGGAGGGAATCCCGTTTTGTTCATTTGGGCTCACTACAGTTCAGGACTCAAAGTTACGGTCCTGTATCTAATCTCACAGAGTGCAATGCAAGACCGATGAATCATCAAAGAGTCTAAATCCGACAAATCGTTTTTGGAAACAGATTTTTTGAAAGAAGTGCCAAACATAGTCTGCTTTCCTAAATACAGAGTTGCCACCTAAATATTTTATTTTGGGAAATTTAGGAAATCCTGACTCGTTGCCTAAGGCCACATGTCCGTCATCACCAAAGTTGCTTCGGCTCGGGAACTTGGGTACGATTGGGAAAGGTCACTTCGTGAGCACCCCCGCTCGCCCGATCAAAGATCGGCCTCTACTAACCATGATATCGAGTTTTGAAAACATTATGTGCTCTTATTCCAGTTATTAGCCTAGATTTACTACGTGATGCGCACAGCATACAAATATAGACCGGATCGCCTGAATTGGAACAAAACATCTCATGCTTGTTTTTTAAAGCGGTTTGCTACTCGTAAGTAGGCTAAAATGTGGATTTGCCACCCTCAGGTGGGCTTAGAAAATATGAGGATTTGCCACTCTCAAGTGGGCTTAAAACTCGCAGTCAATGAATTGTCCCAATTCAAGCAATCTAACCTTCACCCACAGGCATTCAAGCAGTTATATCACATAAGCAAATAGCCTCATGGCAAGCATGCTATCATGGCAGTCACTCACACGCATGCAAGGATGCTAAAGCATAAGTACTTACCGAGTACTCCAAGCCAAAGAAAGAAGCTAATTAGAAAATATGCATGAATTCTAACTATGCTGAAATGCCTAATGCAACACATGCAAAAATGCAATTAAGATAGGCTCGGCTATTCTAAGATGGCATATGATGATGCTACAGCTAACACGTATTCAACTTGAAATTGAAATACAATGCAGTTAGTATGATGCGCCGAGCCCGGTGCATGCAAGACAGATGAATGGATGCAAAACATGCGAGCATAAGTATGCTAATTGAAACATGCCCTAAACTAACCATCATAAGCTGGTAAATAAAAGGGAGAAAGACGTGGGGTTAGAAGATATACATCACACACACGCACATTTATTACACAGTTGCCCTCGCTCGGAGGGTCCGAAAGAATATTACACAACCAAAATAAATAACGAATTATTACACAATACTAATTACTTAACAAATGAATTAGGTAAGCAAAGGAAACTAGCATGCTATGCTACGTGCAATGGACTACCTCAGCTCTGTTCCGAATGATGAAGGATGCATGTATACTCGGGTTGCCTTGTCGGGAAATTCCATCGTGACGCCTCGCTTCGCCTTTGTTTGCAATTGATCTCAGAAACTTGCACAAAGCTCCAAAAGGCTAAAACTCCACCTTGGGAAGGCCACCGACCGTTATTAGCATGGGAGACCACCTGCCGACCACCCTTTGTGGTGGAGACCAAAGAGTGTGGTCGGCCTGCCAGAAAATCTAGTCGGCCGACCAGTTTCCACCTCCGGTTTCTGGTTTTACTGCAACAAAGGTAAGAGAGAGAAAAGGCAATGTATTTTCAACAAATGTGTGCATGACCACTCTCTCCGTCCTTGCACAAGCTCAAGGGAGTGTAGTCCTCGATCCTCGTGCCACCAATCACGCATCTCGATGCATGATGGCCGAGAAGTCGAATTGCACGACTCGATGTGGAATGAATGCACATATAAGCAAATAAAGCTAACAACTCTATCATGGATAGTCAAGAGTGTCGGCGACCGAGAATCGAGGCACGTTTCGTCACTTGGAGTACGAAACGTCCCTCGTTTCCCATGTTCGGACTAAACCCTACTCCAAACACAAAGCAATGAGATGGCATACACAATGCGACTAACATGCAACCTAGCATACGCAATACTATGGGCTAAAATGCCATACACAATGCACGTGACATACCATGGCATACACAATACACTTACGAAGACTATCATGCGCACATGAACTAAATGGCATATACAAATGTAAGATGGACTTACACCAATATAAGTAGACCTCAGCCACACTCACATCAGTGGCCATATGATGGAAATGAAACAACCGAAATACATGCAAACATGCACGGATGCAAATGACCGATCCTAAGACACAACATGCAACTCTAACTAAGCATGGCAAAGGATAAAGTATGGCATGCAAACACACATTTTCCAGCTCTGAAACATAATACAAACATGTCACACAATGCATGCAAGATGGCTCGAATACCGAAACTAATGAAGCGGGTTACACTAGAGGTACACAAAGCAATGTATAAATGGCAAAACCAGCCCCAAACAAACCCTAGGCAGGTCTGAAATAGTGGGAAAATGGCCCAAAATGATGACTCAACATGCAAAGAAACGAAGCTCATGCAATGGTCCGAAAATGAGGCATTTATGCACAACTCTCAAACACGTTTAAAGAGTGGAAATCATGGGAATATGGCATTCATATAAGCTCTGAAATATGATATATAATGACCCCAAAGCATGAAAACACCTCAGTATATGCATGCAATAGACCTCAAATCTCAAAGCTAGTCATGGATATTGAACTACAAGCATGCAAAACAAGCATCATTCGACCATGAGACCCAAAAACAGAGTTAAGGTAGTCCAAAACATGCACAAAATCAGTTTAAGGCATGGCCAAAAAGTGCTAACATGAAGGGCCAAAACAATATGCAACATAGGCTAGTAAGCATGGTTTACACTACGTGTATATGAAACACATGAGGGGCCACCAAACTAGCTAAAAAAAGAAATATGGCATGCCAAAATATGACCAAAAACCCACTGAAACTCAGTCAACACATGTTAGAATGAAGTGTTCCTTGAAAGGCCAATGAGAGGGTTGTTCTACACATGTATGATAGACACCTAAAATGGCAAAAACAACTCTGGACAGAGTTCATGTAGGTCATAAAACTCACAAATAATGGCCTGAAATATGCTCAAGAAGTGTGAAAATATGGGCTCCTTTGAAAGGCCAAGAAAGCTAGTAAACAAAACAAGGGGTGAGAGGGTCACCCCTCTCTGATTTTGATGCTCAAAAACACATAATAACCACTAAAAATCCGCTGGATTTCAGTGATCAAAAGGGCCAACAAAGCTCACAACAAAGGCCCTAATGCATGGCCTAAAACAAGAGGAAATAAAGCATGCAAGGGGATAGATGAACCCCAACAAAAAAATAGTCTTAAACAAACATGTTTAGAAGCTCAAAACAAGACTTTTTTCAGTTTATGACAAGGCCTAAATATGCTTTCAAGATAGGCTAAGAGATTGATCAAAATAATGCTCAAAAGAGGGAAAAATGATTACCCTTGAAGACCAGCAAGAACCAGCAGCCTCTGGACCAAAAATGCAGCCCTCAAACTCTGAAAACAAGCTCCAAGAACCTTAGTTTGATAGTGGAGGGGTTAAGCTAGGAGATGGTATGCAAAAGGGGCCAAGAACCAAGCAACTTAGAGCTCAAGAAGAGAGATATAAAGAGAGATATATTGTTTGCCTTCACCAAAGTTCTGAACCCTTGCAATGGAAGATGACCTCTTCCTTTATAGAGGAGAGGGGCTAAAGCTTCCTCAAGAAGCTTCAAACCAAGCTCAAAGATCCTCCATACACGTGTATGAAGGATCACTTCTGAGGCTTCCAACTGGCACAACTGGCTAACACTCAGTGAGACAAAAAAGCAGGAAGGTGGCCGACCAGTTCAGGTGGTCGGCCGACCACTCCCCCTGGTCGGTCAACCAGGTTCAAAAGGGTTAAGTGGATTTAGGTGGTCGGCAGCCCATATTGGTGGTCTCCCAGGTGAATGCAACTCAGTGGTGGTATGGGAAACCAGAAAATGTGGCCCAAAAGTGAGGGAGACCAACTTCCTGACAAGAAAACCGGCCGACTGGGGAAAGGTGGTCTCCAAGAAGAAAAGGTGGTCTCCCACCCTACTACCACCTTCCTAACAATGAAACTAGGGTCCATGCCAAAAATAAACCCACACCGATGCGAAACGAAGGTTCGAGGGCCAAAACGCGCAGCCGGGGGCCCCGAAAACTGACTATTAAGCACCGGAGGTGGCATATGACCACAAAGGTGGTCTTCCGGGCCACAGTGTCCCTCTAGGGAGAGGGAACAAGGTGTGTGCCAAAAATCGGAGCAAACGGAGAAAGTTAAGCGGTCTCGACCCAAGGCGCACGGCCGACGGCTCCGAAAACCGGAAACTGGTCTCCAAACGGGAATAGTGGCCTACGACTGTGAAACGTAGCCTACGGCCACTGCAAGATGGTCCTCGAGACCTCACCCTCCCTTCTGGAAGAGAAAATAGAGAAAACAAGACCTGGTTTGCAAACCAAGGCAAAGCACAAAAGAGTCCCGAAATCCGGAGGCAAGGCTCTCAGCCGAGACTCTGAAACCTCAGAACGAGCACAATATGCAACATCACCGAGTGCTCAATTGGTGATGTCTGAGTCTTAAGGTCGGTCAAAAATGGGGTGTCTACACCCCCTAGTTTCCTCCTTCTTTTGAAATGGAAGTTTCTATACCTCATCCTCCGTAAAATCCCCGCTAAATAAAGAAACTGAGGCTTACCCTCTCTGCGGACAAGGTTTTTCTCCCCTATAAGCCTCCACCTCCCCCTACTCCAGCTCAGTGAAAGCAAGCCCAACTTCTGCTTGCGGCCTTTTCTCACTTGCCTTTTAATGTTCTTAAAGACGATGTTCCTTTCAAGAACCTTCGATGGGCTTGTGATGTTATAACTCGGGGTCACATTCTCAACTCCATCGCCCAAGCAAAACTCCAAATGTTTTTGGACCAACTCCCGTTGCTTCTTCATTGGCACCGGACTTCTGTGGCCACCACCCAATCTTTGAACCAACTTTCATCCCTTCGAGTTCATACCCAGTACGAAGCAGAGAACCTCATCGAAGAATATGATGACTTCAAGAATAAAGACTCTACGTACTGGGATGACTTGGATATGGATAAGCTGGAATAAGGGTTAAAAAAAACAGCATTCGAAATAAAGGTTGAAGAACTCTTTTATCAAGTAAGAGCACATCAACTTTAGCAGCCAAGCCTGGAGAAAATAGAGGATAGAATAAAAAAGGAACAGAAATTTATTGACCACAGTTGGACCAAATTTCATGATCTTGTTATTTATTCTATTCCTTACTTTTATGAACTCGAATTTGTACCCAAAGAGAGCGTTTTGATGTAATTGCTTTTGTTTCAATACAGCTAAGACCTTTCTCTTTGTTTGGCATGGTTTGACTTTATCTTCGTTTGTCTTTACAAGCAAATTTAGGGCTTCGAACTCAACAATCTTGTCCTTCGAATCTAGATTCAATCGTCTCGCATGAAACACTAAAAAACCAATATGAACTCTCCTAATTCATGATACAGTTGACAACTTTTGCTGATTTAGAATCAGTGCTTCGAATTTAACAATCTTGCCCTTTAAAACTTGTTTTAATCATATCCAACATATGCTCATATGGTTAGTACGATCAATCAGTTTTAAATTGACCATTTTTGCTTCGAACAACAGTCCATACTTTCAAAAATATGGAAGCCCCTCTCAAGGGTTGCACTGTTTTAATTCGAAAGAGCAATCTCTTCTGTATGTTACCAAACCAACTATTGATTTTGATACTTCGAACAACAATTTCCATTCTTAAGGGATCTCAAGTTTTGCTTCGAAGGATTTATTCTCACTAAGAAACCACAAAACAGGTTCTTAATCCTTTCGAAGTAAACAAATATCTAAACACTCTTTCACCATGAGGCATGGAATGTGCTTCGAAGTAAGCTTTCGACATTCAAAGCCGTTTGTCATTTCATTTTGGCGCCAAAAATTGGCTACGAAGCCAAATATTTTATTTCAAAGCTGACATTAGTATTTGAGATGTGTTTTCCTCCAGAAATTATCAATATTGAGGGAAACTCTTCGCATCCGTACTTTTAGTACTTCTTTACGAATTTCCACGATATATTTCCAAGACACAAAGGTTTTAAAACCCTTTTATTTCGTGCTCTGAATTCACTCGTTTGCTCAACACACAAACCCTTCCCCTCTATTAACCCTCTCTTCCTTGCTGCTTGCCACCAATGGATTTTTCTTCTCTGAAAGTACCAACTGGCGATCGTATGAGGCCCACAATGGCTTTGAAGAGATGTATTGAGGAAGAGATCGCCAAATTTATAGCTGATGGGTCAAGTGCCATAAACGGACGTCTCTTTGTTCCTCGCCATAGCGATAAACAAGAATATGTCCTAGGTCCCATCTTTCGGGAAGCTTCCGCTCAACTTCCAGCTTTATACCCTCGTTTAGAGGACCACTTTCTTCTTTATGAAGAGGGGCTCGACTAGGGAAATTAGAGAATGACCCGACCTCACTGTTACTAGCCGACATTGAGGGCTGAGTGGAAGGAATGGTATGATAGAGTTGTGCTTGCAAGAGAATGTGACCTGCAAGAGCTTTGTATTCTCGACGCCTTTCGTCTTTCCAGGTTTATCATTCCTGAAGACCCTTTTTTGATTCTTGCTGCTCTTTGCTTTTGGAATATGGCTTTTAATTTTTTTCAGTTTCGGTGTGGCATGATGGCCCCCACTGTTCTTAATATCTGCTATCTCTTAGGGCTTTTACCACTTGGTACTCCTTTTACACCCAGCTACCCAGACCTTTCTGTTAAGTTTTTCCTTCCACCCTTAAACTCCTCTTACAGTGATTTTGTAAAGGCTGAAAATAAAAGGGAAGGCCCCGTGAGAGATAGAGAACTCTTTTCCTTTATTTTATACTGGTTGTGTAAATTTCTCTTTTGTACATCATCTCAGCGGATCATGCCTGAGTTCGCCCCACTTGCGAAGGCCCTTGTTTTGAAGAAACACATAGCCTTGGCCCTTATCTCTTAGGCCATGTTTATAGAGCTTGCTCCCAATTTTGTGAGAAACCTCTTGATATCAACCAATGAGGTCCCCTTTGGGTGTTCTAACTCTAGCTCTTTGCTTACTTTACTGATTTGCATCCCAAAATGCTGGTTCAGGATCCTAGCACTTATGGGGAAAAATATGCTAGAATTGTTCTTTATCCCGCTTCTTTTGCCTATTACCTCACATTTTTTCATCAACTTCCTATTTCTTCATCTCCCACCTTCTTCTACCCTTTTGATGCCAACAAAGGACCAGCTTGGCTGCAAACATTCTTAGCTGATAAAGAATGTTCCATCCCACCACACAAAGATATGTGAGCTTCCATCTTGTTACCGAGGGAGCTGTTCATTGGTACTTTAAATCCTTAAGCTTATAAGTGTATATCTGCAGTATACTGCACTTCTCAGTTTGCCAGGCAATTTGGGTTTACTCAAGGGATTCCTATTTCACTTTGTAGCCTCTCGAATGTCCATCTTATAGCCAGAGACCTGAGAGTACCCAAATCAAAACTAGAAAAGGCAACATTTAAACTGTTGAAAGATTTGAGTGAATTCAAATTTGTCCTCTGCCTTCCCTCTGGCTTGGTTTTGAAAAGATTTCAAAACTGGTGGACAGCCAATATGGAAGTGTGCCTAACAATACACCCTCATGATTTACTGATAGGGTTAGGAGTGCCTTCTAAGGCTAAACCAACAACAGTCGAGAACATTCCCTCTCTTTCCACAGCTGCCAAGACTGTTCCTGCAGCCTCACCCCCTCCTACTAGAGTTACTAGAGCTGCTTCGAAAAGAGGTAAGTATTTTCAGGTTTCTTTTCTTTTAGACTCTTTTGTTTGTTTCCTTTACATTTATACCTCTTGGTGTAGAGTCTCCACAAGAAGAATCTCCTAAGAGAGCTGAAGCTCTAGCTACTTTCAAAGACAAACATCAGCAGAAAAAGAAAAGGAAGCTAATACTCACTCCTGAAGAGTCTGAATCTCAAATGGAAGAGAGAGAGATTGAGAAAGAGCAATAAGCACCATTACAGAGAAAAAAGAGAAAGAAGATGACTGTCTTTCCTTCTGATTTGGTCGAAGACCCCACTCATGAGGCAGCTGTCAAAGTAGTAGAGAAGGAACTCATTCCTGAAAAGTCTGAATCTCAGATTGAAGAGAGAGAGATTGAGAAAGAGCAGGAAATACCATCACATAGAAAAAAGAGAAAGAAGATGACTGTCTCTCCTTCTGATTTGGTCGAAGACCCCACTCATAAGGCAACTGCCAAAGCAGTAGAGGAGGAACATTCCAAAGAAATAATTGTTTTTCAAAGAGCTGAGAAAAGGCGACAGCAACAATTACTAAGGGATGAAGCAGCTACCACTGATGCAACCCAAATGGAAACAATGAGAAGGCAACACACTGCCAAGCATTATTCCCTCCGTAATTCTCCTGTCATTGCCACCACCTCTAAAACCAGTAATTTTCTCTCATGTCTCCACTTTCTTTTCCCAAATTGTTGATATTGAGACTTAACATTGTTTTGTACCTCTTCCTCTGCAGTGACAACTACTGAGCCTATTCTCCAAATAAGGACTCCCTCAGTTTTAGTTGAAGTTGATCAATTGCAAAACGTGAAGTCTATTCAGATAATACTCCCACTTTCTAGGCCTATATTATCCGTACCGTCCTTGCAGTCAAGTATCCTTATATCTCCTTCTTTTGGCTTAACTCCGTATTTTCCTTATTTATCCTTCAATTCAACTCAATTTGAATCTCTTTCGAATTGTCCGTACTCTCCAGTTCGTGGTCCATTATCTCTGTCTATTTCCAGCCCTTCTTCACTTGACCAACTGGTAGCCAAAACTATAGAGACTGCTAAGGATACTCTACCTTCTTCTCCTATTCCTATGCAGTCCTTTCTTCCCTCCACCAAAGCTCTTTCTGCACTTTCCATGTCAATGGATGAGGTGGACATTTTTTAGGCTAAACTAACTAGTCTTTTTGACATACCTTTTACCTCTCCACTAACTAGAAATGAGACTGAGCCATTAGTTCTAGCTGATTCTCTGCTAGAAATTTTTGAGAGCTTTTCCTCCAGTGGTAAGACTTCCTTGCCTTCGATAGACTTGGACAGCTGTCTGGAGCTGCTGGTATCTTTTTCGAGAATTCCTTTCGAAACCTTACAAAGGCCTATAATTAAAGATGGCTTCCTTTAGTGTTGCAAGGTTGTTAAGCAATCTGGCATGGCTGTCTCAAGTTATTTATCTCAAGCAGCAGCCACCATTGATTTTTACATTAACATTTGTCATGCTGCCAAAGCTGTGGATGAGAAATTGGTGAGGGATCAGAGTTTTGTTTCCAAAGTACATACTGAGGTATCAGAATTGAAGGAATAACATTCTCTGTCTCCCAATTTCAAGCTCAACTATTGAAGAAGAAGGCTTAACTTGAGAAAGAATTATCAGCAGTTAACCAAGCTTTGGATCGGACTACTACCAAGCTGCAAATCACTAATCAAGAGTTAGTTGATCGAAAGCAAGAGATGACTATAGTTATTCAATTGTTTCCATCTCTCAAGAGTAGAACATCTATTGTAAAAGAACAATTTAAACACTGTACTGACTTCTGGCCCAATCTATGGCTACATATATTTGACTCTTTATGAAATAAATCCTTATTTATCATTAAAGTGTTCTCATGTTCTTTTATTTAGCACTTATTCTATTCCTTATGTTTCCCACACGGTTGGATAATAAGGCTTCAAATATCTGTCATTAATCTTTTTAGGATGTACATATCCATTCAAATTTCTTAAATGATATGCTCCAAAAGACAGAACTCTATGAACTTGATATGGTCCTTCCCAGTTAGGTGACCATTTGCCAAACTTATGGCTTTTAATCCCTATTGGGAGTATTGTCTTCCATACCAAATCACCTTCATCAAAGCCAATGTGCTTGACTTTCTTATTATAGTTTTTGGCTGCTTTCTTCTTTTGAAAAAGAATACTATTTAATGTCAGAATCCTAGCTTCACCTATACTCTCTAATTCCAAGCACATACTCTGATGGTATTGCTCAAGATCTAACTGGTCTTGGCATCTCACCCTCAAAGACTTAACATTAATTTTCACAGGCAGCAATGCATCATGCCCATACACTAAGGCATATGGAGTGATTCCTGTACTTGATCTTGGAGAAGTCCTATAAGCCCATAATACATCTAATAATAAGTTATGCCAATCCCTAGGATTGTCTTCCACAACTTTCTGTATCCCTTTTTTCAAAGACTTATTGGATAATTCAGCTTGACCATTGGCTTGTGCATAATAAGGAGTGGAATTAACAAGGCTAATTCCAAACTCTGCCACAAAAGACTTTTCCATTTGCCCATCAAATATAGTCCCATTATCAACAGTTATAGTCTATGGAATACCAAATCTATGGATTAAATCCTTAATGAATACAATGACTTCAGTCTGGTCTATAACCTTGTATGGCTTAGCTTCGACCCAGTTAGTGAAGTAATAAATGGCCACTAAGATGAAGCAATGATACTTCGAAGAGGGTGAGTCTATTTTCCTCATCATATCCATGGCCCATTCTCTAAATGGCCAAGGCTTCATAACTGCATGCAAATCAGTTATGGGCACATGCCTTATTGTGCCATGCTTTTGGCATGCTTGGCAACTTCTTGCATATTCTATGGAGTCTTTAAGGATAGTTGGCCAATAGTAGGAATGCCTTCAAAGCAGCCATCTCATCTTCACACTAGGCTGATGAGTACCACAGATGCCTTCATGGACCTCAGCCATAGCTGTCAATGCTTCATTTGGGCCTAAACATTCCAACAATAACCCATCTCCCCCCCTTTTGTAGAGAATTATTATCATACACTATGTATTGCATAGACTGCAATTTAATTTTTCTACTGGCTTTTGAAGATGGGCCAGCCAAATACTGCATTATTGGATGCCTCTAATTATAACGATCCCGGTTCCTCTTCCTTTGATTGTTGTATTACAGACTTAGGTTCCGTGGAGTTGGTGGTTGTATATCTTGTTGTTATCCTTTAATTCCGTGTGTTTGAGTTTTAGGATGTATTGGCCGTGTTTCGAACAGGTTAGTTGAGCTTTAGTCCCATTCCTTGTTGCCCAGAATTTTGATGGTACGCTCAAGCGGGTCCCTTTGGGCTCGAGCGGATTTTGATTTTTGGTTGTCCGCTCCAGCGGGTCTTCTTGCGCTTGAACGGAGTTTACACACTCTCAGCATTTCGTGCCTCTGCAAAACTTTTGCAGGTGTGTTTTTCACGCTCAAACGGATTTTATTACGCTCGAGCGGGTAGTTCATTGTCTGTAAAAGTACTGGAAGAGGGAAATCTACGCTCGAGCGGGGGTGTTTTGCAGTTGTGTCTTGGCACTCGAGCGGGTATCCTTACGCTCGAGCGAGTCCAATTTTTGTGCTTGACGCTCGAGCGTCCTATTCTCCGCTCGAGCGGGTCATACGTATATCAGTAGACAGCAGCGGGATTACACTTCACTTTTTCATCTCCTTCTTTTTCAAAAACCCCAGATCTGAGCTCCCTCTCTCTCTAAACAACTTCTCTCTAGGGATTGATCTACTTCTAGTGAGTTTCTAACCTAGGCCCTTTGAAAGAAAGATAGAGGGTGTTGAGGGCTTCCTTTTAATCTGAAAAATAGTGGATTTGGAGCACTTTGGATTTTGGTCATCTTCTCCTTGGGGCTTCTAATTTCGAGGTAGGGATTCCTACTTATCTTTACGAGCTTTAACCTAAATGTTGAGTTTTTTGTATAAATGGTTTAATTTGGGAAGTTAGGGTTTGAGATATGTTGTTTTGGAAAGAGGGGTTTTGTTCTTTTGATTCAAACATTTGTGTTTTGGGTCTAAAAAGAAGGTTGTTGATGTTGTTGATAATATTTGGGACCTTTGGGTCAATATTGAGAAAATGGGAAAAATGCCATGTTTGGGTATATTTGGGTCATTAGTGTAATTAATGACAATTGTTATGGAAATGTGGAATTGAGTTGGAAATAATGAAATGGCTCATTATGAGATAAAATGGGGGAGTTTGATTTATTAATCGCTCACTTTGATAATATTGAGATTATAAATCTGTTGAGGCAATTATTATCTGTTTAGAAATAATTACTTTGGGCTATCAGCGGAGGATAGTCTTGATTGTTGTAGACAATGCATGATGATTAGGCAAACTAAAACTAATCAATTGAGTATGCCATCGAATATGGCGGTTGATATAATACATGAATTTTATGTATTGATTTAATTATGTATATGATATACGTTTATATACATTGTGTTGTGTGGGAGGAGATAGGGGATGTACTCCACGGTTTAGGGGAAGATAGGGGATGGACCTCTAAACCGAATATTGTTTGGGAGGAGATAGGGGATGAACTCCATTGATACAGCACCAAAATGTGTATCTATTGAATTACTGATACAGCAAATCTGTGTATCATTTGTGAAGTATGGAAGTGTTTTATGTGTTGTCGATACAGCAAATATGTGTATCTGTTGTGAAGTATGGAAGTGTTCTTACGTGTTATTGATACAACAAACATGTGTATCTGTTGTGAGTATAGAAGTATTGTTGATATGAGTTATAGTCTCATTAAATTATTGGCCAGGTTCTGAGCCTTATTTATAAATTGAGAACTGATAAGTAATGGAAAATGGAAGGAAACATGGACAGATGTGTCATGTAATTAAAATGAGTTATGAATTGATTTATGTGAGTTAAACATTTATCAAATGCTAATATTTTAGTTATTGCTCATGTTATGTTTAGCATATCTCTACTGGGCATTGGCCCACCCTATATGGGACATCATTTTTAGGTACAAGTAGCATGCCACCTCCAAGGATGTAGCTTGAGAGGCTTAGTGGCTGGGGCATCTTTTTGTGATTTCCTTTTTGTATTACATGTATATCAAGCCAAGGGCTCATTTTATGTAGAGTTAGTACTCTCTCTTTGTAACCAAGTGTTGACTTGGAAAGTTGTAAGCCTGTAGGGCATTTACTTTTGTTGTCAACATGTAATACATTTTGTAATGAATACTCTGATGAAATGTAATTATGCTTATTTCTCTTATGTCTAAGCATGTCTTGAATGTTTGATTGTGGGTTTATTTTGAGGGCGTTACACCAATCTTGTTCTTGTAAGTCATTATGATTGACTTCCAAGACCACATTCCTTTTATTCAAGGGTGGTATTACTTTCTGATATGTTGTTCGGCTTATGTTCCCTTGGGTATTATCCCTTCTCTTGAAATTCGAAGCTTTTTGAGCCACATCATTAGCTTTATTATTCAAGAATCTTGGGACATGAGTTACATTTGCTATCTGAAATTGAGAAAGCAGATGTAATGCAATAACATAGTATGGTAACATGCTTATACTTTGACATTTAAAAATCCTTTTCACCTGGTTAACTACCAATTGAGAATCCCCAAATATATCAACTGCATGAGCTTGTAATCTAATAAGTATTTCCAATCCCATTATTAAGGCTTCATATTCAGCCTGATTATTGGAACAAGTAATTTTACCCACTCTGAAACCATGTGTGGTTTCTACTCCTTGTGATGACTTAATTAGTGTACCAATTCTAGTTAAACCATTGGCTTTTGATCCATCGAACCACATTTGCCATGGTTCAACAGTAGCCATACCAAGTTCCATTATCTCTTGGCTTTCTGTTTAAGATGGATGGTCTGCCAAAAAATTAGCTAAACCTTGTCCTTTTACTGCCTTTTGGGGAACATATTCTAAATGAAATTCTGATAAGGCTAATATCCATTTGTCAATTCTTCTCCTCAATATAGGTCTAGATAACATATACTTAACCAAATCTGTAGTTGCAATTACCAAGTTAGTTGTAAGCAAAAGATAGTATCTTAATTTCATTGCAGCGAAATACAATGCAAGGCACAGCTTTTCTACAGCTGAGTATTTACATTCACAAGAATTTAAAAACCTACTAAAGTAATAAACAGCTTGCTTCTTGCCTTCTTCATTGTATTGGGCTAAGAAAACTCCCAATGAATCCTCTGCTGCAGCTATGTACAACTTCAAGGGCTTATCACCTCTTGGTGGTATCAGCATTTGAGGGTTGGCCAAGTAGGCTTTGATTCCTTCGAAAGCAGTTTGGTGCTCTGCTGTCCACATAAACTCCTTTTTATCTTTCAGCCTTAACAAGGAAGAAAAAACTTTAGTTTTCCCTGCAGTATTATAAATGAATCTTCGAAGAAAATTAACTTGTCCAAAGAATTTTTGTAATTCTTTCTTACTTGATAGAGGTCTGGCTTCAATGATAGCTTTGGCTTTATTCTGATCAATCTGTATTCCCTTTTTGTGTACTACATACCCAAGAAGTTTCCAACTGATACGCCAAAAGCACATTTGAGAGGATTAAGTTTCAACTTGAACCTTCTCATTCTTTCAAAGGCTGCCTCCAAGTGAAACAAATGTTCTTTCATGGATTGAGACTTTACTACAATATCATCAATATAACACTCTAAATATCCTTCAATGAGGTCATGAAAAATAGTGTTCATAGCCCTTTGATATGTAGCCACAGCATTCTTCAATCCAAATGGCATTTTAACTCATTCGAAGGTGCCAATATTCCCAGGACATCT
The DNA here is from genome assembly GCA_036172215.1 of Camellia granthamiana. Taxonomy (NCBI): domain Eukaryota; kingdom Viridiplantae; phylum Streptophyta; class Magnoliopsida; order Ericales; family Theaceae; genus Camellia; species Camellia granthamiana. The sequence continues at coordinate 5,329,082 of CM069904.1, read as the reverse complement.
GAATGCTGTCTTGTGGATATCCTCCTCTGCAATACAGATTTGGTTATAACCAGAATGCCCATCCATCATTGATAAAACTTGATACCCTACTGAACTGTCTACCAACAAATCCACTATAGGCATAGTATACTCATATTTTGGAGTTGTTAGATTCAAGTTTTTGAAATCGATGCATACCCTCATTTTACCATTCTTCTTAACTACAAGCACAATATTAGATAGCCATTCAATGTACCTGGTTGTCCTCATAAAACCTGCCTTGAGGAGTCTAAGAATTTTCTCATTAGCTTTCTGAATCACTTCTACACTCATTCTTCTTGGTTTTGCTTGTATGGCTTGAAATTAGGCCTCATAGGGAGCCTATGTTCCACTAATGATCTATCCAATCCTGGTAATTCATTATAAGACCATGCAAAACAATCTTTGTATCTCTTTAAGGCCACCAACAACTGGTCCCTGTCAAGAGCATTCAAACAAGCACTTACATAGGTGGCTTGCTATATGGAACCTTCCCCTAAGTCCACTTCTTCCAAGGGGTCTTGTATCTGAGAACTTACTGATACTCCTTCTTTGATTCTTTCTGACTTCGAAGCACTCTCCTTGCTTTGTTCTGCTCCCAGTTTCTTTGGTTCGATATCCTTACCCTCCTCCTTATAGACAAAGTCTGTCCATAAGGCATCCTCCTCTTGTATCTCTTGGACTTTTATTTCAATATCCAAAGCACAGTATTTATCCAAGGCCAAACATCTGACCTGTTGTTGTTCCTGCTTCCAACCAATTATTATGGCTTCTTTCTCTTGTTCTTGCACTTTTTGGACTATCGACTATATATCCAATGCTGAAAACTTAATTAAAGCCAGAGATTTGGCCTCATGGGTTCTATCTCTTTGCCTACAACCAGGCATCATTGTCATCTTTAACGACAAACTCTTCATCAGCACTTTCCTGGACTAAGTGCTTCAGGTGTACTAATTCCTCCTCAGCCGTCACTTCGGCTGATCCATCAGGCATTTTCAATATACTGAGTGGTGCTACTCCTTCAGTATACAATTTGGCTTTTGCAAAATCTGCACAAGCTATGAAGGGTTGGGGATCTGCATTGATCTCTTCTGTCTCTCCATTGCACAAAGCCATCATGATTTTCTGATGTAAAGATGAAGGCACATATTTGTTGGTGTGAATCCAATCTCTTCCAAGTAAAGCATTATACTTAGCATTGCTATCGATAACGAAGAATACTGTCATGCAGTCTCTGGTTCCCACACTCAGGTTGATGGGCAAAATACCTTGGGCCATCTGTTTATCTCTAGCGAAACCAGCAATGGCTGTACTGGTTGGGATTAGTCTGGGGTTCTTCTTTCCTAGTTTCTTCAACGAAGATTTTGAAAGCAGATTTACTGCTGCCCCGTTATCCACCAGGACCCGATTCATCTGTATTCCATCGAAGAAGGCCTTGATATACAAGGGTTTGACATGCTGTGTCATAGACGTCGTGGGATACTCAAAAGGGTATGAGAGGTTAATACTTACTTCTTCCTCACTCTCGTCTTCAGTTTCCATTGGTGTGGCTACTTCGGATTCGTCTTGCACTATACTTACTTGGGAGTCTTCACTGGAGACTGGAATTGGGTCAATCTCCTGACCTTGGTTTTCATCTCCAACTTGAAACTCCTGTGGTAATATAAGCACCATATTCACTGACATTGGAGGAAATGAGCCAAATTGGACGACTGGCTGTACCTGCTTTCTTTCCTAACCGGCCTGTTCAACTACTTCAGAAGCATCTTCCATGCTACATTCTGGCACTTCAGTACCAATAGTTTTCTTCGAATGGTCTGTTTTTGCTGGTTTTTCAACCACAAATGTCTGTTCAGCCATGAAGGCTTCAAACATCTCTTCTTCAACCATTTCCTTCCTTTGGCTTAGGCTGACTTCTTCCTCTATCTCACTATTACTTTCCATCAGAGCCTTTTCCAATCCTGCCAAACTGGACCTTTCCTTGGCTTTTAGCTAAGAGTGAACTTTGGCCAATTGTTCTCTGCTGCAACTCTTTTTGTCTTGAAGAGTCGACTTTAGATTATGGTCTGACTTTGAATCTTGTTCTCCTTCTGCCTGGCTCTTTAGCTGAACCAATGAAGAGCTTTCTCCACCTTCTTTCAGATCCTTCTGGTACTGAGTGTATCTTCGTTGGATCTTTCTTCTTTGGGATCTAGAAATTACTAGGACCATGTTTGGTTCTTTTGTTTTCGGGTGCTTAAGCAATATCCAATTGTTTGGAGCCACTAAAGGAGGTTTAACCATCCTACCTTGGTTTCCAACAACACTTCTTTGGGCAGACATCTCCCTAGGTTTGTTCTGCATGACAAACCAGTCTGGAACTCCAGGTACCCATGAACCTACTGACCCAGCTGTTGAACTGTTTCTTTCTTCCTTCGAAACCATCTTTGAAGCTGGCCATGAAGGCCACTGCTTGGCCCTGACTTCCTGTTTTGGACCTAACTCAGGCCTTTGATAAAGGTGGCCACTTTCCATCCTGCGTGAGGCTGGTCTAGGAGGCCAATCTCTGGCTTTGATCCCATAAACTAAACCCTTCTCCGATCTCCTTTCAGGACGACTGCTCTCCATTCTGTAATGATTAGGTATTCTAGACTCATATAAAGGCCTCTTGCCTTTAGAATCCATTAATGGCTGCTGGCTCAGCCATTAATGGCTGCTGCCTAACACCAGTTGTATATGGCCTTTTGTTATAAGCACTAGTTGGTTTAGGACGCCTCTGCACATCCTTGTAATATTGCTTCCTATCAATTGAAAGCCTTTTCAACCACTTGTAGCTCAGCCTGCATCTGGGACACAATCTTTGCATGACAACTGTTTCTAAAGAATCATCATCCAATACTTCTTCATCAGAGTCTTCCCTCTGGTCTGAGAAATCTTGTCCAATAGCTGGTAGATTTCTAGTGTCTTTCTTGACAGTTGTCTGGCTGGCAACATGCATCTGCACATTGACTTCTTCTAATTCTTTCAATGACAAGTTCTGGAAGTCTGGCATAATAACATTGGCTGCCACCTCTCCAATTTATGGGAATGGATTAGTATCAATCCCCATGGCCTTTTCTGCTTTAGTTGGGAATTTTAAACTCCCCTTTCGAATCTGCTCTTGGATTCTATATCAAAAAACAATGCAGTTTTTAGTTGAGTGAGACCAAGAATTATGCATTTACAATACACTTTTCCTTTAAGTTCCTCTGGAGACGGGATTTTAACTCATTTTGGTAACTTCAGGAAATTTGTAGCAAGCAAACGATCAAAAATGTCATCTGCCTTTGTTAAATCGAAAGAGTATTTCCTATGAAGGTCTTCCTTTTTAAACTATTGGTTAATTGTTGTGTCTTTATGAATTAATGCTTCACAGATCACAGGTTTTTTCCGTACAATCTCTGCTGCATCAATCTCCTAATTAGGATCTCTATAATACGTCTTGTATGATGCATTACTTCGATCTTGTTCTTCCTCTAGTAATGCTTCATACCTAGACACCTTATAGGTTAATTCCACTAAATCTCTAAACTCAGTTGAGTCAAACTTCTTTCGAAGCCTAAACTCTAGACCATTTTGAGCCAATCTCACAAATTCAGGCTTTGGTAAGATGATCTTACATTTATTCCGTGCTCTTTTAAATCTGGCAATAAACTGAGTAGCCTTCTCATCAGGCCTTTGACTCAATCTTGCCAAGTCTGCCATGGAAACCTCTGGCTCTGTTTGGAAGAATTGGGCATGAAATGCCTCTTCCATTTGTTGCCAAGTTTGGATAGAACTAGGTGTAAGGTTAATATACCATACAAAGGCTACCCCAGTTAGAGAATTTTGGAACAATCTTAACTTTATATAGTCATTGTTAGTAAATTCACCACACTGAGCAGCGAACCTAGCAATATGATCAACCGTTAACTGGTTTCCATTCCCATGAAAAAGAGCGAAGTCGGGTATCCTGAACCCCCTTGGATATTCATGTACCCTATCCACCCATTCTGGATATGGCTTTATGTACACAGGAGTTTGAACCCCCCGAGCCATTGGTCCACACATCTCTCTAATAATATCCACAATTTGGTCCCTATGGACCATATTTTGTGCTTGTTGAACCACTACCAGAGGAACAAACACAAGATTTGGTAAACAGCCTTGTGCCTGGGGTCCTTTTGGTCCATAGGGTGGTAAGTTTGGGACTGGTTGTTCCTGTGGTGCTGGCTGCTGTTGAGGGTATGGATGACGTCTTTGAGCTTGTCTTACAAAAGGACCTGCGAAAGGTGCTGGAACAGGTGTTGTGTCTCTTCCAGTTGCAGGAAAACCTTCCAACCCCCCGGGTATAAATTCGAATAAAGGGTTAGTGAACCCCCTCGTGCCAGGTATGGCTTCGAACATGGGATTGGGAACCATCCTTACACCATTTTCTTGTACTGGGCCAAATCCACCAATTTGCATGGCTTCACTATTAAGTAATGAATCATTTTGATTTGTCATAGGCCTCGAAAGAGGCTCATACCAAGGCTGAGGTGGTGGTCTTTCATGGTTTTGGTTACTAGTTACTAGTTTGACCATTAGTATGCCCATTACTCTGCATAGGCTGTTTATCTCTAGCTAATCGTTGCTGAGGGGCATTTGAATTTTCCTCTATATGCCTTGCATTTGCTGGTTGGTGGCTATTCATTCAATCCAAAAAAGATGTTGCCCACATTTCCATTGTGTTCATTGACTGCTGTCCCATGGCATCTACTAGACCACCCCATGGATTCATTGGCTGTGTTTCCACAGGATATATTATCAAATTATCCACTGGATTAGGCATTTCTACTTCTCATTCCACGCCTTTTTCCAAGCGTTCATTTTCTCCTTGTCTCCTACGTTTAGCCATTTCAATTAGTCCCACTGGGCGTGCCAAAAATATATGTTGGCTTTTTGGCTTTCGAAGGTTATTTTTGTAATTGTAAGCATGCCAGCAAGGATCAATCAGTCCTTACAGAATGTCAATTGCCAACCAATTATCAAACGATTATGTTTTAGTTCTTTCAGTTTCAATGAAGAGGACTTTTACTGTTTAGGAGAATTAAGCAAACAATGATTGGATGAAGAACAATTGTAGTATTTCATTAAGCAAAATGAAAGACTTACAAAGATCTAAACCAGCCTCGTAGAGGTTTACAGTAACAAGCTACTTGAAAACTACTCCTATGAACGAAATGCAGTGCAGGAATTTGAAGTACAGAAATGTAAAGAACAAGAAATGTAAAAACTGGAAAAGAAATAAAGTAGAATAAAATTGGTTTTCTGGATCTGAGTCTGGGGCTTTTTCTGGGGCTTTCTCTACTATTTATACTTCTCAAGGATGACCGTCGAACTGCACTTCTAACCGTCGAATCGCTCCTCCATGATTGCTGATCATGTTGCCTTATAGTTAGCCCCACTATGCCATTACCTGTAGTTAGGCTTCCCTCCTGATTTTGAATTTGAATATGAGTAACTGTTGAAGCCACATCACTTTGCATCTCTTTAATGATTCAGTGCTACGCAGATCTTGTAAGAACCAATACTAACTGCCACATGTACGATCACAATCGAAGACTTGAATTGTCTTCTCGTATTACCCTCAACCTACCACGTGTTGAACTGTGATTGGCTTTATGCAAAATATGTAGCCAACAGAACTGTTTAATTTTTTTTTTCCTTATAAATCCAAAGGTTCCATAAAAAAAAATTTACACAAAAAGATAACCACTTATACGTTTAGATTTAATTTTGTAGGGATTAAAATGGATTTTTCAAAATGTAAAATTATACATTTAAATAATCCGCACTATAGAGGTTTTGAATTTTCCTTCTTTTTGGAACAAATCCCACATTACGAACAAAAATGTAACACTCCAATAACATAACAATCTAATGTAACACACTAAAAAATTTCTTAGTGTATTTTTTTTCAAATGTAACAACGTACCACTCAAAAAAAATTTCTTAGTGTACTTTTTTCAAGCGTAGCACTCTAATGTAACACAAAAAAAAATTCCTTAGTATATTTTTTTCCAAACGTAACACTCCAATCAATATAATCCCACATGCAATACTCCAATGTAACATACTCTAATGTAACACACTAAAAAACTCTTAGTATATTTTTTTCAAATATAACACTCACAGTTTGAAATTATACATTTGCTCAAAAGTTACTAAGAAATTTGTGTATTCCTTTTAGGATGGTTTTAAGAATTCCATATCTTTTTGGAATGATTTGAAGAATACCACATCTTTTTCTTGGAGTGTTACATTAGAGTGTTACGTTTGAAAAAATTATACTAAGGATATTTTTTTGTGTGTTACATTCGAGTATTACACTAAAGAGTTTTTTTTTAGTGTAATATTGGAGTATTACGTTTAGGAAAAGTACACTAAGAATTTTTTTTTAAGTGTTTCATTTGAATGTTACATTGGTGTCACGCCCCAAAAATAAAACTAAACATCTAACCAAGATCATATATAAATAACAGCACGAATCGGAGTGTAATGTTCTTCCATCTCATAGAGTTAAAGGTACAAAAGAATCCACCATAACTAAATGTCCTATAGGTTTACATCTTTCCAAGTCATTACTTAGTTACAATAAAAGAGAGTCTAGCTCTATACAATTGAGGCCCTTGGCTATATAAAATAATAAGACAAAATAAAGAAGCCCTTGCTTCTCAAAAGTCCCTCAAAACTATTATTTTGGCAGAGGTATGTCACCAGCACCTAAAAATGGTTTTTCCAAATAGGGTGAGCCAGAGCCCAGTAGGAATAATCTAACACAGTATATGAGATTTAACAAAGATATAAGTACGATATGCGTATACAATGCCTGTGACAAAGCATTCACATTTTTAATAATCATAAAGTACAAAGTTCATATCTTATTCCATTATTCTTCAATTCATTTCAATCCATGAGCCAATTTCATTATCTTTTAACAACCCAATTGAGACTATAACTCAGAGGTTATCTAATCAACACAACTACCACACAAACACTTTAATCTGTCATTTTACGAAAATTTCGTTCGCGGGATCGGCACCCATGTATACACAAAATTTCGGGATTTTCACCCTGGACACTCCCGCCAACTTAATTTTCAATGAAGTCCATCCCCTATCTCCTCCCAAACAATGGAGTACATCCCTTTTTTTCCTCCCAAACATCACACATATACAATGTATTTAAACATAGTCATATTTAATGACAACCAACATTAGATTAGTTTCGATTTACCTAATCCTCATGCATTTTCTATAACAATCATAACTATCCTCCACCAATAGTCTAATACAGATATTTTTAAACAGATATACAATCTTCTCAATAGATAAATTATTCAAATTTCCATAAGTGAGAGACAACATGTGTCCAATTCCACCATTTACATCAACAATCATCCAATTGCACATTACCATTACCAATTTTGATTATTTGTACAAAATAACAATTTGACCCATTTAGGGCAAAACTCTCTTTTTTCCCATATATCAACCCAAGTGTCAAAATTAACTATTTTAACATAATGTAACCTCATATTCAAACCCCATAGTCATTCATTTCACTTTCAATTAGAAACCCCTATTTTCATCTCAGACATAAACCCTAGGTTTGCTCAAAATACTCCAAAGTCCCACCATTGTTACACAACGACAGATAACCAAGCTAAAAACCATATGAAAGTGTAGAAAAATCTCTACCTCAAAGAGAGAAGACAAGCCAAGCAAGAGTGAAGCTTTAAAGATGCCCAAATCCAACTCTAATCGGATCAAAATAGAGATCTAGAGATAATCTACCCTTTTATCAAAGGGATTAGGGTGAAGAAATCACTAGAACTAAGTGAAAATATATATAGAGAGAGTATTTTAGAGAGAGAGGGTCCTAACTTTAGGTTTTAGGGAGAAAAGATCTGAAAAAGTGATGTAAAAAGTCATTTTCGCGATCTGATATACGCACAGTCCGCTCGAGCACAAGAGTTGACGCTCGAGCGTCAAACACAATAAGTTGTTCCGCTTAAGCGCAAGAAAGGCTGCTCGAGCACCAAGACACAATGAACAAAACGCTCACCACTCGAGCGCGAGAAGTGACGCTCGAGCGTAGAAAACACACATCCAATAGTTTTGCAGACAACAGACCAACACTCGAGCGCAAGAAAAGCCACTCGAGCGCAAGAAAAGCCGCTCGAGCGTAGAAATCACTTTCCTAGTAGTTTTGCAGACCTACAAAAGTACTGAGAGTTTGCAAAGCCCGCTCGAGTGCAAGAATGAACGCTCAAGCGAAGAAGCAAAATTTACAAAGCCCACTCAAGCGCAAGAATGGTCGCTCGAGCGGATGAGCAAAAATATGAGCAACAAATGTTTGGAAAAATAAGCAACAAACCTGTTCTAAATACACAATTACAATCTAAATGACCAATCCAAGGAACAACAAAGGAAAAAAGAGATGAACAACAACATTGAATCATAAAACCCGAGTCCGGACAATAATAAAATGTCGGGTCAAAACCGGAGTCGCTATAATTGGAGTGTTTTAGTCTCAAATTATACATTTAGTCAAAACTTACTAAGGAGTTTTTGTGCTATTTTTGAAATGTTTGAAGAATCTCACATCCTTTTACAATGTTTAAAAATTTCATATTTCAAGTTAGGGAGTTGATTGAGACCCCCACTCTTCCCCCACCCCCACCACCCCCACACACACGTGGGGGTTGGTGATTTGAGAAGGAAAAAAATAAAAAAATAAAAAATAAAAAAAATAAAAATTAATTAATTGGCCAATCAGCACCCACTGGGGGTGCTGGGGGTCTCCCCCAGTGGGGATCCTTGTCTTTTTCCTTCAAGTTATTTTTATATTTCTTTTGAAATGTTTTCCAAATAAAAAAGATTCACATATAAAAATTCATTCCAAATTTGATTCACATAGATTGTGTACCTTACCTTTCTAACACAAAAGAAAAAAAAAGAAAGAAAGAAACATAATATAAATAAGGGGATAACCGTAAATCTAAGTTTCAAATAATATATTAAATATACTTTTTCAAAATCAATGGAACCAATTGGTCTATAAAAAAATTCTTAAGATTAAATGGATCACCATTTTTCAATTTGGGATTTATAGGTAATTTTTTTTCAAATTTCTATATGAATTAGAGAATTTTTAGTTTTATAGACTAAATTTTTAAAACAAAATTTAAAATTTTATTAAGTCTTTTCTCTGGCCTTGCTGGAGTTGAAGAAAGAAGAAGAAAGATTAACGCAATCTCGGAGGAGTTGATAAACAAATATGGGTATTGTCCTCTTTGAATATAGGTCTTTTGAAGATTTGCAATTGATAATTTGTTTTACTATTGGAAAAAAGAGGGAAGAAAATGAGAACAAGAAACAAAAAGTTTGCCAAATTCCATGGCAATTTCACAGTGATTGTAAGGTGTTGGGTTGAGGTATTTGATGACAATCTGATCATATTGATGTATATGATGAGAAATTGGTGAGAATTTTGATGGCCAAAACAAGTTCGTGATGAGGATGGTGGGTGTGTATATACGATGAAAAGACCATGGTGATGAATATGGGTGCTCGCGGTTCAGTTTTGGACAGTTTGATTTGTGATTTGGACCTGCCTGTATATGTGCAGTTTCGGAAAAATTGAACTCGTAATCGCCTGTGTACGGGAGCCAAATATCCAACGTTAGCTATACTCCTTGAGTCCAAGCTGCGCTTCGCTCCAATCGCCTTGAGAACACAATGAAGGTGAGCTACCCTGCGGTGTGCTGCTGGAAAACCCCTCTGACAATCAAGTTAGCATACTTAGAGAGAGAGAGAGAAGAAATGAGACAAAGTGGTTAATGAGTTTTGATCAGAGGATGTTCTAGACCTGAGTATTGGGGCGCAGCTCCGCTTATATAGTTTCTACGTGCGCTTCTGCGTCCATTCCCCTTTGAACGCGTGGACCTGCTCTCCTCTCACGTTTTCCCACGTGTTAGCGCCAATACAATTAAACACCACCTAACGAAACCGTCAAACGGTATTGACGTATACGGACAGCGGAATCTCCTTCCTACAATCTCGCGACGCTGCATAGTACTTCCCACCAAGTTACGCTTAGCATTGTGCCACGTGTCACCTCACAACCGTGCTACCTATCTGGTTTCCTTGATAATTCCACACCGTGGCTTAGCCGAGCTTCCTCAGTAATGACCGAGCTCCTGCTCAGTCGACCTGATCTTTAGAGGATTAAACCCGTCTAACTCAGCAGAGCGCATATCTTCACTAGGCTAGCGGTCTGAGGTTACTCTTACTTGACCGAATCGAGGTCTCGGCCCAGCGTGCACACAATGTCCTCATGAACTTCGCTTAGCCCAATGTTAATTGCGAATTTCCCTCTCAATTCCAACTTAGCTCAGCCCAATGTTAATTTATGAATTTCCCTCTCAGCATGCAATGCGACTTGCGTTTTGTGCGGATAGGGTTTACGGATGTGCGGACGGTTGAGGGTTAGACTTTTTTTCTTTAAAAATTTATTTTTGGGCCTTTTTTCCTCTAGTTTTGTAAATATTTATTTTGGGCCATTTTTCTTCCATTTTCTAAAATGTAATAATTAATTAGTGGTAACCTGTGCTATGCACGAGACTTTATAAATTAAAAAATGTATATATTATAATTATCTTGAAATAATTTAATATTTTATCTTGTGATATACATGAAATTTATAAGTTAACTTTTATATTTATAACTTTTTCAATTATTAGTTTAAAAAAATTAAAATATATATAAATATATTTAATGCAATTTTGATAATTTGTATTTAAAAAAAGTTAAACCTGATTAAATGAGATTAATCGAGTTATGACCACTACAAGAAAAAACACCTTTGGCGACTAAATTTTTAGTGGCCAAAAGTCCTTTTTTAGTCGCCAAAAGTCGACTTTTCACTTTCCCGACTAAATATTTTAGTCGCCAGTTTTGTCGCGAATAGATGGTCGGTGGAGGTATTGGCGACTAAAAAAAGTTTTAGTCGGCAAAGTTTTAGTCTTCAGCGACCAAAGCATTTGTCGCCAATAGTTAATTACATTTTTGAAAATTATACATTTAGCGACTAATCTTTTAGTCGCCAATAGTGAATTATTTTTTTTTTTATTTATACATTTGCCGACTAAGCTTTTCATCGCCAATAGTCAATCTTTTGGCGACCACTGTTTTTAGTCGCCAAAAGCATATTTCAAAAAAAAAATTTACCCTCTACTGTTCCCAAGATTCGAACCACCGACCCATCCCACATTCCAAACATTTACCAACACACTCTCCCCACTATGCCACTACAACATCACATGAATACAAATGCAACATATATTATTTATATATTACTTTGACCGGTATTAATACCAAACTATATATATAAAAATAATTATTTTTATTCAATATAATTTATGTAAAAAATAAATTATTTACTAAAAAAAAATTAGATCACTTTTGGCGACTAAATCTATTTTTTAGTCGCCAATTGTATAGTTTTGGCTACTAATTAGTTTTTAGTCGCTAAAAAAATTCATTCCCACCTAAAAATAACAAGTTTTGGCGACCAAACCTGTTTTTAGTCGCCAAAAACGTCCCATTTTAGCTACTAAACTGAATTTTAGTAGCCAATTGACTGTTTTTAGCTACTATTTTTTTTTTAGTAGCCAAAAAGCTTCACTTTCAGCGACCAAACTGTTTTTAGTCGCCAAAACACATAGAATCGGCGACCAAACTGTTTTTTAGTCGCCAAAACCTATACTTTTGGCTACTAAATTATTTTAGTCGCCAAAAACTGTCACTTTTGGCTACTAAAAAACCTTTAGTCGCTGAAACCCCTATATTCGGCGACTAAACTAACCTTTAATCGCTAAAACCCTTATATTCGGCGACTAAACTCTTTTAGTCGGCAAAAGTGATCAATTTTGGCGACTAATTCCATTTTAGTCGCCAATTCTACTACTTTCAGTGACGAAAACTCCAGTTTTAGTCGCGAAATCTGCTTTTTGTTGTAGTGGACATACCTCTTTTTGTTACGAAAATATACAAATTTAAAAGTTATAATTAAAAAATATATATATAATTTTATTATTAAACATGAAGTGAAGTGATATTTAACAATAATTAGTATGATGTTTCTATTATTAATCTAATAATTTAAATTACATTTCTTTTTATTTCAATTTCATGACTAAAAATACAATAGGAATATAATACATACACGGATTTCTAGTCTTTATGAATAAGAAGGTTTCAAAATATTTTCAAACTTTCATAATTTTCTTTTAATTTTTTTTATCTAATTTGATTTTAAATTTGAATAAATTTTTTGATTTGATATGAATTACTTTAACTTTTTCATTAATTTTTAAAAGAATTTCATTCTTATCCCAATTTTTTTTTATTTTCACCAATTTTGATGGAAAAAATAATAATTTTCAACATTTCATTTTTTAAAATTTTATATCAAATTATAATTTGATAAAAAAATATATTAAGGGTAGAAAATTCTCTTAATTAGAATTATAGTGAAATCATGTTTTGCGATAGTCAAAGTTTGAGTATGTAGTTGGTTGAAATATATAATTTAATTAATTATCTTCTCATATTTGTATAAAAATTGACACTTATGACTACATCATTATAAGTTGGATTATGAAAAAAAAAATTGGGCTATCAAACATTTTCTATTTGTAAATATCCTAAATATTAAAAAAAGAAAAAAAAAAAGAAAAAGAAAAAAATGTGCAGCTTTTTTATATGTGTTTATCAATTTTGTTTTATGGACATAAACAATTAATGTTTCAATTTAAAAAAATTAAAAAGTAAAAAAAAAAAAATGGATTGGGTATTTTAGAGATAAAAGAAACCATCTAACTCTTCTATATACTATTAAGATGAATTATTTTAATCACATAAAAAATAGAAATTATATTTAGAGATTATCCCTATATGTTATGTTGTTGTATACAACTATAGTACTAACAAATTAAACTATAAATATATATGAAAAGTTATATTAAGCTTTCTTTTCAGTTAATTGAATTATAATTAACAAACTAACAAATAACAGTAGTGGTCTAATGGGATAGAAAGAGAATAAAAATAAAGAACACAATGATATTTGAAAGTTTTAAATTTACCTAATTATACAAAAATCTAATGTTATAGTAAATCTTGAATTCTCAATAAAGTTTCATATTTTTTATAAAATAAATGACAAAAAATATAAAAAAATTGATACCCATTTTTTTTACTTCAATTTTATGATTTTCATCGAAGAAAACAAAATTCGATCAAAATCCTTGGCATGGAACGTGCATAGATACTTCGATTGCAACCATAATTACCAATAATTCTTTTTTACCATGCAAACTTGTAAACAAACACATAAATCTCGCTAAAACCAAAACCAAAATCAAACCAACAATAGAAAAAAGAGAATCACATAGGGAAAAAATAAAATTAAAAAATAAATAAATTTATAGAGTTGGAGAATGTTACTTCCAACAACTTAAACCTCATATAACCCAATCTGTTAGCTCATGTGCCAGTACCAACGAAGTTTAAGAGTTGGAATAACTAATCAGATTATTCTTTAAATAAGATTTGAAAATTGATTAATTTGTTTCATTAAGTGATTTAAAATTTTGATGTATATATATCATAAAAATAGATAATTATATTACTAAATCATAATTCAAACTTAGATATTATCTTATGTTTTTTAGATTCATATCTAAATTCTTATCTTTTTCAATTTTTGTGTGGTTTCTATTCGGGTTTTTTTTTTTTTTTCAATTTATTTAAGATGGAGTTGTGGGTATCTATTTTTTTAATTTAATTTATCTATGATTTCTATTTGTTTTTAATTATTATTATTTAGGTAAGTTATGGTGTGAGTTAGATTTGTGATAAACATATGGGTTTTATTGATTTAAAGTATGGTAGGAGATATTTTCAAATTAGATTTGTTTAGATAAGCTTTAAAGATTTTTAAAATTTAAAATTGGATATTGAGATGTAAAAGAAAGATTTTAACTAAACAAATAAAAATCAAATTTATTATTTTTGTCTGTTTATATATCTAATTTTTTTTTTTTGGTTATGTTATAATATAATATAATATATAAGATATAGATAGATATCTACAACTTTCATGAAAAATATTATTTAATTTTTTGGGAAATAAATAAGGAAGGCAAGTTTTAATTTTTTTTTTCAAAATCGGTGAGAGAGATTAGGATGGAGAGATTATGAAATATTTTTGTTATTAAATAAAGAAATCAGTCAATAGTTTTTTTTAATCTATTTTATAAATTAAAAAAGCAATAATTTTAGAAAATTGATTAATTTGTCCCATTAAGGGATTTAAAATTTTGACAGATATACATCAAAAAAATAAATAATTATATTATTAAATCATAATTCAAATTTAGATATTACATCTTTTTGAGATCTATAGCTAAATTCTTATTTTATTTATTTTTGTGTGTAACCATAGTGTATGAGATAAATTAAAAATGGTGCTACAGTAATTATGAGAGAAGTCAAAAGGGTTTATGGGTTGAGAGAAGTCAATAAATGTTGAGTTTTTTTTTTAAATAAAAAAATTAGAAAATTAGGATTAGGATATTGGAGCTCCAACAATGCTTGTAGATTAGAAACTCCATTTTCCTTATATAATACTAGCATATCACCCGTGCTATGCACGGATTGTGTTTACAATTATCTATATATCTGAATTGTGATTTTTAAATATATTTTTTTTAAATGTTTTCTTTTTTTCTTTTTTTATATTATATTAAAGTTTAATATTTTGATAATAATCATATGTGTTGGACTTTTCAAAGAATTAAATGTCTTTTTTTATTATTATATTATATTAAAGTTTAATATTTTGATAATAATCATATGTGTTGGACTTTTCAAGAATTTTTTTTTATGCTTGCTCTTAATGTATTAAAGTGTTATTATGAGGGATAATAATCACATGTGTTGGGACTTTTCAAGAAATTCATATGTGTTGGATTTCAAATAATTTTTTTTTATGCTTGTTCTTAATGCATTAAAGTGTTATTATGATGGTAAGACTTGAGAGTTTAGAGAAGTTAATAAATGCTAAGATTTTTTTTTTTTAATAAAAAAATCAGGAAATTTAGATTGGGAGATTGGAGCTCCCACAAAACTTGGGGTTAAAAATCCCATTTTGTTTAATATATAGTATAGATAGATAGGATATCACCCGTGCTATGCACAGGTTGTGTTTCACCACTTTGTCTTCTTCTTTTTTTCTTTTTTTTATACTATATTAAAATTTAATATTTTGATACTAATCATACGTGTTGGACTTTTCAAGGAATTCATATGTGATGAACTTTTCAAGAAATTTTTTTCATGCTTGTTCTTAATGCATTAAAATGTTATTATGAGGGATAATAATCATGTGTTGGATTTTTCAATAAATTCATATGTACTTCACAATTATCTATACTATATATTAAGCAAAAGGGGGTTTTTAACCCCAAACCTTGTGGGAGCTCCAATCTCCCAATCTAAATTTCCTGATTTTTTGATTTAAAAAAAAAAATAGCATTTATTAATTTCTCTCAACTCCCAAGTCTTACCGTCATAATAACACTTTAATGCATTAAGAACAATCATAAAAAAAATTCTTTGAAATCCAACACATATGAATTCTTTGAAAAGTCTCAACATATATGATTATTATCCCTCATAATCACACTTTAATGCATTAAGAACAAGCATAAAAAAAAATTCTTGAAAAATCCAACACATGATTATTATCAAAATATTAAACTTTAATATAATATAATAAAAAAAAGACATTTAATTTCTTGAAAAGTTCAACACATATAATTATTATGAAAATATTAAACTTTAATATAATATCAAAAGGGAAAAAAAAGAAGACATTTAAAATAAAAAAAACATTTAAAAATCACAATTCACATATATAAATAATTGTAAACACAATCCGTGCATAGCACGGGTGATATGCTAGTTTCTATATATGTGAATTGTGATTTTTAAATGTCTTTTTTTTAATATTATATTAAAATGTAATATTTTGATAATAATCATATGTGTTGGACTTTCAAGAAATTCATATGTGTTGGACTTTTCAAGGAATTTTTTTTTATGATTGTTCTTAATGTATTAAGTGTTATTATGAGGGATAATAATCGTATGTGTTTGGACTTTTCAAGGAATTCATATGTGTTGAACTTTTCAAAGAATTTTTTTTATACTTGGGGTTGGGAGAAGTTAATAAATGCTAAGGTTTTTTTTTTTTTTAAATAAAAAATTAGGAAATTTAGATTGGAATATTGGAGTTCCCCCAAGACTTGGGGGGTTAGAAATCCCATTTTTCTTAATATATATATATAGATAGATAAATATATATTTTTATTTTTATTTTTATTTTTGTGTGGTTTCTATTCAGGTTTTTTTTTTTTCAATTTATTTAAGATGGAGTTGTGGGTATCTTATTTTTTTTTTAAATTTAATTTATCTGTTGTTTCCATTTGTTTTTAATTATTATTATTTAGGTAAGTTATGATGTAAGTTAGATATGTGATAGACATGTGAGTTTTATTGATTTAAAGTTTATTTAGATAAGCTTTAAAGATTTTTTTTTTAGTTTTTTAGTTTTTTTTGTTATGTTATAATATAATATATAAAATATAGGTAGATATCTACAACTTTAATAAAAAATATTATCTGATTTTTTGGGGAAGAGAAAAGGAATGCAAGTTTTAATATTTTTTTTTGAAAATTTGTGAGAGAGATTAGGAGGGAGAGATTATGAATTATTTTTGTTATTAAATAAATAAATCAGTCAATAGTTTTTTTTAATCTATTTTGTAAATTAAAAATCAATAATTTTGAAAAATTGATTAATTTGTCCCATTAAGTGATTTAAAATTTTGATAGATATACATAAAAAAAATATATAATTATATTATTAAATCATAATTCAAATTTAGATGTTATATCTTTTTTAGATCTATAGCTAAATTCTTATATTTTTTTTATTTTTGTGTGTAACCATGTTGTATGGGAGAAATTGAAAAGGGTGTTGCAATAATTATGAGAGAAGTCAAAAGGGATTGTGGGTTGGGAGAAGTCAATAAATGCTGAGGTTGGGTTAGGAGAAGTCAATAAATGCTGAGATTTTTTTTTTTAAAATCAAAAAATTAGAAAATTAGGATTAAGAAATTGGAGCTCCCACAGGCCTTGGGGTTAAAAACCCCATTTTGCTTAATATATAGTACTAGCTTATCACCCGTGCTATGCACGGGATAATTATAGATATTTATATTTATTTTAGATTTTTTTAATATATAAATTATGTTTTTTAAGATTTTTTATAAAAATAATTTAACAATCTTATCACTAACTATAGTGTATGAGAGAAGTTGAAAATGATACTGCAGTAACTATGCACAGATTGTATCTATAATTATTTGTATGAGGGGATTTTAAATGCTGATAAGGGGATTTTGACCAAATCAATAAATGTAGGCATGTGGAAAGACATGTGAATTGAAAAAAGTTAATAAATGCTGATAAGGAGATTTTGAACAAATCAATAAATGCTGAGTTTTTTTTTTTTTTTTTTTTAATAAAAAATTTAGAAAATTCATATTGGGATATTGAAGCTCCCACAGGCCTTGGGGTTAAAAATCCCCTTTTGTTTAATATATAGTACTAGCATATCACCTGTGCTATGCACGGATTGTATTTATAATTATCTATATATGTGAATTGTGATTTTTAAATTTTTTTTTTAAGTGCCTTCTTTTTTTCCTTTTGTATATTATATTAAAGTTTAATATTTTGATAATAATCATATGTGTTGGACTTTTCAAGGAATTAAATGTCTTTTATTATTATTATATTATATTAAAGTTTAATATTTTGAAAATAATCATATGTGTTGAACTTTTCAAGAATTTTTTTTTTATGCTTGTTTTTAATGCATTAAAGTGTTATTATGAGGGATAATAATCATATATGTTGGGGCTTTTCAAGGAATTCATATGTGTTGGATTTCAAAGAATTTTTTTTATACTTGTTCTTAATGCATTAAAGTGTTATTATGATCGTAAGACTTGGGAGTTGGGAGAAGTTAATAAATGCTAAGATTTTTTTTTAAAATAAAAAATAAGGAAATTATGCACAGATTGTGTTTACAATTATCCATATATGTGAATTACGATTTTTAAATGTCTTTTTTTTTTCTTTTTTTCCTTTGTTATATTATATTAAAGTTTAATATTTTGATAATAATCATATGTGTTAGACTTTTCAAGGAATTAAATGTCTTTTTTTTTATTTATTATATTATATTAAAGTTTAATATTTTGATAATAATCATATATGTTGGACTTTTCAAGAATTTTTTTTATACTTGTTCTTAATGCATTGAAGTGTTATTATAAGGGATAATAATCGTATGTGTTGTGACTTTTCAAGAAATTCATGTGTTGGATTTCAAAGAATTTTTTTTATGCTTGTTTTTAATGCATTAAAGTATTATTATGAGGGTAAGCCTTGGGGGTTGGAAGAGGTTCATAAATGTTAAGGGTTTTTTTTTTTTTAAAATTAAAAAATCAGGAAATTTAGATTGGGAGATTGGAGCTCCCACAAGACTTGGGGTTAAAAACCCCATTTTGCTTAATATATAGTATAGATAGACTAGCATATCTCCCGTACTATGCACAGATTGTGTTTACAATTATATATATATATGTGAATTACGATTTTTAAATATCTTTTTTTTTTTTAAATGCCTTCTTTTTTTCCTTTTTATATTATATTAAAGTTTAATATTTTGATAATAATCATATGTGTTAGACTTTTCAAGGAATTAAATATTTTTTTAATTATATTATATTAAAGTTTATATTTTGATAATAATCATATGTGTTGGACTTTTCAAGAAATTTTTTTTATGCTTGTTCTTAATGCATTAAAGTGTTATTATAAGGATAAGACTTGGGGGTTGGAAGAAGTTAATAAATGGTAAGATTTTTTTTTTTAAACCAAAAAATCAAGAAATTTAGATTGGGAGATTGCAGCTCCCATAAGGCTTGGGGTTAAAAATCTCATTTTGCTTAATACATAGTATAGATATAGATATATAGATAGATAGATAGATAGATGAATTAAAACTTATAAAATTAAAAATACAATAAAATCAATTCTTAACACAAGCAAATCATTTAAAATCTTAAATTTTTTCAATAAAAACCATAAATTAATACAAGCACATATTTCAAAATCTTAAATTAAATCATCAAAATCATTCACTACCCAACAATACAATTAAAGCAAAATCATTCAAAATCCTAAACTTATCTAAAAGTAATTCTTCATTAATTTTTACATTCATTCAAAATGCAATAATAAAATAATAATAAATTGTTGTCAAATTTCGTCCAATTCAAACCCATTAAATAAAATAGCAACATTTGCAAACTCGCAAACTCCATCCAGGATAGGATAAATAAAATCAACGGTCCAAGTTTTTTTTTTTTAAAAAAAGGGTCTAAATGCAGACGAGTTCTTACGGGTGCGGGTAAAACCTGCAACCCGCAATAATGTCATATTTCAAATTACATCCACCTACTTTATGTCTGTGAAATCGTTTATTTATATACGAATCAGTTTAGGTTGGCCGGATTAGACAGTTTGAATAATTTTATACCCAACTCTAGTGACGGCCATCAACAAAGAGAGAATATTTTAAATGTTGTAGTGATAGAAATTTTCAGAAAAATGAGAGACGGTTTTGCTACAGATAAATTGAGTGGGGTCATTCAACATGTGTTACACTTTGTGTGGAATACGATTCCTTGTTAGCTAGCTAAGATGATGATGAGTACTCGTTAAATAACAGTTTCTTGAGTGGGGTGAGGGATGGAAGAGACAAGTGCGGATCCCCCATAGTTTGTTTGAAAAATTCTTGCGGATCTCCCATAGTTTGTTTAAAAAATTCTTCATTCACTTGTCCCAATTTATTTATAGCTATTAAGGGTTGGTTTGGCATAAACTAAATAATACAAAAAGTCAAAAAGTCACTATCCTATTTAAGTCACATCACCTCTCTAACACATCACATCAAACCCAACTCAAACCCAACCCATATAAGCCAATAAGTCAAAAAGTGTACTTTTTTAGAACATCCCAAACCAACCCTAAATTACGTGAGACTCTTGAAATGTTAAGTGGAGTGAGGGATGGAAGAGAGAAGTGCGGATCTCCCATAGTTTGCTTAAAAAATTCTTTATTCACTTGTCCCAATTTATTTATAGCTATTAAATTACGTGACACTATTGAAATATTATCAAATAACTATAAATAAATTAGGACATAGAAAATTAATTTATAAGATACAGAATCATTGGCCCACCAAAATCTTATTTAAAAAAACATTTGTGTGTTTATCTTAATCGACTCACAACCGTTGATGTATGAATATCTTAAGACATGATTAGATAATTGTGAATAAAATAAGACATGAAAAGTTAGTGAATCTTCAACCCACCAAAACATTTTACTTTCACGTTATTTTTCATGCGAGTTTCATTTATTTATTTATTTTTTAATATATGTTGAGTTTTACATAAATATATATGCTATTTATCACGTAAAATATATATAAGAGATGGAATAAAATTATGAAATTTATCCAATAACAAATATTATTTTTCTTTAAACATCATTTTTTTAAAGTTAAATGTGCAATATATGTATAGACTATTCCTAAAAAGGTGAGGAAGGGAGGGCACTAAGCAACAATTGTCTGGTTGTACAAGTTGAAATTAATAAATAAGCCATTACCAAAAAGCTATCCAACTCTCACCTTTAACAAGAGTGAAACCTTTGATTTCTCTAATATAAGAGGCGAGTCATACCGTTGAGCTATAAGAATGTTGGTCTTTCGAGACTTTTAAATCCCGTTTAGAAACATATTATTTTAATAATTTTTTATATTTTCATAACAAAAAATACAAAAAAGTAAAGAGATTGATATGATAATTTATAATGACTTTTTAATTTTTTTAATTAAAATATATAATTAACAAATGAGGCCTTAATTGTAATTTATGTACTAGCAATCATTAAAAGCTTCATTGTTGAGTCAATCTTTTGCCCATTCTTCACCCCCTTTTCTCCCCCACATTGTCTGTGAAAGAACCTTTGCTTTTTGAATGCTCTTTAATAGGAATGGAATTAAGGACCAGCATTGGCTTTAGGATGCAATTACAAGATGTGGGCCTTCACTACCCATGCATTCAATTGTGGATTTATGGTCAACTCCATGAGGCTGCCCTTATTTACCCATGCAATATAATTGGATGGGTCATGGGGTCATTTTATCAACAAATACCATCATGAGGCTAGCTTGTATGTACCTTTAAGATCTGCTTGAGCCACTTATATATAATTGAAATTAGTAATACACAAGACTCACATGTTAATATTTGATTGTAGTTTTTGTTATTTGGATTCAATTTCAATAAATATTCTATCTAACAAAATTGATAAACTTTTACTTCTACAATTAATAATACAAAAACAAACATATAATTGAGATGATAGATTTTTATATTTATTACAAAATAAACATGAATAAGAGAAAATTATTTATGCTATTAATACAGTTGGATAACTAATCCTATACTAATTTCATATATTGTTAATTCTTATAAATCCTGCTAATCAAATATGATTTAAATATTATAACAAATTTAAAAGCTACTCAAATACTATTTAATATAATAAAACACCTCCATTATTGAGCTTGAGTACAAGGAACCACACTAAAAAGAAAAAACTTGTAAGAATTACATGAATGCAATAAAATAAATAAAACTTGTTCTTAAAATTTTAAATTTCATGCGAGACCATTTTTTTTTTTTTTTGAAGATATAAATGTGAGGCGACACTTTAAATAACCATATAATTGTTAGTATGATTTAACGATAATTAAGGTCTGCCGAATGAGTGGCCTAAGCAAAAGAACAACTCATCAATACATTTAGGATTGGTTTGGGAGTATTTTTTTTTACCTAAAATAAGTGGTGAAAAAAATTAAAGTGTTTGGAAATAGCTTTTTAAATTTTTTACAAAAAAATGTACAATAAGCAAAAAGAATGTGGAGAAATTTGTAATTTTTTTTTGGGTATAATTTTTAATTTTTTAATAACTTTTTAACTTTTAACTATGGCATCATCATCACTTGCTGGACTTGTCTATCAAAATCTCATTTGCGACAGGCCGGGCCCATTAATTAGCCAGGTGTCTATCTTGTGGGCCGCACTTGGACTTTCTTTGGGTTGCCCTTAAAACATAGGCTTAGCCCAAAATCAGAACCCAATCTCAATGTACCTGGACTCACCGGTCCACCACTTTAACATCACGATACTTGGGCCTGTTTATCATCGCTTTTTGGTTAATTATGCCACTACCTCTCAACTATTTATAAATATCACTTTTTCCCTTCATTTATCAACTCGTAAATTTTAATCTCTTCGACTATGGAAATATTTTCACTCCCCAGAGGAACTTTAGAAGGGATATACTTGAACAATTTTTTATAATTGAGTATGAACAGGTTGATAAATGAGGGGATAAAAGTGATTTTTACAAATAATTAATGAGGCTTTGGTGTAATTAACCTTTATATTTTCGATTTTGGTTTTTTGTATTTAAAAATATCATAATTTTTTTGAAAACACTCATCATTTTTTTTTTATAATATTTATATTTTTGTGTGAAAATAATTTTTAAAAATTACAAGTATTTTTAATAAGGAGTGTCTTTAAAAATTAAAGGGTAAATTACAAATACACTCCCAAAGGTTTGCTTAAAATATGAATTATTCCCTATAGTTTGAAAAATTACAAATATCTCCCTGTCAGAATTAGTTGAAAAAGTAAAATTTAAAACTGTTCATCTATTAATAGTAAAATTATCTGAATTATTAATTGAAATAAAAATTTAACATTATTAAAAACTATTAATTAATTTGATGATTTATTAATAAAAAGGCCTATTTATTATGAAATTAGAAACTTTAAGGGATATAATGTAATTTATAAAATCACAAAAAGTAATTTATAATTTAAGTAAATCTCAAAAAATGTGTTTGTAATTTACCCAAAACTAAATTATTGTTCTCACATATCCAAATCATATACTAGTATTAGATAACAGCGATGTTGTTGGCTTTTTGGCTTTTCGAAGGATAGTTTTGTAAATGCGAGCGTGCCAGCAAGGATCAATCAGTCCTTACAGAAATTATAATTGCCAACCAATTTATCAGACGATTGTGTTTTTTAGTTCTTTCAGCCTCAATGAAGAGGACTTTTACTGGTGGCTTGACTTAGGAGAAATTAAGAAAGATAACAAGCAATATGAAGAACAATCGCAGTATTTCATTAAAAATGAACACTTACAATAGTCCAAACTCAGCCTCGAAGAGGTTTACAGCAACAGTCTACTTGAATCTACTTGAAACTACTCCTAGGAATCGAAGTGCAGTGCAGATATTTAAAGGACAAGTATTTAAAGTGCAGGTATTTAAAGTGCAGGAAATGTAAAACTGGGAAAGAAAATATAAAGTAAATGACTGGTTTGTATGATCTGAGTCTGGGGGCTTTTTCTGGGGACTTCCTTGCTATTTATACTTGCCAAGGATGACCTTCGAACTGCACTTCAAACCGTCGAACTGCTCCTCCATGATTGCTGATCATGCTGCCTTAGAAGTAGTTCCACTACGCCATCACTTGCAGTTAAACTTCCCTCTTATATTTGAATTTGAATATGAGTAACCGTTGAGGCCACGTCATCTTTCGTTTCTTTATTGATCTGGTGCTACTCGGATCATGTGAGAACCAATTGTCATCGCCACGTGTACGATCAGGATTGAAGATATGAATCATCTTCCCATAATACCCTTATTCTGCCACGTGTCGAATTGTTATTGGCTTTTACAAAATATATAGCCAACATTACCCCCCGCACTAATATACCCAATACTTGGTGATATTAGTGGATTAAAAACTTTTCCCGCGTTTTTGGAATGTGCACGGAATCTACTTTCGGGAAACATAACCGTCACCCATTTGGTGATCATTAGCATTAACTCTCAAATTATTGAATATTTCAATATCTTTAGCATCCGAACGGATTATGGCTCAATCAACTTCTCATTCTACTGATCAAGCATACGAAGAGCCATTGAGTAATGCTGTTTCCCCTCGAAAGAATCTTCACGCATTCATTAGCCATCTTTATCCGCCCTTCCATATTCAGGTTGTGGAGGCTTTTGCGAATTATCAAGCTTTGGACTATGCGCATATTGCCATTAACCCTTCGATTCACAACTCCGTAAATACAAGAAGTTCTTCCTCTAGCATCCCTTTGTACTTTGAACAAACTACCCTCAAATCTTTGCTTCGATAAGTTACAAATATGGATTCGGGAAGTTCTTCTTTGCACACCTCTGCATGGGATGAAGCTATAACTTCTTCATCGTCTGGGACTTCTGGTTGGACAAACTGGTCGTCCTCTGAGACTTATGATGTAAGGGAGCGCATCAACCATCATTTTGTTGAGTTTACTGATCCCTTGGAGTTTCCTTCCTTCGCTCGAAGTTCAGTAGTCTACCCTTACGTGCCCATTGATTTTCGACGTAGTTTAGAAGAAAATCTGCTCGTGGCCTGGTATACCTCATCCATGCCCACAAAGATAATGCATCCTACCCGGCGCCCGGAAGAAGCACAAGGATACAGTCCTTCATTCTTAGCCAAGAAGGCGAAGATTTGTTCTTCTGATTGGCTTGATTACATTAATGCCTTTGTTCCTTCCACTCCCACGCCATCTCTTACAATAGAGACCTCCACACCTTCTTCTTCATCTTCTGAATTTGAAGCCTCTACTCCTTCTTCTCCTCCCGCTCTTACCTGGATAGAGAAACTAAGGCTTGCTCTTCCAATGGACAGAGTCTTTTCACCTTACAACCCTCCATTATCCCCTTCTCCAACTGAGCGGAAACAAGCTCAACTTCTGCTAGCGGCTTTCTCTCACTTGCCTTTCAATGTTCTTGAGGATGATACCCCTCTCAAGAACTTTCAATGGGCTTGTGATATTTTGACCAGGGGCCATATCCTTAACCCCATCGCCCAAGCAGAACTTTACCTATTTCTGGACCAACTTCCAGTGCTTCTCCGTTGGCATCGAAATTCTCTGGTTGCTACGCAATCTTTGGATCAACTCTCATCCCTACGAATTCATGCTCAATACGAAGCAGAGAACTTCCTCGAAGAGTTCGATGACTTCAGAAATAAAGAATCTGCGTATTGGGACGATTTGGTTATAGATGAACTGGAACAAACACTGAGGGAGGAAGCTTTCGAAATAAAGGCTGAAGAGCTCTATTATGAAGTAAGAGCACATCAGCTTATGCAGCCAACATTGGAGGAGATAGAAGAAATAATAAAGAAAGAACAAAAATTCATTGATCATTGTTGGATGAAATTCCATGACCTTGTTATTTATTCTATTCCTTATTTTTATGAGCTAGAATTCGTACCCAGATAGGGTCACTTGATGTAACTGTTTTGGCTTTAGTATAAACAAAGTCTTTTTACATTTGTCATTGTTTGATTTTGTTCCTTTTGTCTTTAAAAGCCAACCCATAGCTTCGAATTAAACAATCTCATCCTTCGAATCTGGATTTAATTGTCTAATGAAACGCTAAAAGAGCCAACATGTCAGTTTATGGGGTGTTGTTGACAATTCTGGCTGTTATTACCTGGAATCAATGCTCTGAACTTATTAACATTACCCTTCAGAACTAACTATAGCCAATATATGATCATGGTTAATGTAACCAATCAATTTCAAATTAACTGGTTTGCCTCGAAGAGTAATCCACATTGTTCTGGTTCAAAAGCAATTCCTCTTTTTATATGTAATAAAACCAAATATTGGTTTCAATGCGTCGAACAGTGCTCCTCATCCCTCAAAGGATCCGAAGACTTGCTTTGAAGGTCATTACTTTGATAAACGGGCCCTAAAACCCCTTGAAGTAGACCAATACTCGGACAGTCCAGTGTATTCGAACATGAGTACGCTTCGAAGCTGGCTTCCGTACTTCGAAGCCATAGTTGTTTGAATTTTAGCGCCAAAATTCGGCTTCGAAGCCAAATATCTTGCTTCGAAGCTGGCATCAGCGTCCGGAATGTGCTCTTCCCTCCAGAAATTATCAATGTTAGAAGGAACTCTTCGTATTCGTCCGTTTTTAGTACTTAACGGCTTATGAAATGTATTTCCGGACACAAAGGCTTTTGAAACCCTTCTGCTCACTTACGCATACAAACCCTCATCTATCTTTCACTTTTCCTTACTCCCTTCTGTACTTTCCGAAAAAGCATACTATCAATGGCCTCTTCCTCATCAAAAATCCCATCCATAGAGCGTGTGAGCTCATCTGTGGCCTTGAAAAGGCTTATTGATGCTGAATGTGAGAAGTACAAGGCCGGGGAAAAAAGTGCTATCGATGGGCGTATCTTTGTCCCTCGTCACCATGTGCAGCAAGAGTATGTGCTTGGGCCCATATTCAAGGAGGTCCTTGCTGAACTCCCTGCCCTGTACCCTCGTCTGGAGGATCAACGGCTTCTCTATGAAGGTAGCCTCGACTGGAAGGGCTGGAGAATCAATCGCCCTCACCGATGTTGGCCCACGATGAGGCCAGAGTGGCAAGAATGGTACGACCGAGTCGTCCCTGCTAGGGCACTGGACTTACAAGAGCTCTGTCTTCTCGATGCTCTTCGACTATCTAGGGTAACTATCTCAGAAGACCCTTTTCTAGTTCCTGCTGCTTTATGTTTTTGGAATCCCATTTTCAATTTCTTTCAGTTTAAATGTGGGATGATGGCCCCCACTGTCCTTGACATTTGTTATCTTCTAGGAGTATCCCCCATTGGTGCTCCTATTACACCAGATTTTCCTGATTTGACAGTCCCTTTCTCCCTCCCCTCTCTTAACTCATCTTATAGCGATTTTGTCAAAGCTGAGAATAAGAAAGAGGGTTTGGTAACCGATAGGGAATTCTTCTCCTTTTTGTTATATTGGCTGTGCAAATTTCTCTTCTGCACTTCTTCTCAAAGAATCATGCCGGAATTTGCCCCTCTCGCTAAAGCTTTTATCTTGCAAGAACGGGTAGCCTTGGCTCCGTATGTCTTAGGCCATGTATATAGAGTCTGTTCTCTCTTTTGTGAAAAACCCTTAGATGCTAACCAAGGGGGGCCATTCTGGATCCTTCAGCTTTGGCTTTTCGCGTACTTTACCGATTTGCAATCCAAATGCCTCAAATTTGCTGGGTCACATTCTTTTACCCATGGCATAAGATTAGCCAATGCCTCACTTTACCCCTCCACTTTTGCCTTTTATTTCTCTTTCTTTCATCAGCTACCAGCCGCTCCTCCTCTTCATTATTTCCGTCCCTTCGAAGCCAGTATTGGCCCGACTTGGTTGAATAATTTCCTAAGTGACAAGCTCTGTATCTCGCCTGCTCACAAGGAGATATGGGCTTCTTTCCTGCTTCCCAGAGAATTATTCATAGGGACCATCAATCCTAGAGCTTATAAATGCATAGCTGAGCCTTATTGTCCTGCCCAATTTGCTAGACAATTTGGCCTCACACAAGGAGTTCCAATTCCGCTCTGCAGCAACACTAATCTGAGCCTTACCAAGAGGGATTTGAAGGTTCGGAAGTCAAGGCTGGAAGAGGCAACCTTCAAGTTTATGGACGACTTGGCTAATTTTGAGTTCATCCCCTTCTCTCCTCAAGGTACTGCCTTGAAGAGATACCAAGATTGGTGGGTGAGCAACATGGAAGTCTATCTGGCTATCTCACTTCATAACTTACTAAAGATGCTGGATGTGCCTAAGCCCAAGGGAGTTGAGATTGCCATTTCTTCCACTGTTTCAGCTGCAGCCCCTGCTATAACTCGATCCACTTCTGCTGCTTCGATTCCTGCTAGAATCACCCGAGGTATATACCTTTGTCTTCCTTTTCCTTTGGTCTTCTATACAACACTGGTTGTCTTATCTTTAATTCTTCTTCTATGAAGGTGATCAACAGCAAAAGAAGAGGAAACTGCTTGATCCTGAAAAGAAAACAACTGCAGCACAAGAAGAAGAAGAAAAGGAAGAAGACCAAGAACACGAGCCACCCTTGATGAGGAAGAAAAGAGTAGCAGATTTGGTCCAAGAGGAGACAGCTACTAAAGAATCAGAAGAGGAGCTTATTTTTGGGGCATCTGAGCCTCAAGCTAAAGGGGTTGAGAGGACAATTGAGGAGCAAACAAAGCCAATTCAAAGAAAAAAGAGAAGAAAAATTACTGTTTCTCTTTCTGACTTCGATGTCTCTCCTTCTGATTTTGATGAAGATTCTGATTTCGAGACAATTGCCCAAACAATAAGAAAGAGAAGGAAAGTGACCGCTTCAACTGTTACCTTTGTTAAAGACCCCATTCATGAAGCGGCTGCCAAGGCAGTGGAGCAGGAACATTCCAAGGCAATAATTGTCTTCGAGAGGGCTGAGAGGAGACGGCAGCAACAAGTTTTAAGAGAAGAAGCTGCTGCTGCTGATACATTGCACAAGGAAATGGCAAGAAAGCAACAAACTGCTGAACATTACTTCCTCCGCAGCTCTCCCATAAGTGCTAATGCTTCTGAGACAAGTAATTTCCTTCATACTTCCATTGCTTTTCTTTTGTTAACTTTGACGCTGGATTATGACATTGCTCTTCGTTCCTTCTTCTTGCAGCAACACCCACTGCATTCATCTTTCCATTGAGGCCTCCCTCAATTTCAATTGAGGTCGATCAAATGCAGAATGTGAGGGTCGTTCAAATCGCACTCCCACTTTCAAGGCCTACATTTGATGTGCCTTCTTTGAGCCCCATCATTCCTCCATCTCTTTTCCTTGGTCTAGAACCATATCTTCCTTTTTTGGCTTTTAACCCGCCTCAGTATGCTTCTTCGAGCCTTGCTCTTCCTTCTTCCAAGGATATTCCAGTTGATTCTCCCACAGAGGGTACTGGTAGTTCTCCAGTTCATAATTTATCACCTATGTCCACTTCCAGCCCCTCTTCACTAGATTCATTGGTGGCTAAAACCATAGAGGCTGCCAAAGATGCTCCATCCATTTCTCCCATCCCCATGCAGCCCTTTGTATCTTCCACCACAATACTTTCTATGCCCTTCATGTCTAGGGATGAGGTAGACATCTTCGAAGGAAGACTCGCTAGTCTTTTCAATGTACCTTCTACCTCTCCAACATTTAGTGCTGAAGCTGAGCCATTAGTCTTGGCTAACTCCTTGCTGGAGATTTTCGAGAGTCCTTCTCCCAGCAGCAAGCCTCCTGCACCTTCAATAGATCTAGACACATGTTTGGAACTGCTAACTTCCTTTTCGAGGATTCCCTTCGAGGCTCTTCAAAGGCCTATCATTAGAAATGGGTTTCTTCAGTGTTGCAACATTGCTGAACAGTCCAGCATGAATGTCTCAAATCGTCTATCTCAGGCTGCAGCTACTATTGATTTTTATCTCAACATCTGTCATGCTGCTAAGACTGCGGATGAGAAGCTGGTTAGAGACCAGAGTTTTGTTTCTCAAGTGCATACTAAAGTAGCAGATCTCAAGGAACAACACTCTTCTGTCTCCCAGTTTCGAATCCAACTGCTGGAGAAAAAAGCTCAACTTGAAGAGGAGTTGGCTGCAGTAAACCAAGCCTTGGTTCGAACTGATACCAAATTGCAACTTACCAACCAAGAGTTAGCTGACCGAAAAGAAGACATGGCTGCAGCTATTCAACTGTTTCCAGCACTTAGCCATAGGAAGTCCACTGTACAAAAACAATTAAGACATTGTAATGATTTTTGGGCCAATCTGTGGCACAATGTATTTAATTCTTTATAAAAGAACAAATTTTGTCTATCATTTAAGTAGTCTTATGTTTTCGTAGTTGATGCTTTATGTTATTCCTTGTGTTTCCCAAATGGTTGGAAAATAAGGTTTTAAATATCTGCCATTAATCTTTTTGGGATGTACATAACCATTCAAATTTCTTAAATGATATGCCCCAAAAGGCAGAACTCTATGAATTTGATATGGTCCTTCCCAATTAGGTGACCATTTGCCAAACTTATGGCTTTTAATCCCTATTGGGAGTATTGTTTTCCATACCAAATCACCTTCATCAAAGCCAATGTGTTTGACCCTTTTATTATAATTCTTGGCTGCTTTCTTCTTCTGGAAAAGAATGCTATTTAATGCCAAAATTCTGGCTTCATCTATGCCTTCTAATTCCAAGCACATGCTTTGATGGTATTGCTCAGGATTTAACTGATCTTGGCATCTTACCCTTAAAGATTTAACATTGATTTCCACAGGTAAAACTGCATCATGCCCATATACCAAGGCATAAGGAGTAACCCCTGTGCTTGACCTAGGAGAGGTTCTGTAAGCCCATAACACATCCAACAACAGGTTATGCCAATCCCTAGGATTATCCTCCACAACCTTTTGTATTCCCTTTTTTAAGGACTTATTGGATGATTCGGCCTGACCATTAGCTTGTGCATAATAGGGTGTGGAATTAACAAGGCTAATTCCAAACTCTGCCACAAAAGACTTCACCATTTTCCCATCGAACACAGTCCCATTATCAACTGTTATGGTTTGTGGAATGCCAAATCTATGGATCAGATCTTTAATGAACCCAATAACCTCTGTTTGGTCTACAGCCTTGTATGGCTTAGCTTCGACCCACTTAGTGAAGTAATCGGTAGCCACTAAAATGAAACAATGATGTTTCGAAGAAGGTGGGTGTATTTTTCCCATCATATCCATGGCCCATCCTCTGAATGGCCAGGGCTTTACTACTGCATGTAGGTCAGTTATGGGTACATGCCTTATTGTGCCATGCTTTTGGCATGCCTGGCAGCCCTTTGCATATTCTATGCAGTCTTTAAGGATAGTTGGCCAGTAGTAAGAATGCCTTCGAAGCAACCATCTCATCTTTACGCCGGGTTGATGAGCACCACAAATGCCTTCATGAACCTCAGCCATAGCTGTTAATGCTTCTCTTGGGCCTAAACATTCCAGCAATAGGCCATCTCCCCCCCTTTTATAAAGAGCATTACCATACATGATGTATTGCATAGACTGCAATTTAACTTTTCTGCTGGCCTTCGAAGATGGACCAGCCAAATACTGCATTATTGGATGCCTCCAATCTTGTTCTTGCAAGTCATTATGATTGACTTCTAAGACTACATTCCTTTTATTCAAAGGTGGTATCAATTTTTGATATGTTGTTTGGCCTATGCTCCTTTGGGTATTATCCCTTCTCTTGAAGTTCGAAGCTTTCTGAGCCACATCATTAGCTCTATTGTTCAAGAATCTTGGAACATGGGTTACATTTGCTACTTGAAATTGAGAAAGCAGATGTAATGCAACAACATAATATGGTAAAATACTTATGCTTTGACACTTGAAAATCCCATTTACTTGGTTAACCACCAACTGAGAGTCTCCAAATATATCAACTGCATGTACTTGTAATCCAATAAGGATCTCTAGCCCCACTATTAAGGCTTCGTATTCAGCCTGGTTATTGGAACAAGTAACTTCGTCCACTCTGAAACCATGTGTGGTTTCTACCCCTTGTGGAGATTTAATCACAATACCAATTCCAACTAAACCATTGGCTTTCGATCCATCGAACCACATCTGCCATGGCTCAACACTGGTCATGCCAAGTTCCATTACTTCTTGGTTCTCTGTTTGAGATGGATGGTCTGCTAGAAAATTGGCTAAGACTTGCCCTTTTACTGCCTTTTGAGGGACATATTCTAAATGAAATTCTGATAAGGCTAGTATCCACTTGCCAATTCTTCCCCTCAACATAGGTCTTGACAACATATACTTAACCAAATCTGTGGTTGCAATCACCAAGACAGTTGTAGGTAAAAGATAATATCTTAATTTCATTGCAGCAAAATACAAAGCAAGGCACAGCTTTTCGACAGCTGAGTATTTACATTCACAAGAATTTAAAAACCTACTAAGGTAATAAACAGCTTGTTCCCTGCCTTCTTCATTGTCCTGGGCCAAGAAAGCTCCCAATGAATCTTCTGCTGCAGCTATATACAACTTCAAGGGCTTGTTTCCCTTTGGTGGCATCAGTACTGGAGGATTGGCCAAGTAGGCTTTAATACCTTCGAAAGCAGTTTGATGCTCTGTTGTCCAAACAAATTCTTCTTCATCCTTCAGCCTTAACAAGGAAGAAAATGCTTTAGTTTTCCCAG
This sequence comes from Camellia granthamiana, assembly GCA_036172215.1. NCBI lineage: Eukaryota > Viridiplantae > Streptophyta > Magnoliopsida > Ericales > Theaceae > Camellia > Camellia granthamiana. The sequence goes on along the minus strand of CM069904.1, from coordinate 5,296,594 downwards.
CAGTGTTAGAAATAAACCTTCTAAGAAAGTTAACCTGCCCAAGGAACCTTTGTAATTCTTTCTTACTTGATGGAGGCTTAGCTTCGATGATGGCTTTGGCTTTGTTCTGATCAATCTGTATTCCTTTCTTGTGCACCACATAACCCAAGAAGTTTCCAGATGATACACCAAAGGCACATTTGAGAGGATTGAGTTTTAGCTTGAACTTCCTCATTCTTTCAAAAGCTGTTTCCAACTGAAACAGATGTTCTTTCATGGACTGGGATTTCACTATAATGTCGTCAATATAACACTCTAGATACCCTCCAATGAGATCATGAAAGATGGTGTTCATAGCCCTTTGATATGTTGCCCCAGCATTCTTCAGGCCAAATGGCATCTTAATCCATTCGAAGGTGCCAATATTTCCAGGACATCTGAATGCTGTCTTGTGGATATCCTCCTCCGCAATGCAGATTTGGTTATAACCAGAATGCCCATCCATCATTGACAAAACTTGGTGCCCTGCTGAACTGTCTACCAGTAGGTCCACTATAGGCATAGGGTACTCATCTTTGGGAGTCGCTAGGTTTAAGTTTCTGAAATCGATGCATACCCTCATTTTACCATTCTTCTTAACTACAGGTACAATATTAGATAGCCATTCAACATACCTGGCTGTCCTAATAAAGCCTGCTTTAAGTAGTCTAAGGATCTCTTCTTTGACCTTCTGAATTACTTCTGGACTCATCCTTCTCGGTTTCTGCTTGTATGGCTTGAAATTTGGCTTCATAGGGAGTCTATGTTCCACTAATGACCTATCCAATCCTGGTAGTTCATTATAAGACCACGCAAAGCAATCTTTGTATTTCTTTAGAACAACCAATAACTGGTCTCTGTCCAGAACGTTCAAACAAGCACTTATGTAGGTTGGCTGTTGTACAGAACCTTCCCCTAAATTCACTTCTTCTAAGGGGTCTTGTGTCTGAGAACTTACTAGAGCTTCCTCTTTGATTCCTTCTACCTTCGAAGCATATTTCTTGCTTTGCTCCACTCGCAAGTTCTCTGGTTCCACATCCTTACCTTCTTCCTCATAAACAAAATCTGTCCATAAGGCATCCTCCTCTTGTATCTCCTGGACCTTTGTCTCAATGTCCAATGCGCAATATTTCCCAAGGGTCAAAACTCTGACCTGTAACTGCTCTTGTTTACAGCCAATCATCATGGCTTCTCTTTCTTGCTCCTGTACTTTCTGGACTATTGCTTCTACGTCCAATGGTGAGAATTTAACCAGAGCCAAAGACTTGGCTTCTTGCTCTTCATCTCTTTGCCTATAACCAGGCATCATTGTCATCTTTCACGACAGCCTCTTCATCAGCACTCTCTTGGACTAAGTGCTTTAGGTGTGTCACTTCCTCATCAGCCGTCACTTCGGCTGAGCCATCAGCTTTCCTCAGTATACTGAGTGGCGTTACTCCCTCAATATACAACTTGGCCTCTGCAAAGTCTGCACAGGCTATGAAGGGTTGAGGATCTGCATCAATTTCCTCTGTCTCTCCATTACCCAAGGCCATCATGATCTTCTGATGCAAAGAGGAAGGCACACATTTGTTGGTGTGGATCCAATCTCTCCCAAGTAAGGCATTATATTTGGCATTGCTGTCGATGACGAAGAATGCTGTCATACAATCCCTGGTTCCCACACTCAAATTAATAGGCAGAATCCCTTGAGCCATCTGTTTATCTCCAGCAAAACCAGCAATAGTCGTGCTGGTTGGGATCAACCTGGGATTCTTTTTCCCTAGTTTCTTCAAAGAAGATTTCGGTAATAAGTTCACTGCTGCCCCATTGTCTACCAGGACTCGGTTTAGCTGTATCCCATCAAAGAAAGCCTTGATATACAAAGGCTTGACATGCTGGGTCATGGAATTTGAGGGATATTCAAAAGGGTATGAGAGGTTGATGCTCACTTCTTCCTCGCTCTCATACTCAGTTTCCATTGGAGTAGCCGTTTCATGAGCATCCTGTACCATACTCACTTGTGACTCCTCACTAGACACAGGAATTGGATCCATGTCTTGGTCACCATGACCTTCATTTTCAGCCTGGAATTCATGAGGTAGTATGTGTACCATATTGACTGATACAGGGGGAAATGAGCCAAACTGAATGGCTGACTGTACCTTCTTCCCCTCTTGGTTACCTTGCTCAGTGTCCTCAGCAGCATCCTCCATGCTGCACTCTGGTATTTCATTGATAACTGATCCCTTTGAAGGATCCTTTTCAACTGGTTCTTCAGTCAGAAATGTATGTTCAGCCATGAAGGCTTCGAACATTTCTTCTTCTGCCATTTCCTTCTTTTGGCTCATGTCAATCTCGTCTCCCACTTCACTATCACTTTCCATCAGAGCCTTCTCCAATCCTGCCAAACTAGACTTCTCCCTGGCCTTTAGTTCAGAATGAACTTGGGCCAATTGTTCTCTGCTACAAACCACTTTGCTTTGCAGAGTCGGCTTTGGAGTATGATCTGACTTCGAAGTTTTCTTTCCTTCTGTCTTGACCTGTGAAGAACTCTCTCCACTTTCTTTCAGATCTTGCTGGTACTGGGTATACCTGCGTTGAATTTTCCTTCTTTGTGATCTGGAAATGACTGGGACCATGTCTGGTTCCTTTGTCTTTGGATGTTTAAGTAATACCCAATTGTTTGGGGCCACCAAAGGAGGCTTGACCATCCTGCCTTGGTTTCCAACATCCCTTTGAGTAGGCGCCTCCCTAGGTTTGTTCTGCATTACAAACCAATCTGGGACCCCTGGTACCCACGAGCTTACTGATCCAGATGTCGAACTGTTTCCTTCTACCTTCGAAACCATCTTCGAAGCTGGCTGTGAAGGTAAATGCTTGGCTCTGACTTCATGTTTCGAACCTGATTCAGTCCTTCGATGAAAAGAGCCATTTTCTGTCCTTCGCAAGGTTGGTCTAAAAGGCCAATCTCTGGCTTTACTCCCATAACCTGGACCCCTCTCCAATCTTCTTTCAGAATGGCTGCTTTCTACTCTGTAGTAGTTAGGTGGCCTAGACTCATACACAGGCCTCTTGCCTTTAGCATGCATTCTGTCCACTACAGGTTCCACCACTAATGGGCGTTGCCTGTCACCAGCCGGATACGGCCTTTTGTTGTGAGCATTGGTTGATTTAGGACGTCTCTGAACATCCTTATAGTATTGCTTCCCATCAATTGGAAGCCCCTTTAACCATTTGTAACTTAATCTGCATCTAGGACACATCCTCTGCACTACAGCTGCTTCGAGAGAATCATCGTCCAGTGCTTCTTCATCAGAGTGTTCCCTCTGACGTGAGAAACCTTGTCCAATAGTTGGTGGGTTTCCAATCTCCTTCTTGGCAGTTGTCTGGTTGGCAATATGCATTTGCACGTTGACCTCTTCCAATTCCTGCAGAGATAGATTCTGAAAGTTTGGTACAACCACATTAGCCGCGCTTTCTCCAACTTCTGGAAATGGGTTGCTGTCAATTCCCATGGCTTTTTCTGTTTTGGCTGGGAACTTCAAACTTCCTTTTCGAATTTGCTCTTGGATCCTGTCTCGAAAAACAATACAGGTTTTAGTTGAGTGAGACCAAGAATTATGCCATTTACAGTACACTTTTCCTTTAAGTTCTTCTGGAGATGGCAGTTTAACTCCCTTTGGTAACTTAAGGAAATTGGCTGCAAGCAAATGATCAAAAATGTCATCTGCTTTTGTTAAGTCAAAAGAATACTTTCGGTGAAAGTCTTTCTTTTTAAACTGTTGGTCGATGGTTGTATCCTTATGAATTAATGCTTCACAGATTACAGGTTCTTTGCCCACAATCTCTGCTGCATCAATCTCATAATTGGGATCTCTATAATACGTCTTATACGAAGCATTATTTCGATCTTGTTCCTCCTCTAGTAATGCTTCATATCGAGACACCTTATAGGTTAATTCGACCAAATCCCTAAATTCAGTTGAGTCAAATTTCTTTCGAAGCCTGAACTCTAAACCGTTTTGAGCCAATCTTACAAATTCTGACTCTGGAAGGATGACCCTACATTTATTTCGAGCCCTTTTAAATCTGGCAATAAACTGAGTAGCCTTTTCTTCAAGCCTTTGACTCAATCTTGCCAAGTCTGCCATGGACACCTCTGGCTCCGATTGGAAGAATTGGGCATGAAATGCCTCTTCCATTTGTTGCCAATTTTGAATGGAGCCAGGTGTAAGGTTGATATACCATACAAAGGCTCCCCCAGTCAGGGAATTTGGAAATAATCTCAGTTTCATGTAATCATGATTAGTGAATTCACCACATTGAGCAGCGAATCTGGCAATGTGCTCTACTGTTGATTGATTTCCAGTTCCATAGAACAAGGTAAAATCTGGTATTCTGAATCCTCTTGGATATTCATGTACCCTATCTACCCATTCTGGGTATGGTTTTCTGTATACAGGAGTCTGGACCCCCCGAGCCATCGGTCCACACATCTCCCTAACAATATCAACAATTTGGTCCCTAGGGACCATATTCTGTGCCTGCTGAACCAGTACTGGAGGAACAAACACAGGGTTTGGTGGACAAACTTGTGCTTGTGGCCCTCTTGGTCCATAAGGTGGTACATTTGGGACTGGTTGCCCCTGTGGTACAGGTTGCTGTTGGGGATATGGGTAACCCCTTTGAGCCTGTCCTGCGAAGGGACCTGCGAAAGGTGCTGGAACAGGTGTTGTGTCCCTTCCATTTACAGGAAAACTCTCCAACCCCCCGGGTATAAATTCAAACAAAGGATTATTATATCCCCTAGTGCCAGGTATGGCTTCGAACATGGGATTTGTAACCACTCTCATGCCAATTTCTTGTACTTGCCCAGATCCACCAACATGTGTGGCTTCATTGTTGGGTACTGAGGCATTTTGGCCTACTACAGGCCTTGAAATGGGTTCATACCAAGACTGAGGCGATGGTCTTTCATAATTCTGAGTACTAGTCTGACCATTAGATTGTCCATTAATTTGCATAGGCTGTTTTTCTCTAGCCAATCTTTGCTGAGGGACATTTAAAACTTCCTCTGTGTGTCTTGTATTTGTTGGTTGGTGGTTACTCATTCGATCCAAAAAGGTTGTTGCCCACCTTTCCATGGTGTTCATTAATTGTTGTCCCATAGCATCTACTAAGCCATCCCACGGATTTGTTGGCTGAGTAGATGGAACGGTGGATGTTCCAATTCCTTGGTTTCGTCCAATATTATGAACATATGGTTCTTGTCCAGAAGTACTGGTCTGTTCGACCATAGGTTCTGATAACATAGGAGCCTCCACAGGATGTGTTATCACATTATCCTCTGGATTAGGTATTTCTACCTCTCCTTCTACGCCTTCTTCCAGACGTTCATTTTCTCCTTGTCGTCTTCTTCTAGCCATTTTAAATTAAGTCCCACTGGGCGTGCCAAAAATATATGTTGGCTTTTTGGCTTTTCGAAGGATAGTTTTGTAAATGCGAGCGTGCCAGCAAGGATCAATCAGTCCTTACAGAAATTATAATTGCCAACCAATTTATCAGACGATTGTGTTTTTTAGTTCTTTCAGCCTCAATGAAGAGGACTTTTACTGGTGGCTTGACTTAGGAGAAATTAAGAAAGATAACAAGCAATATGAAGAACAATCGCAGTATTTCATTAAAAATGAACACTTACAATAGTCCAAACTCAGCCTCGAAGAGGTTTACAGCAACAGTCTACTTGAATCTACTTGAAACTACTCCTAGGAATCGAAGTGCAGTGCAGATATTTAAAGGACAAGTATTTAAAGTGCAGGTATTTAAAGTGCAGGAAATGTAAAACTGGGAAAGAAAATATAAAGTAAATGACTGGTTTGTATGATCTGAGTCTGGGGGCTTTTTCTGGGGACTTCCTTGCTATTTATACTTGCCAAGGATGACCTTCGAACTGCACTTCAAACCGTCGAACTGCTCCTCCATGATTGCTGATCATGCTGCCTTAGAAGTAGTTCCACTACGCCATCACTTGCAGTTAAACTTCCCTCTTATATTTGAATTTGAATATGAGTAACCGTTGAGGCCACGTCATCTTTCGTTTCTTTATTGATCTGGTGCTACTCGGATCATGTGAGAACCAATTGTCATCGCCACGTGTACGATCAGGATTGAAGATATGAATCATCTTCCCATAATACCCTTATTCTGCCACGTGTCGAATTGTTATTGGCTTTTACAAAATATATAGCCAACAGATGTATTACTGAATTTATAGTTTTTTAAAAAGATTTGATATACGGAGTATTAAACTAGGCTTGCGGGTTGTTTGTGAAAAATATAAAATAATATATTTATTATATTTTTATTTTATTTGAGTGCCATCATTTCATATTTATTATCTTTTTATACTTTTTTGAATATCTCTTTATAAAATAAAAAAAAATATTAAAATAATCTGTTCTTAAACAATTTTATAATCAAATTTTCACAAAAAATTATTTGAAATGATTTAAATAAAATTTTTTTTGAAACTTTTTATAAAAAAAATGTGAATTATAACAAAAAAAATTACGTGACCCCAATGAAATTGATGTAATTCAAAAACAATAAAAATATATGCAATTCTAGCACATCCCAAACAAGGCCAAAGTGTAGAAGCTCCCAATTACCATATCTTTTCTCTTGTTTGGATGATAAGAAACTCCAAAAGAAAACACAAAGATGGAAAAGACAGAAATATCCCAGTAAAAGCAAGCTGGAGAACTAAAAAAACCAGTTCACTACTCCACTCTCCACCTTTCTTTATTCCCACCACTAAAAAAGAAATCAAAACAAAAACTTTCTGCATAATTTCCAAACTCCTCTCTCTCTCTCTCTCTCTCTCTGTCTCTCTCTCTCATGGATCGCTCACTCATCTCTGCATCCCTTCTCACTCTTCTTCTCTCCTTCTCATCTTTTCATTTTGTAGATTCCACAACTTTCAAGATCGTCAACAAGTGTCGGCACACGATATGGCCCGGAATACTAACAGGCGCCAACAGGACAGTACTCACCCCCACCGGCTTCACTCTCGAGCCGGGCAAATCCCGGACCCTCACAGCCCCCAAATCCTGGTCGGGTCGGTTATGGGCTCGGACCCTCTGCTCCCACGACTCCTCTGGCAAATTCTCTTGCGCCACCGCCGATTGCGGCTCCGGCATGGTCGAGTGCGCCGGCGCCGGCGCTATTCCTCCGGCCACTCTAGCCGAATTCACTCTCAACGGCGATCAAGGGCTCGATTTCTACGACGTGAGCTTGGTCGATGGCTACAACCTCCCGATTCTGGTGATCACGGTGGGAGGTACAAGCGGGGGATGCAGCTCCACCGGGTGTTTGGTGGATCTCAACGGCGGTTGTCCGGCGGACCTGCGGGTGGCGAGTGGGAATTTGGGAGTCGCGTGTAGGAGCGCGTGTGAGGCGTTTGGGGATCCGCAGTATTGCTGTAGCGAGGGTTTTAGTACGCCGGACACGTGTCAGCCGTCGGTGTACTCGCAGTTTTTTAAGCACGCGTGTCCGCGATCCTATAGCTATGCTTATGATGATAAGACCAGCACGTTTACTTGTGCAGCTGCGGACTACCTTATCATTTTCTGCCCTTTGCCTTATACCAGGTAAAATTACTTGCTTACCCTTTCAATTATTTTGTTGTGATTTTTAGGTCTGTTTGTTGTAAATTATTAAAAATTAAAAATTAATAATAAAAAAGCAAAACAAAGCTAAAACACTCCTCCCTTGGATTTTAGTTAAAAAATTAAAATGTCATTGCTAAAAATCAACTATTCTATTCTTTATATTTTTTTACAGTCTTTTTATAAAAGTTTAAAAAAAATCAATTAAAGTAACTAATTTCCAAACCAATTAGCTTTTAATTAATTAAGCATGGTTTGTGGTGACATTGCATCATTTTCATCCATTTCCTCCAAATTAATGCTTATCTTTGTCATTAACAAAATAAATTTTGATAAATATGATGTTGAATTATTGAAACAGCTGCTGCACATCTCAAGTTTGTGCAAATGTACTCCGGCGCTGTTTGAGAAGTTTGTTTTTTGGTTTTTTTTGAATTTTTTTTTTTCACTAAAAGACAAATTAGTTACAAAATCAAAAGAAAAAATAAATCCAAACAAAATATCACATCAAACCTCATAATCATTTCGATTTTTCTCTTACAAACATCACATCCTATCACAAAAAAAACCCAACTATCTTCCCAAACACAATTTTTTTTTTCTCCAATAATATTCTAAAACTAAAAATACCTAAAAAAAACTCACTTCCTAAACACCCACTTATATATATATATATAAGCAAATGTAGTTATTATGTCAAAAGTATTAAATGTTTTTTCTTAAATTTTCATAATTTTGGAATAAATAAATAAATATGTGGCACCTCCTTTCACGTCTATTCTCACTATTCAGATATTCTCATTCTCTTCCCCAATTGTTATATAAAAGATAATAATAAAAAAAATTCAAATGATATCTTTCTTTAGAATTTTAGGTGTAGATATGTATATAAAAAGCCACATGTCTATCACTATATCAGGTAAATTCAAATTAAAAAGAAAAAAACCCACAAATCCCACAACTCTTATTTATAACTGTTATATATAAAATAAAATTGAGATAATGTGATGTCTATCTAAAATCTCAATCCATAATTTTTGAATTTTTACATTTAAAAAAAATTACAAAATGCCATACTCAATTTCTATTGGATCATATTTCATTTTACAAAAAAAAAAAAAAAAAAAAGAAAGATAAAAAAGATCAAAAAGAATAAATAAACAACCAGATAAGTGTTAGCATTTATCAGATAAATGTCTGTTTTAAAAAAAATAAAATAATTGATTTGTATTTTAAAAAAATGTGATATTAAAATTTTAATTTTAATTTTTAATTTTCTATGATATCTCGAGCTCCTTATCTTTATCCAAAAATTAAATTTGAATTTAAACACTAAACCTCCAAAATACATTATCTTTAATTAAGTTTCCATATAAATTTGAACATCCACCAACAAAACCCAACATTGGAAACAAACCCCCAACAACATCTATTTTTTTTCCCCTCTTAATGCAGTGGTGATCATTAAAGTTTCTTTCAGGTATTAATATTTTATATCTCCTAACTCCAATAATTTATTTATTTTTCCTCTCTAGGGAAGATTATAATATACATTGAGTTTTACAAGCAATCCCTCAAGGTTAATCATTTTTTTAATTGAAATCTATTTGAAGCCATAAAATTCCATGTAATTTTTTTTCATCTTTATTCTATTGTATATTTTAATGATAGATCTTTTTAAGCAACATGTTCAAATTCATATAAATTTACATACGGTCTATATAGTTTTACATAAAATCTATTTAGGTCTATAAACTTTTTCATGCAATTACTCTAGATTTATAGATCTTTGCATGTAATTTGTGTTAGTACTTGAAAAGAATTTTTATTGAATAATTCATGCATATTACAATTATCAATCACTTCATTTTAACTTACTATAATAAATATATATATATATGTATATATATTATGCATGTTTCTCAAATGTATCATTTGTCCTATAATATTTGGTATAACTAATACTATACATCTACATGTTTAGTCTCTATTGATCTAATTATTAGTTATATATTATATCTTAAAAATTCATTTCAATGATTGATTGCAATTACTAAATTGATATATGTTTTTTTCTATTCTTTTATTTATTTTGTATTGTTTTTATTATCACTTTTGTCTATTCTATTGTTTATGTAAGAACTTTATTAATAAATTGTGTGGTATAAAAATTATCAATATTTAGTTTGAATAATTGTTCATATATATATATTTGGATCAGGGAAAGTTAGTTGCTAGATATTATTCATATTGTTTAGCTTAAGTATGAGATATTATGGCTCTTTTTATTAAATGATTAGTTTTATATTAAGATATTTTTCTTCTTAATCTTATTTCCTTTCGGAAAAAAACTTGAGACTCCTTATGGGAAAAAATTGATCAACTAATAGTATCAATTTGGTTTCGATTGAATCATCCTTTAATCATGTTTGCTAAATTTAAAAATTAAAAACAACTATCTTATTGATATAAGTAACACAATTTAATGGGATTAGACAAGACTATAATTCAATTATATCTATTGGCTAAATTTAAAAAATTAAAATTAAAAACATCTATTACATGGGGCATAATCTAATTGGGTTAAACGTTTTGACTGTAACTTAATCATAACTATTTATTAAATTTTAAGAAAAATTGAACATTAAAAATATTTATCTTATTCTACTACAAATAAAAAAATTAAAAAAAACCTAATTTTTTTTAGATGGTGAAAACACTTACTTATTAGATGAATTAATTGGCATATGTGGTCATGATCAATTGGGTTAGATCTTTGATTATATCTCAATCATAACTATTTGATTATAAAAAATGTAATAAATATAAAAAAAAAAAAAAAATCATAATCATTAGACTATTTACCATGTCGCCCAATGTTCACTTAAGGGAAAAAAAATAATAATAAAAAAAAAAAAAAAAAAAATCTTGTTGCATAAAGGTTCAAAATTTAGAACAACAAGATAAGGTCTAATTTTGATGTATATTTTACTACTAAAAATTACCGCATTAAAAATCTCTATCATAATCAAAATCTACTAACTCCACCTTAGATTCACACCACAACAACTAAAATCGTATCTCTTTCTCTTTCAAATTTAAATATTTTTAATAAAATATTAAAAATAAAGAGAAATATAAATCAAGATTGTGCAATATATATATACTTTAAAAGGCTTTATTATTTTTAATTTATAAATAAAATTTTGACTCTCCTGTGCGTAGCACAGGTTTTATGCTAGTGTCCTTGATAAGAATGTATTAAATGAGATTAATTAATTACACTACTATAAAAAATAACAAAGACAATAAATATATCATGTTAAAGAGATTTTTATTTTGATGAGACTAAACTATCTTCTCTTTTTTTTTTTTTTTTTTTTTCTTATTATTTTACTTTTTAGTTACTTTTCCCATACTCCCACACTTTTTTCTTTTTTTTAATTTTTTTTTTCTTGGTCAGGAGACCTATATATATATATATATAATTTGATCATAATATTATGAGTAGTGTTTTTCAAGTCTAAAAATTAGACTCATTTTTCAAACCAATGATGTGGCAATATATTAGAATATTTAAGAGAATTCTCTTTCATATTCTCTAATCATTATCTAATAATATTTTTTACACAATGATTTAGAAAATGAGTTTGTATATCATTTTTCTAATATTATAAGATATCCAATTAAATTTTTGTAACAAATATCACTATTTCAAAAATTAGATTAATTAAACTTTTAGTCCTTTTAAGGGGCTGAAAAAAAGTTTAATTAATCTAATTTTTGAAAGTCATATATATATTGGTAAAAAAACAAAAGGGTAGTTTGGTCTCATTAAAAAAATTCTTTAGCATGATACATTTTAGGATAATTCTATTTGTATATCACCTATTATCTCAGCATACACCATGAACTTGTTTTTTTAATTACAACTGTGTCCTTTAAGAAAATGACGTTTTTGGACAAAATTCAGTGCACACCTTTTACCACCATCACAACTGCCTCCTTCCTCCACCACCTACTCCCACCTTCGTCCGCCATCACTAGTCGTCGCCACCACTACAAGCCCCCTCTGCAGCCCATGTTGCAGCCCATGAAGCCCTCAACCCCACTGCTTTTGGCCCGCGACTGCCACCGTCATGGCGTCTACTCCCACGACACACCACCCCATGTAGACCTATCCCCTGCAAACGCGAACCCCACCCTAGATATTTGGGGTTTGCTGATGAGGAAGAAGGAAGAAGAGAGAGAGAGGGAGAGCGAGAGAGATCGTATTTGATGGCAGTCGCTTAGGGTTAGGGTTAGGTGTTAGGGTTTCAGAGGGAGGAGAGAGGGAGATGATGGCAGCGGTTAGGGTTTTTAGAGGAAGCAAAAATGGGAGATGATGGGGGGAAGGGTTTGATGGGGGGTTGGGTGGTTCTCAGCAGTGGGAGGCTGTGGTGTGGTGCCTTCTAGTGAGGGACGATGAGGGAGGGGCTGGGAAAGGTTGGTGGCAGATGCGGTGGCTGATGGCCGTAGTGAGAGAGATGGAAGGCTATGGAGGAGGCGGCAATTGGAGAGGAGGTGCGGCTGCAACGGGAGATGAGGAGGGTTGTGGACGAGGCGGTGATTGGAGGGAAAGGGTGGCAGCCGATGGTTGGTGGTGGAAATGGTTGGGGTTAGGAGTTTGTTAGAAAATAGGGTAATTTGGTATTATTTAAAAAATGATGGTGTGTATTGAGACAAAATTAGAACTTTCAATTTGGGTGTGGTGTGAACTGAGCAAAAAGTGAAGAGATGGTGTGTACTGAGATTACAAGTGATGTGCAAATAGAATTACCTTACATATAATTGCCTTCGTTACTTTCTATATTAGTGGTGTTAGTTACTCTCATTTAATGCATTCTTATCAAATGCCCTTAGGGCACTTGTTAACAAAACCCTTGTACAAAACATCACCCCTTTTTTTCTTTTTTAAAGCTTGTGGTTAATTAGTTCTTGGAAATTGTCAGTTTTTTCTAGGTAAAATTATGAGCTGTGTCTGACATGTGTAATTGGAAATTCACTTAGCTAGCAGGTTACTATAAAACTATATATAAAACTCTATTTTATTCATGAAATGCTTTATAGTAATTTGTTGAACACTATTTTACCTTAGAAATTATAGCATATTGAATATGGATCCATATCTTTCATGTTCCAATAAGTAGGACCAATTTCTCACTCGGCTTATTTTTTGATGTCAAGGACCGGAAGCTATCAAAAAATATGAATATTTTGATGTGTCCTAGGACATTGTAATTAGATGAATTGGATATTTGGACACAAAGCACTTGCAACATAGGCAGTAGGGCTTCGAGGAAAAGAAACTTCCCCAAAACATGGTGTTTCCTTATTATATTAACTGGAGGTGTGGGCACACATTATTATGTGTGTGAAATAGTTATATCAATCATGATAGTTACTAAGTTGTTTGAGCACTTAGAACTGAAAGGGTATTTTATGTATAGAAAAAATCGTGACAAAGCTTCAAAGAGCTGTGTGCTTTATAAAATACTATAGATATAGAACAAATCAGAAGTAGTGATTTTTTTTCTTTTGGCTGTAACTTGAAATCTCCGTAAATGAATAGAGAAAAAGACAAATGAAATTTCCTCTTCCTATAAAATTGAATTTCTTACCAGCAAGAAAGACTGAGATGATGATGAGAATGAGCATAATGATGATAATATGGGCTGAGTTGACCTGTTGAACTACTTGGATCAAATTCATCTTTCAAACAGTTTATAAATGTGCACTATACCTCATTTTTTCTAACTGAAATCGTAGTTGTGGACTCTTTGCGTGCCTAAAGGGGGCGAATTCCCCAAACTCTAAAGATTATTAACAATTAAAATATTTTAGATGATTGATTTATTATTTCAGCTAAACAATACAAACAATACTAATTCAAATCGATCAACCAATATGAATGATCATCCATTCTCGAGGCAACCACACAGAAAATGCAATAAAAATAAGAAAATTTACGTGAAAAACCCTCGTAAACAAGGGAAAAACTACAAGCACACCTAGTTGGTCAAAATCCACTATTAGTCACGAGTTAATATGCATAGACTTAAGTAAAACGACCTCCTACCAAACTCCTTTATTCAAGCCAAGTGGTTCTCTAATACTGAACCTAACCTAATCTAACCATCCATTACAACCAAGACCAAGCTCTATACAACCTAACCTAACCATCCATTACAACCAAGCCCAAGCTCTATAGAATGAATTCCAAGTTATGTCTATGAAAATCACAGACACACTAACTCATGTTACACAAACTTATAATACGAACTTATGATGCTTGTTTAATAATTAATGATTTTTTGTTTGCTAGTTACTGGTTTTGTAGTCAAAATGTTCTCCATTGCCATGCTCATAGTTTCTAACCCTATAACGATGATGCTATTTGAAATGTAGGACAATTTTGGGGATTTTTTGTAATGCTTATTAGCCCTGTTTGGTGCAGCTTAAAAGCTGCTTATTTCAGCTTTCAGCTTAATTTAAGTTATTTTGATGTGTTTGGTTTAACTTATAGCTTATAGCTTATAGCTTATAGCTTTTTGGAAGTCAGAAATCAGCTTATTCTTTGAGTGGGGCAGGAGATGCTTAATTTATAAGTCAGAAATCAGCTTATGTTCATAGTTATAAGTTATAAGCTGTTTAGGCATAAGCTATAAGTACTTTCTCACAGCTCTACCAAACAGGGCTATTAAGCGCTAGATTTTGATTTATCTATCAGCTTAATGTGTCTTCAAAAAGGATCTTTCTACAAAGAAGTGATGCCATTGAATGATATCTTATTCTTTTTTCTCTTGCTTTATTTTATTTTTATTTTTTTTAAAGAAATAAAGAAAAAGAGAGATCTCTGCAAAGCAGATCACAAATCCTTGTATTTACCTTTATTTCTTCCGTAAGCTCCAAGCATATAGACAATATAGTAACAACTGACTGTTACATCAAATTATATCTCGCTACATCATTGTGTCCAAAGATTTCCAGGTAAATGCATTGAGTTGTATAAAACTCTCATGTAACAGTCTGATACTTGTCATTTTTGTGGGATAAAGTTTGTTACTTATCATCTTTTTGGGTTTCAGTCTCCAAACCCTTTAGGCCTTATTTGATTGTCTGGACTAGGTATAAGGGGGTGAGGAAGATATACAATATGTTAGGATATGAGATGGATTAATATATATACTGTAGGGGTCACTTTTATTATTTTTGGTTAGGGTAGGATATAGCATGGGGTAAGAAGAGTGTTCATTTTTGGCCGTTGGATGAAGGATGAACCTATATCCAATGGTGGCGGATATGCATCACCATGATGGGGTAGTATTGTATATCCCACCTATTGTGGGATATGATATCCGGACACCTTATATCTGCAGCAACCAAACATGGGACAGGGAGAGACAAAAATACATGTAAGCTCCACCGGTTGTATATCGGTCAACCCTCATGTCCCCCTCTTATATACCCCAATCAAACAGCCCTTTAGAAGAATCCCTACTTTTTTTGATCTGTAGAGATATGAGAGCAGTGTGGGATTTGTAGTGTGAGAATTTGATTGTCTTTGTTTTTGCTTTTCTTTTCTCAGAGGATATCTTGTTCTCCCGTTTCTCTTGTAATTTTCTTCTTTACTAACAATATTTCTTTTCGATCAAAAAAAGAAATGGTTACAAGTAATTTGCATGGGAATGATGCAGTGAAAAATTGCTGGAACTAAGAAGGGAAACAGCCGAGCTGCCCCTAGTGAACAAAACCATGATGTACATTGGGCACCAACATTCAAGTGGAGGTTCATCGTCAGGTTTAGTTCCCGTGCAAATTATCATATGTGCAGTCTCCATATTAGCAGCAATTTCGCAGTTTTAGCTGCTCTTGTATCTCCTTGTATGACTAACATTGCTGGACACTTTCAGGCTGATCTACAAAAAAAACTCCCACTGAAGTGTGGGGTGTCTCTTCTGAGTCCCATTGCCATACTAGCTCAAATTCTTCAGTTCTGAAGTGTGGGTCGGAGAAGGGGTTCTATGTGTAGGTGGACCTCCTCAACCCAAACCCCCCCCACCCCCCCCCCCACACTCCCACACAAGCCACAACTCATCTTGCACATAAGCTCTCCCCGTCTGCTCTTCTATTCTTTCCCTTTCCATGATTCGAAAACATAAGAAATTCAAAATTAGGAGGAATAGTTAGTTTTGAGAAGTAGATTCCTAAATTCAAGAGAAAATCAAGTAGTCTCTAGATCACTGAGAATGTATTCCATAGCTGATCAGATTAGTTTCACTAGGCTATGTGGAAGAATGCTTTTAGTTTGCAACTGAATGCCGGCAACTCTGACTTTTCCTCTCGTGGTGCATGCATATGTGTTATGGTCTCAAGGCTGCTGAATTTAAGCTTGTGCTAATATGTGATCATTGTGACGTTTTGACATAGCTTTTTAACCAGTAACAAGTTTGATCGGTCTGAACATTTTTTACTTTTTTTTCTTCTTGTTTTTTTGGTTAATGTGTTTGTTTGTATTAGATATATTAGTGTACATATTGTAATAGGTCTATGTTAGAGATGTTTCATCATGGCAGACACTGTAGCACTTGTAAAATAGATTTTGAAAAGCTTTATTAGTTTTGTTTATTTCATAATTCCTTATCTTTCCTTGTCTTAATTTGTTATTATTCATTGATAAGAATGTAAACAATAAGATACTGGGATAATTTTGTCCAACATGATTCCTTTCAATTCGTCTGCATTTTGGGTACTTAATTTTCAATGACACTGAGATTTTGCCGTGACAAATGAATTTTCTTTGTCTTATGTATTGTGTAATCGTTACATTTTTTTTCTTAAATGCATCAACTGAGTTTGTTTTAAACCTTATTTACTTGTCTAATTTATGTGAGGAACACTCAATGTCGCTCGCTCTCTGGTAAGAGGCTTCAAGCCTTTTTGGACAGATTTAAGAAGTGAATTTTAAGAGTGATTTTCTTCATTGCTTCCCATCTCATTTTGTTTTTGTGTCTCCAAATTAGACCCATATGCTTGTTCAAACAAAAAAAAGTTAGACTCATGCATATATCATTTATAAAAAAAATTGATTATTTCGATAACTATAGGGTACGTGATTTACCTGCGAAGGTAAGTCTCTTTTTTCACTTCTGTCCAAATTTTAATAACTGTTATACTTCTGTGGCACTTTTGTGACTAAAAATGCTAGATGATTTGGGTTGACCAGACCTAACTCGTATGTAGGCGCAATTCATGAAAATGACTTATCTTAATTTTTTGTTTTTATTAAAAGAATTTCCGACTTTGGTCCCTTACCTCCCCCCAAAAAGTTGTACAACTCAACAAAAAAGAAGGGACACATTAGTGGATGTTTACAATATATTTACAGATTAGTGAAAAGTTTATGAATTTAATTATTAGTAGTTATGAAGTTTACTATTGATTTGATTTTTTTGGAAAAGATACACCTGAATTGTGATTCCCCCAAACAAAAAAAGTTTTTCTCAATCACAGCTTGTTGCATCACCTACTCAAATATGATCTCACAAGACAAACTTTTACATGTTTTTCCCTTTCTCTGTACCCTTCTCTATACACTTTCTCACTCCACCCCTCTTAAGTGACCACCTTTTCTATTTTTTTCATTCTCACAACAATCAAGTCTCTCGACACACAACCCTTCATATAGATTAACTCAAACTGCCACCCATCACAACCCATCTCTTTCCATCTAATTTTTCTTCCCTCCCGTCCACATTTCTCCTCTCTAGCCCTTAGACTTTGATTCCTAGTCTTTTGTTCTTTTTTTAGAGAACATGAAAAAAAAGATATATTAAAAAACAAATAACGCAAAGATCAACAAAAGAAAAATGACAAGATTTTAAAGGGTCAAACAAACAACCAAATAATAAACAAGAACAACAAACAACAAAAACAACAAATTTGTCAAAAAAATTAGTTACGATTTAAGAAAAATCACCGATCTTCTTGTAGATGTGGTTCGGAAGCTAGATCTGTATCAAACCAAGCAAGTTCTGCATCAAAACTTGTTGTCATTGTCGATGTTGTCCTTATCGCCGCTGCCTAACTTCGCCAGCTTCGCCGCTAGACTTCGAACATAGCCAAAAGTTAGAGTTGAAGAGGAAGAACACTCACAAATGGTATGGAAGGAGGCATGAGAGAACATGGAATTATTATGAGTGTCAAAAATTTAAAAATTTATACCGAAATCGGGGGAGATATGAGTTTTGGAGTGGGAATGGTTTTGAGATTTGGTTTGGGTTTGGATTTTAATTTTGGAACCAAAGTGGGAAATTTCATTTTCTTCACTTAATTTTTTAGGGACTAAAATGTAGAACAAAAATTGAAATTTCAAAATTGCTCCTTAACTGTGACAGAAGTTAGTAATTGGACCTAAGTGAGAACTGACAAACAATTTAGAAACCAAAATCAAAGAATATTTTTTTTAAGGACTGACAAATGACCCATATTGTAGGAGGTGATGAGGGTGTAATTTATCCATTTTAATAATATATCACTTATTTTTTAAAAATTAATTTAATGACATCATATAATTACAATTAGAGAATCAATCTAATTTTCAAGTATGATTACACATAGAATCCTAAATAATAAATTAATCCGATCATCAATGTGAGTATTATAATTATTTGAACTAGATGATTTTATTTATTATTAAAGATTGAAAACAATCCATTCTCATGTCATTTTGATATCAACCTGACGTAGCGGAATAAATCACACAAGACTGAATATCGTTCTAGTAGACGAGAATTCTTGAATTTACAAGAATACCCTTGAATCCAAAAAAAAAATAGAAGAAAAACTCTTTAAAATATTATTGAATGAATGAATGAATGAATTACATATGCTTGTAAACTTATAATAAACTAAGCCTAATACTTGTAGGAAAAGTAATTTCAAAATAAACTAGGAAACTTAAATAAACACAAATTAAGAAACCTAAGAGAACAGAAAATTAGGAAACCTAAGAGACTAAAAAATTCTAAACTATTTAAAATCCTAGTAAAAAATCTAATTCTAAATAATAAAATTAAGAAATATAAAAATTATGGAATTTTGTTCTACATCTTTCTTACCTTTTGTTGGTCCAATTGTTCCAAGAAGTCTTCGGCTACTTGTTCTACATCAGTCCCTTCTTCTTGGAAAGTACTCGACCTCGAGTTCGATTCTGGATAGAGGGATTCTTCATATTATACTTATATAAATCAGCTATATTAAAAGTCTTGGAAATCTTCATGTCGTCTAGTAGCTTAATCACATAAGCATTGTCATTGATTTTCTTCAACACCCTATATGGACCGTACTTGCGAGGCTTCAATTTGTTGTATGTGCCGACTGGAAATCTGTCTTTGCGCAAAAACACCATTACTAAATCTCATTCCTTGAACAGTTTGGAGCGCTGATGGTTGTCTGCAACTGCCTTATATTTGGTATTTGTTTCCTCTAGCTTCTGTCGTACTTATTTTTGTACTGCTTAGGCTTGTTTGGCCATGGTTTTGGTGGCAGTACTCACTCTTGGACCCCGAGGCAAACGGAACAAATCAACTGCATGTTTTGGAGGTGTGACATACACCAGAGAGAATGGTGACTTTTCTGTGGCACTGTGAACTGCGTTATTATATGCGAATTCTGCTTGAGGCAAAGCAAGATCCTATTGCTTTGGTTTGTCTCTACAAATGCTGCGAACCAAATTGCCCAAAGTCCTATTAGTCACTTCTGTTTGACTATCTGTTTGAGGATGCGCGGTTGAACTACGATTCAAGACTGTGTTAAATATCTTCCACAAAGTCACCCAGAAGTGGCCAAGGAACTTGACATCCCGATCTGAGGTAATGAATTAAGGGACTCCATGCAAACGAACTACTTCTCGGAAGAATAATCGAGCCACATGAGAGGCATCTGAAGTCTTTTGACAAGGAATGAAATGCGTTATCTTTGAAAACCTATCAACCACTACGAACACAGAATCAACTCCACGTTGGGTACGAGGGAGTCCCAACACAAAGTCCATCGACAAGTCTTCTCAAATGCTGTTAGGAACAGGTAGAGGCATATAGGGGCCAGTATTCTGAGACTGCCCTTTGGATACTTAGCAAATGTAGCACTTCCTCACAAAATTGCCAACATCTCGCTTCAACTTAGGCCACAAATATCTTTCTTCCATACTTGCGATAGTCTTGTCCCTGCCCAAATGTCCACTTAAGCCACTACCATGGAGATCCCGAATTAGTTTCTCTCACAAAGAGCTACGGGGAATGCATAAGCGATTTCCTCGAAATAGATAGGCATCAGTGATGTGGAAATCAGTGACTGGTTGCCTTTGAATACACTTTGCCCATATCTCCTTGAAGTCATCATCATCAGGATAAAGTTCTTTCAGGAACTCAAACCCCATGATCTCATATGTCAACGTGACTAATAAACTAGCCCGTCGACTCAAGACATCCAAGACTCGATTCAAAACCCCTGATTTGTGGCAAATAGTAAAGGAAATTTCTGAAGGAAAGTAGACCATTTTACATGCATGTTATCCAGGTGCTTTTGGCTGTTGATAAACTTTAAAGCTTGATGATCAGTATACAACACAAACTCTCTCTGTATCAGGTAATGTTCCCAATGCTTCAAAGCTCGAACCACTTCATAAAATTCTTGGTCGTAAGTGCTTCACTTTTGCCGAGCTTCAAATTTTTCGCTGAAAAAGGCCACTGGTTTATGTTCTTGAGATAGGACAACCCCAATGCCCACACCACTGGCATTACATTCTAACTCAAAAATCTTCTCAAAACTGGGCAAAGCTAGCACTGGTGCAGTGCACAACTTCTCTTTGATCAACAAGAAGCTCTCTTCTGCATCATCACCCCACATGCACTCTGTTATTGGTACCACAATAGTGCTAAAACTTCGAATGAAACGCCTATAAAACGTAGCCAACCCATGGAAACTCCGAACATCATTAACAGTCTTGGGTGTTGGCCACTCTTGGATGGCTCGAACCTTCTCTTGATCCATATGAATGCCATCTGAACCACATAACCCAAGAACATCAAACTACTTGTGAGGAAACTGCACTTCTTAAGGTTAACGTACAACTTGCTTACCTCCAGTGCTGTCAACACCTCTCGTAAATGGGCCATGTGGTCCTCCTTTGACTTATTGTAGATTAATATGTCATCAAAATAAACCACGACAAATTTCCCAGTGAAAGGTCCTAATACCTGATGCATAACTGGCATGAAGGTGCTGGGAGCATTAGAAAGGCCGACTGGCATAACCAACCATTCATACAAACCATCCTTAGTCTTGAATGGTGTTTTCCATTCGTCCCCAGGACTGATTCGAAATTGATGGTACGCACTTCGCAGATCAATCTTTGAAAATCACTTTGATCCTTCTAGCATGTCCAACATATCATCTAGTCAGGGAATGAGAAATCTATACTTGATGGTAATCTTGTTAATGGCTCGACTGTCTACACACATTCGCCAACTTCCATCTTTCTTTGGCGTTAATAATGCCGGAACAGCACATGGACTTAGGGTTTCACGAATAAGTCCCTTTCGTAGCAATTCTTCGATTTTCTCCCATAGGATCTCACTCTCTTTTGGATTCATTCTATAGTGTGGTAGGTTTGGCAGACTTGCTCTTGGTATGAAATCAATCTGATGTTGAATGTCCTTCATGGGTGGAAGTTCATCTGGCAACTCGTCAGCAGTAAGCTCCTGGAATTCCTCCAATAATGGTTGAATTTTTTAAGGGATTGGTGTGATTGTGTTCTTATTGGCCGCAGGTACCATTGTTTTCACAACCACAGCATATAACTCTTGTGAAGTTTTCACATCTGCCACAAACTCGGCCTCTGAATTGGTTATAGTGAGGAAATACTTCGCTTCGACTTTCGGAGGCACTGTGTGTTGCTTTAAGGGACTTATAGCAATTTTATGAGAGCCCTAATTGAACACATAAGTGTTGTCTCGCCCTCTAAATGTAATATCCACATCAAATTGCCAAGGTCTTCCAAGTAATACATGACTAGCATCCATATCAACCACATCATATAATACATCGAATTTATAATGTTTGCCAATAGAAATAGGTACCTTACATACTTCGGTTATCTTGACAGCAGGTCCTTTTTTGATCCAGCCAATACTGTAGGGAGAGAGGTGTGGTTCAGGAGACAACTTCAGGTGCGCTACCAATCGTCTAGCCACAAAATTTTCACAACTTTCACTGTCCACAATAAGGTCACACACCTTTTGATTTATAGTACAACAAGAGCGAAAAATACTGTGACGTTGATTGAGGTCCTCAGTTTTTGGTGTAAATAGAACCCTTTGAACTACACAGTTGATTCGTTCTCTTTCTTCTCTGGCTTGTTCAGCACCTTCATACTGATCACCCTCATATTCTGCATCTTTATCATTTCCAATTTCATCTTCTTCTTTAACTAAATTAGCAGTCTTTCTTTCTGGGCACACATTAGAGCGATGGCCAGGCGTATCACATTTATAACACTTATCCGTTGTTGGTTTGGTATAAGGATTTGTGTTTTGAGGTGCCTCTTTACTACTTGATCTAGTCATCTGGTTTCCTCCTTTGCCAGCAGTACTTCTCTGCTGATTTACTGGAACTATTGGTTGGGCAGCCCCTTTTCCTTTTTCCCTAGTAGGAAATGACGAATCTAGAAGGTTCCAACGATATCCAGAATAGGTTGTCTTGCACTCCATTAGCTCGGCTTTGAGAGCCATATTATGTACTTCATCTACAGTCCACACTACTGATAACCCTATCTTCTCTCGAATGGTTAATTTTAACCCATTGAGATATCGGGCTACACGCTGTCCTTCGGTCTCATTTAGATTATTGCGATCTGAAAGTCGGCAAAATTCAGTTGTATAATCAAATACAGATCGGCTTCCTTGGGTGCAATTTTGGTGCAACTGAAACAAGTATTGATCATAATTTGGTGGTAAAAATTTGTCTTGAAGGAGTTGTTTCATCCGATGTCAAGTCCGTACAGATTCTTTTCCTTGTCAATGCCTATTTTTCTGCAATTGATCCCACCATACCGCAGCACCTCCTTTTAGTTTGTATGCCACCAATTTCACCATCTTTGATTCTGGAACATCCATCATCCCAAAAAATCGCTCCACCTCTAAAAGCCAGTCAAGAAAATCCTCAATATGTAGATTTCCATTGAACTGGGAAAGATCTATCTTCATTCGGTATTTATCGAACCCTTGTTGTTGTTGCCTTCTGGGCTGATAGTTAGCTGGAAGTGGTTCAAACTTTGGTTCTGACTCCTCCTCACTATCAGATGGACAACGAAGGGGACGTCTAGGAGCATTCTGAACAGGTTGACCTCGGGCGAATCCTTCGGTGCGTACTCTGTTCTGGTTAACAGGTTGGCCTTGGGCAACTTCCTCAGCATGGACCCTATCAACCACTGGTGGCCTGTTGTTGGCATTAAGATTCAAGCCAATAAGCAGATCACGAATTTCGTTCAACTGCTCTGGCTGTTTCTCATATGCTACCCATAGGGCCTCGACCCCACGATCACCGCCAGTAGGGTTTGCATGATCTACTCTGTCTTGTGCCATTGAGCCAGGTGACTCCTTACTCTGATACCACTTGACATAGCGGAATAAATCATATGAGACTAGATATCGTTCTAGTAGACGAGAATTCTTGAATCCACAAGAACACCCTTGAATCCACAAGGAAGATAGAAGAAAAGCTCTTTAAAATATTATTGAATGAATGAATGAATTACATATGCTTGTAGGCTTATTTATAATAAACTAAACCTAATACTTGTAGGAAAAGTAATTCCAAAATAAATTAGGAAACTTAAATCAACACAAATTAAGAAACCTAAGAGAATAGGAAACTAGGAAGCCTAAGAGACTAAAAAATTCTAAACTATTTAAAATCCTAGTCAAAAATCTAATTCTAAATAATAAAATTAAGAAATACAAAAATTATAGAATTTTGTTCTACATCTTTCTAGCCTTTTATCGGTCCAATTGTTCCAAGAAGTCTTCGGCTACTTGTTCTACATCATAGGTCAAATTTGGTTAAGTACTACTTTGTTGGACAACAACAAAGCATGTAAGGGAAGTATGTAATCTTCTTTTGCAATTGCTGGAAAAAAAGTGAAATTGAGAAGAAAAAGAAGGAAAAGAAATGAAGGAAGGAGGACCAAGAAATGCAAATTTGCATTCCAAAATTATTAGCGAACTCCGGGCAAATATGAAGCGTATGGATACAGGTTATACCTTGGAATGAAAGACAATTTCGAATCCATTTTGTCTACAAACAAGGAAGCTATAAGTAATGCAACTAGGAATCTCATGGAGAGTTCGATCCTGGCTTAGGATGAACGCTAGCGGGGGTGTTTTGGGAAGATAATAAAAAATTAACTTTTGTCTTTTTACCAAGCCTTTTAGCTTTTTTGAAAAGTGATTTGGAAAGTAAGTAAAAAGTTACTTTTTTGCTTTTTGGTATAATATTTGTTTATGGTGTCACATCACATTAAAATGACCAAAATATTTCTATCCAATATAGGAGATTTATTTTTTGACCTATGTGGTTGTTTGAACGTTTTTTTTGTTAACATAGAGGGTAGTTATGTAATTTTACGGCTCGCATTTTAGCACTTGCCAAATGGTTGTGTTTGTATTTGTACATTGCTTGTGACTTTTTTCTGATGCTGCAAAACACAACTTATTACTGTCTTCCCAAACGAAGTACCCAAACATAGGCAGTACTAACATAGACTTTCAAGAAAATAAGGTGAAAAATAATGGGAGGGAAAAGCAAACAAAAACAACACATAAAACAAAGAGTGATTTTGACATTTTCGTTATGTTATTACTTTTTGTGTTCAAACTTAATCATTCCTTGTGAATGATTCTAGCCACTGTAGATAATTGATAAGACTACTAAACTAACCCAAGCATTCGTCGGAGGGAAAAGTTCAGCCTCATTGAAGGTCTAACTTCAAATGATAAAAAAACTTTAATTGAATGGTTGAGTTTAAAAGGAAGAGTAGTTGTGCCTTTTCTTATTCCACCCCCCCTCCTTTTCTTTTCTTTTTTTTTTTTTTTTGGGCTGGGAGAAAAGTGGATGCTAATGTAGTGTTTGGTTTATAGAATGAATTTAAATGGTGAATGATGATTAGCCTATAATATATTTTTATCATTTTCTTAGTAAATCATTTCATTTCATTTTTGGTGATAGAATGATATTTCATTTCATTCTTTCTAATAAAATAAATAAAACATATGAGTGAAATGTATTTTGATCTTATTAAATATGTTAACCAATTATCCTTTGTTCAATCGTGCGAGGTGAAGGCAATCGAGAATTTTCAATATATATATATATATGTATAACCTTAGTTTATTGATGTGATAAATGAGTTATTTTTATGGGGTAATTTCAAATCAGTGAAAAGTTAAAAAATAATTACAAATTAATAGTAAATTTTATCAATATTGATTATTAAAATTATAAATTTTTCTATATATAATAATTTTTTCAACTAATCACTGTTGGGTAATTCTTTGTATTTTTATCATTTAATATCACTTGGACTCATTTAAAATTTTGAGACTCAACAATCGTCTGTATAGTATTTGTTTAACAAAAAAACTGACAAGACATAACTCTATCCAAATTGATTAGGACTGAATGTGGATGCGAGTACGAGGGAGGGAGAATTTCGTGCTGGGATTGGTATTGTGGGGCAAACTTCGATGGGTGAAATTTTGTTTGTCAAATCTATTTCTTTATTCTCTTGTCCATCCCCTCAAATGCTTGAACCTCCGGCAGTTCAAGAAGTCCTACAGCAGGTGTTGATTGGCTAGAATCATACTATCAGTGTTGAAGGTGATGCTAAGACAGTATATCAGAGTCTTAATGGTGAAATACAACTTTCTCAAGACATCGCGGTGCTTATGCAAGGTTGTAAAACATTGAGTCTTTCTTTTCAAGCAGTCTGTTTTCACTTCATTTCACGTGTAATGGAGTCGTGCATGATACTATGCACCATGCTTTGCCAATTGATCAGACTCGAGTGTGGGAAGTCTGTTTTCCATCTTAGTGTTTACGCTCTCATTAGTTTGATATTGGGCCGCTGGGCTCACTTTCTTCCCTTTTTAAATAAAACTCCTCTTCTTTCTTTGGCCAAAATAAAAAAAAAAAGAAAAAAGAAAAAAAAAAAGATTGGTGAGGCCCAATGATGGTCAAAACATATAGTCAAAGCATTAAGGGGATTTGATCAAAATTCCTTTGTAATAAAATTTTAATGCATTAAAAACAAGAATAATTTTTTTTTTTTTGGGAAAAGTCTAACACATACCATTATTACCAAAATATTAAACTTTAAAATAATATAACTTTTGACCTACATGTCGATTTTTAATAAAATTAGTATTTTTAAAATCCTCTCATCAAGATCTATCAAATAAGATTCATATTGACTATGAAATTCTTTAAAAAAAAAAAAACTATTACGGTCGAAATTGATGTAAATAGTAACATGTTACTCTATTTGACAATAACAAGTTGTTATGTTTTACAGTAACATGTTACTCTAGTAATATTATTCAAGAAAAAAAAAATATATTTTACTTTGTCATTGTTCGATTATGCGCCTCCTTCTTAAGGGATTTATAAAATAAAATAAATTGAATTGTCATTTTCACCAAATAAGACTCCAATGAAAAGATTTTAGTTAAATTTCCCAAGCATTAATAATATGTTGGTTTCGGTTGAAAGTCAAATTTTCCAAGCATTAATAGTACGTGGGTTTCGGTTGAAAATATTTTTTAACGAAACATAATTCTATGTCAATTTTTGTTTTAAAAAAATATTTTCTATTTTTCTATTTACTTTTGTCTTTAAAATTAATATATTAATAATGGTGATAGGATTATAGAGGTGGGGATGGTAATGGTGGTAGTGGCAGGTGATGGCCCATTAACCTATTTAGTTTTTTTGTTAAAATTAAAAAATTAAGTTATTTTTTAAATTAATGATCAAAATGACTTCAAATGTAAAATACGTTTTCATGATGGTGGTAGTGGCAGGTGACGGCCCATTAACTTATTTAGTTTTTTTTTTAAAATTTAAAATTAAAAAAATTAGGTTATTTTTTAAATTAATTATCAAAATGAATGCATTTGTAAACTACGTTTCCATGAAAACGTATTTTGTAAATGCATTTTCTTAATTAGAAATTATATTTACAAAATACGTTTTTAACAAAAAAAATTTAGTGTTAAAAAAAATTAAAGTTGAAAAACTTGTTTCTATTTTAAGCAATGGTAATAAAATGCTGAAAGTGTTCAGCCTGCGGAGCAAGCTCCATGGAGGGTGAATTTTGCCATTTTCAGTTTGTTAAATGCAAGGGTGTAAGACTCGTCGTCGTCGTCGTTTTTTTTTTTTTGTTTTTTTAAAATTATAATGAAGGCGTATGTCGTAAAAAAATCAAGTATTTACAAAATAAACTTTCATTAATTATTTTAAAAAAATGAAAGCGTATTTATGAAAAATGTTTTCTATTTAATCTACTTTTTATTAATTATTTCAAAAAAAATTATGATGAAAACGCACTTACAAAAATACAATACTAGTAAATATTTAAAAATGAAATAAAAGTGTATTTAGGAAATACATTTTCTATTTCAACATACTTTCTATAAATTATTTTTTATTAAATAAAAATTTATGATAAAAATTTCACAAATTATTATGAAAATGTATTTACAAAATACGTTTTCAGCTTTTTATTTTAAAGAAAAATTATGATTTCAATTTTTTGTTATTAATTATTAAAAAAATTATGTTGAAACATATTTTATACATATGCTTTTTAATTAAGTATACGTATTTAAAAAATACGTACATATTTTAGGAACGTTTTGATCCATTCTAAAAATTAATTTAAAACATAACCTAATTTTTTAATTTTAGATTAAAAAAAACCCAAATAAGTTACTGGCCCAGCAGGTGACTATGCCTAGGCATTCAATTTACTGGGGGTTTGGGAAGCGACTATTTTTTAAATTTTTTAGTTTTTGACTATTTTAATAGATTATTTTAATTTTTATGTTTGGAAAGATGGATTGAATTTTTTGTTTAATTATTATATTAAAAAATATATTTAAAATGATGTTGAGATAAAAAATAATTAAATTACTCTCAAAAAATTGTGCCTCGTGTGATGAAGTTGGGCAAGTACATGATGATTGATTTGTTGGGGGTATGAAATGACTAAATTCTCCTTATGTGTTGGAATGCTAAGTTAGTGGATTAGTCAAAAATTAAAAGAGTAAAATCATAATTTCAAATCTGTCCTGCACAATCCTGACACTTTTGCTAAATCTGTTGCGTCCATTTTTGATAAAAATAAAAAATAACTTAACTACAGTACGACTTTTTGACTATTTATTTAAATAAGACTAAAATAATCTCTCAACATCTTTCTCAAACACCACCTTAGTGGGTCTTATCCTAGAGAGAGGATCATCGGCCGCGGTTCCCAGCCGCGGTTTCAGCAGCCCCCCAAAACGACGTCGTTTTGGGGGGTTTTTGTTTTTTTTTCTTTTTTCTTTTCTTCTTCGTCGTTCTCGCCGAGCTCGCCGTCGCCATGGCTGCTCGGGGCGAGCTCGCCGTCGCCAGCTCGCCAGCCTTCGTCGCCCCTCGTCGCAGCTCGTCGAGCTCGCCGTCGCCAGCCTTCGTCGCAGCAACCTCGAGCTCGCCGTCGCCAGCCTTCGTCGCAGCAGTCGCACCGCCGCGCCTCCGCCTCCGGCCCGCCTCCTCCTCCTCCTCCTCCTCCCCCGATGATTAGGCCCCCTCCAGTCCGGCCCACCCCCTCCCCTCCCCTCCCCTCCCCTCCCCCTCTCTCTCCTTCCCCTTCCCTCCCCTCCCCACCGGCGAGGAAGAAGACAAGCTCGACGAGGAAGAAGAAGAAAAAAAAATTCAAAAAAATTCAAAAACCCCCCAAAACGACGTCGTTTTGGGGGGCTGATGGAACGGCTGCCCAAAAAGGGCTGCCGAGGATCCTTGCTCCTTATCCTATACATGAAATTATGATAGGGCTCCTGATATTGTTGGGTTGTTCAATGCATTTTAGTAGCATCATCATGTTGTTGGGCCCCTCCTCTATGCTAGGCATTCAATTTTGCGGGTCTTATCCTAGCAATAATGGCTTCGTTTGGGAAGTGGCTATTTTAGTAGGCTATTTGACTTTTTGACTATTTTAGTGGCTATTTTAGTTTTTATGTTTGGAAAGATGAGATGATTTTTTAGTTGAGTTATTGTATTGAAAAGTGTGTTGAAATGATGTTTGAATTTAAAATGACAAATTTGTCCCTAAAATTATAATTTTTTAAATTGATTAAAGGGGTAAAATGGTAATTTCGGCGTTGATGTCCTCATTTCCGGCTGTGACAGTGTAGGCACAGCCTACACTGTCCGGCTGCAGCCTATTTTCTTTTTTTTTTTTTTTTTTTTTTAAAAAAAATTTCCAACAGTTGAGGCTTTTGGGCTATATTCTGAAAATAGGCTATAATAGCCTCAATTGAGGCTTCCCAAACAGCGCCAATAGTGACTAAAATACATGAAATTATGATAGGGCTCCTGATATTGTTGGGTTGTTCAATCCATTTTAGTTGTTTGCAACTCTCAACATAGCATCATCATGTTGTTGGGCCCTCCTCTTTGTTTTGTTTTGTTTTTATTTCTTTATGCCGCTCTCTTGTTCTCCCTATCTCTAGATCAATTTTTTTTTCCTTGATTAAAAAATAGGTCGCTACAATTGGAACTTTTTGTATCCGAAGTCACCATAACATTCATGAAAGAGTAATAATATATACAAGGGTGGTGCTAGATCCACCGAGAGAGTCAGCATCCCGTATTGTCCAAATGATGTGGATTTAGTGATGTGGAAATTATTTTATAATAATTGTTTTTAGAAAGTTAAATCTAGTTGTTGTTGATAATATATGATTTCTTATATTATTCTATCAACTTTTTTTTTTTTTTTTTCCTAATAAATTTTATATCTTTAACAGTATCAGTATTTAGTAGATTTTTGTAAAAAATTACGACGTTATTAACAGTTTGCGATTAGTAAAAAATTACGATGTTATTAACAGATTTTAACTATTACCTTAACATAGTCGGCGTAGGATTCTGGCGTTGGCAAGCTTTCAATTTATAGAGGTGGCTAAGCTCAACCCTTCCTTTCTTAGATCAGGCTCATCACAGATTTGTTTCATTTCCTATCTCAGATCGTAACTTTAAAAATTGCTTCTTTGATTATATAGGAGACCTAGGGGTGTAAAAATGGCCCAAAGTCCGCCTGCGGCCCCGGGTGGCCCCCGATCTAGTTAGGCCCAGGCTTGAGCCTAGCTCAAGACCCTAAGCCTGAGCCGTCATTTTGAAGCTCAACTTAGCCCAATAAATTTTTCTCTCAACCCGGCCCGACTCAACATAGCATCATCATGTTGTTGGCCCCCCCTTTTTATTTTTTATTTTAAAATTTTTTATGTCGCTTTTTTGTTCTCCCTATCCCTATATCAAATTTTCTTTCTTGATTAAAAACTGGTTGTTACAATTGGAACTTTTTATATCTAAAGTCACCATAACATTCATGGAAGAGTAATAATATGCAAGGGTGGTGCTAAATCCATCGAGACAATTAGCAACTCCTATTGTTCAAATGATGTGGATTTAGTGACGTGGTGATGATGTGAAAATTATTTTAAAATAATTTTTTTTAGGATGTTAAATTATTTTAAAATAAAAATTTCAACTCAAATTATTTTAAAATAAAATTTTCAACTCGTATTATTTTAAAATTATTTTTCAACTCATATTTTTCAACTCGTATTATTTTAAAATTATTTTTCAACTCGTATTATTTTAAAATTATTTTAAAATAAATTTTTTTAGGAGAGCCCGATCCAACCTGCGGCCCTCCTCAACATCTGTCTCTCTGCAACAGTCAAATTCAATATATATATATATATATATCAAACGGTCATTTGACTGTTTTACTACAACAGTCCAATTTTTTTTTTTTTATAAATACAAATTGACCTCCCTCCCTCCCTCCCTCCCTCCCTCCTATAAATATCCCATTTCTTTCATTTTATTTCTCTCAAACAATTCTCTTTCTCAAACTCTCAATCTCTCCCAATTTTTAATTCTCTCAATTAATTTTGAAGTCTCATCTCTACGTAGCAATTGTAATTGTGCAAGAAGAAACTTTTATAAAAAAAAATTAATTTTTGTATCGCATTCGCCAGTCGATAAAGTTAATTAGTTGAATTAAATTTATTAGTTGCTTATTTTTTTTACACTAATTATTTCTTAACATATATTAGTTGTTATTATTTACTCACTATTTCAATTAATTTTTAGTTCTTATATATTATTTTACTTACATTACTATGGATCCTAATATTCCTAATATTTTATATCGATATTGATGCATATACTACATAACATGAATATGTTGATTCTCCTTCTAATGTAGCTAATATCCTTCTTCCAATAGCTGGATCATCATCTAGAGGCACGACTAGTGGTGTTTGGGATCATTTTGAAAAAATATCTGTAAATAATCCTAATGGTACATTTACATTTAAAGCAAAATGTAAATATTGTGCACATTTACTTAGTGCTGCATCTGCATTGGGTACTAGTCATCTAAAAAGGCATGTTAATAAATATTTACAAAGTCAACAACTTGATATTAGAAGTCAAATACAATTAAGGGTTTCATCAACTGGTCATTTGCAAACATTTTCATATGATTTTATATGTGCACAAAATTCTGCAATTGATTATATTATTAAAAAGGAACAATCTTTTATTACTAGAGAATGTCCCCATTTTTTGCAAATGGTTCACAAAAGTTTTGCACCTTAATATCGAAATTTTTCAAAAAATACTATTAAAAACAAGATTTTAAAGAAATTTGAGGATATTAAAAGTGAATAGCATCTTCAAAAATTTAAATGGAATAGTTTGTTTACTATCTAATTCGTGGTCAAATAATTGTTTAGAATATGAATATATCATTATATATTTTATTGATAATGATTAAAAATAAATAAAAGAATTATTTTATTTAGATTAGTTGAATTTCTATACACTGGTCATTCGCTTGGTGTAGAAATAAGAAATGTATTATATGAGTGGGCTTTGCAAAATAAAGTATTTACCATTAGTTTAGATAATTTAATATATTACAATCAGATTGTAGCCCATTTGAAATCAACTTTATAATTTCTTGTTGGTGGTGATTTATTTCATGTTCGTCATTGTGCCTATATTTTAAACTTGATTGTTAAAGAAGTTATGCATGTATATGAGACTTCTGTAGTGGTAATAAAAAAATATGATTATTACTATTATGTCTTCTGTTAATCGAATTTTGGAATATAAGAAAATTTGTTAATAAGAAGGTATTTTATTTAAAAAATTAATTCTAGATATAGATAGCAGGTGAAATTCAATATATAATATGTTAAAAAGAGCTCGTAAACAAACAAAAGTAATAGATTTATTTTTTGCAACAATATCAACAGGAGGAGTATTAACTTCCAACCTTGTATAAAGATTTTCTAAAATTTTTTTTATTCTGCAACAAATTTATATATATATATATAAATATATTCCTACTTCACTATTTGTTTTACATATGTTAGCAGAAATAATGAAAGTTTTCGTAAAATATATGGATAATGAATATTATGTAACCATTATTACTGCAATGAAAGAAAAATTTAATAAATATTTTGATCCATTGTCTCATTTTTTAGGTTTCGCCATAATAATTTATTCCAGTGTATAGAAATTGGTTTACAAAAATTTTTAGAACGTATTTTTGCTAATTAAAAAAAATTTGCCCTATTATGCAAACATGCAAAACTTTATTTGAAGAATACAGTACAGCTACATCTGCAAATACACCTACACACAATACACCAGCAGCCTCATCCTGAGGCGGAAGATTAAGTGTTTTTTCAGTAATAAAAAGTAGAAGAATATCTCAACATATAAGCATAAGTAGTTCTGAACTGCAATGTTATTTGGAAAGCCCATCAGTGAATTATTTTGATAATTTTAACATTTTGGATTGATGGAAACAAAATGAAACAATATGGTCTGTGATTTCACAGATGACCCATGATATACTAACTGTTCTTATTATCTATAGTTGCTTTGGAAACAACTTTTAGTGCAGATGGACAAGTGCTGAACGATTACTGCAGCAGGCTTTCGCCCTTAATGATTGAGGCACTGATGATATCCAGAGATCATATACATGCACTTACAAGAAGACAAAATTATAGTGAAAATGAGAGAATTCAAATAAATTTGGATGACATATCTTCGGACAACGCTAGTGAATTGTCTGTCTCCTTCGATAATTGATTAACAATTTATTTTTCACTATTTCATTTCATTATTTTTTGTATTAGATTATTGAGGTGGAGTATAATGGAAATGATTGGTAGGCTAGTAGATGCCTACCTAGTTAGTATGTACTTGACTTATATTTATGCAATTGCTCTACTATCATCAATAATCTACATCTATTTTATTTAATGATATAAATTTTTGTAATATTTTATTCCATTTTGAAATAAAAATTATTCATTTAATAAATGTTATCTATTCAATTTAATTATTGTAATATTGCAAGTTTCATTTTGATATATATATATATAATTATTCATTTCAAAAAAAGAAAAAAATTATATAATTTCATACTGTTTTAGTCATAAATTCATAACCAAAAAAAAAAAAAAAACATAAGTCATACATAATTAAATTTAAATACCACCACACATGAAAAAAAGAATGAAAAGAATTATTTGACTTACCAATGAATGAGGTAGAAGCCATGTACATATAATATATTCATGATACAATTTAGAAAACAACATACACAAGGTAAGATTCCTATAATGGAAGCAATATACACAAGGTAAGATTTCTATAATCAAAATAATTCCTATTCAAACTTCCATATTCAAACATAATATTTTGATTTCTATATTCAACACTCCCCCTGAAGCTGACGTAAAGGCATTCAACAAACGCAACTTGTCAATGGAAAACTAGAGCAAAGTTGGTCCCACAGATTTTGTGAACATATCTACCAACTGCTGAGAAGAAGAGACAAATGATGGATGGTCAATGCCAGTCTGAACCTTTTCTTGAATGAAATGTATGTCAACCTTGATATGCTTGGTACGTTTATGAAGTACAGAATCAAAGGATAACATAATGGCAGATTTGTTATCACAAAAAAAAGATGAATGAACAGTCTCCTCAAAATCCAACTCTGCCAAAATAGAGCAAATCCAAAGAATCTCACATGTCCCATGTGCCATAGCCCGATACTCAGCCTGTGCAGAAGACCTAGAAACCACCGCTTCCTTCTTACTTTTCCATGAGATAAGATGATCACCATAGGAAGTACATAAGCCAGAAGTGGAATGCCGATGAGTCCTAGATCCTGCATAGTCTGCATTGGTGAAACATAAAAGCCTAGATTGGAGACAAGTGATAAAGAACAATCCCAAGCCAGGAGAAATTTTTAAATACCTCAAAGTATGATGAACTACGTCAAGGTGCTCTTTACAAGGTGCATGCATGAACTGAATCATAACACTAATTACAAATATCAAATCAGGTCTAGTGTTGGTCAAATAAATAAGACGTCCAACAAGACGTTGATACATGCCTGGATCATCTAGTGAGTATCATCTAGTAACTCACCAGACTCTGATATGAGTTTGACATTAGGATCCATAGGAGTAGAAGCAGGTTTACACCCTAATATACCAATATCCTGAAGCAAGTCAAGGGTGTACTTTCTTTGAGATAAGGAGATCCCCTCCCTTGAGTGAGCCATCTCAATTCCAAGAAAATATTTGAGACATCTCAGATCCTTAATATCAAAAGTTTGGCCCAAGTCCTTCTTTACTTGACCAATGCCGACAGAGTCATCACTTATGAGAATAATATTATCCACATAAACTAACAAGACTATACATTGACTTGCAAAATTTCGATGAATGAAACAAGTGTGATCAAAGTGGCACTGAATAAAGCCCATAAATATAATAACAGAACTGAAGTGACCAAACCATGCTCGTGGAGATTGTTTCAGACTAACAAGGATTTGCGTAACCGATACATTTTTCCTAAATACTCCTCCTTAACCCGAAAATTGGATGGAAGAGCCATATAAATCGTCTAAAGAAGATCTCCATAGAGAAATGCATTCTTGACATCAAGCTAATGAAGAGGCTAAGAATGAGATACTGTAAGGGAGATAAAGAGATGTACAGAAGTAAGCTTGGCGATAGGGGCAAAAGTGACACCAAAATCCATGTCAGGAATCTGTGTGAAACGTTTGGCCACCAAGCGGGCTTTGTAATGGTCAACTGAGCCATCAGCGAGGTACTTTACAGTGAGCACCTATTTGCAACCAACTGTGCTTTTCCTAGGAGGTAAAGGTATAAGATCCCAAGTGTGATTCTATTCTAAGGCCACCATCTCAGTCTGCATAGCTGTTATCCATTTGGGATTCTAAAAGGCCTCAGATACAAAACGAGGAATGGACTTCGACTCAAGCTGCCAAGAAAAAAAGGTAAAAAGGGGAAACCCTGTCATAGGAAAGATACTGGAAAACAGGATGATAAGTACTACTCAAATAATTCAAACGATTTAGAAAATGTCGATCTTGATGTGGGTTACGACAAGGAGGTAGAGGAGAAGCTAAAGGAGAAGAGTTACCTGACCCAGAGATCGGAGATGTAGTAGAGTGGGCTGAGTGTGTGGGTGACGGGAGTATACTTGCAATAGATGAAAAGGTGAAGGTTGAGAAGGAGGAAAGGGGGACAACCTTATTCTCAACCTCGTCCAAAATGGTCACCGGGCAAACAGTGGAAGGACCAGGAATAGAAGCCTGCAAATAAGGGTTAGTTCGAAAGAAAGGAAAATCCTTATAAAATGTAACATCTAAAGTGTGGTGAAAGTGACGAGACACAGGGTCATAACACGTATACCCTTTGGATATGGAAGAATGTCCTAAGAAGATACAATGAATAGATTTGTTATCTAACTTTGTGCAAGTGGGACTCTGATTTTGAATAAAATAGGTACACTCAAAGATACGAGGTAAGAGTGGAAACAGAGTGGTGGTGGGCATAAGGGTATGATACGGAATGAGTCCATGCAACACACGATTAGGGGTCCTATTAATGAGGTAAATAGCAGTAAGGACAACCATATGCCAATAAGACTTGGGAACACCCATACCTCAAAGAAGACACTAGACAACAAACATAATATGATGGTTTTTACATTCAGCAACACCATTTTGTTCATGGGTTCGAGGACAAGTAAATTGTTGAAGAATATCGATTTGATTAAGATGGGAACGAAATGTATTAGAAATATATTCACCACCATTATCAAAACGGATAGTCCTAACAATTGCATGAAACTAAGTTTTAACAATCTATAAAAATTGGACAAAAATGGAAAAGACGTTAAACTTAGAACAAATTAGATAAACCCAAGTGCACCTAGTGTGATTATCAATAAAAGTCATATAATATCTATGACTAGAAAAAGCAGTGACAAGGAAAGGGCTCCAGACATCAGAATGTATAAGATCAAAAGCACTAGGAGCACAAGTCATATGAGGGATATAGCTAGTACGGGTATGCTTAGACAACTCATAAGCCACATAATGACATTAGAATCTTTGCAAGCTTTATTAAATGAAGGAAAAAGTTGACATAAATACTGAAAATTAACATGACCCATACTAGCGTGCCATAATTTTAAAGTTTGAATATTATAAACACAAAGCATGGAAGCATACAAAACAGAGACCTGAAAACTAGCTAAAGAAGAAGAGGAAGGCTCGTCCAGTAGATTCCCAAAGTAATACAACCCATTACACTCATAGCCCTTACCAAAAATCCTCTTCGAACTCAGGTCTTGTAAAAAGGCAAGAGGATGGTAAGAAGATGACAACACAATTAAATTGTTTAGCAAAACGATGAACAGATAAGAGATTATATGCAAAATTTGGGACATGTAAAACAAATGATAAAGTAATGGTAGGGGATAAAGACATTACACCCTTATAACAAACAGAGGATAATAAACTATCAACAAGACACACAGATTGGGTAATAGACTAGTAGGGATTGGCGAAGAAAGAAAGGAACACTCACCCGCCATATGATCATTAACCCCAGAATTCAAAACTCATGAGGGACTAGCGGACTGAACATGGAAAGCAATAGAAATACCTGTTGCAAGGGTGGTAGTAGTGGTAGATGATGGGCCAGGAGAACTGGCAGTAAGAGATCCAAGCTGAGCCTAAAGCTGACCAATCTGAGTCTGTAACTCCTACAGATTAGGGAGATGAAGAAACCTAGAAGTAGGAGTAGCAGAATCCACTAGAGCTGCAGTGCGAGGGGTGCCAGCACCATAAAGGGAGCGGCTCCAGGTGGCAAAATTTTTCCCATTCAACACCACACTCGTAATACGACGAACATGAGTGTGATAAGAAAAGGAAAAATCTGAATGAATTGGAACATGCTTGATGGTATATCAGCAAAGGATGGATCAGTCATGGTGGAAGAACATGGGCTAAAAAACACAAAAAGATAGTAACACAGTCCAAGAAAAAATAAGATGCCAGAAAAAGCTCAACGGCTTATCTAAATAGATGCTATCGAATAAACCCGGTAGCCTAAAAGAATAAAAGGACAGAAAAAGGGGCTTAATACAGGCGTCCAATCACCCCAAGAAGGGGAAAAAAAAAAAAAAATAGCCACAGACCACTTAAAGAGGCAACCAAAGTACCTAAGACCAGAACCAAGTTTGGTCGGCAATAACCAGAGCCTTGGTAGGGATAAAGAAGGCATACTGAGATGAAGACAAGGAAGAAGAGGGGCTGCGAAGGCTGGATTAAGGCTGGGCTGAGGTTTTCAAAAGAAGAAAATGGGTTGGAAAGGGCTATCAGAGGCTAGAGAGAAACAAAAAAGGCAGTCGATGGTGATGGGTAGTTGAGAGAGACAGCCAGAGAGGCTCTGATACCAAAAAGAATGAAAAACAATTATTTGGTTTAGCAATCAATAAGGTAGAGGCCATGTATATATAATATATTCATGATACAATTTAGGAAACAATATACAAAAGGTAAGATTTCTATAATGGAAACAATATACACAAGGTAAGATTTCTATAATCAAAATAATTCATATTCTAATTTCCGTATTCAAACATAATATTTTGATTTCTATATTCAACATGAAACATAACCAAACATCTTATTAATCTTAACTAAAATACTATAGTACAAATTTTATTTTATTTTTTTTATCTTTCATAAATAATCTATATACATAATATATTTATTGTCTATTTCTCACAAAAAAAAGGCCCACCAGGCCCGGCCCTAGGCCTCAATTTTCGGCCCAGCCCTGCCAAAAAAATAAGAGCTCACACAACCCACCATCGGTCGGCCTGAGCCTAGGCCGGGCCAGGCCATTATTACACCCCTAAGGAGACCTAAGATCAGTAAAAGTAACAAACTTTCTTGAAAAGAAAAGATTTTTATTTATTGAACATAAAATTTACAAGGAAAAGGGTGCATCTAGACTATTAAATTGCTAGAGTATTGTTTACTCTAAGAAGACCTGAGAATTCAGTCTTTTTTCTTACTTTCAAGTATACTCTATGTAATCTGTGTCCCCTTTTGCTCTCTCTTAAGGCCTTTATATTGGCACTGATAGACTTCAAGTCTGGATTTCAACTTAATCTATAAACATAAAATATTTTACATGTTATATTTTATTATTGATAGAAAACAAGCAAAAGACAAACAGGTGATTGTGGTAAGGTGATCACATATTATTAAGAAAAAAGAGACAAGTTGGTGGAGTGGTCACATGGGTGTGCAGCCCATTCAGCCATTGGTTTTGCAAATTTGCCCATAGTTTTGTCAATCCATTGCATGCTCCAGATTCCATACCCCCTTATTACCCATGAAATCACTAAGGTCATAGTTCTCATCATATTCTTCAAATATTTCATCTCATCCTTTTAGATCTTGTTTTATTCTATATTTTTCTAAAAATTTGTATCCTCCTTTAGATAAATATGTTCCAGAATCTACCTGTTCCAAGTAATCATATACTGATTCATAAAGCAATCTTAAAACAATTATTTTTTCTATCAAGGATGGTGTTATTGCAAAGGTGGTCCTTCCATAATGAACTAATTTAAACCCAACCCTTACTAATTCTGTAGCTTCGTGAGATATTATGAAAAAAGCTCTTACTCTTGCTTCTGTTGGATAAATTATAAATGGTTCTTTCCAATCTTTAGACCAATTACATTTGTAGAGGATCATGTCATTCTTGTCTTTTATTTTTATCAGATAATAAGCTGCATTTAGATGTCCAACTCTTACCTCTGTTTGTGCAGTTGTAAATGTAATTGATACCATGCTTGGATATTCTTTATAGACTTCATAAATTCTCTTGAATATGAATTGTTAGAATTTGGTAAGCTAAGAGAGCACAGTGCTCTAAGGGTGAGGTGGAATGTCAAATGTATTAACTATTCCCAATTTCCATATTTGAACCAGAGGATCTCTTTGGCTGATGGCCTGGTCTAGATCGAATGAAACCTTTAACATTCTATAGTTGTACACGGTTGTTTGTCTGTTAAGTAGCACCACTGAGTTCCTGGATGGGTCACACTTTCTTTATACCATTTCAGAAATAACTTTATGAAGTACATTCTCTTATTTTATTTTGGATATCATAGGGGAGCTGAAAAAATAATTTTAATACTTTTAATCGTAAAAAGGTTTTGGCAAATAAATATGTGGTCCTAATGAGCTTGTTCACGGAATGATTCATCCCATGCGGCCTGTATTTTTTTGATAATATTAGCGCTATCTTGTGTCACCAAGTCCAGCATTTCTTGAGTCTCTTCCATGAGTGTTTCTTTCTCTAGCGATGTTAGTCTTGTGGATGTGGATTTTATCTACAAGTTCTCGAGTTAAAGTATCTGCTAAACTATTTTTATTGCTATTAATATATTTTATATCAAAGGTAAATTATTTTAACCAGAGTTGTCATTGTAAAAGCTTCTATTGCACCTGCATGTTAGATAAATTCTTATTCACGAAGCCTAATAGGCCTTTGCAATAAATTCTTATTAAAAACGGTTTTGGAGCCAAAAACATTAAAAACTTTTCTATTCTTTTTATTATGGCTAATAATTCCCTTTCCATGGTGGGATAATTACATTCAACTTGATTAAAACTTCCACTATAATACTTACAAAGTTGATTTTTTTTTTTTTGTTGATACTATGCTCCAATGATTGTTATTTGCACCTGTTTCTAATACTAGCTCGTCAGTTTCATTAGGAAGAGTTAGGGTAGACAAATCTTTACATTTTTATTTTATGAATTTTACTAATGCGGAGTCAGCTAAATTTCAAGTCCAACTCTCATCATTTTTTAATTTCTTTTCTAATGATTTTTTTTTTTTTTATTTTAGCTAAATCTTTTACAAAATCTGAGGCATAAGTTAAATATCCTAAAAATCTTTCTAATTGTTTTCTATCCGTTATTTTATCTGAAAATGTATTAATTTTTTCGAGAACATGACTTTGCCTTGATTTTAAATCCTAAAAATTCTATTTCCTTTTGCGCATACACACATTTCTTTTCACTCAAAACTATTCTATGTTCTGCACATTTTTGTTATTATTTTGATATCCATTTTATATTGTTTTTATAGATCTAGAGAATATTAAAATATCATCTATATATACAAGACAAATGTTATTTAGTTCTTTAAAGATGTTATCCATTATTTTTTGGAATATTTGAGGTGTATTTTTTTAATTCAGATGTCATTACAAACCATTCATAATGCCTTTGGGTTGTTAGTGGTATATTTTCTTTATCCATTTTGATTTGTCAGTATCTACTTTTACAATATATTTTAGAGAATCAAGAGGCACCTTGTATTCTATTAAAATGGACTTACTTATTTGGAATAAAATAACTATCTCTTTTGACATTATCATGAAATTTTTTGTAATTTATTACCATTCTAGCTTTTTCTTTTTTAATTTCGGCATGATTTCTTACCATTAAAGCTGGACTACTATATGGACTATTACTATCTGTAATATGCCCGAGAGGTACCCATACGCGTTAAACAGTTCGGACCCTCAGTTTGTTTGATCTAGTCTCACGAGTGCAATGTGAAACATAGATAAGAGTCCAGATTTGGCAACTTTATAGAAAATTCATTTTATTACAAAATTATTGCCACAAATGGATTGCGTTATCAAATCTCAGAGTCGCCACCTAATATTTTGGAAAATTAGAAAACCCATGACTCGTGCCAAGGCCACTGTTCATCATAACCAAAGTTGTCTTGGGTCGGAACCTTAGGTATGAGAGGGGAAGGTCATTAATTGAGCACCCCCGCTCACCCAATCAAAAGATTAGCCTTTACTAACCATGATATGAAATTTATTTTCTTTATATGTTCATGTTCTGATTATTTAATAAATTCTAAAATTTACTATGTGAAGCATACAAGTATAGACTATGTCACCCACTTTGGAACAACTTGATTTTATATAGTTTTGAAAGAGTTTTGAAGATGTACAATCCAAATAAATTGAGTTTACAAACATGAAAATCAACATCATTACAAATTAAGCGACATAACCTCCATCCACTGGCATTCATGCAATTATATCACATAAGAAAATAGCCACATGGTAAAATGCTAAACATAATAAAAAAATTATGTATAAGCGGGATGCTAAAGAATAACAACTTACATATTTACCGACGTCTCATGAACAGTTACAAAATAAAGTTAGTAAAATATGCATGATTCTATATACAAAATCCTAATGTAATACATACACAAGAATGCTTCTAAAGATCCACCTTCTAAAACATGACATGTGAAACATTGCAAAACATGCGATAGTGCACAAAATCATATAATAATCAATTAAAGCACAAAGATGCAAATTTAGCTGGATCTAGGCATGAATCATGTATATAAAAGCATGGATGGCATGTAAGATATATACATATGCACAGTTATGGAAAGCGATTAAAGAATGGGATAGAAAAGAAGTGGGGATGGGAAATTATTACAATACTTGAAATATTATAAATCCAAGGGAGATGAATAAATATTACAACACAGTATAAAAATCCTCACAAGCACTCAAAATAAAATAAACATAAGAAAACAACAGCTTCAAGCACCTCAAAGACCATCAGAGGTTGATCTTCTCAACGTCGGAAGGCTACCCGATTTTGCCTAGAGGTTGCGGGCACGGTCATGAAGGTTGTGGGCGTGATGGTGTACTTTTAGGTGGCTGACCAACTAACGGGCCGGGTAACCCGGTAGGCTCGGCCAAACTCTGTTTTCTTAGATTTTTACAACAAAAATAGAAATATATATATATATATGGGAGTCTCAACTCAACACTTTCAATTAGTTTACAACAATATATAATATAACAAGAATTCAAGCAAAATAGTAAATAAATCAAAGCAAAAGAGTAAAATAAGTAAGAAATGCAAGAAAATGAAAAGTTTGTGAAATTCACCTTCCAAGAAAAGGATGAACTCGTTAGTTCACAAACTCCCTCTTGATCACCCTCAAGTGTAGGAAGTGTGTTCTCAAATCCTCAATTCGAAATTATGGAGTTTATGGTATGGAAAGTGGCTAACTCTCTAGTTTTTCTCACTTTCAATCACTAAACACCATTCCTTATGATCAAGGCAATTGATCTTTGGCTATATCAAAATTTTTGGAGTGGTTTTGGTGTATGGAAATGAGGAATTTCAGTAGCTATGGAAGGTATAGGGTGTATATGGAAGATAGGAGTATTTTTTGGCTCAAAAACTCAAATTTTCTCTCTTTTTTCACCCTTTTCTCACTCTTTTCTGTTCAATTTCGTG
The DNA here is from genome assembly GCA_036172215.1 of Camellia granthamiana. Classification (NCBI taxonomy): domain Eukaryota; kingdom Viridiplantae; phylum Streptophyta; class Magnoliopsida; order Ericales; family Theaceae; genus Camellia; species Camellia granthamiana. The sequence goes on along the minus strand of CM069904.1, from coordinate 5,253,754 downwards.
GTCCTCTTCTCTCTTACAATTTAATTATTCTATATAGGTAATGAGGGAGAGTTAAGGTCAAAAAGAAGGTGGGAGACAAGGTAGGAGACAAGAATGTGATAGGAGGGGTAAATTTTCAAAGTGGTTGCATGGGATACTCCTTTATGGATGCAAAAAAAAATCTCTTTTTGACAATGGGGGATGATTTGGTAATGGAGGATGAGTGGGTGCACTTGAATGGAACATAAAATATGTAACATTTCAGAATTTTTTCCTTTGCTCGAGCGCAAGAGTTGACGCTCGAGCGCAAGAGTTGACGCTTGAGCGCAAGAGTTGACACTCGAGCAGTCTTGTGAGGCTCCTAGTAATTTTGCAGTCTGTCTGAGATTCTGAGAGTTATGAATTTTCGCTCGAGCACAGGAGTGGCCGTTCGAGCGGGTCGGCTTTTTTGGTTTGTTCGTTCGAGCATAAGATTGGACGCTCGAGCGGTCTCCCTGGTTGAGTCTGAATTTCTGGGACTAGTGAGATTGCTCTTGACATTTTTATTGTTGTGTTTGGAGCCTCCTTATTTTATTTTGGGACATTGATCAAGGTGGTAACATAATGGTAAAGTAAGATTAGACCAAAAACTTCAATTCGCATAATCTTTCTACGAATAGCTGTCACTCTTTTGCCCTTTTCTTTTTCCACACTTTGAATTTGGGTGTGAGGCTAGAACCATTGGAAATCTTGTTTCCGGGGCTTCGATTTGAACACAAGAACAACCTAAAACAGAGTCCGGGTGGGAGAGTTATGCTCGTTTGAAATTTTAGTATTTGTACTGGAAGCAAGTACGCTCGAGCGTAGAAAGTGGCGCTTGAGCGGACTGCGCGAATTCAACAACTTAAAAAGTGATTTTCTAGATTATTCTCTCCACTTTTCTTTTCCCTCTTCCTTCCCCTCATCCTAAGTCCGAAAAACCCTAAACTTTTGACCCAAATACCTTCTATTTCTCAAAGATTTGGCCAAGATCTCTTACCAAAAAGTGAAGAATACATGAAGATCTCATTTTCCTACTGATTGGAATTTTGGTTTTATGAAGGAATCTCTCGAAGCCTTGCCTTTTTGCTTGATCCTTGAGGTAGGGGTTTCTAGTTCTCCTTCAATACTCTCATTTATAGATAGATTAGTGGTATTTTCTTTGTATATACACAAAACTTATATTTTTTAGCATATTGTGTTAAATCATAAGATTGGGGGTTTAGGGTTTGAAATGTTGGGGTTTAATTTTTGGGGTTATGATTATGGGCTTATGAAATTGGGTGTATAATTAATAAAAGAGTTGGAATAAAAAGTGTTTGGATAAAGAGCTTTAATTTCTTTTAAAACTCTAGCTTGGTACATGATGACAATTGATTGTTTTGTCTAAAATGAAAGTAGAATCATGAAATTGAGATATTGAATTGCACATGTACAAGTTTAATTGAATTTTGGAAGTGTTTGGAAATTATGTAAAAATTTGCGATTGAACTCTTGTAATGGACCCTATAAATCATGTTATAATATGAAACCAAATTTGGGGGTAAGAATTAGTAATGGTATGGATGACATGAGCCTTGGGATGAAATGATGAAATGGAGATTGAAGAGTTCACCTTGAATTATGTTGAGTTGAATTGTGTTGGATTGGGTTGAGTTGTGTTGGATTGGGTTGAGTTGTGTTGAGTCGAGTTGTGTTGAGTTAAGTTGGGTTGTGTTGAGTTGTGTTGGGTAAGTTGAAATTGTTACCCACGCGAGGAATGGTTTTGGGTGTCCACGTCCCTGCCATTTATGGAGCCGGCAAATGTGGAAGGTCAAAATGTTGATGTGTGGGTTGAGTTGAAATTGGTACTCACGCGGGGAGTCAAGGTGCCCAATTGCCCTGTCTGCGCATACCACCGGACAAATATGGCAAAATATTTTTGGATGTCCACGAGCCCGCCGTTTCTAGAGCCGGCAAACGTGGAAAAACGGATGGTTTTGGGTGTCCACGTCCCCGCCGTTTACGGAGCCAGCAAATGTGGAAGGTTGTGATGTTTTGGGTGCCCACCGCCTCGCCATTTCTGGAGTCGACAAATGTGGGGGATGGTTTCAAACTAAAAGGTGATTTTGGGAGTCCACTTCCCGCCGTATCAAGTTGGCTAAAGGTGGAAGGTGTTATGAATTTGGGTGCCCGCTATCCCGCCGTATCAAGTCGGCTAAAGGTGGAATGTATTGAGGAACATGTTGAGTTGGTAATAATATGTGTGACATGTGATGAACTTGTGAAATTACAATTTGATGTGTAATTTGGTATGAAAGGAAAATGGAAATAGAAATTATTTGAAGAGAATGGAAAATGAAACGGTAATTAGATTAAGGGTTGGTGATAATGAACTAATGGGAATGACAGTGACTATAAAGGAAGATTATGAGATTTGTTCTGTAAATAATTGAGAAATTAAATTGAAAGGGGTTTATTAACCCTGTGTTATGTTAAATTATAATCTAAGAATGCAAATTTTAATGTGATGTAGTTGTTAGACAAGTAGAAATTGAATGTAAGAGAATTGTTTTTGAATATAAAGGAGATTTGGATTTTTACGTTACGGAGTTATAGTAATAATGGAGGGACAAGCGGGAATGGAGTGTATGAGGGGTATTTTTGAGTATTAAGGGAACTTGAACTTTGAGGTTGAGGTTATGGAGAGATAATAATTGTGAAATGTAGAAGGGAATGAAAAGAGAAATATTAAAATGGAAATGAAATGAAATGAAGAATACTTTGAAATTGGGTTAATAAATTTAAAATGATGTTGTTCCTTACACACATTTGTTTTGAAAAGAGGAATTATGATTTTTTTGATGATGAGGGTTAATTTTTAAGGATGAAAGGTTTCTTTAAAACGTTCAAATAAATTTTGAGAAAATGGTACTCTACGTATAATATTTTGGAAATTTAAAAATGTCACCTTACTATATGGTATCACCTTGCATGCATGATCATTTCTATCTATGTGTTAGCTATTGTTATAGAACTATGAAATTCCTACTGGGCATAAATGCTCACCCCTCGTTGTTTTATCTTATTTTTTAGGAAGAGAAATTCAGATTCATTAGTTGAAGAGTTATGGAGTCTGTGTATCTTTTATGTATAATTTTATCATAGATGTAAAATGAATGAATAATGTATCTAGTTGTTTGTAATTATCTATTTGTAGCTCTACAACAGAAGCTTGGAATGTATTATTTCCATTGTTGTACTCATTGAGAGGGCATGTATTATTCTTTTGGTAATATTTACGAGTAACTAAAATTTGGAGTGTGACAAAATGGGTCACAAAACCAAAATGCTGTTTTGGGTTGAGTCAACAAAATCTATTTTTAAGCCTAACTTCAAATGGGAATATCTCCCTTGTCTGGACTTGGTTTTAGGTGATTCTTGGGTCTAAATTAAAGCCCTAGAAATCTCCTTTTCAATGGTGGTGGCCTCACATTTAAAATCCAAGTGTACAAAGAGATATGCCAAATTTAGTGAAAGCTGTTCATTTCCCTCGAGCCAGGTCAACAAAATCTGCTCTTAAGCCCAATTTCAAATGGGCATATCTCCCTTATCCGGACTTGGTTTTAGGCGGTTCTTGGGTCTAAATTCAAGCCCCAGAAGTCTACTTTCCAATGGTGATAACCTCACATCTAAATTCCAAGTGTACAAAGAGATATGCCTAGTTTAGTAAAGGCTGTTCATTTCTTTCTTAATAATTTGATGCTCATTCTTTTCCTAAACCAGTTTTCTTCCATCCCCTCCTGTTTCCTTCAAATCCAAACCTATCCAAACCTATAAAGATGTTTTTAAATATTTTTTCAAACAGTTCACCTCCCTTCCATTTATTTCCACTCTGTCTTCACTCGGTTTACTAAAAAGTGCAATATTTTAATTGAAATGGGTGCCTCGGAATATCGTAGAAACATTTGGAAAGATATTTTGAAAAGAGGGTTTTAAGGTCTAAAATAGTTTGGCCAAAAATGTGTGAAGGTTGGGATTAAAGTTCAAATTCCATTTTTCTTGTTGAGGACTGTTGGGGAACACATTCTGATTGTCATCATTGGGTAATCAACAGAAAGCGCCCAAGTCTTAGGGCTGGTCAAAATGGGGTGTCTACACTATCTCTAATTAACTTTTTTCATTTGAGATCTTCTATTTCTTTTATGAATTCTTCTATATCATTATAAGTATATACTATTTGTTTTGCTCCAATTATTTTATTAGGGTTGATTAAGTCTAATTTAGCTATACTTTTATTTTTGTGCCAAAATTTTAAGGGATCGTCGCTATAAATTTTTTTACATCTTTCGTGTTACTCGTTTTGAATTTCTTCTTAAATACTAATTTCTGTAATACTTAGTGCAATTTCGTACTCAGTTGGGGAGATTACTTTCTCACTACGCTTATTGCGAATGAAGTCAATACTGTGATGTGTTACTGCCATTTTTAACTTTAAGATTTCAACTAATTTATTGTTATTTGTAAAATAACCAAGTGTAATATTTGAGTACAAGGGCTATATAATCGTTGAAAGTTATTTCCTATGATTACATCTTGCGATATATGATTGGTTGTCCAAAGTTTAGAAATGATAAAGGTGATGGAATTAATTTTGATAACTAAGTTTTCTATAGCGTCATTATGGATCATTATACTATTATTAGCTATTCGAACTATTAATGATGCCTTTTTCTTTTTCCACATATACTCAAGAAAGAGTTTCCTTTTCCCAAAGCATACTGAGCACTTGCTGTCTAAGTAAGCACATAAGTCGTAATTATTAAATCTAAACTATGCATATCTTTATGTGTATATATATGCTATTAATATTAGTATATGCTAATAACATTTTATTTTCTTCACTCTTTTTACTTATTGTTTACGAATGTGTCATATTCCTTTTGTACCTTTTCTTCATTTTCTTTTGTCCAAGGCATAAGATTTTCATCATCTTCATATACTGGCACACATGTGGTTCTATATCCTATTATTCTTTTACTAACTAAACTCCGACCGAATTGTATATTAGAATTATCTATAGGGTGTCTTCCTGATAATATATTTACATTATCCATTTCGTCATTATTTTTTAAAGTGCCTGGAGTTTCTATTTTAATATTCCCGGAATTATCAATTTTAATTATATATATTTTTCTCTTTGTAATATTTTTAGAATTATTAAAACTTGCTATCCATCGATTATCTAACTTAATCTCATTAGGATTTATTATTTTTGGTGTAATTCTATCTATTGGTATTCCATTAGTATGTTCAAATTTATCTGCTTCTATAATTTTATGTTGCATTTTAGGATCTATGGTATTATCTAGCTTATATATTATTTTCCAAAATATCTTTAATGGGTAGGTGGTTTCATGCATATTGATTCCTACAGTTTTTATTTTTAATGTTAAAAATTTATTTATGAATCCATCTTTTAAGCTAATATAATATCATGATCTGCGATTAAAACCTAATGGTCCTCCACATAGATTACTCTTTATTCCATTGATTATGGACCTTCCAAAATTTCGTTGTCTAATATCACACAAAAATGCGTATATATATATATATATATGATGTCCTTTATTAAACAACGGTGTAATTTGTATTTGTACACTCCCTATATGCATATATTTATACTTAATATCTTTATTATTTTTTAATATATTTTCATAATTTATTAAATTTATTTCTCCTACATCATATTCACAATCTTTAATTTCAATATCTCATTCTATTCTTTCACATATATATTTACTTTTTAATTTGAATATTGATTTTTGATATATTTCATCTTTTCATATTATTGGTAATATCCAATCTTTTATTATTTTTATTTTTTTTTTATTTTCTTGAGAATTTTCTATGACAAATTGTGTTCCTCTTAAGTTCTCTATACTAATTTCTTCTGTCATCATAAGGTTCAATTCTTCATCGCTATCATTATAATCTTCGTCTTCTATCTCTATCTTTTCTTCAATTAATCCTATTATTCCTTTATTATTTTCTAGAATCAATTCTAATACTTCTTCTTCTTCTTCTTCTAATTCTACATAATCCAAACTTCCTAAGGTTTGTATCATTTTATTATTCTTTTTATTTATACATTGATTCGCAAAGTGACTTATTTCTCTATATGCCCAACATTTACAAGTCTTTTTTTTCCTTTTGGACAATAATTATTTTTTCTAAAAAACCTTCATCTTTATTGAAATTGTAGGTTTTTTTATTTTATTTTTTATTACTATATATTTTTCTCCTCTTTGTTTATTAAAATTTTTCTTTTTATAATTTTTTTTTATTGTATGTTTTTCTCCTTGAAGGTTCATATCCTAATGAATTGGATGTTTTCCAACAGTGTAAATATTGTTTTTTTTCATTTTTCTTCTTTGTTTCATTTTCATGCATTCCTGTTCTACGCATTCTATTAGATATCTGATTCCATGACCCAATGTATAACTTGTGGCATCTCCTAATTCTTTTAACATTTTTCATATGTTTCTTCTATATTAATATTTATAGGATATTGTAACACCCCAATAACGACAACAGATAATCGCATGAAGTAAGCTAAATGTGTGGAAAATAATAAGATTTCATTCTTTCATTAATTCATTTGACAATCATTACAAAACGTACCACATGCATCATACATTCACAAACCCTAGATTTTGAATGTGGTACAAGGTGATATACAGAAAATGAAAGGAAATTAGGAGAAGTTCATGTCTTAGAGGCTACATATTTATAAGATGATACTTGATTACAACAAAAGTGAGTCAAAACAAGTAAAAATTCCGAGACATGTACAAAAGATATTTGCAACAAAGAAAAATAAAATAAGTCTTCAACTCTATGATCCTTCCAAGTTAAGTCCTTGGCGGAGGCATACCATCAACACTTGAAAGTTGGTTTCTACATAGGGTGAGCTAAAGTCCAATGGAGAATACTTGAACACACTATATGATATCTAAGAAAGTCATATGATGAATTCATATGCATGCCATTTACCAAAACGTTACACTTTCTCTTTCAAAACAATGTAATGCCATGATTATAAATCAATTCGTAAAATGATATTTTTAAATCAGAAAATAGGGCAGTGGATACACAACACCGGGAATCTCTAAGTATGTGTCTGCTAATAGGCTATACAAGTACTACCAAAGTCATTTTATCAGTACTAACCAGAAGGATCGGCACCTAACCGTGCGAGTTTCTGGATTTTCATCAAGGACACATAGGCCAACATAAATAATGCCACAACCACACCCCCTAACTAGATTCACCAAGATATTTATCCATTTTTCTCAAAACGATACATTTTCAATGTACAAATATGAAACAATGTTCAATGCAAGGTGTATGAGTAGTTAGTTCTAATTAACTTAATTCTCATGCAATTTTTGCAACAATCAAAGTTATTCTCCACCGATAGCCCAAAACAAATATCTCTATGCAAAAGATAAATCTCCAACAAAAATTAAAATTTCATAATGTCAATATAGGAGTGATAATACATATCCAACTCCACTCTCATTATCAACAGATACATTCATTTTATCTTTTCAAAAATTCAACATCTTTCCCTTTATTCTTAGGTCAAAAACAATGATCTCAAACAAAACATTTATTTCTTTTAAAAACATAGTTAAATGAGAAATTTTCAATATTTCAACACAAGTTAATAATATACTTATTTCCACAACATTTCCCATGTATATATTTGAAAACCCCTATTTTATATTCCCAAAACCAAACCCTAAATCAAACCCATTACTCTCAAATCACTATACTTTTCAAGGAACACATAACGATGCTAAGAATCATACAAGGAGGTTGAAAGAAATTCCTACCTCAAGAGTAGAAGGAGAGAAAAACAAGACCTAATTCCTGACGGAGCTGAAAATGAAAACCTCTCCGATTAAAATGTTTATCTTTATGAGTTCTACACTTTTCTTCAAAGCACTATTGTGACGACCCCACTACATAAAATAATTAGCATTTAATTGATTAAAGAGTGTTAAATTTTAATTACCTATTATTTTGATTTAATTTGGGATTTATGAAAATTATGGAGACTAATTCCTATATGTTTCTATCGAGAATTTATATTGGAATTAGAAATTGGAAGACTAAATGGCTCAAGAGAGTATAATTAGTGAATTGAATTATTTTAATTTTGACTATCGGACCATATGAGAGTTAATTAAATATTTGATTCAGCTGTAAAATTGAATTTGATCAATTGGGTCCAAATTGGAGGTAATTAGGTTATGAGAATTGAGAATTAAGATTATTATGAACTAAATTTGTTTATGAGGCAATCAACCCATGTGTTAATTACGGATTATATGATTTAATTTGTGTATATCTGTCCAAATTGAAAAATTATCTGTTGAGAATATGACTTCGAGACTGAAATTGATGGCTGAAATGGGTTCAAAAATCGGAATGAAGTACACAGATATGTTAATTGAAATTTTTAGAATCATCTGGGAAGTTTAATTAAAAATTGATTTTGTTTGATTTGTAAAGTCATGTTTGGCTCTCATTACTTGTATTGAGTTTAGAGATAGATAATTAGAGCCTAATTCACATTAGTGGAATTAAATTGAGATTATAATATGTTGAGAATTAATTTAATTAAAGTAAATTTGTTATAATTTAATTCAAGTACTTAATTAGCCAAAACTTTACTTAAGTATATAGAATAGGATTTTTTTTTTTTCTACTCACCCATTTAATAAGAAATATGAGAGGTAGTGGGCATTGTTGAGCCACACGTAGAGAGAGAAAGAAAGACTTCTAGGGAGGGAATTCAAGAAGGAGTAGAGGAGAAAGAAAAGAATTAAAGGAAATTAGGCTTGCTATTCACAAATCAACCTTCTAAGGTAAGAATTCTCTTCTAATTTCTTGAAATTGAGATGTCACACTCATCAATTTATGGAATTTAAGTTTAATTAAGAAATAATCAAGCTTAATTGGTGGTTTTATAGAGTAAAATGAAGTAGAATATATAAATGAACAAGATAAGGAAAAAATTGTAAGGATTGACCTCATATTATGTACATGCATGGTAGATTTGAAGAATTTAGTTCAATATTTTGACATGCATGGTTTCATTTCATAAAATTCTTGTTTTTTTTTTTTTTTTTTGAACAGAGGAAATCGATACAACAAGAGCTAAGAAGAAATCAAGAACATAACTAGTGGAGAAGGAGGGTTAGACACCCAGTCTAAGGAGAGTTGATCATGAAGGCATGCCCGTGCTACCCAATGCGCCACTTTGTTCGAGGCTCTGGACCGCCACTGAAAGGAGAACCGACCCTGGGTTGCCAAAAGCTTGACGTCTCTGAGGATTGTTTCACATTCCCATAGAGGAACCGTTTTGGTAGCACAAAGATGAATCACTGCTTTGTTATCCCCTTCAACCAAAACATCCAACAAATTGAGCCGATGAGCAAAAAGACAAGCCAAATGACAAGCCAGAGGCTCCCTTTGGAAAGAAGAGGAGATACAAATCTTCTTAGTGAGGCCGTCCACCAGTTTACCATTTGCATCCCGGAGCATCGCTGCAACTGCTGCTTGAGAGGAGCCTGTTTGAACTGTCGCATCACAATTAATTTTATAAAACCCAGGGGCAGGAGGCTTTCATCTAGCTGGCACATCAAAGGTCTGTGGGGGTTACCGAAGGGGACCTGCTACTCGAAGGAAGTCTACTTCTTCAAATTCGGCCATAGCCACTGTAGCTCAATGTAACGTCGATGAGGGCTCAATAGAGAGATGATTGAAAATAAAATTGTTGCGTTCCTTCCAAATATACCAGCCAATCCATGCCACCTTACTGAAGAAAGAATTGCGTTCCTCATCAGTCCCAAGAATGTCCATTAGATCATTAGACCACTACTGCACTGAGTGAGTCGCACCCCAGTCAACTCTATAGTTCAAACTGCTGCCAAACCAAACTAGACGGACCCATTCACAGCCGAAGAGAAGATGTTCCACCGTTTCTAGTGCCTCATGACAGAGTAGGCAAGTTGGAGAAGAGACACACTTTCTCTAAAACATATTCTCTCTCGATGCAAGCACATTTCAACACACCATCTACCAAAAGTGGCGAATTTTTGGAGGGACCTATAATCTCCAAATTTGCTTCCAAAATGAGCTTGGGACCTGAATCGAAGAGGAAAAAGTTTGACTAGTAGACCTAGAGTTTCCATTCATGACAACATGATACTCAGTTTTCACAGAGTAATGGCCTTTTGATTCAAACTGCCAGATAAGAGAGTCAGCAGTAGGAGCGAGTGAAATAGAGATAAAGCTAATTGCTTGAACTTCAGGCTTCGACACTACAGTGGCCAAGAGAGGCAAATTCCAGCTCTTTTGGATTGGATCAATAACATTCTCTACTTGAAGTACCTCAGTCCAATCAGGTTTTAAGGAGGAGATTTTCAAATTTGGAAGACTAGGAACCCAACAATCCTTCCAAAACAAAGCACTCGAGCTGCTATGAATTTGCCACCTTAGTCCTTGCTATAAGAGTTGGCGCCCTTGAAGAATACTGGCCCAGCCCTAAGAAGCCCTCCGACCTTTAGTGGCATACATAAAGTCGGTGTTAGGAAAATATATGCCTTTCAAGATACGAGCATAAAACGAGTGAGGGTGTTTCACCAGGCGCCATCCCTGTCGGGCAAGTAAAGCCAAATTAAAAGCATGAAAATCACGGAAACCAAGACCCCATTGAAACTTTGAGAGAGCCAACTGACCCCAAGAGATCCAATGAATGCCTTTATTATCTGGGTCCCCTCCTCACCAGAAATTGTTGATAGCAGTTGAGTTTCGCGCAAAACTGTTTAGGGAGAGCAAAACACGCCATGGCATAGGATGGGATAGCTTGGACCACTATTTTAATCAGAATTTCTCGTCTGGCTTGCGACAATAATTTTTGTTTCCATCCTTGGAGCTTGGAGATTACTTTCTCAATGATGAACTCAAAAGCTTCAGTTTTTTATCGTCCCCAGAAGAAAGGCAAGCCCAAATACTTTGCGATAGGAGAAGAGAGTTTTAAGCCAGAGAGAGCACAAACAGAATCACAGACAGCTGGGACAACATTTGGCAAAAATTGTACACTTGATTTACTGAAATTGACCACCTGACCCGAAGCCCCGCAATATATCGCCAATAGATCCAATTTTTTTTGACATTCCGTATCCTCAGCTTTCAAGAATAGCAACATATCGTCAGCAAAGAACAAGTGCGATAGATTAGGGCAAAGCCTTGTGATCTTAAAACCAAAAATCTCTCTATTCCGCAGGCTCCGAGTGATAAGCTTAGCCAAAACATCGGCCACTATGATGAAAAGGGAGGAAAGAGGATCGCCTTGGTGGGGGCCCTGAGAAAAAACAAAATAGGCCCTTTTCTCGCCATTTGCAAAGATAGAGAAGCGAACCTTGGAGACACACTCCATGACCCACTGAACCCATTTAGAGTCAAAACCCATTTTGTGCAGAACCATGGTCAGGAAATCCCATTCAGTTCGGTCATAAGCCTTATCAAAATCGAGCTTGATAGCTATCTAACCAACATATCTGGATTTATGGAGTTTTAGTGAATGGAAAGCTTCGTGGGCCACGAGGACGTTATCTTGAATTAGCCTCCCAGATACAAAGACAAACTAATTTGGAGAAATTAAAAGGTTCAAAATTCCTTTGAGTCGATTGGCAAGGAGTTTTGTGATGATCTTGAGAATGAAGTTACACAAATTAATAGGGCGAAATTGTGACAAAACACAAGGGTTACTAACCTTAGGAATCAAGACCAAATTGGTGTGATTTAGTTCTTGGAGCAGAAAACCACCATTAAAGAAACACCGGCCCGCTTCACAAACACTCCCCCTTTCACAAACACTCTCCCCTACTTCATCCCAATAATGCTGGTAGAAGAAACTAGGGAAACCATTGGGCCTTAGGGCTTTAAAAGCCCCCAATTGAAAGGCTGCCAATTTGATTTCCTCGTCACAAACTGGACGAGTCAGGTCATGGCTCATAGCCGCAGAAACAACAGGTTCTATTACAGACAGAGCTTCAGAACAGTCTCAACTGCCAGTGCTAGTGAACAAAGATGAAAAGTGACCCAAAAAATGTTTATTAATTTCTGAATCTGAACCTAGCCAAAGCCTTGCTTCATCTTGTAAACGAAGAATTTGGTTCCTTTGACGATGTTGAATCAAGGAGGCATGGAAAAAGCACGAATTCCTATCTCCGAATTTGAGCCAGCTCACGCATGATCGCTGATGGAGGAACATCTTTTCCTTAGATAACATAAGCTTAAGTTCAGATTTGAACTAGTCTTGGAGCTACAAATTCTCATCGGACAAAGGCTGGGCTTGAAGGATGGCTAATTGTGATTTAAGCTGGGCTATCTGGATTTTATTATTGCTAAAATGTTCTTTACTCCACAATTTCAGTGCATCCCGATAGGCTCTGAGCTTCTTTGCTAGCTTATACATCGGGGATCCCACAAACTGACCTCCCCACTGTTGGCGGATGATGTCCACATAATCTAGGCTAGTTGACCACATGGTCTCAAATTTGAACAACCACGGAACTCTTTTAAGTGGAAGGTTGCAATTTAGAATTAAAGGGCAATGGTCAGACCCAACCTAAATCTCATGAAAAACCTCGGCACACAAATATAAAGTTCTTCAATCCGTTGTCACAACAGCTCAGTCGAGCCGTTCCCAAATGTTGAGGGTGCCGCGTTGGTTATTAGAACAAGTAAATGGGGAATCGTTGAACTTCAAATCCATGAGAGCACAATCTAAAAGCAGTTCAAAGAAAGAGTGGATTTGACTCATTCGACAAGCTGAACCCCTTCCTTTCTGTACGAGCCCCAATCTCATTAAAGTCGCCTATACACAGCCCAGGATAGTGGCTCTCAGACAACGGTATGAAACCGAGCCCAGAAACTGGTCCGAACAGACTGTTGTGAAGGAGCATGAATGAACTTGGCAACCTAACAGACAAGGTTATTGTGCGAGGTAATCAGGCCTCGAATCATACAAGTAGATTTAAACCGAATGTTGAGAACAACGTCATCAATCCACCACACATCCAAACCTCCCAAAGCTCCCACTGGTTCAATATAAGATGAGTGGGAGAGGCGTAGGCGTCTGCGGAGGCAGTGCAAACTTGTTGACTTATTTTTTGTCCACATTAGGAACATCATTGTGGGACGATGGGTTGCTACTAACCCTCGGAGGATTTGGACTATTAGGGTTCGCCCCAACCCCTGATAGTTCCAGCTGATGATCAACATAGAGGTCGTGGCTGTTGAAGGCCAACCACCAAAGCCCATTCTTCCAAAGCATGACTATCAGTAGAGATTGAACTGGGTACCAGAGAACAATATTCAAGATCAGAGGGGAGGGAGCTATTTGGGGATAACTTAGGAACGGCTTTTGCACTGACGGCAAATAGGCCACCACTTCGACATCAACCAATGTTGTTTTCCCCAACTTACCTCTATCTCGAGCGAATCGCGAGTAGTTTGAATATATCAGTCATCGTATGTATATCAGATGCAAGTATGATGTGTAGGATGAGTGGATGTAGAAGTCAGATATAGTATGTGAGTGCAATGTGTCAGATGTGCTCTGGACATGCAGTGTATTAGTGCAGCGTGGGAAAATGTTCAGTTGAGATATCAGCAAGAATATGATAACCGAAATGCAAGAAAGCTGAACATTACTTGAATGCTATGGGAGCTAAGCATCGTCTCCCTCCTCAAGATCATTCCCTCAAATGAGGCCAGTACCTCGAGTAATCCCTCGACATATCCGATAGAGGGCTGCAAATGCAAGTTGAAATAATCAGTAGATGAATGGATGAGTATCTGAGTGATAAATGAAAGTTTTAATGCATACAGGTGGTGAGTCAGGTGTCCTGACATATCGGTGATTAGGCAATGAGGGCTCGAGCAGAATCTGAGAGGGCACTCCGGAATACCGCCAACCTGTCAGCTCAGTCGGGAGATTCTGCCATCCAACACACTGCCTAGTAGAAGGCATCCCTCTAGCCTCACCCTTCGATACCCGAGCCTTGCTCGTCGAAGGGGCATCTGCTGCCCAGGCCCTACTCGTCGAGGGGGCATCTGCTGTCCGAGCCCTGCTCGACGAAGCAATATCAGCTACTCTCCTCGTGTGAGCACGAGTACCTATCAACGAGGGCATAAGGTATGTCTGAAGATAAGTCGTATAGTCCCCTGGCCCGATGAACAGGTCTGCATCTAAACCCCGCTTGAAGTCAGTGAGCTCTTGAGGGGAGAGACTTTCTGTGGCTTGCATAGAAGGCGGAGGCAGTAAGGGGACTGACTGTAAGGGCAGGCCCAGTATCTGGCGCGTAAAGCGCTCGCCAAGAAACCAGGCTCGGCCTACGGGTCCCTCGAGCAGGAGCCGGTATCGAGAAGCACCTCGAGCTCCGGCAAAACGAAATCTGGTCCCCTCTGGTATCCCTGCCCAAGGCTGCCATGTGATCTGCAAGGAAGCAAGTGCATGAATTGATTAGTTGCCATTAGATATGTAAAATGAATTGAAGTTGAAAGTAAGAAGAATTGTGAGTTTTGAGTTACCTCCATTGTCCTCATAGTGTCAAAATATTGTCGGAGGTATAACAGGGTCTCCCGGCCCTCGGCTGGCACTGACCATCATATCGATGCGAGTAGGGTACCTCGAGCGGCGTCTTGACCTCCGGCTCAGGAGCAAGCACTGGAAAATAGGCGTATACCCACAACTGTGAAAAACAAGGCAACGGTAGTGAGAATACAGATAAACACAGATAATGTGGAAAGCATAGTATGTGTGCAATGACCTGAAAGTGCAAAGCAGAAAGCACAGTAGAGAATGTAAAGCAGAAATGTAAAGCGTACCTCCCAGGCTCGCGAGTAGCTGCCTACTCTGTTCCCGTTCCTGCGGGAGGTCGAGCTCATATAGCAGTAGAGGGTAACAAGGCCGGTGACCCCCCAATCATAGTGTCGAACCTGGGATAGGTCCACTAAAGCACTCAGAAGATACAGCCCGACTGTGTTCGCCCTGTCGGCGAACAAGGTAGTGCCAAAGAGGAACATAAGGAAACCTCGGGCATACTGCTCTGTAGCCTTGATCGTCGTGGGCTCTCCCCCTCTGAAGTGGTTAGCAAACCAGGTGTATCTGACCGTGCTTGAACAAAAAATAGGTTGGTGTGCTCCCAGCAGATAGGTCCAAGCAGCCTCCCACTTGTCCATATCAGAATCATATGGGATCGGCTGGCCTCCTATCTCAAGGCCTGTCAGCATGGCGAAGTCATACGGGGTCATGGTCATGTCCCCGGTAGTAGAGAAATAGAAGGAATTAGTGGTGTCCTACCATCTCTCTACTAATGTGCCTAAAAGGGTCCTGCTCTCCATGAGACGCGAGAGCCCCATACAGAATAGGCCAAATCCTGCCTCGTCAATAATCTGTCGGACGCCATCAGGGAGGTCCATATACCACTCCCTCGCTGTGGTCGACATGTATCCCTGGGTGAAACAAGAGTCAACTTGTGTGGATGAACAGAAGTACAGTGTATGCATGTGTTCAGAACGAGTAGAAGTACAGTGTATGCATGTGTCTAGAATGAGCAGAAGTACAGTGTGCGAGTGTGTTCAGAATGAACAGATGAAATGCAGAGCAAAAGTGCGAGCTGTGCAAGAAATGTAAAGTACATCGCAGAAACTGTAAGACCGCAGTGTGTACCTCAGTGGCGTCGTGAGATAGATGAGACTCTGCTCCCCGTAGTAGAAGATCTATAGGTACGCGCCATGCAAATCCAGTGAAGTGGCATACTGTGCTAGGTGGTAGTACATGTGTCTCGGGATAATACGTCGCTGGGTCGAATGGTTGGACTCTCGGCGGCAATGGTATATGCTTGGGTTCCTCCTCCATCCTTGGAGAACCCCTGTCGTGCGGAGCGTTGTCTGCCATCTGGAAAGAAGGTGAATAATGAGCAAAATGGGCAAAAAGTGCCAAAAGTCAACTCTCGGGGAGAGAAAATGAGAGAAAAAGTCAAAGCCCGGGAAAATGTGCCAAACTCAAGACAAACTTGAGGGAAACAAACCTCAAATGGTGAAAGTGGAGGAAGAAGCTCCGAAAACAAGTTTTGATTGGTTCAAAGTGAAGGAAACTGAAAGGTTTTGCGAATTAACCTCGCAAGGGGCGTTGGAAAACGCGTAAAAAGTACATATCGAAAAGGAAAAAGTGTTTGGGGGTGAAGAACAAGAGATTTCGACTTTGTGTGTGTGAGGAAATGTGATTTGGGGAAGTGTTTTTAAAGTTCTTTGTGTAAATGGACCGAACTGCCCCGAATTTGCTGCAACTGGCCGACCGGCCACTTAGGTGGCCGACATAGCCCTTGGGTGGCCGACAGATGTCCAGTGTCCTCCATGTGTGTTTTTGTGTTGATTTGTGTCCTTGGCTCTCGAGAAAAGGCAAGAAAAGTCCACTTTTCAGCTTGAAGTGTCCCTGTGGAAGTTTCGACTCATGTCATTGATGCATGACTCATCGTCAGCTGGCATGAACGAGGTGTATCCTTTTGAAATACATTGTAACTCCTCCGAGAGGTAGATCGGAGGTTACAACGGAATTGGTCCGCACATTTCTTTATTCAGTGTTTTGCATTGAGCATGCTATTAATGCTGCATTGAATATGCATTGTCATTGTGTACAAAATGTGTATGCTATGTTGTATTGTCTTAAACATGTTATTGATGTTGCATTAAGCATGCATTGTTATTATTGAGGATAGAGTGTGTGCCTCTCACGTTCGCATGGAACATGCTGTCAATCTTGCATAGAACATGCATTCCTATTGTATTGTACTTGTCAAAGTTGCTTCCTTGTGTAGGCACGATATTGTATGTACGGTTCATTCAAAGCTGATGCAACCAGACAATATTGTATGTATGGTTCATTCAGAGGGATTCCAGGTAAGATCATTCCTATCTTTTGAACACCTTGCTCTGGTTAGAAGCATTCGGGTACGCCCGGTGCTTACACCACACCTTGCTTGGGTTAGAAACACTTGGGTACACTGGGTGATTACACCATTCCTCGTTGGTTAGAAGCATTCGGGTACGCCTGGTGCTTACACCATTCCTCTATGATTAGAAGTATTGGGTTGTGTGCCCAATGTTTATACCACCCTTGGTTAGAAACGTTTGGGACATGTGTCCGACGCTTATACTTCTTTGGTTAGAAGCATTGGGTTGTGTGCCCGATGTTTATACCACCCTCTGGTTAGAAGCGTTTGGGACGTGTGTCCGACGCTTATACCTCTTTGGTTAGAAGCATTGGGTTATGTGCCCGATGTTTATATCACCTTCTGGTTAGAAGTGTTTAGGACATGTGTCCGACGCTTATACCTCTTTGGTTAGAAGCATTTGGTTGTGTGTGCCCGATGTTTATACCACCCTCTGGTTAGAAGCATTTGGGACGTGTGTCCGACGCTTATACCTTTTTGGTTAGAAGCATTGGGTTGTGTGCCCGATGTTTATACCGCCATTTGGTTAGAAGCGTTTGGGACGTGTGTCCGACGCTTATACCTCTTTGGTTAGAAGCATTGGATTGTGTGCCCGATGTTTATACCACCCTTTGGTTAGAAGCGTTTGAACTGTGTTTCGACGCTTATGCCGCCTCTTTGGTTAGAAACATTGGAACGTGTTCTGATGTTTATACCACCCTCTGGTGTCTGCATCGCTCCTTTTTTCCCTCTCGCGCGTGGCACGTTAGGATGCTTTGGTTAAATGCATCTGGATGGATCCTGATGCTTATACCGCTTTTTGTTTCGATTACATAATAGTTGGATGTGTTTCACCTATTATTATTGTTCTCTTTTTGGGTTCACACCACTTCTCTCCTCGCGTGTGCCACGCGTTGAGATCTTGTTTGCCGCCACGGGGTGCGCCCGACGGTTGTTGTTCTTTACCTTTCCTACGTGAGGCACAGTTAAGATTGCATAATTTTCTTATATCCTTTCTGCATGAAATGTAGTTTGGTTTGTGTTAATTTGCTTATGTACGAGTTTGCTGTAGCATTTCTGTGCACAATATTTTTAGCTAGATGTTTCATTACAACCCTTATTGCATGATCATAAGTTATGTTCCGCATTGTGCATGTCACTTGCATTTTGCCCTAGCCTACGGCGCATCTATATTGTCATCTTGCTTGTTTGTCTAATTTTTCGGCCTTGTCAAAAATAGGTCGTCTCTGGGCTTTGACATTCACTTCTGTCATTTCATGACTTCTAAGTTCTGTCAAAGAGGGGCAACTGTAGACACCCCATTTTTGACCGACCTTAAGACTTTGACGTCATCGGTTGCGTACTCGATGATTGTGCATGTTTGCTCGTTTTGAGTGCCTGAGTTCTCAACTAAACGCCTTGTTTCTAGGCCTTTAAACTCTTTGTGTTTTGGCCTTGTTTTTGGGCCAAACCTTGATGCCTCTTGCCTGGAAGGGAGAAGGGCCTTGTCGGCCACTTTTGGCTATTGTCGGCCACTTTTCCTCCTTGTAGGCCACTTAAAGTGGTCGGTCGGCTAGGGGAGGTCCCTCCCCCATTTTGAGGGTTACAAAAATTCAGAGCAAAAATATATGCCTCTCTCTCTAGAAATCTCTCTCTCTTCTTATTTAGTGCTTGAAAGTGAGTTTTCTTTACATTTTTGCATACAACCCCTTAGCCAACTTAGACTACCTTGTAGCTGAGGTTCTTGGAAGTCTTATATGAGCTCTTAAAAGCTAGTTTTGGCTCAGAAAGTGGCCATTTGTTGCTGTGCTTCAAGGGTAAGAACTTAACTCTTTTAAGCTTTGTTCTAATTCATTGTTTAACCACCTTTGTGTGCTATTTTGAGGCTGGTTCTAACCTCCAAAAACTCTGTCTTTTAAAGTTCTAAAATGGTAGTTTAAGCCTTGTGTGGTTAGGGGGTGGTTCCCCCATTTGCTCCTTGGCTTGTAAAGCTTTTTGAGCCTTCTTTCAAAGCTTTTGAAACCCCATTTTCTTGGCTTTTTAACCACTGAATTCCAGAGGAATTTCAGTGGTAGAAAGTTGGTTTTGAGGACCAAAATAGAAAGGGGTGGTCCCCCCTTTTCATATCTTGTTTGCATGTGTTGATGGCCTAGTGGTTGAGCATGCTTTTCTACCTTTTTGTAGCTTAGTTCAAGCATGTTTTTGGCTTTGTTTTGACATGTTCCAACTCTGTTTTTGGTTGGTTGGAACACTTCTTGCTTGCTTCTTACACTTGTAGTGTAATCATGCTTACTAGCCTAGCATACTTGATGATTTAGCCTATCATTCTAGCTTGTGTTAGCTCAACTCCAGCACATTTTTGCTACTGATTTAGCATGCTTTAGCTCTGTTTTGGGTGGTCTTGGTCATATGTGCTTTGCTTTGTATAGCTCTAGTGTAAATGGTCTTTACTAGCTTTGAGTTTTAGGGCCTCTGGCATGCTTTGCTTGTGATGTTTGCATGATATAGCATCATTTTACATGTGATTTCAGAGCATATATTACTGTCACACTCTCACATATCCCACTCTTTCATTACTTTTGAGAGTTGTGCTTTGTGTCTTGTTTGTGAGCCAACATGCGAGCATGTTTTTCTTGCCTTCTGTACCTAAGTTTTAGCATGCTTAGGTCATTGATTTGGCATGATTAAGCTCTATTTTGAGCTGGTTTGATTACATGAGCTTTGCTTTATATGCTTGTAGTGCAATTGTGCTAAATTGCCTAGCATGTGCTATTATTTCGGCCTCTTAATATAGCTATTCTTAGTTTATTTCAAGCATGTTTTAGAACTCTATTTAGGGTGTTTTAGGACTGTTGGTCCCTTTTGAGCATTGTATTGCATGCCTCTAATGTTGTGTCCTTCACTAGTTTCAATGCTTTTGGCCTTTAACATCTTGTGCATGTGTTGTTTACATGTTGTTGTATTGTTTTTCATGCCACTTTAGCACTGAAATATCTGCTATCTCCCTCATTTCTTCACTTTTGATTTGTTTTGAGGGTTGGTTGGCCTTATGTTTGTGTTTAAGCTTGAGATAGAGTTTATGCTCAATGGCTTTAACTCTCTTTTGAGGGTTTCTCCTAGCCGAAGGCATGAACTCTCTCATGTCTTAAACCATCCTTTGGTTGACCCCTCTCTCGTTAGAGGACTTTCACATTGGACTTAATCGGTTAAAGGATTAATCGGTAGGGGTGTGCATAATACCGCCAAAACCGCCGAAACCGCCAAAACCGCACCGAGCCGCACCGCCAAGGCAAATTCGTTATTATTTGCCAATCGAACCGCCGGTTTTTGGTAAGAAAAATGGCAAATTCTAGTGACACTTTTATCAATCCGCCGGTTTCTATTTTTCTTCCAAACCGCACCGACCCGCACCGCTATTAAATCATGTTTTATAAGATTCTAAAAATTCTTTTTTACTTAAGTTTGCTTGTTGTTCTATACCTTAGAATATAGTATTATATTACTGCTCGAGGGGAATTCAAGATGTCAGTAATCCAAAATAAAGTTGGATTCCAATTCACTTTTCAATCTTTTTTTTTTTTTTTTTTTTTTTTTTTTTTTTTTTCTGGCCATGTTGCAAACTTGCATCAGCTCACTTTTCAATCTAAATACTTTTCAACAGTAAACATTTTCAATATATTGTAAACCCTGAATGATATTAATTTTATGTATTGTATTTGATCATTGTAGCTTCCACATATGCTTGTAATGAACTGATGGCATAGTCGTTGATATTATCATGTTGTTGCTACACTTGCTGCATCAGAAGAAAACTTCGCAAGATGCTTAACATCACGGTATCTCTCATCTTTTTTTTACTCTTTGATTTAAGTTTTGTAATTTGAATTATATTTTTTATAAACCGCCAATCCGCCCGAACCGCCAAGGCAAATCTGCCATTATTTGCCAACCGAACCGCCGGTTTTTGATAAGGAAAATGGCAAATTCTAGTGGCAATTTTATCAATCCGCCACCCGCCATACGGTTTCTATTTTTCTCTCAAACCGCACCGACCCGCACCGCGTACACCCCTATTAATCGGTAATGTAAAATGTGTAAATAAGAATTGAGCAAAGTAAAACTTGTGCAAGATGAGCATTTGTGTTGCATTGCATGTGTTTGGATCGGACGTTAATCCAAACATAAGAAATGTGGAACGTTTCATACTCAAAGTGATAAAACGTGTCACATTTCTTGGTCGCCGTCACCCCTTGATCATGCATGATAGGGTGGCAGCTATTTGAGTCTATTTGTGCATTCATCGACCTTGTACAAGCTCGGTCCTTTGGCCATCATGCATTGAGATACTTGATTAATGGTTTGAGAACCAAGCGCCACACTCCTTTGAGCATGAGAAATGATGAGGAGAGTGACAGTGCATACATTTCCTACAAAATGCCTTGCTTTGCCTCTGTTATTCTCTGTTGCAGCGAAAACAACATTTTGGAAAAGCAGGTGGCTGACCGACCACTTTCACTAGCCGACCGGCCAGTTAAGGTGGCCGGCAGCCACTTTTTGTGGCCGACTGGCCGCTAGTCCATTTTTGTGCAGAAATTATCCTGTTTTGGAGCAGAAACAGTGTGAAAGTTGGTTCAATGTTCAGAAACCAAGGCGAGTGCAAACAGAGGCAGCCGAAGGCAAGACAATAGATTTTTGGGAGGACGCCAATCGAGCATGCATATCTCCCTCGCCCGCGAGGCCACCTTACTTGCTTTAATTAGTTAGTTATAGTTAATTATTTGATTTGAGTATTGTATTTAACTAGTTTGTGTAACTAGCTATCCAATTTCAATGTGTTGTAATTAATTAGCTAAGTTAGTTAATTAGTTGGTTTGGAATAATTAGCTTAGCTTAATGTAGCCTAGCTTATTCATTCGGACCCTCCTTCGAGAGGGCACAGTGTTGTGATAAGTGTGTGTGTGTGTGTGCATGTCTTCCAACCTCACTTCTTTCTCCCTTTTACTTAACTGCTTTCGATGGTTAGTTTTAGGGCACGTTTTGATTAGCATACCTTATGCTTGCATGTTTGCATCATTCATTTGTCTTGCATGCACCGAGTTCGGCACATCATTCAAACTGCATCGTATTTCAACACTTATTTGAATATATGTATCAAATTGTTGCATTCATATGCCATCATAGATAGCCGAGCCTATTTAATCGCATATTGCATGTGTTGCATTAGGCATTTTGTATAGTTAGGATCATGCATATTTCTAACTAGCTTTTTGTTTTGGCTTTAAATACACTGTAAGTGTTACGCTTTAGCATACTTGCATGAGTGTGAGTGTTGCCATGATAGTATGCTTGCCATGAGATTATTTGCTTAAATGCTTAACTGCATGAACGCTTATGGGTGAAGGCTTTGTTGCCTAAATTGGGACAATTCGATAAATGTGAGTTTTTTTAAGCCCACTTTGCGAAGTGGCAAATCATGTTTTAAGCCCACTTGAGGGTGGCAAATCCGTGTTTTAGCCCACTTACGAGTGGCACTTTCAAACCATTTTCGAAAACAAACATGAGTTGTTTTGTTCCAATTCTTGCGACTTAGTCTATACTTGCTTGTGTGCGTCACATAGTAAAGTTAGCTAAATAACAGAATAAGAACACATGAGATTTATAAAACAACATATCATGCTTAGTAGAGGTTGATCCTTTGATCGGGTGAGCGGGGGTGCTCATTTCAGGACCTTCCCCTCTTGTACCCAAGTTCCCGAGCCGAGGCAACTTTGGTGATGACGGACACATGGCCTTTGGCACGAGTCAGGGTTTCCTAAATTTTTCAAAATAAAATATTTAGGTGGCGACTCTGTAATCTGGCAAAGTAGTCCAGTTTTGGCATTATTTGATTTAAAATTTGATTTTCCAAAACGATTTGCCGGATTTGGACTATTTGGTGTTTATCAGTCTCACATTGCACTTTGTGAGATTAGATTCAGAACCGTGACAGGAGTCCGAACTATAGTAAGACCAATTTGCGCCTCTCCGAAAGGGGGGCGCGTGAAGAAAGTCGGGTCTACAGAAGCCCATGCACTTGAATCCAGAAGGGACACCAGGTAAACACCATGTCTGACACCGGGGTTCCTCTTTCCAATGGCTGGAGAATGAGGAGGTGACCCATGATGGACCGAGGATCCTCGTTAAGAACCCACAGTCGATCCTCAGCATTATCAAAACTGAATAAGAACAAGTTATCATTCCATGGAGCGATTGAGAAGGAGGCCTTCGCCTTTCAAGCGCCATGTAAAATGCAAGAAACAACTTGCTTGTTGAGCTGCTTAGAGGCTAGAACCTTACCTAGCAAACAACGATGAGAGAAATCTTCAGTTACATTAAGCCCATCCTTAAGTTGAATGGAATCCAAAGTATCAACCGTCAAAGCTGGGTCTGTTTCCATGGCCAACCTTGACTGCCAAAATAGAGCGAAACCCCAGAGAGGAGATATGGGAGAGGGAGAAAGACAGAAAGAAAGAAAAGAGGAAAAGGTTCTGTGAAAGACAAAGATGCTTGCGCCGGCGCTGTGAAAGGATAAAGAAAACAAGGAGAGGTGCAAACTGGGATGTCCCCAGAGAAAAACTACCCTAGGGCAGAGAGCCTCCCATTATAGAGAGAGAAGTAGTTAAAGAGATGTATCTCATGAAATTCTTGTTTAAACACTTATTTTCTTATATTGTTTCTATGGCTCTTAAGGATTTCAAAAGAATTTCCTCATGGATTTTTAAGTTGAAGTTTCTGACTATATATTTAATGTTTTTACAATTTGATTGAAGTTTTGAGCTTTCAATTGGCAAATTGGGTTTGTTTTTGAAAGAAATCTAGAATTAATCTTGAAGATAAATGAGGTTTTGATTTTAAATCCTTAATCCATGCATGTAATGTAATTTAAGAGTCTTACTTGATTTAACCATATTTTGGAATATATATTAAATTATTTAGTTTATTTGAATTACATACATGCAATATTTGCTAGGAAAATTGTAACAACCCAGATTTTTAATTATTCTGTAGAATTTATACTAACATTATTTAATCTCA
Source organism: Camellia granthamiana (assembly GCA_036172215.1). Classification (NCBI taxonomy): domain Eukaryota; kingdom Viridiplantae; phylum Streptophyta; class Magnoliopsida; order Ericales; family Theaceae; genus Camellia; species Camellia granthamiana. The sequence continues at coordinate 5,229,626 of CM069904.1, read as the reverse complement.
GTTAGGAAAATATATAATTTATTATATATTATTATGCGTAATTTTGTAAAACAATATAATTAGTAAAAGTTTAGGGGTCAAAATATAAATAATAATATAGATAATAATAATATAAATAATAATAATAATAATGTGTGTTGTACTAAAATAAATAATTAATTTTCTGTTAGTATAAGATAGAGTGTAATTTAATTAGGAATTAATTAATTTATATAATTATATTAAAATATTGGGTTAAAATGTAATTATTTTAAATATTTATAAAAGATAAATATGAATCTATATATATTAATGGCGAATCTGGAGAGAGATACGTGGGTTGATTTGGCTGGACACCTGTTGGCAAGGGATTGAGTTTTCCTCCCTATAAATAGGGAAAGTGGATCAACCTGTGAAAGAAGAGAGAAAGAAAAGGAAAAGAAGAAAGAAAGAAAAGAAAGAAAGAAAGAAAGGAAGGAAAGAAAGAGAAAAAATAGTGGAAGTTAAAAGGGATTTTAATAATGGAAAGAAAGAGTAAGGTATTAAAGTTAAGGTGAGTTATATTATACCTTGAGTCTCCAAAATGTATTTTACATATGTTTTAACTTACCATATTTATCTTATACAAGTTATGTTTTATAAACTATTATAAATTATATAAACATTTCAGTTACGTGGTTTTATTTCTGAACCCTATTTGCTTAAAAGGAAACCCATGGATATATTTGTTTATATTTTAAAGAATATTTGACTATCACCTTATATACAATTATGTTTTGTAAGTACCACCACGGGAGTCCCACGCCTTAGGGGACTTAAATAACCATTGACCTCTGTTTGACCACTTTGTGGTCCTCTATTTGTCATGGATCCATTGACCTCTGTTCTGTGCGGAGCAAAGTGCTGTGCGGAGCTAAGTGTTACACTATTGTGGAAGCCACCTCTAGAATCCGTACGAGCCACCTCTTGAATCCGTACCTCTATTCTGTGCGGAGCTAAGTGCTACACTATTGTGGGAGCCACCTCTAGAATCCGTACGAGCCACCTCTTGAATCCGTACCTCTGACTGTCACTTCTGTGACCTCTGTTTTGTTCTGTTCTGTACCGTGGTTATAGTTATTTATTTACATAATTTCTGTATTTCAGTTTTTTGCTATTTAAATGATTTATTTACCAAACTGAGTTATGTAAATGTTTTGGCCTAACTAACTATCCATGGTTATTTCGTGTCCCTTATACTCTTGGTATAATATTTCTCACTCTGCTATGTGCTTATAGTTGTTTACCAATTTTCAGGAAACAATGCAATTCAGAAATAGCTTTTGAAAAGTCTTAGACGCGGGACTGCAGAATAGACACACACAACACTTTTATGATGTTTTTCTATGTAAATATCGGCCTTTTTTTTCAATACATTTTGTAATAAAAATAGAAGCTCCGATGATTATTTTGATATCCTCATTTAAATATTACTTCCGCTCGTGTTTATTAATTTGTTTAAGAATTGGCTGTAGGTAATTTCAGTTACTGGCCATCACGATGCTTAACCCTTGGGTACGGGGAGCGGGTCGTGACAAAAATTGATAAGAAAATGATGAGTTGGAGTTAAGATCAAGTTTATGACAGTAAAATTAGAAAGTAATTATTTTGGGCTTGATTTTGGAAATTATGGTAAAATTAAGCTTCATAAATTACATGCAAATATTCTTCTAAGAGTTTTATAACTTTAATTTCATGTTTTGAAAATCAAGGAAAAATATTTGAAATCTTTGCATGAATAAATCATTGATTTAGTAATGATTGATTAAGAAGCCAAGTTAGAAATCGGTCCATTTGGAAAAGAAGGATTTAGTAATGAAAGAATATGTGAAATGAGAACCCGATTCATTTGAATAAAGAGAGAATAAGTATAGTAGAACTTCGGATTACTTAGACAGAAAAAGACAAGAGAAGCCAAGTTGAATCAAGAAAGTGATATTGCATTTCACTGCGTATATGTTATGTGTTTGTGTAGGTCGCTTGCACGAGGAGTATCATCCGACCAAGCACTATGAGTAATTTCTTTATAAAGATATTTTCGTATCTGAATTACTTTGAGAATGACTATATTATTTGATAATTTGGGCCACCTATGTTTTGTTATGAAATGTTTATGAGACGTTGATACGATAAGTTTGTGAACAAGAAGGAACCGTTAAGTTATACGTTGAAACTCTAAAACGTGTACAATACGATATGTCTTTGAAAATGAGGTTTTGTTAGGAATGAATGAGTAAGATATGATAAGCTTTTCAAAAATGGAATTTGTTTAAGAAGGTATGAGTTCATTTTGAAACGATAACTACGATAACAGCTTGGGAAATGTCTTTTAATCCCCAATGATTTTTGTATAGTATTCAACTCGTCATGTTTGTTCAGTATAAGTTATTGACTCATTGTGATATAATATATGACGTCGATTTTTTATGATTGTTTCGCATGATTTCGATTGAATTGATCGTTTCGCATGATTTCAATTATATCGATCTATATGATATCTGCCTGTTATAGATGTTTTGAATAAAGTCGCCGAAGTGGGCATTTCGCATAAGCGCGTCCTATATGGACGTTTTGTACCAAGTCGTCCCAAGTGGACGTTTCGTATAAGTTGTCCAATAAGGATGTTTTGTATAATGTCGTCCTATATGGGCGTTTTGCATGAAGTCGTCCTATGTGGGCATTTTGTCTGAAACCGCCCAATAAGGGCGTTCTGAATGTTTCGTTCCGCCATGAACGTTCTGTGTGGTATTCCTGTAACACCTCCAAATAATTACAATAATCCATCTCCAAACACTAGTACACTGTGATATAAGTAAAACAAGAAGCTTTCTTTCTTTAGAGTTAAATTACAAGAGGTAATACATGCGATATACGTTCATAAGCTCTACCCTGAATTTACAGCATGTGATACCAAGTTCATGATCAACCAATAAAATACCCTACAAGCTTACAGCTTTCCAAGACTATGCTTGGTTAAAACAAAAGGGAAAGTCTTAAGCTCCATACATATAAAGCTCTAGGCTCCTACAAATATTAAATATAAAACAACAAAATAGAGCCTTCAGTTTCCTGGTCCTCCCAATCTAAGTCTTCGGAGGAGGCATGTCACCAGCACCTGAAAATGGTTTCCCAAGTAGGGTGAGCCAAAGCCCAGTAGAGACAATCTATTACAATATATGAATCTTAACAAAGATATAAGTAATATGTACGTATTCAATACCCAATGACAAAATCCTTTACAACTATTTTCCAAAACCATATTATATCAAACTTACATCTCAATTCATTTTATTCCGGCTTATTAGGTATACCCATTTCATTTAATCAATCAAACAGAGAATACACCTTATGGGCCTCCAACCAATATAACTATCATACAAATACATTCACTTACCATTTTACGGAAATTTTGTCCGCGAGAATCGGCACTCATGTATACGCGCGATTTTTGGGACTTTCACCCTGAACATACTTGCCAATTTAATTTAATGGAGTCCATCCCCTTTCTCTCCCAAATATGGAGTACACCCCTTTCTCCTCCCAAATATCATACATATACAATGTATACACATCATAATCATATTCAATGATAATGATCAAGAGATTAGTTTCAATTCGCCTAATCCTCATGCAATTGCTACAACAATCATGGCTATCCTCCACCGATATCCCAAAATAGATATTTCTAAACAGATATACAATATTTATAACAGATAAATTGTCCAAATTTCCATAGGTGCGAGATGATACATATCTAATTCCACCATTTACATAAACATCCATCCAATTTATATTCCCAATACCAATTTCATTATTTATACAAAATAATTATTTAAGACTTTTTAGGAAGAAAATTCCTTTTTCCCAATCTCATCCCAAACATCAAAATCAATCATTTTAACACAACACAAGCTCATATCCACTCCTATAACCATTTCCAATACGTACATTCAAAAACCCCTATTTTGATTTTAATCTAAACCCTAGGTTTGTTCAAAACTACTTCAAATCTCAATATTTTTTACACAACAACAAATAACTAAGTTAAAACTCATAGAAGAGTGTAGAAAATTCCTACCTCAAAGTGAGAAGACGAGTAAAGCAAAGGGAAGACTTCAAAGCTATCGAAACCCACTTTTGTTCACATGAAAAGAAAGTCCATGATGTGCTCTACCTTTTTAACAAAGGCACAAGAGTGGAGAGATTACTAGATCTAGGTGTAAAAGTAGAGAGAAGGTAAGTTTTAGAGAAAGAGGGTCTCAATTTTAGGGTTTTTAGAGAAATGGATCTGAAAAAGTGTGTAAAAAGTCATTTTCGCGAACTGATATACGAACAGACCGCTCAAGCGCAAGAAGTGACGCTCGAGCGCTAGACACAATAAGTTGTTCCACTCGAGCACAAGAAGTAACGCTCAGGCGCCAAGACACAAAACAAAAGGGCATTACCGCTCGAGCGCAAGAAGTGACGCTCGAGCACAAAATACACACATCTAGTAGTTTTGCAGACAATAGACCAACGCTCGAGCGCCCACCCACTTGAGCATAAGAAACGCCGCTTGAGTGTAGAATATATCCTCCCAGTAGTTTTGTAGACTTGCAAAAGTATTGAGAGTTCACAAAGCCCGCTCGAGGGCAAGAAGTGCCGCTCGAGCGGAGAAGCAAAATTCTGGGCAACAAAGGTTTGCAAACTAAGCAACCAACCTGTTCCAAACACAACCACTAGAACCTAAAAGTCAAAATTAAGGAAATACAAAGGGAAACAAGCTGTAAACAACAATGTAAAACCATCAAACCCGAGTCCAAGATACAACAAGGGTCAGTCAAAACCGGAATCACTATAATTCCGACAAGTTTTGATAAGGCAATTGGGTACTACAATTGTGGAAAGATTTGATGATCAATATTAGCTATTATATGTTTCCGAAGTACGCTTTAATTATGTCAAGAATGTTATATTGTTTTGTTAAGTTATGGATCTCATTTATTTAACCTCTTTACATTGAGATTATTCACTGGGCTCTAGCTCACTGTATTATTTATGTATGTAGGTGATCAGGCGCGTGACTAAGCCTAGAACTTTTGCCTGGACTCTGTCCTGTCAACCAACCTATGTGCCTCTCATGGAGGTTCTGAATATGTCAAATGGTCAAAGCCATGTGATTAAGGTTTAAGTTTTATTTATTCTGTATATAGGGATAAGTCCCTTTTTGTCTAGTCGGTATATATGATGATGTGATATATATGTATATATAAAAAAAAAACAAAGTTTAATTTTTTGTTTTGGTCTCATGTAAGTTTGCATAACTCAATGGATATTGTATATTTATTATTTGCTTCTGCTAGCCCCTAATAATTTGTTTTCTGTTTAAGAGGATGTAGAATGCCCGAACTCCGCTCCGCGCACGCCCCTTTCGGAGAGGGCGCGAATTGTAGTTCTAGCTACTACAGTTCGGACTCCTGTCACGGTTCTGAATCTAATCTCACAAAGTACAATGTAAGATTGATAAATTACCAAAGAGTCTAAATCTGGCAAATCGTTTTGGAAAATCGATTTTAATAAAAAAGCGCCAAACATGGACTGCTTTGCCAGATTTCAGAGTCGCCACCTAAATATTTTATTTTGGGGAAATTTAGGAAACCCTGACTCGTGCCTAAGGCCACGTGTCCGTCATCACCAAAGTTGCCTCAGCTCGGGAACTTGGGTACGAGAGGGGAAGGTCCTGAAATGAGCACCCCCGCTCGCGCGATCAAAGATCGGCCTCTACTAACATGATATGTTGTTTTTGAAAACACATGTGTTCTTATTCCGGTTTATTGGCTGACTTACTATGTGATGCGCACAACATACAAGTATAGACTCAATCGCAAGAATTGGAACAAAACATCTCATGTTTGTTTTTTCGAAAATGGTTTGAAAGTGCTACTCGCAAGTAGGCTAAGACGCGGATTTGCCACCCTCGAGTAGGCTTAGAAAACAACATGATTTTGCCACTTCGCAAAGTGGGCTTAAAACGTACATTTTGATGAATTGTTCCAATTCAAACAATGAAGCCTTCATCCACAGGCATTCATGCAGTTAATCAATTAAGCAATTAGCCTCATGGCAAGCATGCTATCATGACAGTCACTTACACGCGTGCAAGATGCTAAAGCGTAAACACTCACAGTGTACTCCGAGCCAAAACAGAAGCTAGTTAATAATCATGCATGATCCTAGCTATGTTGAGATGCCTAATGCAACATATGCAAAAATGCAACTAAAATAGGCTAGACTATCTAGAATGGTATATGAATGCAACACTTGATAACATGTATTCAAGTAAGTATTGAAATACAATGCAGTTTGTATGATGCGTCGAGCCCAGTGCATGCAAGACAAATGAATGATGCACGTATGCAAGCATAAGGATGCTAATTGAAATATGCCCTAATCTAACCACCGAAAGCAGATAAATAAAAGGGAGAAAGACGTGGGGTTGGAAGACATGCATCACACACACGCACACTTATTACAACATTTGCCCTGTCGACGGAGGGTCCGAATGAATAATACAAGCTAGCTATGCTAAGCTAAGCTACTTAACTAATCTAATAATCTAATTAGACTAATTATTACACAACACAAATTGAATAACTAGCTACAACTAATTATTACAATACTTCAATTAATTAACAGATTAACTAATCATGTTAACTAACTAAGCATGTAAGGTATGTGAACTAGGCTGCCACAGCTCTGCCTTGAACAATGAAGGATGCATGCTTTGGATTGCCTTGCTCGGAAATTCATTACTATGCCTAGAATTGCCTCTGTTTGCATTTGATTTGATCTCAGAACACTGCACAAACCTCCAGATAGCTTCTGCTCCAACATAGGGACTTCCTGGTGGGCTGCCGACCAGAAAAGGAGGCTGTAGACCACTTGTAGACCAGAAAAAGTGGTCGGTCGACCACCTTTACTGGTCTGCCGACCAGAAAATCTGCCAAACTCCAGTTTTACTGCAACAGAGAACAAAAAGGGGGCATAGCAGTGTATTTGCAAGATATGTGTGCACAACCACCCTCCCTATCATTTCTCAAGCTCAGGAGAGTGTGGTACTCGACTCTCAGGCCACCAACTAAGCATCGCAATGCACGATGGCCGAGAAGCCAAGTATGCACAAGTCAATGTCAATGAATGCACAAATGACACATAAGGGCCTCCACCCTATCATACACAATCAAGGGCGTCGGCGACCGAGAAATGAGGCGCGTTTCATCACTTCAAGTATGAAACGTCCCTCGTTTCTCATGTTTGGATTAACGTCCGATCCAAATGCAATGCAATACAACAACATTCCAAACAACATGCAATGCAACACACATGCAAACACAACGCAATGCAACAACATGCTTATCTATCAATGTTAATGCGGCATGCACAAGGTTCTAACATATGAACAATGCATGCATGGCATGTTTGGAGGCTAAAGCATCAAAGCAAGTAAAGAGCATCATACAAGAGGCATGCAATACGATGCTCAATGGACTTAAACCAACTATGGACAAACCTCATGCATGCCCAAACAATGGCCAAAATGTGCTGAAAAGAAAGCCCAAAAGCTTATACAAGCATGCATACACATTGTCTCACAAACAAGGCATGAAGACACAACTCTCAAACACATTGAAGGAGTGACAAATGTGAGAGTGTAGCTACACTATATGCACTGAAATCAGATGTGAAATGATGCCAAATCATCCAAACAACACAAGTAGGGCATGGTAGGGTCCTTAAGCATTAAAGCTAGTGAAGTACACAACACTAGGACTATGCAATGCAATGCTCAATGGACTAAATCCACCCTAAATAGACCTCATGCATGCCAAAATAAGGGCCAAAATGCTCTGCAATGATGGCATGAAAGGCAAGATAATGATGCTCATGTAATGGCTCATCAACAAGGCATAAGGGCACAACCCTCAAAGGCAATGAAAGAGTGATAAACATGGGAGTATAGCAAAGACATAAGCTTTGAAATTACATTCCAAATGAGGCCAAATCATGCATATATCACAAATAAAGCATGCTAGGAGGCTCAAAGCTTAAGGCTAGCAAAAGCACTTGCACCATGGCCATATCAAGCAAGCCCCAAAGGACCAAGATGACTCAAAACAGTCTCAAGGCAGGTCAAAACAATGCCAAAACATGCACGGAGTAGAGCTAACACATGCTAGAATGGGAGGCATAAAGCATGATGCATGCAAGGCCAATAAGGGGGATTACACTACACCTACCAAAACCAAGCATGAGATGACTTTACCAACAAAAATCAGAGTTATATCATGGCAAAATAACACCAAAAACACACTGAGATGGTAGCCCAAAAAGCTTAGGCAAGCACGCATGCCAATTGGCTCATGATTGAGGTATAAAGCATAACCCTCCAAAAGCATTGAAAGAGTGAAGCATGGGAGAGTATGGCAATGGAACATGCTCTGAAATCATATATCAAATGATGCTAAATCACGCAAATAGCCCAAGCAATGCATGCTAGTGGACTCAAAATTTACAAAAATTTACAACTTATAACCAAATACACAACTCAAAATTCTATTAAAGCTTATAAAAAAAGTTTAAAAAATTTGGAAAATATTTTTTTTCGAATATATAAAAATTAACATGTGTCAATTGCCAAAAAAAAAATTTGTACTGTTCTAGTTAACCGACTGGACGACCGGTGAGACGACCAATTAGCCCAAATTTTCTCGCCTAAGACAGAATTTTCAAAATTGAATGTAGAATTAACTTTGGAAAACCATAAACAAACATCAAACGCAAATAAAGGGGTGGAATCATAGTTTGAAAAGCGTTTCAAACAGAGCCTAAGATACTCTCTCCAGCCTCATTTCTGTCACCAAAACCATATCGACATGCACCCGTTCATAGCCTAGTTTATCTATGCCTACATGGCTATTAAAATCTCTACCTATAACCAGGTTCTCTCCTACAGGTATCTCCTATAAGATCTCATCCATTTGCTCCCAAAAATCCCTCTTAGTCTGATCATCTAATCCTACTTGATGGGCGTATGCACTAATAACGTTCACTATATTCCCTCAAATAACTAATTTAACTAACATAATCCTATCCCCTTTCTATATTGCTTAGTTTCCCGACCCACTTTTTTTTTTTTTTTTTTTTTTTTTTGTTTCTTTTATCTTCATCCCACTCTTTTCCTACGAATTCATCTTCAATATATTTTACAAATAAATTTAATATACCTTCTGGGGTAGTTTCTGTTGTTAATTTTTCTTTGTCGCTTTCTCTCAGATTGTCGTACCAACTTGCTACTATGTCTGTGAATCTATGTTCAATATAATTCAGAAAACTTTGTGCGCTCCTGCTTCAGCTGTGGATATTTAAGATATGGTGTATTCCTTTCTTCCATTGTTTTATTACCTCATTTATATTTGTAGCACAATCAATATCTAATAAGTATCACGTATTATTTATTAGTTTTAGTAGTATTACTCTTAAAAATACTTCTTTTCTAGGGGTAAAGTTTGCATAATTAGACGTTTCCTTAACAAATGATCCTCTATTTAGATAACTGTAGTATCCTGTTCTTCTTCTATAGTCATAATTTCTAATATCATCTTCCAGTTGTTGTTTGGTGAAATTCCTAAAATCTGGATGATTTGGAGTAGGTGGGACGGAAGAACTACTTCCTTTTAGTTTTACAACTACTATTTCAGTATCATTAACATTATTTGTTTCTTCAAAATCTTCTAGAACATTATTTTCTTTTTCTTTTTTTGCTTCACTTTTTTTCCATTATTTGTTCTAAGTCTTCAAAGGGAATGTATTCCATTTCTCCCAAACTAATTAACCCTAATTGTTTATATATATCTTCTTCTAGTTCTATTCTATTATTATTTATTTTCTTCGATTATTTTCTTCATCTGCTTTATCTAATTGTTCAACTATCTTTAATATTATTTTATATTTTATTTCACCATCATCTTCTTTTTTAGCCATTTTTTCTAGCTTTTTTAGATTGTATTTACCTAACTCCATTATTATTATTATTATTATTTTCAAGGGATAAAGATATATATGTAAGTCATTTTGTTTTTCTTGAAAAATAACTATTCATTTTTCTAGATCTTGTATCACATGTCTAATTTCATTTATTATTTCTAGCTTATTTTTTTTAATAGCCTAATTAAGGTATTATTTTATTCTATTATTATTTGTAAAGAAGCATTATTATTTTTTGAGTTATTAAATTCTACTTCTTTACTATATTTAATACTCATGCAAATATTATTGGTAAGGCCAAGAAACCGGTACCATTTCAATTGCAGATTTGCAGGTTTCAATTGCGGATTTGTGGATTTAGTTTAATATTAATTCTTATAAAAACTTTTGTTGGTAGGCTAAATTTGCATTTTTAAGCATATTTTATTTTTGATGGTAGCAAATCTCTGGCTATAATTTATCACTGATTGTCCCGAAGTAATAGCTAAAAGAGAATTTAATATGTTTAACTCACTTTTTAATTAAAAAATATAATCTAAATTATCTTTTATTTCAGCTCTAAGTGCTATAATTAAATACATATAATTATTACTTATAAGTTTATACACAAAAACAGTTTTTCCTAATATTTTTATATTTTTTGTAATTTTTTAATTTTATAGGGGTCTATTTATAATTATTGGAACTTGATGATAATTGGGCTTGATGATGTGGAGTGAGTAGGAGTGTAAAAATGGCGTGCGGCCGGTGGGCGGCCTGGAACTTGCCCGTGGCTCAGGGTGGGCCTGGCCCGTTTGGGCTTGGGCTGGAGCCTAGCCCGAGACCCTAGGTCAGGGCTTGGGCCATCATTTTGAAGCTTAGCCCATAGGCCCGGCTCATTGGCCCGCTTAAGGGCCAACTCGAGACCTAGTGTTTTTTTTAGTAGAAAAAAAAAAATAAAAAATAAAATTGTTTAGGCTTGGCCCAAGCCTGAGACCAACCTAGGCCTACCAGTCTGCCCAAGGCCCGAATACTTCCTGGCCTGGTCTAATTTTATGGCTCATGGCCCTATCGGCTTGCATTTTACGGAAGCCTGCGAGGCCCGACATGGGACCGGCCCGAGCCTGGCCAAGCCAAATTTACACCCATAGGACAGAGGTGTATGCTCTACCAGTATTTGGGCTAGTTCGGGCTATACTTTTTTGTGTGGATAAAGAATTTTTGAATATACAAATATAATATTCATACAAATTTTAGTTGGTATGATTTAATAGGTGTTTGGCATGCACTAAAAAAGTGCACTTTTTTTATATACATATATTTATTTGGGTCACATCAATCAACATCTCATCTATACTTTTCTACCCACTTTCTCTACTTTTCTATACACTTTTTCATAAAAAGTCAAAAAGTACATTTATTTAGAACATTTCAACCTACCCCTAATTAATTCAATGGAATTTTTTTTTACATTTTTTCAAGTTATCATCTAAACATGAGAGAGTGTTTGAGTTTGGTAAATTCATTTTGGAACCGATTTTAATAATCCGAGTTGTTTACTTTTTAAGGCTCGTTAAGTAGAATATTTATATAAAAAATAAAATGATTAGATATCGATAGGTATATATTTGAATCATATTTATTTTTTTTAAAAAAATAGACGATAAATATAATTTTAAAAATAACTATTCATTTTTTGTAATACAAATTTGATTCAAACATATAGTTATCGATATCCGATAATCTTGATTTTTATATTAATATTCTACTTAATAAATTTTATAAAATAAATAATTTAGATTACTGAAATCAATCTCAAAATAGGCATATAAAATTTAAATACTCTTTCAAATTAAAATAATCAATTTAATAGAAGTCAAATCAAATCAAAAAAAAAATCGCTTAAGATAAATATAATCCATAATTATATTTTCCTCAATAATTCTTCCTTTTGAACATTAATGCACAAGGGACAAGTATCAGTAATATGCATTTAAGTCCATGTTAGTGCTCAACACTAGCCCCCTAGTTAGGGCCTCACCCTAGATTCTATATTTGTGTAACCAATGGCTAACGCTTATTTATAGTATATCTTCGAATTAACGTAATTCAAGTCAATCTATTTGAAAACTTATTAAAAAGTCTTGTCATGTTCGATAATTTTATTTTATTTTATTTATTTATTTGTAATTGTTCTCCTAGATTATTACAATGCTAAGGGTGTGTTTGGTAACGTTTACGTTTTCAGTTTATATTTACAAAAATTTTATAAACTGGTTTTTGTTTATTTTTAGAAAAACATAAACTACAAACGCGTTTGGTAATTGACAAAATGTTTAAAAAATTTTAAAAATATAAAAAAGAGTGAGAAATGGAAAGTGGTGGCAAGTGGCGGCGGAAGATGGTGGTGGAAAGTGGTGAAGGTGGGTGGTGGGTAGCTGGTGGTGGTGGGTGGTGGCGGGTGGGTGGTGGTGGTGGTGGGTGGGTGGGTGACGGTGACGGTGACGGTGATGGTGACGGGTGGTAGCGAGTGGGTGGTGGTGGTGGTGGTAGGTGGTGGTGGTAGGTGGGTGGCAGATGGCGGGTGGTAGTGGTGGGTGGGTGGGTGGGTGGGTGACGGTGGTGGGTGGTAGCGAGTGGGTGGTGGTGGCGGCGGGTGGTAGTAGTGGTGGTGGTGGTTGTGGGTGGGTGGCGGGTGGGTGGGTGGTGGGTGGTGGTGGTGATGGTGGGTGGGTGGGTGACGGTGGCGGGTGGTGGGTGATAGCGAGTGGGTGGTGGTGGTGATGGCGGCGGCGAGTGGCAGGTGGCGGGTGGGTGGCGGATGGCGGGTGGGTGGCGGGTGGTGGTGGTGGTGGTGGTGGGTGGGTGGTGGTGGTGGTGGTGGTGGTGGGTGGGTGGGTGGGTGACAGTGGCGGGTGGTGGTAGTGGGTGGGTGGGTGACGGTAGTGGGTGGTGGGTGGTAGGTGGTAGCGAGTGGGTGGTGGTGGTGGTGATGGGTGGTAGGTGGTGGGTGGTGGTGGCAGGTGGGTGGCGGGTGGGTGGCAGGTCGCTGGTGGTAGTGAGTGGCTGATGGTGACAGGTGGGTGGTGAGTGGTGGTGGCAAGTAGGTGGCGGGTGGTGGTGGCAAGCAATGGATGGTAGTGGCGGGTGGATGGCAGGTGGGTGGTGGTGGTGGCGGCGGCGAGGGGTGGGTGGTGGTGGCGAGTAGGTGGCAGGTGGGTGGTGGTGGGTGGTGGGTGGTGGTAGGTGGTGAGTGGTGGTGGCAGGTGGTGGTGAGGGGTGGGTGGTGGCGGAAGACGGTGGTAGAAAATGGTGGCGGGTGGTGGCTAATGTTGGGTGGTAAAAAAAAAAAATAAACTCAAAACTCAAAATGGAAACACGTTTTTTATGTTTTCATTTTTTGGCCAAATTTATAAACTGAGATAACTGATTTATAAATCAAAAATTTTACCAAACAAATTTTTCTTTGAGTTTTTTAAATTTTATAAATATAAACAGAAAACTGAAAACGTAAGTGCTACCAAACGGCACCTAAGCATTTAGGTGTTGTTTATTTCAAATTAATGAGAATAAAATATGATTGTGGTACTAAAAAATTTAGGAGCAATATGGATGAATGTGTTTTGGTTATAACGAGGTTAGTCTACGTCTTCAGCTGAAAAATTATTTAATATTTTTGAAATCTATGTATTTATAATTTAAAATTAATCATTCTATATCATATTTTTTTTTATTAATTATTCAATATAAAATTATAAATTTTTTTTTTTTTTTTACTAATTACAATACTTTAAAATATCACTAAATTATATTTTGAATGCGCCGAATAATCACCCGTCTAGCCCACATAGGGCATCAAATATCTTAAACAAACAACTCTTTTGTATTTTCAAAGCTTTCTAGAGAGTAGTGACCAAAGAATAGCTCTGAACAATGGTGACCCATCAATTTTGATAATACAATGAAACACAAAATAGTTGATAAAATATCTAATGGAAAATGTATAAGGACACCAAAAAAAAAACTTTAATAATTCTGCCTACACATAACACGTCAAGGTAGACATCAATTTTTAATTTGTTACACATTTAATAATTAAAAATTTTATTTTCTTATCACATTATCATAGATAAATTTATAGATAAAATGTGTATTCTATCATTACTCATATATAATTAATGGATATAAATCTCAATCATTTAATAGGGAATAGATTTCCTCTAATTTTAGATATGGGTTAGAGGGTTTTGTTCTGCCTATGGGGTTCATCATGGAAAAATACTAGAGACGTTAAAAGTTTTATTAAAATTTTTATCAAATATCTCATATGGATGTGAGATTCACACTATGCAGGTCTTATGTAGGTCCGACACTCATGTGAGACATTTGGTAAAACTTTTAAAGTCTACCATTACTTATTCATCATGAGTTTCATTTCCGTGATTTGAATCGTTCAGTTTATTGGACATTTTGTGTATATCATTCACAAAAAAATTACGTTAATTTGATAATCGTAACATGTTTAATTCATCACTTTTAAAAAAAATAAAAATAGACAAAAAGTGTTTTTGAAAATAAATCATTCATTATTTTATGACAGACGTGATAAATTAAATAAGTTAAATTAACGGATTGCCCTATTTTTTTTTTTTTTTGAATGATATACACAAAAAACGTACAAAATAAATTATTTGAATTATTAAAATGAGAGTTGTGATAAATTTTACGAATTCAGATAAAACCTTCAATCTAGATTTGGACTTGAAAAGAGGGGTTTTGCTGTACCTCTACGATACAAGTAAAAAACAAAAAATTTAAAGAAAATAAGACACTTTTCACTAAATTCAATGCACGTTTATTAAAAATAATACACTTTTTAATAATTTTACATATTTTTAAAGTACTTTATACACATTTTTCATCATTAAACAATGCATAAAGACATTTGTTAGCATTTACTTAAAAAGAAAGCCGAACCCATCATTCTATCAAAAATGTTAGAGATTTCAAAAATTCTATCAAATTTATCATATGAGTGTGGGATCCACATAGGATCCACAATGTGGGTGCCACACACATGCAAGATTTTTGATAAAATTTTTAGTAGATTTTTTTGTGTTTAGCATTACTCTCATTCTATACTTGTATTGTGTAACCTTATGCAACAAATTCATAAAAACAAAAAATGTGTTTGGTTTTATGCAACAAATGCTTGTCAAAAAAATTTTAGAATATGTTTGGTTTGATTTTTAGAAATTTATTTTTTTTAAAAATTAAAAATTAATTTGGTTAAGAAATAAAAAATAAAAAATAATTATTTTGTTTATATAATTTTATCTTTTGAGTGGTTAGAAATAATTTTTACAAATTAAATATATTTTTTCATATTTATTTTTATTAAATTAGTTATTATTTTTTTAAAATTTTGAAATTTTTTTAGGGTAAATTACAAATACACCCCTGAGATTTGCTTAAAATACAGATTGCCTCATGTGGTTTGAAAAATTACAAATACCTCCTTGTTAGTATTTTTTATCTAACAGAATTAACTAAAAAAATGAAATTCATAATTGTTCTCCTATACAATAATTAAATTACCTAAATTATTAATTGAAACATATTTCTAACATCATTAAAAACTGTTAATTGACTTGATGATTTATTAATAAAAGGAGCAATTTGTTATGAAATTAGAAACATCAGGGGGTGGAATGTAATTTTCAAAATTACAGGGGGTGATTCTTATTTTAATCAAATCTCAGGGGATATATTTGTAATTTATCATTTTTTTTCTATAAACAACAAATCAAACATGGTAGTAAAAACTTAATTTTTTTCTAACTAATAATTCTTTTGTAAATTTTATTGATTTATCAAAGAGATTTCAGTAGGGACAATATCGTCCTTCAATTTATATTTTGGTAATGTCAGCTAACCATACTTAGGGTTCGTTTGCGAAGTGGGTTGGCTTTTTAACTTTTTTGGCTATTTTAGCATGGGGCTAAAAAGCCTGATTTGGGAAGGATTTTTGACTTTTTTGTGAGAGAAAGAATGTAATGATTATGGGTTTGATGTTTTGTCTTATTAGGTTAAAAAGTATATTTTGTTTTTTGTGGCTATTTTAGCCAAAAAAAACCCAAAAGTTGACTTCTCAAACGAAGCCTAGGGCGAATATAACGTGTCATGACCCAAACCCGCCCCTATGGGTTTAGCACTGTAACCGGCCAGTAATCCGAGATTACCGAAGGCCTGCTTAACAGTAAAATAGTAATACAGAGTACAGCGGCTGGCGGAAGCCAAAACAGTAATTAAAAGATGCCCAATGAGTTGTGACTGTCTGTATGCAAAAAGACTTTTCATAACATGTTCACATTCAGAACAAAGACAGTATATACATACATCATTTACAGGCATTCAGGTTAGGGACCAAATCCCTACCATAACAGTACAGTACAATTCTATACAGTCTATACATAACAGAGACAGATAGGGTGAATCTGAGACACCCCAAAAGCAACCTTGGCTTGAACAGATCTGGAATCTCGAAGTGAGGCACAAAGGTTGGCTTGACAAAACAAGAGCTTAACTTGACGCTCCTAGCAACGGTCCGGTGCCTGTACACCTACATATATATATATATGAGCAGTGAGCTAAAATCCAGTGAATAACATATGTGTAAAGAGGTTAAGAATGAATGTCCTTTCAGTATTTAAAACAGTCATTTGAACAGTATATCAGTTATTCGATCATTGCAGTCATAAGTGGTACATCCAATAGCAAACAGTACAGTAGGTCTTAACAGACCGAACAGTCAGTTGATGGCCATTATATCAGTAAACAGTAATGGTTCCAAACATGGGAACCGACAGAGATCTCTGTAACAGTAGCAGTATAGTATAGTAATAGTAAATTGCTATGGATGCCACGAATACAGTTCGCAATTAGGACAAGCATTCATTCAGTAAACAGTGTTATTTCATAAAGTAGTTCAGTCATTCGTTCAGAAAGTAATCTCAATTGAACGTATCTTTACAACATTGTTACTCACAGAGGTCTGAGCTACAGATAGGCTAGTGAGCGTCCTCAGATGCCAACCCTACAGTTTCAGAATGAATACACACTAAGTTATACACTTGGGTTTAATAACTTAACCCCTAACTTGACTCGGTGTGATTCTACATCAATATCCTCCTTAAGAAGCCTTAAACATGCCCTAGGAATGCCTAAGATAGAAAGAGGATGCAAAGATGCACTTTTAAACATTTTTCAGAATTTTCAGAAAACAGGGGTCTCGCTCGAGCGTGGCTTTCTACGCTCGAGCGGACATACAGACAAAGGATCCCTGCTCGAGCGTCATTTTCTACGCTCGAGCGGACTGTAAAACATGGCAAAAGTACTGGATGTAGGAATTTCACGCTTGACGAGCGCTCGACCACCGCTCGAGCGTGAGACACAAGTCCTTGCTCGAGCGTGCATTCCCTCGCTCGAGCGGACTGTAAAACACATGAAAGTACTGGATACACACATTCCCCGCTCGAGCGTCACTTTTCCCGCTCGAGCGGACTGCATGAATTCAGTGTGTACGCTCGAGCGTGGAGTTCCCTGCTCGAGCGTGAGTCCAAAATCTGGAATTTCCAGATTTGAACCTCAAGCTCAAAGCCAACTTTTAAGGCATCAAATTCGATCCTTTTGGGCTAATTTTCTAGAAAACACTTGTAAACTCATAATATGACATGTTTCAAAGATCAATTTGAGAAATCAAAACCCAAAGGTAGTTCAATTAAACACAATTTCAAAGAAGTTTTCATGAACATGAAGAACGTATGGCATGCATGATCTCATTGAATTCAAAGCTTCTAATACAAGATCAAATGAGTCTATTTCTTCAAAAACATGATGAATTCGTGGACTTCAACCAAAATGTAAACATTCATGCAAGAATTTCCATGAAAACAACTTAAAACTTCAAGATATGCACATGCATGCATGTTTTAAGCTTCAATTCAACTCTTTAAACCAATTCTAGACTTTAGACTTCAATATCATCCTAGACCATGCAAGACACAACTTAAACTCATAATCAAGAAGGTGAATTCTTACCTCAGGTCTTGAATGTTAAGGTGTAGGAGCCTAATTATGCAATCCTCTCCTTAATTCTTTAAATTCCTACCCAAAACTTGTTGAAATCACACTAACTCCTATCTCTCTCTCTCTAGTCGGTTAGGCTCAAGAAATGGGCTGATGAAATGGTATAAAATCAAGTCTCAAAGTGTTGTAGAGATAGGCCACTAAGTGGCAAAAGGATAAATAAGTCTAACTTATGTAATTTAGCTTTAGTTAATTTAATTCAATCATACCAAATCACATTTCAATTAACATGCCATAAAAGCACATAAATTCTAATTAGCACAAAACATTAATCAATTTCGGATTCGGCCGCTGATAAGGCCTTCAATTCGCAGTTTGAAACATAAAACATAAACAAATCATTCAACAGTCAATAGATAGAAATGCACTTAAGCTATACACTCAATCAATCAGTTCAGGATTTCAGTCAATCAGTCTTTTAACATGCTTAATCATAGATTACCACTAATTAGTGGTGAGGGTTGTCACATAACGGTAGGGCGAATATAACAGTAGGAGTGAAATTGTTATGCGAATATAAACCTCGGAGTGTGGGATGTAATTTTTGATACCTCAGGAAAAATCTGTAATTTAATTAAATCTTAAGAGAGGTGTAGGTAATTTGTCTTTTTAAAAAAGTAAGTTAATTTGATAAATAATTTGAAAAGTAAATTATTTTGATAAATAATTTTATTTTTTAGAATATTAAAAAAAATAAATAAATAAAAAAAAAAAAAAAACTCCCTCAACATTAGTGATGGTGACCTTCCTCACTTCATGGGTCCTCTGCTCTGCCCTCCATTAATTGAAACACAGATAAAAGGGCTTGATGTGCAATATTTCTCAATTTTGCCCGGAACTTGAATTTTGATTGAAATACGTAATAAAGATAAAATATGTTAAAATAATTAATAAGATAAAAATATCACATTTAAATTATAATTATTTTAATTTTTCTCTTACAATCATCAAATCAACTATAAAAAAATTCAATTATTTTCTTAAATATAACTTTTTTCGTGAAGATAAAATAATAAAAAAAACTAATTAAAATAATCAAATTCCCAAACAAGTCCTAAAAAATAAAATAAA
The DNA here is from genome assembly GCA_036172215.1 of Camellia granthamiana. Classification (NCBI taxonomy): domain Eukaryota; kingdom Viridiplantae; phylum Streptophyta; class Magnoliopsida; order Ericales; family Theaceae; genus Camellia; species Camellia granthamiana. The sequence goes on along the minus strand of CM069904.1, from coordinate 5,210,387 downwards.
ATAAAAATTAAGAAAAATAATTACAATATAGTTGGAAATTAAAAAAATATTACAAAAAGATGAAATCTAATATTTTTAATTATCAAAATAACCCTGTTATCTTTTCTTTCCTCACTTCGGGCTATCGACTACTACTCCAACACTCTCCCAATCGCTGACCAACTCTCCACCCCGCCCAACCCAACCTAGTCCTCGCTAACTTTACTCCCTCTCTTTCTGACCATATATCACGCTCCTTCGCTTACGTACAACTCCATCCCCACCTCAATTCCCTCTCTAGTTGCACCATTGTGACCATTAGGACAAGGTTTTGAAAACTGGATCGGACCGGCCGGTTCGACCGGTTGAACCGTCGACCGGTCGGGGTTCGAGTCCGGATATACCTTCTGAACCGGTCAGAACTAAAAACCGGCCTATTTATAGAGAATCGTGAAAACTGGCGATTGAACTGGCGAATCAGAGCCGGTTCAATCGCCGGGTTGATCGACTTGGAAACCTATTTATTTTTTTGATTTTTTCTTTCTTTTTTTTTTCTTTTCTTTCTTTCTTATTATATATATATATATATATATTTATTTAATACAAGAATATAAGAAAATTTTAATTTGAAATTCTTTTTCAAGGGTATCCTCTTGTGAGGAATCTCATTAAGAACTTGATGAAATTATTGTGAAAGTTTTCACTTATTTATAAGAAAAAAATTCTTTAAAAAAAACTAAAGAAATCCATGTAGGATTCAGTTAAATGTATTGGAGGGAATATTGAAATTTTGATATCCCTCCAAAATTTTTGCTCTTCTTTCAATCAAATTATTTGAATTAAAATCATATGGAGGGAATATTAAATATTTGATTTCCTCTTCCAAAATTAAAATTAATAATATTTTAAAATATATTATTATATTTTTCAGTAAAAAAAATATTAGGACAAATATTTAAGATAATTTAATATTTTTAATTTATAATTTTATTTAAATATAATTTTAATATATTTATTACGTCACGGTTTGATTCCGGTTCAACTCGACGGTTGAACCGGTGATCCGTCCACTCAATCCCTTTTCCAATTCGCTCACCAGTCCAATTTTTAAAACATTGATTAGGACATCTGTCACGCACTCAAAAAAAAACCCAAAATCATACATTCATGATACAAAAAGAGATATCATATTACCAACATCAGAGTATTCTTACAAGAGATATTACATGTTGACAACAAAAGTAAATGCCCTATAGGCTTACAACTTTCCAAGTCAACACCTGGATTCAACAAAATAGAGTTCTAACTCTTTACACAAAATAAGCCCTTGGCTTGATATACATGTAATACACAAAAGATAACAACAAAAGTGCTTCCGCCTCTAAGCCTCCCAAGCTATGTCCTTGGAGGTGACATATCACCTGGACCTGAAAATGATGTCCTATATAGGGTGAGCCAACGCCCAGTAGAGATATGCTAAACATGATATGAATAATTATTAAAACATTAGCATTTGGTAAAGGTTTAACTCATATAAATCAACTTATAACACATGTCAGTTTCATGACAAATATGTATATGTTTCATTCCTCTTTCCTTTACTTAATCAATTCCTTATATAAACATGGCTCAGAACCTAGCCAAACAATTAAATGAGACTACATCCCATATCAACAATACTTTAATTTCAAATGAGATAACAACTCATATCAACAATACTTCAATTTCAAATGAGATAACAACTCATATCAAAAACACTTCCGTACTTCAATTAATACACATATTTGCTGTATTAATGGAGTCCATTTCCAATCTCCTCCCAAACATCCGGTTTAGGAGTCCATCCCCTATCTCCTCCCAAACCGTGGAGTACATCCTCTATCTCCTCCCACACAACATACATATACGATGTATTATACACTTATCATATAAAATGATCAAGCAAAGCACATACTCAATGTGTTATTCCATCCATCCTATTCAATGACATGCTCAATTGATTAGTTTTAATTCACCTAATCATCATGCAGTGTCTACAACAATCAAGACTATCCTCCACCGATAGTCCAAAGCAATTATTTCTAAACAGATAATAATTACATCCAACAGATAAATTATCAATATTTTCAAAGGTGGGTGATTAATAAATCCGACTCCACCATTCAATCTAATAATAAGCCAATTTCATTATTTCTAACCCAATTCCATATTTCCATAACTTTCCCAAATTAATTATACAAATTAATTCATAATAACAAATTAAGGCTTTTCTCCCCCTTTCTTAACATTGATCCCAAAGGTTCAAATATTAATAATAAACATCAATAACCTCTTTTAAGACCCAAAACACACATGTATTGGTCAAAAGAACAAAACCCCTCTTTTCAATATTTCAAATCTCAAACTCTAACCTCCTTAAATCAAACCATTTATACAAACTGCTCAACATCTATGTTAAAGCTCATAAAAATGAGTAGTTATCCTTACCTCAAATGAAAAGACCCAAAGGAGATGATGAAGAAACTCGAAAGTGCTCCAAACTTCAAGATTTTTGGATCAAAATAGAGGTCTTGCAAAGCTCTACTACTTTGATGAAGGCACAAGGGTTGGGTCACACTAAACCAAGATCAAAATGTAGAGAGAGAGAGAGAGTTCTAGAGAGAGGAGCTCTCAAATTAGGGTTTTGAAAAGCTAGAGAGAGAGAATGGCCCAAAAAAGTGATTCAAAATGCTAAAATTCGGACTGATATAATACACAGTCCGCTCGAGCGTGGAACGCCCCGCTCGAGCATCAGACACAGACTCACGCTCGAGCGTGAAAAGCGCCTCTCGAGTGTCGAATGTACACTTCTAGAAGTTTTGCAGACGATGGTTCCCGCTCGAGCGTGAAAGTGGACACTTGAGCGTCTGATGACCTGCAGAACAAAAATACTGAGAGATGACTAATCCCGCTCGAGCGTCAGAATTCCCGCTCGAGCGGAGGAGCAAAAGCAAAAGGCCCGCTCGAGCGCCAAAAGCCCCGCTCGAGCGTGAAGGCCAAAATCTGGGCATCAACTTTTGGTTTCCAAACGCAACCAACCTGTTTCAGACCTATCCAATACAACCCAAGACTCAAATACAAAGAATAGAGGATGGGAATGAGAAAAACAACAACAACACATCCACGGAATCGAGTCTGGAATACAATAAACAAGGAAGGGAAAACCGGGATCGCTATAACATCCCACCAACCATGAACACAGACATAACAACTGGAGTGGACAAAAAGAGAAGAAATAGATTATGAAAGTTAAAGTTAAGAGTGTTGATTTTGGATTTTACCATTTGATACATATCTAAGATGCGAGGGGTCTAAATGTAGGATAAAACTTGAGTATAACCGTTATCATGCACTCGTAATATCATCAATTAATTACAATTTAGCACATAATTAAGTGAATCCTATCTATTAATTATAACCACCCGCTCATATCATTGTTATAATTTTATAATAAGTGATAACATGCTATTATTTGGTGATACCACGTATGCATGATAACGTAGTATCACCTTTATAATGATTTTTTTTCTCCTAAATGTGAACCCTTCCAAAACTAAGTTCGCTCCCAATTTTTCATTGTATTTTGGGTAAATTACAGTCATCTCTCTTAAGTTACCTAACAATTACATTAGCTTTTCCATATTTTTCTAAAATTACACTAACCTCCCCTATTACTAACGACATTAATGGGAGGGTTAGTTTAGTAATTTTAACATTAGAGAATGATTTATTGATAACCATTGAATGTGCGGTTATTATTTTGGTTATACCTTATGTGATATTTAATTATGATTATTTTTTTAGTTATGATTGAAAACATGATATTTGTGGCAATCAATACTATAAATATTATAACTTCTATATGGTACATATAAAATTGTGTGTATTCTGGAATAATTTATTGTTATAAGAAAAGTGATGATGAAACAAATTAAAAAATTAATTACATAAATATAAGAGCAGTTATTTGGTTGTTTTTAATTAATACTTCATATAGTTCAATTGTCTTTCAAAAAATAAAATAAAATTGATGAGACTTGCTGTATAAATTAATAAAAATCAAATTAAGACACCACATATATTTATTTAAATAGTATTATTTAATATTTCTAAATAAGTTTGACTATATATATTTGTAATTTACTGCATTATACATACACACAAGTTCTTGTATTTCTCATTGACTTCAATAATTCATACTAAATTGTTTATCTAAAAATAATTAATTGATTTATTTTATTTTGGGCTTGGCTTCTGTCTAGTCCTTAATCGAACTGGACCATGCTGTTGGGCCCATGGAGGCCCACCACGGGTCCCGTTTTGATAATCTGAACTGTTAATGTGTAGAATTCGTCGAGTACTACAAGTCTGTAAAAAACCACATTAATTGGATATCGGTAGCTATGTGATCAAATCAGTTTTGTATAAAAAAAAATGGACCGTGAATAAATTAA